>VDFB02075321.1:241201528-241734497 GCA_007258455.2 Sequoia sempervirens | reverse complement strand
GTAACTAGAAATATGACATGGCAAGAAGGCATGACCCCCATACATACACAACCACACAAGTCATCGTGTCAATTAGCATCTCTCCCCATCCAACATGGAGTCCATGACCTCGATGATTAGGACACACAACACCACCAATCACGCTATAGAGAACCACAATAAACCACTCATATCTCTCAACCAACACATCCCAATGGATCTCATACTCCTCCATGCCAATATTTTCAATGCCCTCATGCTCAAAGGACCTCTGGATAGTAGGAAACCCATGATCAAGATCATAGTCTAAATGCTCTCCATGAATAGGAAGCCACAAAATTTATCATATGTCCTCCAATGTCATAGTGGCCTCTCCTATGGGTAGGTGAAAAGAGCTGGTCTCTGAGTGCTACCTCTCAGCTAAGGCAATCAACAATCTCTTGTTAGCCCTAATCACAACATGAAGGAACATAATATAAACCAAGAGCATACAATTGATCCCTCTCCTCATCAAGCAATCAATCTCATAGCATGAAAGTAGATGGTCAAATCTCTCGGGTGTAGATGGGATCATATATCACTTGTGATCACAAGCAAGCACATTATGTGAACTAAAAACTCTAAGAAAACCTATTCAACCTCAATCACAGAGAAAATTTTATCTAAAACTGAGGCAAAAATCTTAAATAGACAAATGTGTCACACTATCTAACACATGTGACTCAGTAGTCAAATGCATCACACAAATCCACATACATCTTAATGGTCAAATGTGTCACACACATTAGCATATGTGACTTACAAAACACAGTTGCATTGTACAAATGCACATGCATCATACCCCTTCCGCAAATATGACACACCATATCAC
Source organism: Sequoia sempervirens (assembly GCA_007258455.2). Lineage (NCBI taxonomy): Eukaryota > Viridiplantae > Streptophyta > Pinopsida > Cupressales > Cupressaceae > Sequoia > Sequoia sempervirens. The sequence goes on along the minus strand of VDFB02075321.1, from coordinate 241,733,647 downwards.
ATGCATCATACAGACCCTAAAATATGGCTCACTACATCAAATGTGTCATTTAAATATCCACAGTTGCATTGTACAAATTCAAACATACATTGTAATAGTTGCATTGCAACTCACATGGTTGACCCTAAATTATAGATGTGTCACATCATGAAAATGTGGCAAACCTAGCCCCAATTGTGGCAATCACAACAATAGTTGCGGTGCACAAAGTGCATTGCATCTTCTTGCTCACATTCGATCCCTAAAAAATACCAAAAAATGACAAAATCATGAGGAGGGAAATGGGTACATACCATGTCCTCGGAGCCTTCTAGCCATCTATAGGTTTGAACCCTAAATCCACGGTGCGACATGTGTGGTACAAACAACATTCTAGCAACAACTCCACAACAAAATCACTCATAGAAATCACTATTCACTCAAGTTTAAATGCACAAATGACCATTTTTACCCCCAAAATCCTATTTATACCCACCAGGTTAAGGTTTTTAAGGGGTGTTTCCACAATAATGGGTTACACTTTATGGGACATCTTGATTTTTTGCTGAAATCACATATTTTTAGAAAATATAATGATTTAAGACTTGAAATGTTCCATTTAAATTATTTTAATTGTAGAGGGTTTGATAAAACCTCCTTAGATCAACCCCCTTGCATAGAACCCTGCTAGTTTTAAACCATACCTATAATGGAGTCTCATCTACACCTATCAAAATGCTAATAAAAAACCACTTTTGATTTACCTTTTTTGGGGATAAAATGAATTCATTTAAAATTTATGTTTCTTAAGTATGTAGTCCTTATTACAAGCTTCCCAAGAAGAATAATTTTAAATATGATTAATTTTTTATTATATTTATTTTTTATTTCTTGTGAATGTAGGTTTTTCACCAAAAATCAAGCTTTTTGTTCTACACATGTGGAAAAATAGTAGATTACTAGAAAATTTTGAAAAATATCTATGCTCTTAGTATTGATGTCTTTCATCCAAAAAGAAAAAATGAATTTTGATACCTACAAAAAAGTTGTGTTATATAGTAAACCTATGTCTAAATCGTAATTAATTTGACTTCAAAACTTAATTAAGAAAAAAATATTCAATAAAAAACTATGAAACCAAATGAAAGATCTAAATATCATACTTACAAATCTAATTTAAAAAAAAAGAAGAATATTATCAAAGTCATAAAAAAAGGTTATGTGTTATATAGTAAACATCACTCTTTAAAAATGTTGTTTATTGTTAAAAACTAGTTATTGAAGGAGATGAAAAAAGAAATGCAATTTCATTCCATTTTTTTAAAAATATATTTAGAATCTACAAAAAAAAAAATCACAAATCACTAGTTTTAATCATCTTCAAATTCCTCATGGTTTAGCAGCTATAAGTGTCTAAAAGTGAAGATTTAGTTAAAAAAGTTCAATTCAATGTCAAGTTTGGCCAAAAAGTGTAATTCACTATTTTGGGATCACCCTCCACTAACACATTTTGAAAGAATGCATTTATTTGTGGAATGGTCAAATAGTGTTGATTTGGCCAAAACCAAGAGAGATTATTGTGGAATGATGTGATATCCAAATTTAGGTCTAGAAAAAACATTCCTAACTGTAACAATCTTTCAGAACTACTTTGTCATAGTTTTGTAGTATTTTTCTCTTAGGGCTCTTAAGAGACTATACTAGAATAGTTCACTCCAAAATGATAGAGTGACCTAGGGAGTGAACAAAGGCCTTCCATAGTATTCACCCACCCATGTCTTGACATGTTGCACAACTTTTTTTTAAAGTTACTAAATTTTTTGCAATTTTGCAAGTTAGAAAATTTTGTTTGAACAATAATTTTCCCATGGATAGCCTAGGGTTGTCTTATTTTTCTTAATTTTGTGGACATAATGACACCCCATAGTTATATCTTGGTGTGTAATACCTTAGGAAACCAAAATATTTCATTATTCTAGCATGTATTCATGGGATTTCATTATCTTGTGGGTTGTAATGATTGTCCCAATGTGGTAGTGGATTGTTATGTGGATTATGACAACCCTAAATCATGAAAAATATATTTTTTATGAATTTATCCATCATTATTAAGCATTCATGTTATGATTGATAAAATTAAGCTAAGGATAGTACCACTTGGTAGTGTTACATAAGGATTATGAGATTTTTGAGTTTTGATGGCCAATGGCAACTTATGAAAATCTATCAAGCATTCTCAATGGCTCTAAGATATTAGGATTAGTAAGTTCATGAGCAAGCTAGAGGAATTTATAGAAGAATATTTTTAGTGTTTGGGTAGAAGATAAGTTGATATAGTTTTATAATTCTTCAAATTTTATTTCCTTGCTACCTTACCTTACAAAGCCTAAAGGTATAATTAGTACATAACCAAATATGAGAGAAAAATCTGAAATTCTAATAAAAATACAAAATAATTAGCAAAAAATTACTAATAAAAAAGAGAAAATAAAAGAAGAGTATCAAAGTAACCACCAACTAGCTAATTGGAGGCCTAACAAAGTAACAACTTAAGCTAGACATGGCCTTCCTCTCTTTAGATATTAGGTGCAACATAGCATTCAATGAATTATACTCTTCACTAGAAACAACCATCATAGCTTTACCTTTTCTTGATATAGATTCTTTATCCTTTTATACAATCTTGAAGCTTTTGGTAGTGAAATTAAGGATTTCCTTATTCATAATGATCATTTTACTAACCAACTCCTTAAATTTCTTTTTCAACACCAACATTCTTTGTTGGAGGACATCCATTTTATTTATATTTATGTCAAAAATAGTATAAGGAACACCATAATTTTATTCACATCGTTAACCTCCCCTCTCTTATCAAGATAGGTCATTTTGTTATGGATTTTAGTTTCTTGACTTAGTATTTTTCTTGATTCTCCTAGGGCTTATCCTCTTTTTTAATTTTTAACTGGCATATTCTTATGATATGAAACTTATTGCAATTTCTTGGGATTGCCTATTTTGAATAACTAAAAAATTAATGAACCTTATATTATTTATTTCTCTTTTATCACTAGTGTGGCATCATAAATTGTCACCCTTGACAATTTCACATGATTTTTTGTCCCCATTAAATTCTTAAGCCTAATTTACCTCCTAATTTCTTAAATTATGCATTTTATAGCCCATTTTTATGATTTTTTGAGAAATTCCAAGCATTGAACAAATGCATTGATTTAATGTTTTACCCCTGACACTCTATTTCCTAGAAAATAGGGCTAGGATTGGGACTCCCTCAGGCATCTGAGTCCCCCTATTTTACCGAGATCTAAATTTTTGAATATATTGATGTCAACATTTTAACATTTGAAATTCAAGTTTCAAATTTCGGCTATTGAAATCTATTTTTCTAGAAATTGAATAAATGCCTATAAGTACATAATTATTGCATCATTTTAAATCTATCTAGCACTATCTAGAAACAAGTGAACATCAAGAGGACTATCAAGCAAGTTAAGAGAAACACTTTATATCTTTATTATAAAAATTAAATATCCAAACATCATGTCAAATCATATGTGAGTTTATGTATTTTGATGTTATCACAATTTGTGAAAGATAACCCTTGTTATTGGTCTCCAAACAATTCACAAAATAGAAAAAGAAAAGATCCAAGACCTTGAAGTGATGTGCATGACTTAAGTATTCAATTAATCCATTGAAGAGTGGTGAGTTTTAGCACTTTGTGATTTCATCATTCCTTCCTATTATTTATCTATTTATCATTGGCATTTCCATTGTGGAAGTGGAAACACTAACATGAGGTTTGACCAAGGCAATCCCATAAATGGCAGAAAATTTTCTCTCTTTTTGAATGTGAAGATTTTAGGTTTAAAGAGGATTGAAGAAAGCTTGAATATCATCTATCCATTGCTTCATTCAAATCCCTAGATCTTGACAAGATACAAAAACTCATTTATAGAATTATTTGACAATAGTGTGACAAGTCTACAAGTAGAAACATGGATCTCATATCTATCATCAAAGTATTGAAAAATCATAGTGGGACACCTCTACAAGGAGCCAAAAACCCTTGGGTGACTCTATCCTCCTATATAGACCAACATCAAAATTTCAAGATAGGTATATAGCACTCTACCCTTCCCAGATTTGCTCATAAATCTCCATTTCAATCTATTAATTTTTAGTATCTTGCTATTTTCATATTAGGGCACATAGTCTAATTAGGTTAATCAAGGAAAAACAATTCCAATTTATTCCAAGACTCTAAAATGTGCAGATCTAGGTCTGATTTGATCACCTTCATGGTTGAATGTCAATCTAATCACCTTGTTCATTTTCATCTTAATGAAACAATTAAAAAACCACCACAACAACCCAAAATTTGAATCCTAGATTTACACATTAAACCCAAGGTTCCCTTTTTATTTGTTTCATTTTGGTGAACTCAACATGCTAAAATTATATACCCGAAACAACGAAAAATAAGTTATGTTATAAGAGGGGTTCATCAAAATGATATAGATAGACCTATTTTCCTTTATTTCATTAGGAAATGAGACCCCCACAATGAATTGACTAACAACCCTTAGGTGAATCAACCCAACGTTATAATATTCATATTTCCTAATGCTTGGAGGACGAGGGTCAAGATCAAAGAGAACTTTTGGGAGAAAAACTAAAACTATCAAATCAACCAAATTATAATAATTCAAACTTGAAACAGCAATTTGAAACTCAATATTAGTAGAACCATAAAATAGATTGAAGATATGAGAAGGGCATAAAGGTGTTTAACAGTCACTAAAAGTTAGTTTTTGAAGGAAAACCAGGACTCATTCACCCATGGGTGAATGGGTCTTTTGTCAATGTTATAAAAAATCTTTCGAGAGCCTTTGTTGTTGATTTGTATCTTTGGATTGGTCTAGGTTTCAGTGTCAGAAAGTTAGAAATCAGATTTGTAGGTTAGATTCCATGATTTGACAACTTTGGTAACTTTTGCAACTTTGAGAACTTTTCCAAATTTTCTCTTCAAAAGGTGGGTATGTGTAGGATCATGATGGGCCAAAAAGTGGTGATATGATCGATATGTATAGGGTATGTGGCTGATGAATTTTTCTTTACCCAAACTTAATGAAATGAAAATGGGTTTTAAAGGAGATTCTCATCTTTCCACCAATATAAATTATGCTTTACTTTGAATTTAATAAATAATTATTATTCATTTTCTATTTGAATTACGATAATGTCCTAATTGATAGGTTGATTGAAAAAAATCTATAGCTTTCAAATGGTATCACATTTTTTGAATCTAAAGCATGTGTCACATTCTATTCTTTGCATACTATAGGATTAAAAAAAATGAATTTCACAAATTTTTGACCAAGTTGAGGTGGTTATAGATACGAGTTTTTATATTTTTTAAAATTTGTAATAAAAAATTCATAATTAATTATTTACTTGGAATTTACAAAAAAAATGCATCACATTGGGACATGAACACATCCTCTACTTATATCTAAAATCTTATAAAAAAATATTATCATTTTATTGTGATTAGGGTGGTTAGATAGACACCTACTTATTTTTTCCCTGAAATTTAAATACTACTGCATTGAAATTTCAAATTTTCACCATATATATATAAATATACCTAGTAGTTAAGAAACTACATTCAATTTGCTATAGGTTCTATTCTTACATATTTTTGAAATAATATAGATAACTTGTTAATTTTTTTACATCAAGTTGCCTAACTTTTATTTTTCTAAATTTTTCGCCACTTAAGGGCCTATTTTTTCCATGATGATCATGCACATACACAGGTCTTGAATCCTTTTTCAACCTAAATCTACAACATACACAAAAGAGTGAAAAATTATTTGTTTTTTTCTGAATGGGGGTTTTCCTTGGGAAAACCCCATTTTGGTATTCAAACCTTGAAATGAAATAAAGCATGAAAGAGGGGATGAAGAATGAACAATGTTATGTTACCACTCAACAAGCCCTTGTATAAACTGTGGTAATGGAGATCTTAGAATTTTTGCAACATGCATGAAATAGTTGAATTGGATGTGGATCTTGGTACTTGAAATAATTATTTTAATGCTTGACTTAAATCTTGAAACCTACATCACAATGTTAGCTCAAAAAACATGCATGATGCAAGAAGACTTTGACATGATGAATAGACCTTGATTACTATAATATAAATCTCTAATGTATTTGCTCTTGAATGCTCTTGATCACCAATTTTAGCTCTTGTGAAATTTCTCTTGAAATCTCATAAAAAATGCTAGCTTCTTAGATGTTGCAATGAGAAAATAACCTTGTATTTATAGGTATGTATCCTTAATTTCCCAAAATTCAAATATTACAAGATGACATTGAAATATGAATTTGGACATGTTAAAATACTACCAAAAACATAATTTAAATTTAGGCCCAAATGTCTAGGGAGAACTCATTCACCCATGGGTGAATGGGTCCCAGGTCCCTATTCCTAGAACACATATTGTTCAAGGTAAAGTGTATGTATTGGCATTAATTATTGTTGGGTTTCCCCTTTGGAAAATGTAATTTATTAGGCTTGTAAATGAGTAAAAGGGATTATTAAGTCCTAATTAAGTCCAATTTAATTAAGAGGCCCCAAACAAGTGTGAAAATGTAAAGGGATACATTTTCCAACACTAAATTAAGGTATTATTAAGTCCATTTTAATTAGGAGGGCCCGAACAAGTGTGAAAATGTAAAGGGATATATTTTTCTACACTACATTTAGCCCCCACTTTAGTGAGAGGATGAGCTTGCATCAAACTCATACTAAAGTAGACAATCAAGGGAGGTGTAGTTATAGAATTGTTGGAAGGATAAGATAACAAAGTTCAAGGAGGATGATCAAGGCCCCAAGATCTAAGATCTCATGGAAAAACCAACAAAGGAACAAGGATACACATGCCTATGTTAAAAATATATATGCAGTAATGACAAGATACTCAGTTATACAATGCCAAAGACTAAAAGAAAAAGAAAAAAAAATAGAAGGGGTTGATCAAGCCTTAGTTGTTTGTTTAACAAAATGTTTACAAGTGAAACTCGTTATCCTATGTGAAAACAATAATGCACACTCACACAGGCTAGTGAAATTTGTTGTCCATTAGGTGAGCCCCCAAGAGTGACTAAGTGAGAAATTTGTGGAAGTTCAGTAGACTCCCAACATGCAATGAGGAAGTCATGATAGGTCTATAGGATCTCATTGTACTAACCATACCAAAGTGCAACCAAAATATGAACTTCGAGCTTCATAAGGTTAGCAAGCTACATTATGCTAAATACTTATGAAAAAAATGTAAATAGGATAAGAAATTATCAAAGTGGTTTTTCTTAGTTCATGTAAGGTCTCCTCTTAAGGAGCATCATTCCTAATGTCTCCAAGAGAATACATGTCTAGGATAAAAGATTCACAACTTAGGGAATGCAATGTGTAGCATCACCACTAAGAGGAATGTCATATATTCCAAGAAAGTTTCCACTCTTGGAGGAAATCAAACCCAATTACACCACCAAAAAGAAGACACTTCATTTGAAGTAAAAATACCACACTATCAAAGATAAGATATAGTCAAAATTTTCAAAATGATAATGCCAATGCATACCCCACTTTAAAGAAATTGCTAAACACCATGTTGTGAGAAATTGCTTTAAAGTAGCAAATGTTGAATGCTAAACAAGACACGAGAGCTTATTTGGAAAGCCCCATGTAAAGAATATGTTTCCAAATGAGGCTACCTCATGAAAATGGATTTGGGCCCAAAATGAAATCCCAAAATCACACATAAGGGATCCATGGATTTACAGTCAACGCATATCTTTGCTACGATGATATTATAGAGCTCAAAAATGTCATCATTCCCCAAATAACTCATGGAACTTGAAGAATGATACAAAGAGAGCGAAAATGAAGAATATTATTTTGGGTCAACATGGAAGAAACCTAAATGTCTCAATTCCTTGTGTCATCCCCAAAAGGAAAACACAAGACAAAAGAAAAGATTAAGGTTTATGACATATACAAAAATGAAGATACACATAGAGGAATGCACATAAAGACATTGCAATAAAAATAGTATGGGGGATCACATTACACACATGCAATAACACAAAAAACATGAAAATAAAAAAAAGAACAAGACTATTGATGTGTGTTTTATGCACTTCTCAACACAGGTAATGCATAGGTGCATCACCTCTCTTGAAAGGAAATCTCCAACAATAAGTTGCTGAAAATCACCCCAAGGTCTCTCGTTTTTCAGGTCATGATGTGCATGGAACTTCTTAGTTGATGTTGATGTGATTTTGCTGGTAATCATAGGGCAGACTTACAGAGTTAAGCTAGAGGGAAGGTGAATCTTAAAATGGAGTTTCTCTCGATGGGAAGTTAGCGAGAAATTTGTTGTAGGTTCAAAAAACAATCTTAAACTCCTGTTTTATCTTAAGATTTGGCTTTAGAATGTCCAATGAACCTTAGCATAGGCTTCTTACTAAAAAAAGGAAAAAGGCAGGAAAGAGAAGAGGCACCTAGATCTGAAACTAGTAGTGAACAGTGATCATGGAGGGTTATACTATGGACAACTTAAAACAAAATTCCACTTGACCAAAATAACTCACAGTATCATGAAACCTGTGCAAGATTCTAAGGACTGCAAATATTCAACCATTCATTCGCCATAAAAATGCATGAACCAAAGATAGAAGTTTGGAGTAGCTTTTAGTTTATTCCCAAACTAACTTTACACAACTATCTACCATCAGTAAACAACAAAAAGTATGGATAGGAAAGGCATCAACATAGCAGAAATCTACATAACCATTGAACAACATTAACTAATCTATCAAAGTAATCTAAAACGTGAAGAACAAAAAAGTAGTTCTATCTAAATCAGCTAACTATGGGAGATGAACCATGTAACATGCAATAGAAACTCAAGAGTCCACCAAAGCCAATGAACTTCTATTAAATTTTTTGCAACATGCCTTTACAACAACTCAAATCTCTTTGAAAATGAGAGGAGAACCCTTATTTATAGTTTTCAAAAAGAAAAATAAATGGCCAAGATTGATTTGCATTATGTGGCCAAGATTCACTACAAACTAGGGTTTCACCTAGCCCCAAATATATTACAATTTAAAATACATCTTTCTATTTTCCCTATTTTGTCCCCTTGTAGCAACACTGTAGCATTTTTGTCTTTTGTTGATTTCCTTTGCTGCAACTATTTTGTGAGGAGCTTTTCATCAATGAATGGGTTTCCTTCTTGCTTCTTCAAAGTGGCATACTCTATGAACTTGCTGATTAATGCCTGGAGCTTATCAATCTCCATCATATTAGATTGAAGCAATTGGTAGTTCCATTGCTTGGATTGGCTTGCAAGTGTATCCCAATCTTCATCACACTTAGCTGTGTTATCCCTGACTTGTTTAGATTGGGTGAAAGCTCAAGCAACAAAACTCATAAAATTTGTAGTAAGCTCACCCGACATTCCATCTTCCATCTTCTTATGGAAATAAGGCTTTATCTTTTCTAGATCAATCTTAATGGCTAGCATATCATATCCTGTCATTAATTTCAAATACTCAATATAGTTTTCCCTGATGTCCTTGGCCTAGTCAATGTCAGGCTCTGCTTTACAGAGAAATTGCTCTAGTTTCTATTTCCTATGATCAAAGTCCAGTTTCCACATATCCACTAGCTAATGATCATCCTCTGTCAGTGCAAGCTCCTCTTCCCATGTTTTGTGAGGTAGCTTGAGGATGGCCTCAATTTTAGGATAAGTGGACCCATATATCTTTCGGAAGTCAGTGCAGAACTTCCTCATACCCTCAAGGTAGTTTTGTACTTCTATGAACTTATTTGCTATCCTGACAACATGACTGATTCCCATGTTTCCAACATACAGGACCTGTTGGAACCAATCCTCCGTAGTCTTAGTCTAGTTCTTTCTTTTCTCAAGCTTGTCAATGTGGTCCTTGGAAAATATTTTCGGCGACGCTGAGGATGTGGTGGGGAGCTCTTCCATTGATGACCATTGTTGGATATAGTTAGTCAGATCAGCTAGTTGTTCCTTGAGTTCCTCCTTGGAGACCTTGTCCTTTTGTATCAAATGTACCATGGTGGCAATAGACTCCTGGAGATGATCTATTTTCTTCTCTCTAGAAGTTGTCCCCAAGTTGATGGTGGAAACATTGTAGCTTATTCCTTCTTCTCCCACCACTAGTGTGGATACTTGCATGGTTTTGGATGCAAAGGCTTCCATTATTAACTTGGATATGATTTTAGGCTTCTTTTCTTTCTTTGTGCTGATCTAGGCTCGGGCCAAGATGGCCTCCAACCTTGCCTTCAAATCCCTTAAGGTAGGGGATTTCTTTTCCAATTGCTTCTCAAGCCACTTAGGCACTTGAGATTCCCCTTTTGGTGACTCCTGGCCACCTTCTTCTTCTCTGATTTCAATCCCTTTGTCGCCTGGAGCTTCCTACTCTGTCCTTGTGTCTTCTTCTTCTTCATCAGATTCCTGAATGAACACCATGTGTTTGATGGGGACTTGATGGGCATATGTTCCTTGGGGCTGTCCTCCCCTTCAGTATCCTTTTCTCCTTCTTTAGCTTTATGCTCTTCAAGCTTGTCCATTTTTGGGCTCTTGTTAGCCTCAAACTCCTCTTCTTGGGGTTTATCTTCTTCTTCCTCTTCCTATTTCTTGTGTTGAGGTGGCACATCTTCTTGTTCTTTCTTTCCTTGCTCATCATGCTCTTCTAAGAGAGGAATTTCTTCATCATGTTCGGGGCTTTTACCTTGCTCCCTAGTTGGAGGTTCAATGTCATCCTTCATCTTATCACTTGAATCATTTTCTTCTTCAGAAGGAAAATTTTCTACCTCTTCTCCAACATCCTTCAATTGTCGAGCCAACTCCTCCTCAAGGTTTGCATCAAAAGTCTCCACAATGTATTTGGTGATGGCATCTTCTTCATCACTCTCGGAAGACTCTATTTCTTCTCCTTCATGGACCACCTTATCAATTTGAAAACACTGGTGCTCAGGGTGCTCATTGTAGTCGTCTACTTCCTCCTCAATCCCTTTTGTGGCTTATTTTTGTTGTTGCTCCAATTCTTTGGATATTTGTATTGTAGCTTTCATTTCTGATGGTTTTGTTGGAGGAGTTGAGGCAGGAATGTTGGCAAGAATTTGTGCCAAGGCAGTTGAATAGTTGGGTTCATCAGTACTCCAGAAAGCTCTCAAGGAACATTTTGCATATGTCGAGAGAAGGCCTCTAGAAGCGAGAGAGAGGGAATTGGTATTTTTGTTGTTACTAATGGAAGAGACATAGTTAGAGACATGGAAGCAAAGGAAATCAAATAAGTGGTGGCAGAGGAAGAGTTAATCATTACAACCTTCTTGGTACGTGGATAAGAGGCAAGATGGACTGAGATGTCCACCACAGGTGGGGAATTAGCAACCATCACCTGCGAGGAAGGCGGAGGGGTAGTAGCAGTGGAGGCAACATTACGAGATTTTGGTTGCTCAGCCTCTATTTTCTTTCACTCATGGAGTGAATCTTCTTGAATGGAAGCATCTCTGTGAAACTGCCTGATCTTTTGTGTTTCTTGGAAGGTTCACCTTTTGAAGCCTTTCTAGCATACACCTTGGGATTTGGCTATTGCTCCATAGCCTCCTTTCTTTTCCTTGACCTGGTGGCCGAAGGAGAAGTTAAAGTCTCTCTTGATGGGGTAGCAGTTGTCCCACTGTCTATTTCACTTGTTGGCTCATTTTCAAGTCCCTCATAGGTCAAAGTGACCCCTTGCTACTTAAATTGGGCAACTTACCCATCAATCCATTCTTTTGTTTTAGCCTCAATGGGCTTCATCAGAATATCGAGGTCATCGACCTCTTGATAATCCTAATCAATTAGGGGCAGCAATAGGTTGGCAACTACATTGTACCAGGGATTCACCATCATGTTTTCATCTTCCACCACCTAATCCAGTACTAGAAACATGTTGACCCTTTTTATGAAATACGTCGTCATTCACATATAGTGCCTCATTCACACTTCATTATCATCTCTGCAATTGGGCCAAAAATCCTCAACACTATGCAAGTGGGCATAATCAACCATGGCCATCTTCTTCAATTTACCATAAGGGTCCATTCGCGGTCTAGCAGTATGGAACCTGAGATGATATTCCACGATCTCCTTGTCTAAGGTTTTTGCACATTAAGAAGTGTGGAGTTCATATTTCCCTTCGCCGAAGGAGAGGGGATAAGGAATCCCTAACTTATTCTTGCCGCTTAGAAGGGCGTGTGCTCACTATAGCTACCGAGAGAGCTCTAATAGGATTATCCGGTCATTGGGATACTGGGGCAACTTGTATGGTTTTTCCAAAAAGCCTTCAGCTTGAATGTAGGTAAACTTTAGATACTAGATGAACAAGAAGGAAAACTGTTAAAGGAAGTCACGAGCACTATGGGATACTCTTCTCTCAAAATCACCCCCAAGTAGTTTGATGATATGACCTGTTAAAGCATCATTAACCCTGCAATACTCCCTTTTGATGTTTTTGAGCTGTAGTTGAGGGTACTTATGATAAACCTTCAACTCCCTGCCTGGTTCCTCATCTAGAGCTTTGAACAAGCCTTTGTATTGAATCCTCTCGACTAATGAATAGACCAAGTAAGAAGTCATGTAAAATATAAAGGTATTCTTTATAGCCATAAATTACTCGTGGAAGCAATCACTAATTATTCCTGCCCAATAGAACATGGCCTTGCCCTGGAGGAACTCCTCTACGATGTAGAGCATCCAATCTTGAAAGTAGGCCATAGTAGGAAGGCCCATTACTCTGCTTAACAAGGTTTCCAGGTCATGATAGTCTTCATAGAAGTCACTTCAAAACAACTCTTAAGGAACCTTGGCAGCATTTCCCCTCTTCTCTTTTAACTAGTGCTGATTTATAAGCCTTTTGCATTTGAGGGGGTCCTCATCCCACATTGGATTGCAATCATCTATGGTTGGCACTTCCAGATCACCCTGAAGGTAGGGATATGAAAAGTCTTTTTTATTGCCTTGGCAGACATTTCAACCAAAATTTTTCCATCTTTTTCTACGATGGTTCTGGTCTCAGACTTATATGCCTCCCTACAAGCCATCACAAGCTCAGGGGCAACAAGAGTGGGAGGGAAGCCTGTAGATTTGGCCAACCCACTACTTCTAATTAGTCTTTTGTTTCCTATTGTAGGGTTGATTTAGACTCTTTGTTTGAATTCATTGATGTCTATATGTCTGATGTTTGTTTTGGAGGCCTCCTTCCATGTGGTGGTGATTTTGGAGTTCAGAGGTTCCCGAGTATGTGCAGGATCATGATGGGCCAAAAAGTGGCAATATGATGGGTATTTGTAGGGTATGTGGCTGATGACTTTTTTTAACCCAAAATTAATGAAATTAAAAGGGTTTTTAAAGGATATTCTCAGCTTTCCACCAATATAAATTATTCTTTACTTTGAATTTAATAAATAATTATTATTAATTTTCTATTTGAATTAGGACTAAAGTCCTGATTGATAGGCTAATTGAGAAACATCGATAGCTTTCAAATGATATCACATTTTTTGAATTTGAAACATGAGTCACATTATATGCTTCGTATAATATAGGATTAAAAAAGAAAAAATCAATTTCATAAAGTTTTGGCCAAGTTAAGGTGGTTAGATGTATGAGTTTTTATTTTTTTTAAAGTTGTAATAAAAAAATCATAATTAATTATTTAATTGGAAATAAATTACAAAAAATTATGCATCACATTGGGACATGAGTCCTATACTTATATCTAAAATATTATAAAAAAAATTATCTTTTTATTGTGGTTAGGGTGGTCAGACAGACACCTACTTCTTATTTTTTCCCTGAAATTTATGTAATACTACATTGAAATTTCAAATTTTCACCAAATATAGATATTTTTTTAAAACATAAACCTAGTAGTTTAGGAACTACATTCAGTTTTCTACAAATTCTATTTTTACATATTTTTGAAATAATATAGATAACTTATTCAAATTTTTACGTCAAGTTTCCTAACTCTAATTTTTCTAATTTTTTTGCCACTTAAGGGCCTATATTTTCCATGATGATCCTGCACATACCCTCCCCCTGGAACTTATACTTCATTTGATATTTGTTGTCCTTCCCATGAGGTGCCTTGCCTATTTCCTTTCCTTTATCTTTCTCCATGACCTCTCTTGAGGGTCCTGCACTTGATTCCATATATCCTGCGAGAAAAAGAGAGGTGAGCATATTTGAGCATGAAAACATAAAAACATTAGCCAAATCCCTACAAAAACAGAGTTATATTAGAAAATTCAGCATTTGAGAAATCTAACAGATAATCTAGATTTCTATTGATAGTTCATAAGAGGGAGTTTTACCAAGTCGGGCCCCAAGGGTCAGATTTTCTAGGTCTAATGGTTGTTTTGGAGGAGTTGCAAGAGGGATGGCAATCAGTGCACAACGGCCCGCCCATCCCAACCCACCTTCAGATTTGGTCACCTTGAAGGGTCCATTAAGGAAAGTTCCCTATCTCAACATGTGAGTCAAAGTCAGTTTGGTTATTGGAGGGCACAAAGATCCTCAGTTTGGAAATTGGAACCAGAGAGCAACTCTGATGTTTAATGTTTTTCGCTTGAAACAACTCTGGTGAGATGACATTTCAGGGGTAGAGTTATGAATAGTGGGACCCGTGGGTCCAGAGGATGGTGCAATAACTCATTGGTCTTTTGGGAATTTCAGGTCGGAGGAAGTGGGAATCCACTAGGTAATTGTCGTTTGAAATGGTAGAAAACATGTGAAGGTCCGATGGGAGTCACCTGAGGAATTAGGTCTGGCTAAGGGCTTGGCCTTCATAAATATTTTTTTTTTTCTTAGGGGAGCTCATTGAAAAATGGTAGGTTGGGTTCCAAAGGCTAGGAGGATGAGGGAAATTTTCCCCTTCATAACAACTGGGATGGTACGGAGTCCTCACAACGGAGGTCCGCGGGGAATGACCCACTGAATGCTAAACACTTGGCACCTTTTAACATTTTCATTTACTGGTCGTGAGGTAGTCACTTGAAAGCTATAGGAGATGGCATCATTAGGATGGAAACCCATAGGTGACATTCCGCCCAATGGGACCCGCGAGTCTAGAGGATGTCGGTCAGGTTGGTTTAACATTAAAGTCTATTGTGGGTAAGCAAGTGTGGATGGATGGCCAGTGATAGCCGTAGGGGACAGTGATGTCACCACAAAAACTCTCAGATGGAGGTACACAAGCCAGGACCTAAAAGGCATTTGGCATATGGTCGCTTGTTCATGAGGTTGACAATGTTGTGTGGCAGGTGAAGGAGTGGGGCCTGAAGCATTGGAAGGTCATGATCATACTGCTGCTTGGAACAATAGACTATGAGCATCACCATTTTGGATGTTATATTTATTTTCAAGTGTTGGCAATGGCGATGAGGAGGCTCTGGCCTAGAGAGCATGAATTCTCTAGCCAAAGAACGACATCAGGAGGCCAAGGTTCTGCAGCCACTAATTTGATTGATTTTGAGGTTTTTTCAAGTTTTTACCACATGGGTTTTGTGTGCCCTAGTCTCCTCTAGTGAGTTTATGAGTTTTCCTTTTCAAACTTATCTATTTTACTAGAAATCAAGGAAAACACAAAATGGGGTACATACAGTAGACTTACCTCAAGAATTTTATGAAGGAGGCAATCAAATCATCCAACAAACATGTTGGATCGATTGTGGCACTCGTCAAGCTCAGTGGTGGCGATCGCAGGGTAGCTCTGACTTGCTATGAACAAACCGGCATTTGAAAATGATAGCACAAACTTTCCTATTTATAGAAGTTAGGGCATTAAATTCCAACAATAAATGCACATATGACGAACTAAAAGTTGGTAAGCTGCAATTTGAAAATGGTCACAAGAACACCAAGGTCCAATAGTCGGAAGGCCATCAAGGAATAGCCATTGGATTGCTTATCAAGAAATGAATGGCGTTGGAGGGATCAAGTCCTGATCGGAAAAAAGGCATTGGTCGTTGGGCGCTTGGAAGTTTAGTACTGATCTGATGATGCCTAGGATGTCGAGTTCTGATGAGTGGAACACTGCCTAAGGACGGCCGTTGGGAGTGGCGAAAAGGCGATGAAAGTCTGGGAGGGGCAGCTTGGAAGGGTGGTCCTGATGAGCTCCGCGAACGCCACCTTAAAAGGGCTAAGGAAAAGATCCAACTGGATTCTGCAAGGGCTAAGGACGTTGAAAATTTGAGGGAATGAAATTATTGGTGTAATTAATTATTTAATTACACTTTGCATAAGTTTAATTAGGTTATATTTTAAGTCCTAGGTTGCATAATTAGATAAATCATTTAATAATGGGGTAATTGCCCCTTTCTTGTTTGTAGGAGATAAGATTCCTTCTAGAAGATGAATTTTCCTTCTAGAACTTATCTCTATTTTTGTATCATTTCCTAGATAGGGTTCACATGTTGTCACATGTAGTGTGATTTTAACACTTGGCAACATCTTACACATTTTAGGTTTTCACTCATGCCTATATATTCAAGGCATTTTGTACATTTGTAATCATGTCATATTCAATTTGGCATCCTTGCATCTTAATTATAGCATGATATTTCTACCATTTCTCTCTTGTGGAAATTATTTTGTCTTACAGATGATTTTGGGGTGTTTGAGGAGTTCACCTAAACTTCTTCAGAAACATGGTCGACTCAAGATGAACTCTTTGGGACTCATTGACCATTTTGAACACCAAACAGGGGTCATGCAAAATGAGGTGGCAACAAAAGCGACCTAACCAAGCGAAGGAAAGAGAGGGTCCCCATTCGAAATGGGGCATGTGTGTTGAGGGCACAACAAAGACTAGTAATTCACATGCAATTCAACCTATAGTAGGTTGTCTGCATCCCAATCTTGTTTAGTATATGCGAAAGGCAAGAAACTAGCTAAAGGGACAACATCAAGTGCCAAACTAGGACAATCACCAAGTTCAACACATGGTGAACCACTCTTTTTAGGAGGATTATCATGGTTGTTATCATTTAAGCTCATGGAAGAGGAAATAAAAATAATAATTCTTTATGTGCTTCCTCATCAATTTTGGCAATTTCATTATCATCATCCAAGTTTATCATTTAATAGAAGGTATAATAATAATATCCATGGAAGGTTCTTGTTGTGGTTGAGGTTTAGGATTTTCTTGTTTCAACAAAGGTGGAGAATCATCATGCACTACTTGAGGTAAGTTTGGATTTTAATTTTATATGTTGTTCTTTTCTTCTTTTTCTTGTAACAAATGATAAATAGCATGACATCTACACCTACGCTCTCTAGCATTTTGGTTTCTTTTCATTCATTTTTCAAGTTGCAATTGTGTAGAAGTGGGTTTATCAAGCATAGGTTTTTTTTCTTCCCTTAATGGAGGAATGGAAGGAACCATGGTAGGTTGTTCAACCACTTTTTCTTTAGCTTTATAAACTTCCTTGATTTTAGGAGGCACAATGGGACTTATTAGGTTGTCTCATGGTCTCTTATAGGAAACATGTGGAGGATTTGTTATGGTTTGGTCTTGGTTACTTGGAAATGCTTTTGGTTCAATCACAGTATCATCAAGAATGGGAGACTCAATTGTGGTTTAGCCACTATAGGTGCTCGAAAGTGAATATTTAATTAGAAAAAAACAAAAAATTTAGTAAACACCATTTTTAAGAAGTGAGGCTCACCGTATAACACATAATTTTTTTTCCATGAAGGATAAAATTCTTTTTTTTTTGAATTTATATTTGTAACTACCATATCTAGTGCTTCCAATTGGTTTCATAGTTTTTTACTGAATATTTTTTCCATAATCAAGTTTTGAAGTCAAACCAATTACAATTCAGAAATAGGCGGACTGTATAACACAACATTTTTTGTGTATTGAAATTCAAATTTTTTTTGTTAGATCAAGGACTTAAATATATGGTGCACTCATATTTTTCAAAAAAAAATTTGATAATTTTATATTTGTCCACATGTGCACGCAGAATAGAGAGCTTGATTTTCAGTGAAAAACCTACATTTACAAGAAATAAAAAATAAATATAATAATAAAATTAAATTTATTTAGTATTATACTTTTTGGGAAGATTATAATAAGGACTACATACAAAAAATAAATTTTAAATGAATTCATTTGATCTCCCAAAAGGTAAAAATCAAAAGTGGTTTTTTATCAGCATTTTGATAGGTGTAAGGAGACTCCGTTATAGGTATGGTTTAAAACTAGTGGGGTTCTATCCAAGGGGGTTTGATCTAAGGTAGTTTGATCAAAACCTCTTCAATTGGAATGCTTTAAATGGAACTTTTTAAGGCTTAAATCATTATATTTTTAAAAAATATGTGATTTCAACAAAAAATAGAATCTCCTAGAAATTGTAAACCAGCTTTGTGGGATCACCCTTGATTATGTCATGTTGTGAGAAAGAAATGTAAAGGGGCATTTTGGTTAGGCCATTATGAGATTGAAATTCAATGAAGTTTATTGAAGGGTTTATAGTATGCTTTTCTTTATTTCTTATGTCATGTTTCATGATGTGACCTAGGTTGTGCAACATTCTATTCCTTTTTCAGTTTTAATCAACTTTCTTATTTTTTCTATCATACGAACCACATTACCAACAATGTATTTAGAACTCACAAATTTTTTTAGCCTCTCTAACTCTTCATCCATTATTCTTAGGTTTTATTGAGGGACATTAGAAACCCTTGATTCAACATTAGTCACATTAGTTGTGGGTAAGGAGGTCATAGAAAATGAAGTGTCAAGGGTATGGTCCATAGTGGATTGACTAGAGTCAACACTATGAGTGAAAGAGTTAGAAAACCAAAGATCCACAATGAGTAATGTATCACAAGATGAAATGAGTCTCGAACTATGTCTCATGATAGTATTGGAAATAGGACATCAGGTTGTGAAGCTCATACAAGTTTCAAAAATCCAAGGTGCACCAAAAATGGATAATAGGTAAAATGCAATCCAATACCATAGAATGTAAAGTGCAATGAAAGTATGTAAAAGCAATTTTAAGAGTTAAAAAAAGATAATTTTTTTATTATGCCATGTAAAAACCTCAAAATTATGTCTTAAATGCAAACTTTCAATTCAAACAATGCACTGATTTTGACAAATTAACCTTAAGGTGAACAATTTCAAAATATAGAAATATTGTAAACTTAAACAACAAGCTAAATGTAGGAATACAAAATGCAAAAACAACATTTTTTTTGCTCACAAATGTTGAAAAATCCCTAATCAAGGACTCATTCGCCCATGGGTGAATGGGTCTCACTTCAGGGTATTTAAAAATTGATTTACTGATTTTTGAGTTAATTTTTATGGTTTTTAGATTTTGATTTCAAATAGGAAGTTAGAGGTTCAGATTTCTCAAAAATTAGGTCTAAATGTAATTACCAAATGATGATCAATTACTGTACATGCATACAAATTTCCTCATCATTTTTTATCCATTGCATATTTCACTAAATAGATTTTCATAATCGTTTACCCCTCTGCATAGTTCATTAATCCATTTCATTTAAATATATTTGCATAATCATTAGCTCATCCATTTCATTAATCATTAATCCATAATCATTATATTCATACACTAAATCATATTTCCATATTCATAAATCCATTAACCATTTTATATATAATTCATTTCATATTCATGTTTTAGGCATAACCATTTTATAAATATACATCTCTTTCAATAAATCATTTATAAATCTATAGTCATTAAAATATTATTTATCTGTTAATCATTAAAATATTATATTAGTTATCCATAATCATTCATTCATTGGAATAAATCATTAATCCATTTCACTTTAACCATTTGCATACTCATACATTAATATATTTGCATATCCCATTTATCCAATTCATTAAAATATTTCACATATTCATTAATTTATCCATTTTATTTATTTACCATTTGCATGCAATTTTCCCACTCAATCATTTGTCCCACATTTCCCCCATAACTTGAATTCACTCTGTGAATTCATCTATAAAAGCATGCTTCCTCCTCACTTTTCAAGACACAACTCCGGTTTCATCTTTCTTGAATCCAATTCTACATCACCTCTTGTGCTTTTGCTGCAAATATCTGAGAGAAAAGACAAGATATTGTAGAGAGGATGACAATGAAGTTGATTTTCTCTTTGAAGGAACTTGCTTTAGTTTATTTTGCATAGATTAGTTTTAATTTTTCATATGTTTTCATTTGGAAAAGGAAATCAAAATACAATTCATCAAATCCAAATACCAATCAACCTCAACCCATAGTCAACTACCCACATATCCTTCTTACCAACAATCCATAAGCCTTAGTCTTTCATCCTTATACCCTCACTATCAAGAGTCCCTTAGTGCAATCCATGTCATTAATCAACAACAAACATCCATTGATCACCCTTATCCTAACCTTGACAAGGGAAACCAACCTTCCACTAATTCCTTTCAAGCCACCACATCCTATCCTAGTCCATCACCCCTCAACCCATTCCAAGCCTCTACATCCTATCCTAGTCCATCATCCAATAATCCATTCCTATTTAATCCATCCCAAGCTACATTTAGTCATGAAAATACAGTTGGTTATGGTCTCCAAAAACACATCCCATTACCTACACTTGAGGATACATGTCAACAGGAAAAACCAATGCATGACATCATAACTTCAACTTCATGTCAAGATTAAAATGGTCCATCACATCACACTATCCTTAAGTCCATCCAAGAAGTCCTAGATAATCATGTTGTCCAAAACACACCTATTTTTTTACCAAGATCCTACCCTTGAACATGAAGTCCAAAATGATCTGCTCATTGAACTTTATGCCATTCATGATGAAACATTTGAAGTCAATCATAACCAAGTACCAAACACATCCATTTCCCAAGATGAGACAATTTCTCCCATGGGACACATAGATGATCTTCTTCTAGAAAAAGAGTCTCCTATTCTAGACACATTTACAAATGATCAATCTATAGCTGAATTCACTGGAATCTATGACAGTGACCATAAGGAAGGTTTCTACATCGACTTGGAAGCACTGATATCTTTTGAATAACTGTTAGAATCCAATGTTTCACAAAATCAAACCAAGGATATCAAACAAAAATTAATCCAACATGTCAATGAAGCTACAACATCTTATCAACTAGGATCATATATCTTTATCAAAGCAGGCTTTCTTGCAGATGAGAAAATACCAAGTAACGGTTTCCACATACACAATGATGGGTTAGCATCTTTTTTTCAAAACAAAAAATACCCCATCGCAAACAAAATCTGTCAAAGCATGCAGTATCAAGGAAAAGGACTAGGCCTACATGAGCAAGGAATTCTAGAACCAATACAGTTTCAGGAAAATTCTAGACATCAAGGTCTTGGGTATTCTTAAGTCAAAGAATCAAATGATGTTATTGGTACCTCCTTGATATTGGGGGCAACTTTATCTGATACAAACATCAAAATGGAGGCCATGAGTATTTCTTGTCATAAGGTTTTTGCCAACACTCCTTCCATCCATACCATAAACCATCATTCCCAATATCTTAAACCTTCCATTTGGAACCAAAAAAAGAAAATTATTACAAATCCAAATTTCAAAGTCAAAAATCAAATGCCATTGCATAAAAAAAATCCAAGTTGAAAGATCAATTTAATATGGATCCCAAAGAAAAATGGACCAAGCAAAGAAAATATTCCAAATCCAAAAGTCAATCAAAATGTGGAGCCACAAGAAAAGGGGACTCCCACATATAATAAATGTCCACCTCCTTCAAAATGGTCATCAAGCAAGGAATATAAAAGTTTTGGTTCCGAACATTATCCCAATCAAGATTCCAAACTCCGCCATCCAACATCCCAAGTTTGGAAAGTAAAATTTGATTCATCCAAACATCCAAACAATCCTTCCACATCTACTATCATCCATCATTCCAAAAGGCATACCTCACGAATCTATCACATCTTGGAAAAAACTCTTTATTGTAAGGAATCTCATAGAACTCTATCATGATGTGTTTATTATGATAAGTCCAAATCTAGTATCAACAAGGATCACAAGGACATCAATCGGTTGTATGCAAGTGTTATGATCCTAACAAGGAAACTACTTCACTAAGGTCATTATTGACATATCATGACACCAGTCTCTACATCAGCACCATCAATGGATTAAGAACATCAATGATCATCTAAAGCATCAAAGCTATCCAAAAAATCAAAAAATAAATCAAAAAATAAAAAAACTCAAAAAAAAAGTAAAGAGAAAAAAATCGTCCAAAAGTGAGAACCATTCTTATGACACTTTGGATAAGTAACATGATGAAAACTTGGAAAAAAAGTGTCATGTGTAAAATAAATTATCTATGTGGACCATTACACTTGGGGAAAGTTGTCTCATCTCCCATACCCTTCACAAGAAATTTACTATAACATTTCCATCTATCCATCTAATCCATATCATTCCCATCCATTTTCCCACCTAATTTGATCTTGATAAGGACCGGGGTACAAACATAAATCATGCTTTGGGAAAACTCTTGACATGACTATCCTTTGGTTATACACTATCTATGAAATATCATGTCATTCCCTTCATAGCATTATCCAAGTCCATAACTCAGAGAAAATAAATTATCCTTATGCGACATTTTCCTTTGAGACCAAATAATAATTGTTCCAGCCCATAATCCTCATGTCTCATATCTTTTACCAAAATCAATCCATTACCCTTCCCTACCTATTTCTAGACTTGGATTTCCCTTGTCATTAGTTCAAGAATTCTAATCTGCTTATGCAACATCCCTGCATCATCCCATTCAATCCTGAAAATAAGTCATTCCAAATGAAACAATCCTAATCCATACAATCTTGATATTCAACCTAGCACATCATCCAAAACATTCCTTGGCTTTGTTCCTAGCCTCATTGCAGACCTTGATCCTTTTTTCACATAATCATCGTCCTCACATTGTTTCAAGATGTGTCCTTCCCATGTCAAATAGCGTTGTCATCATCATCATCATCACTTGTCAATTGGTATTCAGCTTGACTAGGGGAATGCTTGCTTGTAGGAATCATTAACATGCATTTGTCATGATCCTCATAAAACATCAAAAATCCAAAAAAATTTATAAAACTTCAAAATACAAAAAAATAAAAACATGTTAGAAAACCCAAAAACATTCAAATAACTTTCAAAAAATCCCAAAAATAGAGTCAAAGTTAGTCATGTCAGTCTTTGTCATTTTCAAACTACGTTGCCTCTACAACTGGATGTAGGCAAGGCCATCTGTTGATGTGCCCCTGAGGCATTAGGTCAGTCTTTAGGTGTTGTCAAATAAAATCATGATTATGTCCTTTAAAAAAAGCCAATGGTCATATTGAACTACAAGGTATTTGCACATTGCTACATATGCAAGGCCATCTATCGATGAGCCCCTGAGGCCCCCTAGGTCAATCTTTTAGGGTTCATTAGGTCAGTCAAAATAAATTAGACAGTATCAACTCATATGCAACATAATCATCTGCACTTCAAACACAGATCTTGAATCAACAAGACAAACAAGCCAACAAGTCTACATGTCAAATCATTCATTTGTCCAATAAATCAAACCAATCAAATTGATCACAACCAATGGTCTTATATAGGATTTTTCCTTTCTGAAACTAGACCTTGTCACTATCACACTTTTTCATTTTCCTTATATAGGTAGTTGCATGATCGAAACCAGACTTGATGTCTTATACGACATGTTTCTTTTTCTGAAATAGGCCTTGTCAAAATAGTCCATCCGTCGCTCACTTTATCACTTAACACACTAGAAAACACTTATTTGCAAGCAATCTGAATGACTATTGACCTTGTTTGTCTGCTTTGTCTTATCTTTTGGATTTTCTTTGGTCATGTTACTAGCCACCTCAAGGATGTCCCACGAAGGATTTAGAGGAGCGATGATGTCTCATGACTCATCTTTTATTTGATTGATGTTTATGGTTTTTCTTGACAAAAAGACTAGGGAAACTTTTCCCTTAGTATGTGTTAGGACTTTCCTTATCTGTGACTATCTGTTTTACAGATGGATGACCTTTCACACCTTGTCCTATGTCATACCATGGTATTTTTTGTCCATTTTTCATATTTCACCACTCTATGATGATAAAGCACTATGACATGCACAAGATGCTTCATCACCTTCACTTTCCTTCTTATCTCTTTTTCATCTATCATTTCTTCCACCATCCATTTCCTTCATCATCCTTATCTACTTTCCTCTATCATGTTTCATCCTTCTCATCCATTTCAAGAGCAAACTCATGTTCTTTGAACCTGCATGTTCTCTTGAGGGGGCATACCACTACCTCCTCATCATCCTCATCATTCTCCCTTTCACTAGGGCATATATTTTTCTTTGGAACAACGTGATAGGTTGCATTGTCTTAAAGAGGGGAAAAATATAGACGCATAAAAATTTCTTCATCATCATTTTTTATCCATTGCATATTTCACTAAATACCTTTGCATAATCGTTTACCCCTCTGCATAGTTCATTAATCCATTTCATTTAAATATATTTGCATAATCATTAGCTCATACATTTCATTAATCATTAATCCATAATCATTATATTCATACATTAAATCACATTTCCATATTCATAATTCATTATCCATTTTATATATAATTCATTTCATATTCATATTTTAGGCATAACCATTTTATAAATATCCATCTCTTTCAATAAATCATTTATAAATCTACGGTTGTAATGCCAAGAAAGTGCAGAAAGAAAAGATTAAAAGCAAGCATGCAATACAGATATAAATGCAATCTAATGCTAAGCAACAAAGAACAAAGGAAAGTAAAAACGTAAATAAAAATTGAACAATCTCACCAAATTTGTACGTATTTCCATGATTCATCTCGATTGCCCTTCTCCATTTTGTTGTTGTAGTATAATTTCCCTCAGATTTTCAAGAGTTTGTGCAAGTATAGCCTAAGGATTATGATTTAGCAAAACATCAAAGATTCAAGATAATTGCTCCACAAAAGTCATAAGATTTCGAGAGAGATTGGAATGACGAAGACCAGATCAATTTATAGAAAATTGATTATTCGAACGACATACCAGGATTGAAAGATCAACGGATAGTTGAGATTGACTGATTAGTCATGCATTCTGATAATAGTTAGTAATGACATGAGTGATATAAATTAGAATAGAATTAAAGATTAAATAAATGATTTAATCTTCAAGTTTGGTATTTGAAAACAAAAGAATTATCTTTGCATGACAAAGATAAAGATGGATTAAAGCAACTCTTTGTTTGAATGCACGAACAAGATTTAATTAATTAAATAGGAATATTTAATTAATATGCATGTACACACAAATGAGTTAGAACTGGATGATTGAATGATTTGACGAAGAGATTACTCGAGAATGCCACTCAGACATTAAATCAAGAGTTAACTAACTGATTAAAATAGATGTCAAGTTGAGTCAAAGTGAATACTTAGATAACTCACACAATTATCTAAATATAGAGGAATGCGTTAAAATAGAATTCATTAATTAAATAATTCATTTAATTCAAGATATGATATTTGAAGAATAATTAAATAAATAAGATTTATTTAATTAAGTGATGAAGGGATTTAAATGAATAATTAAATAAATAAATAATTTATTTAATTATAGTTGAAGTATGATAAAGAGTAAATTAAATAAGAATTTATTTAATTTGACAAGAAGGATAAGGTTAATTAGTAACATAATTAAATAAAAAGTGTTTATTTAATTAATCAAATAGAATAAAGAAAAGTGTGAATTAATTAAATAATTAAGATTATTTAATTAATAGAAGAATTAAAGTTAAAGTGAATAATTAAATAATTGAAATTATTTAATCATGACCATGGAAGAAATACGGATTATTAAGAATATTGAAGTCGTAGGCTTAAACCAGATTTCGGTGTCTACAACAGTCATTAAAATATTATTTATCCATAATCATTCGTTCATTGGTATAAACCATTAATCCATTTCACTTTTTAACCATTGGCATACTCATACATTAATATATTTGCATATCCCATTTATCCAATTCATTAAAATATTGCACATATTCATTAATTTATCCATTTTATTTATTTACCATTTGCATGGAATTTTCCCACTGCAATCATTTATCCCACATTTCCCCCGCAACTTGAATTCACTCCATGAATTCATCTATAAAAGCATGCTTCCTCCTCACTTTTCAAGACACAACTCTAATTTCATAGTTCTTGAATCCAATTCTACATCACCTCTTGTACTTTTGCTGCAAAAATCTAAGAGCAAAGACAAGATATTGTAGAGAGGATGACAATGGAATTGATTTTCTCTTTGAAGGCACTTGATTTAGTTTCGTTTGCATATATTAGTTTGAATTTTGCATATGCTTTCATTTGGAAAAGGATTTATTGATGTAATGTTGGAAATGCTTTAAATCTAATTAGAGATTCAATTAGCTTTTTTTCATTTTTAGCATTCACAATTACAAACAAAAAGATATAATTTGAGATGAAATTTTGATTCAATTTTCTAATGTAAATGACTAAACATGCAATGTTATGTAAAAACTATGCAAAATGACTGAGAGTTTTTTATTTTTCTAGATTTTAAAGCATGTAAAAATGCAAGCCTAAAACCCTAAATGAGATACAAACTAATGCAAGAAAACAACCATAAATGAGATGCAAATCAATGCAATACAATGCAAAGTAATGCAAATACTAGATCTAGGGTTTAAAATGGACTCCCAAATAGAAAGTTATGATGCTCAAAAGTCAGGTTCATTAGAATTCAAAACAACAAAAAAATAGGTTATGTTATAAGAGGGGTTCACCAAAATGAAATAGATAGACCTATTTTCCTTTATTTCATTAGGAAATGAGACCCGCACAATGAATTGACTAACAAACCTTAGGTGAATCGACCCAATGTGAGAATATTTATATTTCCTTATGCTTGAAGGATGGGGGTCAAGGTCAAACAACATGTTTGGGAGAAAAAATAAAAATAGAATATCAACCAAACTATACTAATTCAAACTTGAAACAACAATATGAAGCTCAATATTAGTAGAACTAGAAAATAGATTACAGATTTGAGAAGGGAAGAAAGGTGTTTACTAGTCACCAAAATTCAATTTCTAAAGGAAATATAGGGCTCATTCGCCCATGGGGAAATGAGTCTTTTGTTAGAGTTTTTAAAAATATTTCAAGAGCCTCTAATGTTAATCGGTATCTTCTGATTGGTCCAAGTTTCAATGTCAAAAAGTCAAAAATCAAATATGTAGGTTAGATTTTGTGATTTCACAACATTGACAACTTTTTCGACTTTGACAAATTTTCCAATTTTTCTCTTCAAAAGGTCTTCAATCCTTCTTCAACTTAAATCTGCAACATACACACAAGAGGGGAAAATTGTTTGTTTTTGGTGAATGGGGGTTTTCCTTGGTCAAACCTCGTTTTGGTAATCAAATCTTGAAATGAAATAAAGCATGAAAGAGGGAACAAAGAATGAACAATTCTATGTTACAACTCAACAAAACCTTGTAAAAACATTGGTAATGGAGATATTAGAAGGTCTACAACCTACATGAAATGGTTGAATTGGATGTCCATCTTGATAATTGAAATAATTCTTTGAATGCTTGACTTGAATCTTGAAACCTACATTACAATGTTAGCTCCAAAAACATGCATGATGCAAGAATACTTTGACATGATGAATAGACCTTGATTTCTGCAATAAATCTATGATATGTCTACTCTTGAATCCTCTTGGTCATCAACTTTAGCTCTTTTGAAATTTCTCTTGAAATCTCATAAAATATGCTAGCTTCTTAGATGTTGTAATGGTGAAATAACCATGTATTTATAGGTATGTATCCTTAATTTCCCTGAATTCAAATATTATAAGCGGACATTGAGAAAAGAATTTGGCGATGTTAAAATTCTACCAAAAACATAATTTAAATTTAGGTCCAAAGGTCTAGGGAGGACCCATTTTCCCATGGGAAAATGGGTCCTAGCTCCCTATTCTTGGAACACACATTGCTCAAGGTAAAGTGTTATGTATTGGCATTAATTATTATCAGGTTTCCCCTTCATAAAATGCAATTTATTAGGCTTATAAATGAATAAAAGGGCTTATTAAGGCCTAATTGAGTCCAATTTAATTAGGACGGCCCAAACAAGTGTGAAATTGTAAAGGGATACATTTTTCAACACTAAATTAAGGCATTATTAAGTCAATTTTAATTAGGAGGCCCCAAACACATGTGAAAATGTAAAGGGATACATTTTTCTACACTACAATACCTTTTTAAATTCACCCTAGATCTAAGTTTTGCATTGCATTATTTTGCATTTCTCATTTAGGGTTTCAGTTTTGGATCATAAAAGAGATACAAATTCAAAGAAATCATATCATATAGCATCATAGGTTGTATTAAGGTTCATTTTAGTCATTTAGGTCAAATCTACATTAAGAATTACATGAACATAATTGTCAATTGTTATTCAAAAAATTTTACACATTTGCATTTGAGTTACATTGTCTTAAATTAAGAAAAATTTGGAGAAATAATGACCTTCAAAATTGTGTACACACAGAAACAAAGCACTTACACAATCCAATAAAAAATATTTTTTTAGTTTTCAAACACCTTATCAAGGACATAGACGTCCTTGGGCACCACTATCCTACTACACTTGAATCAACAAACTTTTGCACACTTCTCTCTCTCTATGTCTTTAGTCTATGTCTACTTGTAGATCTTTGTTTTGGAGTTCTTAATTGAATTCATTTAGGCATCTTTCATATAACTCAAAAAGTGAAAAAAAATTGCATTATTTTATTTTAAAATTGCATCAAAATTATCATTTTCAGATTTAGGCATCTTACAATCAATCATTTTTTGCATTTTAGATCAAAAAAATTGCATTCAAAGTTGTCATTTATTGTTCACACATTGTTACACATTTGCATTGGCATAAATTGAGAAAATTTTGGAAACATGTTTACTTTCAAATTTGTCTACAACCAAACCTAGAATCCTTGAGTAGAATCACACACAGTCAGACTTTGAATTTTTAGAAAACCTTCCTAGGACATAGATGTCATTGGGTGCCTCTATCGTCCTAATTTTGGTTCAATCAAATTTTGCATAGATATTTCTTTTTGTATACTCTATCTGCTTTTGTTGTCTGAATTCTATTTCTAAGTATTTTATTATGTTATTTGATAGTTTAGTGTTCATCTTGGGTACACTTGGTGTTTTGAAACTCCCATGAGCTTCATGACCTAGTGTCTTATTACCAATACTTCAGTGAGGTGTAGTTGTAGAATTATGGCATCCCATGCTATTATTACATCTGTTATGGATCCCAATTCTTCCATCTCTTTCATGCAAAGTGTTGTTAATACTCAACCCATTTTAGACTCTATCCCTGATGCTACTGTACCAATAACAACCTTACAATCACATATTTTTATAGATATTGAGACTCTTGTTACCCATGTTCCTAAAGCCAAACTAAAATAATTGGGAAAATATTTAAGACTTCAAGACTTTGTGAGTATTAAATATCTCACTGGCATAGTGATAGCCATAATAGATAACATGAAAAAATTGATTCGTGATTCTCAAGGATTAGAGGTTTTGCATAGCCTACCCCATATAGTTGATGCTAATGTGTACCTACAATTTCTAGTTGCACACAAAATTTGGGATACACTCAAATTCAAGGAGGAAATCAAGTCTCTCAATCTACAACTATAGCCTCTATTCCTACATACATAAATCCAACTGTAGCCTCAATGATAAAATAAAGCATTGGTATAACTCCAACATTAGGCCTTCCCATAGGAAATCCTTACAGATTTGGGTCCTCACATGTGACACCTCAAGTTTCATCCCCTCTCATAAATTTGTAACATAGTAGTCAACCAAGCACATACAAAATCCTACCATATTCACCATGTTGGAATATGTTGTCATTGATGTCAAATGGGGATTAGAGGAGAAGTGTGTTGATCCTGTGCAAAAGTGCATATAGTTGTCATTGATGTCAAAAGTGTAAATCAAGCAAAGGAGTTTGTTGGCATGATGACAAAAGATGGATGAGAGAGCAGAGGATCTGATGGAAATTTGAATGGTAGATTCATGATGGGTTTCTTGAGAGCTTTCTAGAAAGGTATTTTGCAAGTCATGATGTCAATGGAGATATCTACATTCATTGGTTCATGCTCTTGATCTAGGGCTAAAGTTGTAAGGAGTCACAAAGTTATCAAGTTTCAAAACCTTTTGACTTAATGATCTCTTTGTTGTCGGTGAGAGTGAATGGAGTCATGGGGTTCCAAGTTTTCCTAACCTATGTTGCAGGGTTCTCAAGTTTTGAAACCTCCCAACTTGGCGACTTAGCTAATGGAGTGATAAGAAAGAAGGCTATCTTTGTTTTCGGCGATGTCATGGGTTTTCAATAGTTCATAACCTCTGACAAAGACATTCTATAGTTCATTTTTTTAGCAACTTAGTGATGGGGCAATAAGAAGGAAGGAAGCACTCTGAGTGGGACACAGTCATAATGATGGTGGTGACAGTGATGACAGAGGATAACACGTGGCATGACCAAATTTAATGAATGGTAATCCACATCCTTGTTGTGGATTGCAGAGCAATGACTTGGTGGTGACGTGGAAATGAGACAATAGTATGTGGACCCCACATCGGAATGGTGTGCTTGGTGCTATTGTTTCCATCAGTGAGACATTAGCGTATCGTTAGGACTATGGAACTAGTCCCAACAAAAGGGCGATGGGAGATTGGATGCCAACTATGGGACCTAGTAAGGTGGATGTCGTAGTGAGACTCCATAAGGAAAGGATGACATGGAGTCAAAGAGTGAATGATAGGATGACATGTGGAAGGAAATGACACTGGGTGGTGACATGTAGTGACATGAAAGTGTGGGGACCACTTGTCTATAATAGCGAATGGTATCAGCATGACAACACCATATCGGTGAGAGTGGAGTTGATGTTTCTCTGATAGCTCGATGGCTATATCATTGGAGTGACATTGGTGTAATAGAAAGACCTTGAAGCATGTCTCCTCAATAGAGTGATAAGCTAAGTGGGACCCAACAAGATGGTGATGTCAGAGGTGTACTCATAGTAGTAGCATTCTAGCCCTACTAAGATGTTGGTGGGGGCCGAGCAAGACCCGCGAGGTCAGCGGGGAACAGTGCAAATTTCACAAGATAGATTGGATGATGTTGGTGAAAGGATTTCTCATTAGTGTGACTTTAATGTATCAGTGGGAGTCTGAAAGATGTATCTCTGATGGAGTGATAAGGCGAGAAGCTAGTAGGACATGTTTATGTTGAAGTACTGATAGGTGGCAAATAACGATTACTTAGTTTGCTAATTTGCATCATTGTTACGAATTAGGTGGTGATGACATGGATGACATGTAGGTTGTGGGCCTGATCAAATAACATTGCAAGCATATCAGTGTGACTAGCTTGTTTTGAAAAGAGTTGGTAAAGTGTCCTAGCGACATAATGATATGATAGATTGACAGTGGAGATCAAGCGGTAAAGATCGAAATACGATAAGCAACTGGCATGAGATGAGGATCAATGGAAATAGTCAAACTGAAGCTAATTGAATAGTGATGATTTAAATGTGTCAAGATGAATAGAGGATCTTGGCACGAGAGAGAAGATCAATGACTAGTATTCAAACTTGAAGATCTACAATGGTCTGGTCCATGTGAATAGGGCTTTCGTCTTGTAACCGACACAGAGGAAGGAATTAATTGTTCTAGTTGCACCAAGTGACCAATTAAATGAAGATTTGATCTTCAAGGCAGTGGAACAGATTTCAAAGGTGATTGAGATCAGAATCAAATCGAATGATTGCAAGAATGCATTAAATGCATATCAAATTCTAGGGTTTTACAGAATGTTATTCTTAGCAAATTCTCTACACCAGGATTAAATGTTGTGTAGCTTGATGTAGAGGTATGGTGATATCTAATTAAAATTATCATATTTTTTAGTGATGATGGTGTGTAGCTCAATGAATAGGTAGCTTGTTGGTGAAGTTTTCAAGTGATGAAAAACCCTAATCTGATGCAAGTTGATCTAGATGGTTGAGAGAATCTCAAGGCCGAGATTGCAGATCAGTGGAGTTAAGAAAATGAAGACAATCTGAGAATATTCAAAGAATTTGTATCTGTTGTGTGTGTGTGAAGTCTGAGAGAGCATAGGGTACTAAATAGAGTTATGTATTACTAAGTGTGCAGTAGAGGAAACAAGAGAAGAGAGTGTATAGTGTAGATGTATGAGACATTGTAGAAAGGGAAAGAAGAGCAGAGCTAGACGATAGAAAAGTGATTTTTCTATGTGCAGAGGAGAGTGCAGATTAGGGGAGTGTTGTTGAGAGTGTAGCTTCAGTAGTAGAGTGTATGTTGGAGTTTGTGAAACAATGTAAGGAATGTAATGATGTATTATAGGTTAGGAAAAATCAATTTATCCATATTTGAGCTTTAAGCATTGCAAGAGGTTGTAGCCTCACTATACTAAGTTGTAGCTCAGATCAGGGGATTGTAGTCTTCTTGAAGTTGTTGCTTCTAAACTAGGGTCTTGCTGCATCCTGGAAGTTGTAGCTCCTAAATCAGGGAGTTGTTGCTTCCTTGAAGTTGTGGATTCTAAATTAGGGTGTTGGTGCATCCTTGGGGTTGTAGCTCCTAAATTAGGTAGTTGATACTTCCTTAGGTTGTAGCCCTAAGACATTGTAATCGAGGTTTTATTTGTGATGCTTGATTTGAGCAATAGACTCAAGTAGCCCTAGTCATTGTGGTTTTTCCCATATCGGGTTTTCCATGTATGTTTGGTGATGTGGGTATTTATGTTGATTGTCTTTGTACATATTTTTATTTGCATCTTTAGTTTACAATCTACACATCAAGAGTTTGAGTAAGAATAAACTTGCAAAAAGAATTTAAAGCTAAGTAATCTGCATAGTGGTGTTGAGTGCTAAAGTTTTAGTATCTACTGATTCAGCCCCCTCTTAGTAGATCATTATGTTCTAACAATTGGTATCAGAGCCCTAGGTTACCTAGGAGAAGCTTAACCAGATCAAGTAGATCTTGGATAGGTGAACACAATGGCATTTTAGGAAGGTTCAAACAAGCCTCCTAGGTTTGATGGAACAAACTATGCTAAAAATGGATCTCATTAATGGAAGGATACTTAGTTTTTCTTGGAACTAAAGTTTGGGCATCTATAGAGACCCAATATACTATTCTTGCTACTATTCCTACTAATCTTGCAACAAAGAAGATTCATGAGGACAATAAGAAAGCTTGGTTTATTATTACGAACAATTTGTACGACTCTATGCATGTAGCAAAGTTATGAATTGTAAAACTGCTTATGATGTCTAGGAAAAACTGAAGAAGATCTATGAAGGTGACACCAAAGTGAAGCTAGCAAAGTTACAAGTGCTGAGAGAAAAATTTGAAGGCTTGAAGATGACCGAAGAAGAGAAGATTGCAAACTATCTTCAAAGAGTTGATCATGTGGTAAATTCCATTAAAGAATATGGTGTAGAACTAAAAGAAGAAAATGTGTTGAAATTTCTTAGGTCTATGACAACTAAATATGATTCCAATATTTCTGCTATCAAAGAAGGAAGATAAATTGATAAAATTTCTCTTGACGAGGGGCATGGAATAATTACTGTGTATGAGATGAGAATGCTAGATGGTGAGTCATCTAGGAGAGAAGTTGCATTCAATATTGATGAGAAAGGAAAGGATAGAGTAGAGAAGAGAGACAAATCTGCAGTTACTATTTTAGACATTGAAGAAATTGATGAAGAAACAAACATCATAAGGAGACTAAGGAGAGGATCCAAAAAATATAAATGTAAATTACAAATCTGCAGTTACTATTTTAGACATTGAAGAAATTGATGAAGAAACAAACATCATAAGGAGACTAAGGAGAGGATCCAAAAAATATAAATGTAAATTACCCTTCAAATTCTTTACCTTTGGTAGTGTAGGCCATCTTGCTTCTAAATGTCCATATGGTAAGGTGGATAACTCTAAACAAGAAGAAGATAGTAAAAAGAAGAAAGAGTTTTATCCTAAATGGAATAATTTTGGAAAGAAGAATAATTTGTACATCAATGAAGAAAGTGAAGTGTTTGATGCTAGTGATTGTTTAGAAGAGGATCAAGGCCATTCCCTTGTAATGAGAGAAGATAGAAGAAAATTTATATTCATGGCTAAAAAAGCTAAGGATCAAGAAGATGCACAAATTGAGGACTCACATGAAGAAGAAGAGGAAGCGGTTGTTGATCTTGAGAGAGAATTAATTAGTGCTCTTGAAGACCTTGATGAGTTAAGAGACAAATATGATGATCTCAAGACGGAAAACAAGAAATTGAAAAAGAATACTCAAAAGGAGAAAAATAAGCTAAATCAAGAACTTGAAGAATCAAATAAGTTGGTTTGTAATGAGAGAAGATAGAAGAAATTTTCTATTCATGGCTAAAGAAGCTAAGGATCAGGAAGATGCAAAAATTGAGGACTCGCATGAAGAATAAGAGGAAGCGGTTGTTGATCTTGAGAGAGAATTAATTAGTGCTCTTGAAGAACTTGATGAGTTAAGAGGAAAATATTATGATCTCAAGAGGGCAAACAAGAAATTGAAAAAGAATACTCAAAAGGAGAATGATAAGCTAAATCAAGAACTTGAAGAATCAAATAAGCTGGTGGTAAATCTAAAACTGCAAATAGAAGAAGCTAAAAAAGGAGAAGAAGTAATGAATTCCATTAAGCTAGAATCTGAAGTAGAGATGCATGAAGTTAGAAGAAGTAGTCACTTTGTGAAAAGAATTGGAGAAGGCCAGGGAGAAAATCAATAAGGTTCTAAAACTAAAAGCTAGTTCTAATATTTTGGATGAATTGCTAAGTACAAAAAATCTAGCTAATAAAGAAAAAATAGGCTTGGGACTTGAAAAAAGAAAAAGTTCATTTATTGATGCCTCTACAAAGCTCTATGAAATATTTAGAGAAGAAGAAAAATCAATCACAAATTGTGAAAAATATGACAATGGAGAAGCTTTTGAAGATGAAAAGAAGTCAACTGTAGTTGTGAAATCTGTTAGAGAGAAGGAACCAATTGAAGGCAAGAAAGCTAATAGGCTGATTCTTGTTCAACAAAATAAGAAGAAGAATACTAAGAGAAAATACAATGATTTTTTCACAAAAGTACACTATCTAAGGAGACCTATACAAAGAAGACCACTTCATCTTTCTCAAAGGAATTCTATGACCAAGTACCCCTCACATTTTTATGGTTATTTTTTTACCTGTAATCAATTTGGTCATAGAGCATGTGAGAGTATAGTAGCACCTAGTAGGAGCATAGAACATATGCATATAAATTCATTTTCCCCTACTGTAGACATGGGTGTGATGTGTTTTAACTGCCACAATTTTGGTCACTTTGTGAAACATTGTTAAATGAATCATGTAAGACCAAAAGTACATGGTGAGAAAAGGAATATGTCCCCCAAGGTGAATAATGGTTCACATATTCCTAAGAGGAAAGCTGGTTATATAGAGAAAAGGAAAAGAAGGTATGGGGAGAGAAATACTAGCAGGCAGCACTCCATGAGGATGCTTCTACTTTACATCACTAATTTGTAGTGATAGGGCATGAGTCTGAGGGGAGCTAAATTGATATTTCATCCATCCCTAGAAATGAAGGAGATCAAGTCAAGTAAAATATGTTTTAGAAATTTCTAACGACTTGATGGTTGCAGATTCATGGTTACATTCTTGCTCTTTGAACTGCTCATCAGAGGGTAAGAACATCAATAGATAGTAGATAGTCTGTTGCAGCAATTGATATCAACAATTGGAATCAGTTATTGAAGAAAAAGGTTTTGTATGTGCTCTATTGAGATAAATGCTCGTTGACTGCAAGGAGAAGATATATGTCTTGGAGGTAGATGTTTTGTATATTTTTTTTTAAATTGGTATCATACCATTACATATTGGTTTAGAACAGGTTAGTTGGTACAAAGCCCCTAATATGAAGCTAGTGAATTATGCTGCAAGGTCTAAGGGGGAGCTTCTATTGGTATCAAATCAGTTTTATACTTCATATAGTATGGTCTATGATATGACTTGATATAATGCATCAAGTGAACAAATTCACAATTGGTATCAAAATGATAATATGTATTAGGGCATGATATCACTAATTAGTATCAAGAATTTGATTCAATTGGCACATAATATAAATCAGAATATCTACAATTGGTATTAGACCTGATTAGAGAAGAGCATGCAATGGCACTTCAACTAGCATCATATTTTTTTTTAATTGGTATAGAGCAGTTGAAGCATATGGGATTGCCATTGTAGTAAAAAGATTGAATGCAACAGTTGGTATGAGAGAAAAAATTATTTTCAATTTGTATCAGTCAAAGGGGAGAAAATTCCATTTTTCATAACTAAGGAGAAGTGAAAGTTGCAACAGTATGGTGACCTAAGATAAAGAAGAGGAGAAATAAGTCAAGGAGGGTATTAGAAAACAACTAGACCCTTTGCATTGCTTGTCAAAGGAGGAGAATACTTTCAGGAGGAGTGATCCCTTTGCCATTGATGTTAAAGGGGGAGAAAGTATCCAAATGCTCAAGTATCTGAGCAAGAGGGAGAAAGCCATGCAAATTCTCAAAGAGGAGCATTGGAGAGAGTAGCAATAAAAGGAGAAAGTAAAGATGGTACTAGTACAAATGTTGAATTGGTTAATTGGAATCATTGAGCATTTAATTTTTTTCCATCATGACAAATGGGGAGATTGTTGGAATATGTTGTCATTGATGTCAAAAGGAGATGAAAGGAGAAGTGTTTTGAACCTGTGCAAAAGCGCATATAGCTTTCATTGATGTCAAAAGTGAAAATCAAGCAAAGGATTTTGTTGGCATGATGACAAAAGATGGATGAGAGAGCAGTGGATCTGACGGAAAATTGAGTGGAAGATTTGTGATGGATTTCTCAGGAGATTTCTAGAAAGGTATTTTGCAGGTCATGATGTCAATGGAGATGTCTACATTCATTGGTTCATTCTCTCAATCTAGGGACAGAGTTGTAAGGAGTCAAAGAGTTCAAAGTTTTCCTAACCTATGTCACAGAGTTCTCAAGTTTCGAAACCTTTTGACTTAGCAATCTCTTTGTTGTCGGTGAGAGTGAATGGAGTCGCGAGGTTCTAAATTTTCCTAACCTATGTCATGGGGTTCTCAAGTTTTGAAACCTCTCAACTCGGTGACTTAGCTAATGGAGTGATAAGAAAGAAGGCTCTCTTTGTTGTCAGTGATGTTGCAAGTTTTCAAGAGTTCATAACCTCTGACAAAGAGGTTCTAGAGTTCAATATTTTAGCGACTTAGCGATGGAGCGATAAGAATGAAGGAAGCGCTATGAGTAGGACCTGATCATAATGATGGTGGTGATAGTGATGATAGAGAGAACACGTGGCATGACTAGATTGAATGAATAGTAATCCACATCCTTGTTGTGGATTATGGATCAGTGACATGGTGATGACGTCGACATGAAACAATAGTATGTGGACCCCACATTGAAATGGCATGCTTGATGCTATTGTTTTCATCAGTGAGACATTAGCACATCACTAGAACTATGGAGCTACTCCCAACAATAAGGTGATGGCAGATTGGATGCCAACTGTGCAACCTAGTAAGGTGGATGTGGTAGTGAGACTCTATAAGGAAAGGATGACATGCAACCAAAGAGTCAATGATAGGATGACATGTGGAAGGAAATGATAGTGGGCGATGACATGTAGTGACATGACAGTGTGGGGACCAATTTTCTACAGTAGTGAATGGCATTGGTGTGACAACTCCATATCGGTAAGAGTGGAGTTGATGTCTCTCCAATAGCATGATGGATATCTCATCGGAGTGACATTGGTGTATTGGAAGGACCTTGAAGCATGTCTCCTCAATGGAGTGATAAGCTAAATGGGACTTGACAGGATGGTGACGTTAGAGGTGTACACGTGGAAATAGCCTGCTGGCCCCATTGAGATGTTAATGGGGCCCAAGCAAGACCCACGAGGTCAACGAGGAATGGTGTAGATTGCATGAGATAGATCAGATGATGTTGGTGAAATGGTTTCTCATTGATGTGACTTTGATGTATCAGAAGGAGTCTAAAATATGTCTCTCTAATAGATTGGTTAAGCAAGAAGTCAGTGGGACTTGTTTGTGATGAAGGACTGATAGGTGGCGAAGAATGATTGCTCAATGTGCTAATTCACATTGTTGTTGTGAATTAGGTGGCAAT
The DNA here is from genome assembly GCA_007258455.2 of Sequoia sempervirens. Taxonomy (NCBI): domain Eukaryota; kingdom Viridiplantae; phylum Streptophyta; class Pinopsida; order Cupressales; family Cupressaceae; genus Sequoia; species Sequoia sempervirens. The sequence continues at coordinate 241,695,033 of VDFB02075321.1, read as the reverse complement.
TACATGCATGAAATGTAGGTTGTGGGCCCGATTAGATAACATTACAAGCATATTGGTGTTACTTGCTTGTTTCAGAGAGAGTTGGTAAAGTGTCCCAATGACAAAGCGATATGATAGATCAATAGTGGAGATCAAGCAAAAAAGATTAGATGATGATAAGAAACTGGCATGAGATGAGGATCAATGGAGATAGTGAAACTGAAGCTAATCAAATGGTGGTGATTTAAAGGTGTCAAGATGAATAGAGGATCTTGGCATTAGAGAGAAGATCAATGATCAGTATTCAAACTTCAATATCTACAATAGTTTGGTCCATGTGAATAGGGGTTTCATCTGGTAACCGACACAAAGGAAGGAGTTAATTGGTCTAGTTGCACCAAGTGACCAATTAAATGAAGATTTGATCTTCAAGGTGGTGGAATAGATTGTAGTGGTGATCGAGATCAGAATCAAATCAAATGATTGCAAGAATGCATTAAATGCATATCAGATTCTAGGGTTTGAGAGAATTTTATTCTTAGAAAATTCTCTATACCAGAATTAAATGTTATGTGGCTCGATGCAGAGGTATGGTGATATTTGATAAACCTTATCAGATTTTTTTATGATGACAACATGTAGCTCGATGAATAGGTAGCTTGCTGGTGAAGTTTGCAAATGAGGAAAACCCTAATATGATGTGAGCTGATCTAGATAGTTGAGAGAATCTTGAGGCTGAGATTGTAGATCAGTGGAGTTAAACAAAATGAAGACAATCTAACAATAGTCAAAGAAGTTGTATCTATTGTGTGTGTGTGAAGTCTGAGAGTGCACAAGGTGTTGAATAGAGTTCTGTATTGATGAGTGTGAAGTAGAGGCAAAGAGAGAAGAGAGTGTATAGTGCAAATGTATGAGACATTGCAAAAAGGGAAAGAAGAGAAGATCTACAAGATAGAATAGTGATTTTTTTATGTACAAAGGAGAGTACAGAGCAAGGGAGTGTTGTTGAGAGTGCAGCTTCAGTATCAGAGTGTAAGTTACAGTGTGAACAACAATGTACTGAATGTAATGATGCATTATAGGGTAGGCAGAACCAATTTATGCATATTTGATCTTTAATAATTGTAAGAGGTTGTAACCTCATTGTACTGAGTTGTATCTCACATTAGGGGATTGTAGTCTTCTTGAAATTGTTGCTTCTAAACTAGGGTGTTGTTGCATCCTTGGAGTTGTAGCTCCTAAATCAGGGAGTTGTTGCTTCCTTGAAGTTGTGGCTTCTAAGTTAGGGTGTTGTTGCATCCTTGGAGTTGTATCTCCTAAATTAGGTAGTTGATGCTTCCTTGTGTTGTAGCTCGAAAACATTTTAACAAAGGTTTTATTTGTGACGTTGGATTTGAGCAGTAGACTCAAGCAACCTTGGTCACTGTGGTTTTTCCCATATTAGGTTTTCCACATATATCTAGTGTTGTGGGTATTTGTGTTGATTGTATTTGTGCATGTTTTTGTTTGCATCTTTAGTTTACAATCTACACATCAAGAGTTTGAGTAAGAATAAATATGCACAAAGTATTTGAAGCTAAGAAAGTAATTTGCATAAAGGTGTTGAGGGCTAAAGTTTTAGTATCTATTGATTCACCCCCCTCTCAGTAGATCATTGTGTTCTAACACACCACATTCCTAAAGCATGTCAACCAATGATTCTTTATCATTAACCAATTTTTTCAAAATGTAACCTCTATTCAACAAAAATCTCAATATTGAACCAAAACCAAAATGGAAAATCATTGCAATATGTCAAATGAATCCCATTGTCACTTAAAAATTTGAAACCACCAATGCTACAAAACATAGAAATACCTCAATTTGAGATGTACAATTGTAAAGGAGACCCTAGAAATCATATATTGACATATACCATGTACTATGTGGTGACTTCATTTTTGAAGATAAACTCTTGGCTAAAATCTTTCCTAGGTCATTGAAGGACATGGCTTTTGAATTTTTTATGTCATTACCAAATAACTCAATCCACTCTTTCAATGAACTTGTCAATGCATTCCACCAATATTCCAAGTTGACATTGGAATTAAAATTAAATTAATTTATGGGCGGGGGCCCTAGCTCGGTTGGCTAAGTATTTCCTGTTGCAGGTAGCTGGTCACGAGTTCTAGTCTCCCCCGTCTTGTGGTACCGGAGGGCGTGTCGCACCAGCGCCGCCGGTCACGTTAAAAATTTTACCAGGCGCGCTGCAGTTCATAGGGGGCCGTGCTATACAAACCCGATTTCTGCAGCCTAAAAAAAATAAAATAAAATAAAATAAAATAAAAAATTAAATTTATTTATTTAATGTAATGAAAATAAGGAAAACATGAAAAAGTGATATATTTTATAAGCTGCTATCAGTTGTTTTATTCACAAATAAATCTTACTCTCCTTGATGTAGATGTTCAAAGTGTGTTAATTGAAAATTTGTAGCTTGGTATAAGGGATAAGATCTTATTGATGACACACCTATGTATGGCCCTTTATGATTATTAGAATTCAGTTAGTCAATATGAAGAGACATCTTCATTAAATCCTATTGAGAAATCCAAATCCATACCTCATAAAAACTATCATCCATTAAAGAAGAAAAACAAGAACTTTATCAAGTTACAAGAACATTAAACAAAAAACCACATTGAACCTCATGTTGCTACAATAAGTTCAACCCTGTACTAATTTATATTGTAAGATAAAAAATTTACCCAATTATTGGACAAAATCCATTTAATCATGTTGCAAATTTTAAACAAGAAATTATTTCAGTTACCTCCAATTAGACATGTGGATGCAACCAAACCTCTACCTCCAAGTTACAATCCAAATGCCTTTTGTCAATATCATCTCACAAGTGGACATGGTACAAAATAATGCATGCATATTAAACATCAAATTCAAGACCTCATTGATTCTAATCACATATAGTTGGGCGGTGCCAATGGTCAATGAAATAAATCTATTACCCCACCTAATCAAAACTTGCAAATTTTTATGAATCCAATGCCAAATCATTCATCCAAAATTTTGCAATCTTGTGAGATTTAGAATGAAGAGATGAATGTTGATAGGACTGATGACATGAATAATGATAACAATGATAATAAGAGTGATGATGAGGATGGCCTACAAAACATGGTCACTCTCATATAAATCCAACCTCGTAAGGGCCAAACTACTTTGTTACCTAACATTGCTTTCATCAATATTGATGCATCCATACATGTACCCGATGATCCTCTTTATATCGCCAAACATATTATTGAAAAGCCTACAACTGGGATACCTATTCATCCCATGTGTGTAGAGAATGTTATCATTGAGAAATTCTTGTTTGTGCATGAAATTTATCAAGTTTCTTATGAACAATCAAAAAAATGGTTGAAAACTCATGATGGTTTTCCTCACCCTACAATAGGATTGATCACTCTTCCTCTTAAATTTGGACCAAAGAAATTAGATGTAACATTCTCCACCATCTTGATGTTGGATCAATTCCATGTGAAGTTAGGCTACCCATGGCTATGTTCCATGCATGTGATCTCATTAATTTTTTACAAGTGCATAAAGTTCCCATTTGAAACTTGAATTTTTACATTCCATCACATTGGATTTAATCCTTTGTCCTCTCATGGAAAATTTTCTTTAGATTTATTTTGGCCTCAACCTATAGAACCTAGTAAGCCTCTCGATGATTTATTTTATAAATCATACCAAAACACATAATAGAGTTGAACCAAAGGAAATAGGGTTCCACCTTTTAGGAGATGGAACTAAGGGACCTATTTCCCACTTAGTTCATTGTGAAACCAAGATCCATCAACCATATGACTCAATTGAGGGAAGAAATTTTTGGTGGTTTCCTTGGCTGGGATGAAATGGGGGTTCACCGTTAAAATGAAGTTGCAAAGGAGTAATGAAAACTCTAATGCACCAAACCCTAGAAACTTAAGAACATGAAATCAAATTAACAAATAGAAATTAGATAGAAAGGAACCTAACAAACGGATGGACTAGAAGAAAGATCTACAACTCTAAAATTCTACTTTTTGAAGTGTAATGGGACTCATATGCCAAGTGGGAAAATTTAATCCTGCAACAAGAATCTTCTGTTGATAAATCAGGATCTACATAAAACTAATAAAAGGGGTATACTAGGACTCATACACCTAGAGGGTTGATTTAGTCTCAGTATTAGGGTTTGAATGAAACTTATGTAGCCTCTAGTGATCTTCTATAGCTTTCATCCCATCCAATCTCCAAGTATGAAACTCTTAATTCTGGTCTATAACTAAGTTTCCATGAAGATGACAACTTTGACAACTTTCTGCAATCTTTCTCAACAATGGATCTTCAACCTAAATTTGCAAATCACACATCAAAGAGAGGGGAACATTTTGTTGTGTTAGGGAATAGGGGTTTCTTTTGTCAAACCCCATTTTGGTAATTAAACCTTGAAATGAAATTAAATAGCATGAAGGAATGATGAATGAACAAATACAATGTTGTAACTCACCAAACCATTAAGATAAAGGTTGTAAACATATGTGGAAGGGCTTCAACGGATGTGGATCTTGACTCCTAATCTTGATATGAGTGTAGTGTAGAAAAATGTATCCCTTTATATTTTCACACTTTATTTGTGAATAATTAATGTTAAACTATACCTAATGTTGCCTTGATCTAGTGTTGCAATATGTTTTACACCTTCACATTAGATTTAGGGCCCTTTTAAGCTAAATAGACCTAATTTTTCCTTAATTTAATATTGTAAAGTGTATTTATTTACACCTTTATATTTAGTTTTGGGCCCTCTTGCACTTATGACCTTCATATCATTATTATTAGGCTCTTGAGACCCTTTTTTATGCACCCTAAGACTTATTTCAATCAAGATCCTGACATAGACATCACCTACACTTAAAATCTCAACTCCTTAGCATTTCCTCTCTCTAAAAAGGCCTTATCGGACCTATACAACACCTTGGGTGTATGAGTCCCACCCAGATGGGACCTATATGCCACAAGTGGTGTATGAGTCCCATTTGGCCCCTTTCTAGGGTTTTTAGCAAAAAATCAAGGTTTTGAATTCAAATTTCATGTATGCCAAAATTTGGGAACTAATAAATGGTAAGTTGAATGGATTGCCTATATAAACAAGGTCTCAAATCATTATTTCTCTAAGCATTCATGAAATAAACCTAAAAAATCAAGATTTAAGCATTTTAAGACTTCACAAGAGTGTCAAGAGAGTTTATAAGAGCATTTCTAAGGCATTCAAGGGAATATTATTCATCATTTGTTGCAGAAATTCAACATACATCATCATGTCAAGATCATAAAGCATCAAGCATGTTGTTGAGCTAGTGTTGTTATGTAGCATTCAAGATCCAAGATTAGGAATTATTCTACACCTAATTCAAGTTAAAGATCTACATTCTACATGGCCAATTCATGTTAGATTGTTGATTTACATCACAAGACATCATTCAAGGTATCATTGTTTCATGTTTCATGTCATTATTTCATTGTTTCATCACAAGGTTTGATTACCTAAATGAGATTTGACCTAGGGAAACCTCTATTTCCTAACAAATCAACACTCTTTCTTTCTCTTTGTGTGATTGTAGGTGCATAGGTTGAAGAAAAACTAGATTTGAAGCCCTCAAAAGTACAAAAAATAACAAAGTTGCAAAAGTTGTCAAACTTGTCAAACTTGTCAAGGCTCATGGAAACTCAGATCTAGAGCAAGATATCTAACCTATTTGCATGAAATCAGTGAGAAAGTGCTTATCAAATCCATCTTTAGAGGCTCACAAATTTTTTATTCAGAATTCTACTCTGAGGACACTTTGCAACAAAATGGGACTTATATGCCACTTATGGTGTATGAGCTCCAATATACCTTATTTTCAAACCTTTTCTATAGATCCTGATTCAGTAGTTCCAAATTCTAGTTTTAGCCCAAAAACCTAAATTAGGACTAAATCGCCCCTACTAACGTATGAGTCCTGGTGTGCCTTAAAATTATCATTTTTAGTATTTTAGATCTTCATCCAAGCCTCTTTAGATTTCTAGGTTCACCTCTGTACTTTTCCAACTTCTTGTTCTAATTTGAGTTCATTTCTAGGTTATTTGCTTAAGTTTTGCATATCATTAGGTTTTTCATGTTACTAGTATTTTGAAGCCCTAGCTTGGTGGTGAACCCCTCTTTAGTCTCTAATAATACCCTAGGACACCCTTCTAGAAAATATCTTTCCTTCATTCCATCCTTGGATTGAGATCTCTAGGGTTTCCTTGAATGAAACTTGCAAAAAGATTGGATACTATATCTCCTAGAACATAGAGCATCAAATTTTCTTCATTTCATTTTGGTGAACCTAGCTTTTAGAACACATCATTTTTAATTTGGAGTGCATCATAGTTCTAGATCTGGCTTCCATTAATTTTGCATTAGTTAATTTACATCTAGGGTTTCTAAATTTTGCATTAGTGAAAGTGCATATAGGTTGCATTTTTGCATCTTGCATCATTAATTTCATTTGAAAACTATAATTTCACTTATTCTAGAAATCATACAAACCAAAAAGCATAACTTTCACTCATAATTTTTAAAATTTATTGGAAAAACCCTAATTTGGGACTCATAGCCCTTTGGGAAATTTAGTCCCAATATAAGTTTTTTTTCCTAGTTTCTAGGTATTATATGGTGACTGTTATTCACTATTTGAACCCCTCAAAAACCTTGATTAGGACTCATACGCCCCTATGGGATATTTATCCCTAGATAAGGCCTAAAACTAAATTTTACAACATCAAAAACCTTGTTTTTATACTTCTTAAGCTTGCTAGTAACCTATAGTATTAGTTTGGAAAGTTTCGGGAACTTCTGTTTTATGTATCTAGGTCAAATCATCCATGCAGTGTAGTCATTTTTTAGGCATTTCAAATATCTTCAGATATGTGGAACATTTTTTTACATTTTTGAAGAATTGCATAAATTAGATAGTTTACTTTTTCATGTTAGCATGTTTCCTTTTAAGAGATGTGGTTTTGATATGGTTAAGAATGAATTCTATAAATACAACATCCCTTCTTATGAGCTCAATTTAGAATACAAAAATGAGGTCATTAAGAAACATGTTAGCCATCCTTCCACTATCTTTCCTCATTATGAGAACATCTTAGTGCAAGAGGATCAAACCATTGAAAAAATCCTTAATATTACATTGCCTATTTCACACCCTATTATCTATCCCATTGGTGAGGATGATATGATACAAGAAGATACATGCATAGACAATCATGAAAATCATAATTGTTCTTCTCCCGATACCTAACCTACTAGTGATGAAGGTATCTTGGTGAAAGAAGATACAATCATTGAGAATCATGAAATTATTGATTGTCACTCTCCTCCTCCCTCATGGGAATATATTATGACACAAGAATATGAAATCATAAACACATTTATAAACATCACCTTACCTAGTCTCCATTCATCCCTTTCTTGTGAGAATGTTTAATTGAAAGAGGATGAAATCATAGATAGCCATGACAACCGAATATGTCCTCCTAATATCCCTCGTCGATGCGAAGAAGATAATTTGGTGTTAGAAGATACACTTATTGATAGTCATGAGAATCTTGTTCCTCCCTTCCCTAATTCTCCTACCATTTGGAAATATCTATTTGGTAAGCATGAAAATCATAATTTTCCTTCTCTTAATGCCTCCCCTACTTGTGATGAGGCTAATTTACAACATCTAACCAAGGAATGTGATGAACCTCTTATTTGATTCTCTCCTAAAAGGTCTCCTACTAGGGTAGATATTAGGGCACATGAAAATGTGACCTTAGAAAACAAGGATGAAATCATGGACAATCATAACAATCAAAACAATCAAATTAGACCTTCTCCTAATATCTCTACTATTGGTAAAGAAGAAACTTTGATGTTAGAAAATCAAAGCAATAAGAGTCACGAGAATCTTAGTTGCCTCTCTTCTCCTATATAGAAAAAAATATTGATAAAAAAGTAAATCCAACCATTGACAACTCCCTTGCTTGTGATGAAGTCATTTTATACAAACCAACCTTTGCATTTCATGAACATCTAGCTTGTAGTTCTCCTTAAAACTCTCCTCCTAGGGAGGATATCATGGTGCAATAAAATAATAAAATTGACAATAGTGACATAGTTTCCTTAGATGAAGATGATGAAGTAACATTAGTATCTCCTTCACTAAGGAAATTTAATATTATTCAACCTCAACTCATTATTTACCTACCTTCACACAAACCTCAATTTCAAAAAAAACCTAAACTTATCCTTTACCCACCTAAGAATAATGTTTCGTTGTAGTTGAGTTATAATATTGTTTCTCATACATATAACACTGGAAACAATCCACAACCAAGAAAAAAATTACAACATCCCTCCCACTTCCTAACCATATCTTTCCTAGTGCTCCTTGTTTTCCTTTGAAAAGTGGAAAGTAGTATGATCTTGTTGAACAGCTTCAGAACACTCCTGCTAAGATATCGTTATGGGACCATATTCATGTCTTCCCTCATTATCATAACATGATTCAAATTTCCTTACAACAAGTTCCTAACCCTCCTAATGTGCAACAGAGTGCCATAGCATCCATGATTCAATAAATGAATGTTGACATTGTTTTCCACCAAAGTGAGCTCCCTCCTTTGGAAGTGCAAAAATAAAATGATGCTTTCATGATAATAGCTATCTATAATAGGTTGGGAATAAAAAGAACCCTTTTTGACAATTGCTTCACCCTTAATGTGTGTAGTGTGACCCTTTTTAATATACTTGGTGTGGATAAAACAAAAATTCAACCTAATTCCCTATCAATTTGAGGGTTTGACAATGTAGGAAAATAACCGCTTGGAGTGATTACATTGCCTATTACAGTTGGAAAGGCCACATTAAAAACTCATATTCATGTTATGCCTCATTATCTTTCATATAATATCATTTTAGGAAGACCATGGATTCATGAGATGCATGTGATGCCTTCTACCCTTCATCGTATCATGAAATATGTCTACAAGAACAAAGTATATACAATCAAAGTCGACCCTGAACCAAACAGTTATTTAACCATTGAGAAAGGAAAGGAGAATCCTTTGGAAACATTAACACCAACTAGAAAAGTGGAACCCGTGAAACTAAAAGACATAGAAAAACATATTGAGGAAGTCACGAAGTTATTGGAAGATGATTGGAGTTCCTTAAATTTCACATCATTCATGGGAGAATACATTATCATAAACAAAAACTCTAAAAAGAGAAAAGAAAAAGAAGTAATGTCAACACAAAATTTAGAAGACCCTTCGAAAGCATCCACCTCAACCACTTTAAAACAAGAAACAAATTACACAACAAACTTTGATGAAACTGACTATGAACAACCACTGAATTCAAAAGAACTAAAAAAGATTCATGGAAAAGGTTATGAACTTATAAAATAACTTGGTTATAGTGGAGAAGTATGTGGTGCTAGAGAACAAGGTATTTGTCTCCCTATACAACCTAATATGTAAGGAATGACTAATGTTCTTCGTTATTATCCCTCAAATGAAACAAACAAGCCTTAACTCAAAATTAACACTCTTACAAAAGATTCCTCCAAGCCAAATTTAAAATTAGTGCATCCTAAAATCATAGACACTAGTGGTCTTGATTATTATCCTTTTCAAGAAACAAAAGACACAAAGAAATCTTCGCCTACTATAAATTTCATCACACAAAACACTACTGATTCAAATTTGATAGATTTTATATCGTCCTTTAAAGGAGAGTACAAAATATCACAATCTAAAGACGCTTGTGTAAGTATGACACCTTATACTAAGCAAGAGACATCTTTGTCACAAAATAAAAGAAAATCTTCTACTATTGATCAAGAGAGTATCTTGTCGAGACTCCTCCAAGATTGTTTGATATCCACTCCTCCAAGAACATGAAAGAAATTTTACTACAAGAGTTCATTTTGTGCATATCATAGAGTTCATGGTCATTATACTAATGAATGTAACACTTGGTGTAACAAAATTCAATATTTTAAGGAGTGTTGTGCTCTCCCTTACGTTGAATCACCTAGTTCCTCTAATTGATACTTAATTTCAAACCTCTCATCAATCATCTCGGCTCATTCTTGTCCTGCAATAAGTTGGGGCAAGGGGGTTTGGAAGCCTTATCCTCGTATGGAACTTGTCATTGTCTCTTTTGGCTATTTTACCACCTTTGATGTAGATATAAGAGAGAGCTTGGTATGTGGATGACATTCCTTAAGTTGGCTTGCATGTGTCCCACTAAGTTATCTTCTTTTACTTTAAAGCAATTGCTCATAGCAATGGTGTTAGCAACCACTTCCAAGTGGGGGCATACATCGACACTCATGTTTCAATGTGTGATTTTTATTTCTTCTTGCGATGCATCATTTTCTTGTTGGTGTCATTGGGTTTGATTTCCTCTAAGAGCATAATATTCCTTTGACTTGTCCTCTCTTGGAGACATTAAGCACGATGTTCCCTAAGAAGGGACCTTACATGAACTAATCAAAATCCCTTTGAATGTACCTTACAACACTTTGCATTTACAATAACCCCCATATGGCCAAATTGCATAACAAACTTTTCTTGCATATGGTTCCATCATGTTTGGTCATGAGTATCAAGCATATGACGCTTTTCTTGCCTCATCAAGCTCAAATTTTGTTGTTGTGTGGCACCTTATCAAAGTTATCGGGAGGTATAGCTTTGTTATGGTAGTACGTATGGGAGCCGAACTTAGGCATGACTTTCCCATAGCCAATTGCTTGTGAGCGCATGCTAGCTACGTGTGTATATGTCTCACCCTTTTTGGATATTCACCTAGTGGATAGCGTGAAGTTATGTTGCCTCAGATTGAGCATTCACTTTTGGACAAACAACTTAGATATTATCCACATTGCATTGGACAAATCGTCGAGGCTTGATCACCCTCTTTTTATTTTGTTTTTCTTTCTTCTTTATGTCTTTTACATTGCATGATTGTGTATCTTGATGTTTCATATCATAAACCTTATGTGTGTCCCTTTGTGCTTATGTTGGTTTGACATAGGATCTTCGATCCTAGGGGCTTGACCACCCCATTGACCTTTTTCATCCTAGACCATCCACATTGGTACACGAGAACCCATTTTGAGTGTCTACTTTAGTGTGAGTTTGAAGCAAGTTCATCCTCTCACTAAAGTGGGGGCTAAATGTAGTGTATAAAAATGTATTTGTTTACATTTTCACACTTGATTTTGGAATAATTGATGTTAAATTGGACATAATGTTACCTTGATCTAGTTTTTCAATGTGTTTTACACCTTCACATTAGGTTTAGGGCCCTTTTAAGATAAATAGGCTTAATTTTTCATTAATTTAATGTTGTAAAGTGTATTTATTTACACCTTCACATTAATTTTTTGGCCCTCTTGCATTTATGACCTTCATATCATCATTAATAGTCCCCTAAGACCCTTTATTTTGCATCCTGAGGCTTATTTCAACCAAGATACCAACATAGACATCAATACACTTAAAATCTCAACTCCTCAACATTTCCTCTATCCAAAAAGGCCTTGTGGGACCCATATGCCACCTTGGACATATGAGTCCCACCTAAATGGGACCTATACACCACAAGTAGCGTATGAGTCCCATTTGGCCCATTTTTAGGGTTTTTAATGAGAAATCAAGGTATTGAATTCAAATTTCATGTATGTCAATATTTGGGATCTAATAAATGGAAACTTGGATGAAATTCCTATATAAACAAGGTCTCAAATTATTATTTCACTAAGAATTCATGATAGCAACCTAAAAAATCAAGAGTTAAGCATTCTAAGACTTTAGAAGAGTGTCAAGAGAGTTTACAAGAGCATTTTTAAGGAATTCAAGGGAAGATTCTTCATCATTTGTTGCAGTAATTCAAGATTCATCATCATGTCAAGATCATAAAGCATCAATCATGTTGTTGAGCTAGTGTTGTGATGTAGCATTCAAGATCCAAGATTAACCATTACTCTTTACGGAATTGAACATCAAGATATTTTATCTAGATGGCCACTTCATGTTAGATTGGTGACTTACATCTCAAGACATCATTCAAGGTATCATTGTTTCATGTTTCATGTTGCATGTTTCATGTCCTTATTTCATTATTTCACCACAATGTTTGATTACCTAAACAGAGTTTGACCTAGGAAAAACCCTATTTCCTAACAAAAAAACACTCTTTTTTTTTTGTGATTTCATGTGCATAGGTTTAAGAAAAAGTGGATTTTCCCTCAAAATTAACAAAATGAAAAAGTTACAAAAGTTGTCAAACTTGTCATGAAATTTTTTTAAGGCTCATGGAAACTCAGATCTAGAGTAGGATATCCAACCTATTTGCATGAAATCAGTGAGAAAGTACTTATCTGATCCATCTTTAGAGGGTCACAAATTTTGGCTTCAAAATTCTGCTCTTGGGACACTTCGTGACAAAATGAAACTCATCGCCACTTGTGGTGTATGAGTCCCAATATACCTATTTTCAAACATTTTATGTAGATCTTGATTCAACAGTTCTAGATTTTGGTTTCAGCCCAAAACCCTAAACTGGGACTAAATCACCCCTATTGGTGTATGAGTCCTAGTGTGCCTTAAAATAAACATTTTCAATATTTCATGTCTTCATCCAAGTCTCTTTAAATTTCCAGGTGCACCACTATACTTTTCCAGCATGTTGTTTTGATTTGAGTTCATTTCTAGGTTATTTGCTTAAGTTTTGCATATCATTAGGTTTTTCATGTTACTAGTCTTTCCAAACCCTAGCTTGATTGTGAACCCCTCTTTAGTCTCTGATCATACCATAGGAAACCCTTCTATTAGATCTCTTTCCTTCATTCTATCCTTCAATTGAGATCTCTAAGGTCTACTTGAATGAAACTTGAAGGGAAATCGGTTGTTCTATCTCCCTAAACATAGAATGGCTATGATTTATTTCATTCCAATGAGATAATTTCTTTGAATGCTTGCTTGAATCATGAAACCTACATCATAAATGTTTGCTCAAAAATACACATGATGCCTGAATACTTTGAAATAATGCTTGAATCATGAATTGATGCTCCAAATGCTTGATAATCAACTCTTGAATGCTCTCTTGATCATAAATTTACTATAATGCTTGAATGCTTGAAAGATTAGCTATTGTTAGGAGAAATTATGTGAAATAACCTTGTATTTATACTTTTTTATGCCAAATTTCCCAAAATTATAACACTACAAGTTGACATCATATCTAGGATAATAAAATCCTTCCAAGAATTTGGTTTAAAATAGTTTCAAGTTAAAGCAAGACTCATATGCCAATTGGGGCATATGATTCTCAGTGGCTAAAACCTACGACACATATTCCAAGAGGTGTCTTGTTCAATTCAACATTTAAAATTAGGTACCGAGACCTAAGTGGGACCGATACGCCCAAGGTGGCGTATAAGTCCCAGATCACTAGATCTAGAACACGTAACCTCAAACATTAAATTATGATTTTTCCTTTGTTAAATGTCAAGATTATCCTCATAAAAATGTATTCAATTAGGCTTGTGGATGTAAAATAGGACCAATTAAGGCATAATTAAGCCAAATTTTAACAACGAGGTCCCAAAAAAGTGTGAAAATGTAAATGGATACATTTTTCTACACTACATTTAGCCCCAACTTTAGTGAGAGGGGTAACTTGCTTCAAACTTGCTTCAAACTCACACTAAAGTAGACAAATTTGCATCAAGAGGGGTCCAAGTGTACCAATGCCAGTGAGATAGGACAACAATGATCAAGAGGGATGATCAAGCCCCTAGGATCAAGATCCTATGGCAAACCAACATAGGCACAAAAAAATAGACATGTGAATGATGTATGAAGCAATAACAAGGTACACACATACACTGCCAAAGACATAAGGAATAGAAGGAAAAAGGGGTGGATCAAGCCTCGACTATTTGTCCAACTTGAAGTGGATCAAAACTAATTTTTTTTACCAAAAAAATTTACAAGTGGGACACAATGTCCACTATGAAAATAAAACAAATGGTCACACGGGCTAATGGAATCTGATATCCACTAGGTGAGACCCAAGAAAGGTGAGACACATATGCACACAACTAGTATGTACCCACACAGACAAGCATGTTGCTATGGGAAATAAATGCATATGGTTGGCTCACATATGTACTAAGCATACCAAAGCTATACCTCCTGATAACTTTGATAAGACGCCACAAAAATGAAACTTTGAGCTTATGAGATATATGCAAGTAAAAATTTGTTCAAAGGGACTTTTCTTAGTTCATGTAAGGTCTCAACTTAGGGAACGTCATTCCTAATATCTCCAAGAGAGGACCAATCGAAGAATAGAAGATTCATGACTTAGGGAATGCACTCCACTTGGCATTACCACTAAGAGGAATATAATATGATAAGAGATATCACACTCTTGAAGGACATCACACCCGATGTCATCACCAAGAGAAAGGCACATTGCATGAAGAAAGAAAGTTGCATAATGAAACATGAGAAATTTAAAAAGTTAATGTAAATGTATGCCCCAACTTTAAAGTGATTTCTAACACCATTGCTTTGATAAATTTTCTTTAAAGTAGTAGAAGATGTGTGAGCTTATTCAGAAAGCCCTATGCCAGGTCATATGTTCCCAAATGATGTTACATCATGAAAAGAGGTTTCCCCCAAAATGTAATGCTAAACATAGAAAGAAAATTATATCACATGTGATCCAACATTAAGCATGTCATCCACATCCCAAGCTTGCTCCTATATATACATGAAAGGTGGTTAACTAGCCAAAAGAGACAAGGACAAGTGCCATATGAGGACAAGGCTACCTAACCCCTTTCCCCCACTTATTGCAAGACAAGGATGAGTTGAAATGATTGATGAGAAACATGATAGAATGAAAATAAATATCAATTAGAGGAACTAGATGCTTCAACACAAGGAAGGGCACCACAATCCTTAAGATGTTGAATTTTATTACCCAAAGCCTTATATTCATTAGTAGAATGAACATGAACTCTATGATATGCAGAAAATGAACTCTTGTAGTAAAACTTCTTTCATGTTTTTGGAGAGAGAGATATCAAGTGATCTTGGAGGAGTCTTGACAAGATACTTTGTTTATCAATAGTAGGGGATATTTATTTCTTAGCACAAGTTGTCATACACACAATAGATGATAAGGCCTTAGATTAAGATCGAGATAGAGGTAGTCAACCTAGATATTTCTTGAAAAGGTATGGTATAGACTTCACTTGTTCTCTATCATTTTTATCCATATTTTCATTATATCCATGCTTAGAAATGGGTTTGTATCCAAGACCACAACATTATTCGAACTCAAACAAAGGGGTTTTATGCTTTAGAGAAGGATTGACTTATTCACGAGAACACAAATCCTTTTTAGGTTTCTTAAAGCTATGCATCTTCGTCTAATGAGGGATGGGAGTTGAAGATCACCCATCACAACCATGGGGTGATGGTGTTGACATAGAACAAAGTTTAGCACATGAAATAGAAGGATGTTTAGGTGTAGATTGTGATATTTCATACTCTCCCATAAGGGAGGGTGTAAAATATAATGAACCCCAATCATCACTAAAGCAGGTATCTCAAAACGAATCATTTTTCTATGAATCTTTTGACTTTGAGGGTGAGATTTTTGGATTATTTTTTGACATGAGGCATAAAATCTAATGACCCCCAATCATCAAAAAATATTTTTTTTTGTAGGTGAATGAAAATTGGGATTAAAATAATCTTTTATAGGTTCTAATTTTAAGATTGGAATGAAAGTATTAGGGGAGTTGGAAGTGTTATGATCATGTTTAACTTGTGATTTATAACTTTGCTCATCTGCTTCAACCATGTATATCTTGTTGTTGTATTCAAATTTGATCGCATGGTGAAGAGTAGATGGGACTCCTTTCATATCATGAATCCATTATCTCCCTAGGAGAAGGTTGTATGAAAGAGGTCCTGACATGATATGGATAGGGGTAGGAAAAGCTATAGGTTTGACCTCAAGAGGAAATATGATCATTCCTAATGGTTTTCTATTAGCATTGTCAAAGCCACAAATATTAACATCATTGAATAGAATAAGATTCTTGTCCACACTAATTTTATCTAGGAGATCAATGCTACAAACATTAAGACCTTTTGTTTTTTCTATAAGGGTGTGCCTAAATATGGTTGCATTAATCTCATTAAGGCCTCATTCTTATGTTGTATCTTAAGTGAGGGTATTTCATGTTTAGGGAATGTGATTTCTAACTTTTTCACTTACATACAATCAAAGGAGGATTCTGCATCATTCAACTTCACAGAAAATGGGATACTATTCATCTATAGAATTGCTTGGAGCATCCTATTGTATATAGGTGATGTTCAAACAAGGTCCCAATAGGATATCAGAGTGGGAGCACATTTAAGTTCTTCAATAAAATAATGTAAGGAAAATGAGGGGAATTAGGAAAAGTGGGTTGAGGCAATGGTAATGAGATAGGTATGGTTTGTTGTTGCATATTATATGTGTGAGAAATTGTATTGTAATTTGGTTGATGTGAAACATTGTTACTACACATTTTCCCTATAATGTTCAAGATAACTTTTCGAGGTAATGGTTTAGGTTGTTCTATGATGGGAGGTGATTTAGTAAACTCGGTAATTAAAGAAGATCTAATCTGTACCATCATAACCTCAATTGAGTTACCTAAATAACCTTCTAATGAGGGGGAATCTAAAGTGAACTTAACATGTTCATCTATGCCATCCATCTTAGTGTTTGTTGAGACAAAAATAGCATTAGAAGAGGGACAAACAAGATTCTCATGATGCTCAATAATTGGACCTTCTAACACCAAAATATCATCGTCACAAATAGGAGAGGTATCAGGAAAAGAAAAATTATGATTATCATGATTGTCTATGTGTGCATCCTCTTCAATCAAAGTTTTAATGGATGATTTGGGTGAGATGAAATCATCAATGGCTTCATCTAACATGTCAAATTCATTGCAACTAAATGTTCCAAGATTCACCATTTAATTTTTGTTTTGTTTTGTTTGATATTTTTGATTTTTGTTTTTTTGTTTTCTAATGAATGCCAAATATAATCTAATCTTATCAAACTATGAAATAATGATAGAAATGAAACAAAAGTATAGAAATATAGTTCTATCCATGATTAAAAAATGTGCTTCAAATGAAATCAATTATGAAAATATTTCCAATAACAGTAATTCTATAAACTAAAATAGTAATTTGATAGTAGCAAAAAAAAGCACAGAAATGAAGTTTTTAATGTTGTAAAATGCAGATTCAGAACTGCCTTAGGACTAAATCACCTAGGTGGGTGAATAAGTCCTATTGTGCCTATAGCACACACTCCCTGTTTGGACTGGGGACCTCATTTATTTTTCTCCCACTGGGTCATTTTTTCTCTTGCCTTGTTTTGCATGCCCCTATTTCTGAGTTTAAATTGGTCACATGCATTAAAGTCATCAAAATCCATCTAACCAAAATCACCTATCCAAAATTTACTGTCTTTTACCTTTGTGGAGCTTGGCCTGTGAGTTTCCTTCTCCTATTCACTACCGCATCCACCAAGCCTGGCAGGCCTAGATCTATGTGTCTCCTTATGCGGACCGTCGATATCTCTTCACCGCTAAGTAGAGGCCAACCCTCAGAGTCTTCCCGCATTGTGGGTCCCACATCTACCTTCACCGCCTAGGTTTTCACTAAATGTCAAAATTGGCATGGGTTTCTAAATTTCACCTACCTAGCTACTGTCGAACCAAGAAGTTAATGTGTGCATTAATTATTTCGTTTAAATATACTGCACCCCACCTGTCATTATCACCTTGTTGTTTGAATTTTGAAGAGACAACAAGGAGCTCCCACCTACGTGAGGTTCTACAGTGAATTTGAGCTAGATTTTCTTCAATTATCTGTTTGATTTCAAGGTAAGTTTACAATGCTTTCTTTTTCTAGGCATTTAAAATGATCAAATGAATAAGAAACTAGGGTTTTAGCTAAAAGACAAATCTATCAAACCCTTGTTTTGTATTTTGAAAACCCTAATGTCGAATAGCATCTAGGGAAAGCATTTGGGATCCTGTGTGGTTCATTTCCGCATCCCATCCTATCGAAACATGAGTTTTCCTAATGTTTCCATGTGTTTTCAAATGCAATATTTCATCCTAACAACACCATTTCTGAATGAAAAAATCCCTAGTGTAGCCCACCATGACGACCTTGCCATCCCCACTTTCCTTAATGCTCAAAACATTGATATAAAAATCATTAAGTGTTGGTCCCATGCAAGACTCTACCTATGGACTACCCCTACTTCATTGTCATCTCATCATGGCGAGGCCTTGACACCCTTCCGTTATGCAAGTTCAACAGGCACCACTTCTCGAAAATTGAGACCTTAAGTTTTCCAGCATGATCTTTAGTCTAGGTGACCATTGTGGCTCTGCCTATGTGGACCGCGACTTGTGGGTGGTTGTCACACGAGGGTCATTCTTTAACAACAAGCCCTAATGACCTATTTTTGATTGTCTTTTACTCTTTGAAAACACTCCCATCCAAAATGACTAAGGAGTGGACACCTAGCGGGCATCCGTCTATGGACCTCCACCTAGAGGAGGACGGGAGCTGCCAGCTATCTTTTAATGGAAAAATTAACAAGTCACCCTACCATGCAAGCCTCAAGCCCACCTTCACCACTATCGTTCTTAAATTGTCTAAGTCACAAACTTTTGAGAAAATCACACTAGCGGGTCTTCCCATGTGGGCCACCATGGTCAAAAGTTCATCCTGTCAAAGTCATTCCCTAATGGAAAATTCTTAGCCTCCCTCCATTGGTCGGTCTTTGCACTGCTCAACTTCATGGACTACCACTTTGAACTTAGAAGTAAACTCATAAGGGAAAATTATGATGTAGGTTCCACCATGCAAAACTCCACATGCAACATGTCGTCTATCAAATTCCACTATTTAATGGCTAAACTTTGGGGGATTTCCACCCCATGGTGCATGCATTCTTCAAACCCGCAAGAGAATCAATGCTTCATCTTATAGCTTTGAGTACCTTATAGCCAATTTTCAAACGTGCCTAATCATTCCATGACATATTTTCTCACCAAAGATGCCATGTGGAAATTTTGATGAATGCGGTCATCTATGCGATTTTGTGGTCCTAGTGTCGCTCTTTAACAACTTTCATTATAACAGTTTCTGGAAATCCACACCTCAAGATCCACATTGACACAAATGACCTAGATGAGCTCTGAATGTGTAATGATGATAAATTTCATGATTCTTCAAGGGTATACAAATGGATATAACTACAAATTAGTAGGATTTGACTGGCATTTTCCCTATCGATATATCAATGCACTTAATGCACTCCATATGTGTAGGATTTATGAAACCTACTGAGCGATCATCAAGGAAGCCCACAGGAAAAGCTAACAAGGGAAAGAATCCTGCAAGAACACATAGGGGAAAGAAAAGGAACAAATGAAGTATTAGTTTCACAAGGTGGAATGCACCTCCAAGCTCGCTTCCACCTAGGACATAGTCTCACATACTGACCTAGGACATTGGAATATAGATGAGTTCAAACAAAGGGTGATGATCAATCCCACTATAGAAGATGCCCAGAGGATAAAAGAAGTGCCCTTGCAAAGGTAGTAGGCTTCCCTCCTATGTTGGTTGATCCGAAATTGGTCATGGCATGTCGAGAGTGTTATCACTCTAACAAGAAAATAATTGATAAGGATGGGAGAATACTAGTGGATCTGTCTGCCAAGTCTATTGGTAGAACATTTGGCATCTCAACATTCAACAAGATGGAGGACATAGAAAAGGGGTTTTCTCAAAATGTGTGGCAACAGGACCCTCTTGGATCCAAAAGAATGATCAATCAACATTGGCTAAAGGACACGAAGGGCAACACCAATAAGGTGCCTCTAAAGTTATTTAGAAGTGATTTCTTTGAAAAATATCATGATTTGGTCACTCTCCTAAGTATAGTAATGGGCTTTTCGACTGCTTCATTCTTTGAAGAATGGATGTTTTACTTCATAGAATGAATCATCAGCGGTGAAGCTAAATTCCACAGGGCCAAGATGATAAGTGACAACCTGCATAACCAGTTCATGGCAGTTAAAAATACCTCCCACTTCTATATGACTTTGTATTTGGTCTATCTCCTGGTAAAGAAATTCCCATAAAAAGTACTCTTTTGTGTGGGAACATTGGGGATGAGGAGGGGAGAACTTAAATTTTATGACTACTATCCCCAGTTGTAATACAAAAAATTTAAAAGGTAATATAGAAGAGTGAATGATGCCTTCAACGGGCATATAATTAGAATCTTGGGAGGAGATTTGGAGAGAAGGGTAACACACAATGCCAAAGCTTTCACAAAAGGTTTTGGGTATCTATTTATTCAGTTCCTAAAGTTCACCTACATCAGAGTAGAAGGGTTCTCAGGAAAACCCTACCAGTTGTTGCGCTACCCTAATGAAAAAATTATTCTATTGGAGGTTTCTTGGTAGCTACAAACTACCCATACATTGTTAAGTGATAAGCACCGAGCTGGAGTCCCATATCCCCTAACCTTCGGGCAAAGAATGTACTCTTTCCCTGCTACCCAATGTATGTTATACTCAAAGAAGGAGTTGGTAGAGTATCACTTGAACCTTCACATAGATAGAGGAAGAAAGGAACCTCATGGAAAATTAAATAAGCTGGTTGGGAGGAAATACACCCTCTGACCTCACATTAAGCATTTCTGAGCCAACTATAATGATGACAAAGAGGTGTGGATGTGACACTACATGAGGATAAATGTTATGTTTATAAATTCCATCAATCTATTTCTAGTACCTAATCAAGTTGTTGAGGATGATAACATTGTAGATGATAGATACCATGCATTGGTTGAGATGCCCCTACTAGTTATTGATTGGACTAAAGAAGTGGTCACTATCCTGGACATTCTCACTCACCCTATTTAACATAAAACTGGGTAGTGGGTGGATGGAAAAATCAGCCAACTAAAGGAGCAAGGTGTTGGTATTACATATGGGGAGCTCAAGGATAAGCTTGAAAGTGAAACTGACAGTGGTGCCACTGTGAGATCCAAGAAAAAAAAGGATGAAACCGAGCAAAAGAAAATACATAAGGTGTATTCCAGGAAGGCTACCGAAGGCTAGTCATCCAAGAGGAAAAAGAGAATAGGGAAATTTGTGCTTTAAATTCCTACTATTCAAGAGGAGTCTCAACATGAAGAGGAAGAAGAAACTGAGCAACCATGCTCACCGCCTACCACTTCTACTCATGTTGCTGCTACCGTGATCACCACTCCTCCACCTTCTGCTTCCACATCCTTTCAAGTTTCATCTCCACCCACCATGGGCATCTCCTTCCACCTCACATCTACCTTACTGACCGCTCCACTAATGGTATTAGACTCCTCCTCTTCACCCACTTCCCCACTGTCATCTTCCTCACTCTCATCTCCACTACCTACCTTTTCTACTCTACTTCTATCCATTCCCTCAACCTCTACGACACCACTTGTCTTTCAGCAAGATTTCACAACATATATGAAAAATGTACCCATTGAGCTCTTTAGGGTAATCCTTGACCCCAAGCTTCAAGCTATAATGGCTCAACTTGTTGTTTCTTTTCCTCTTCCCCCACCACCTACTGAACTACAAAAAATTGAGGCTGTAATGCAGATCTCGAAAGAAATGGAAAGACTTAGTGCAGAAAAACACAAAGAGGCTATAGGGGACATAGTTGAGGAGCCCGAGGATTCTAATAAAGATTATTACTTTGAACATCCATAGGGTGGATTAAGTATAAAATTGGACAAGGTGGCCACTGATGAAGAAGGGACACAACTTCTGAAGAAGATGTGAAGGGTCATGATGAGCACTATGTAGTAGAAACATTGGATCAGGTGCTAGAAGAAGAGACCCACCTAGAGGAGCACCACTCTGAAGAAGAGAAGGTAAATGAAAATCCTGATATATAAATACTTGAAGAGCCTCCATGGATTGGCCAAGATGAGGGCTCGATGTAAGAGGAAGTACCTCGAGAAAGGGAGGGAGAGAAATATAGAGAAGACAAGGAATATGCACAAGAAAAGAGCTCTAGGCCTGAGTAGAACATTGAAATTGAACATAATGAAAATGAAGAGAGGGTGCCACGAGAGGAGAATATCATTGAAGAAAATGTAACTTCTACCGATCCTGATATAGGAAGGACTACACTAGAAAAGGGTAGATAAGGAGCAAAGGAATGATGAGGAGGCTCCTGGTAATGAAGAAGATTAGTCACAGAAAGAAAATGAAGAGGAAGGTGATCATGAATCACCAAAGTCTCAGAAAGAGGTTCCCACTTTGCTTGAATAATAATTGAAGAAGAAAGATTCAGTGATCCCTAACCCAAAGGAAAGATTAGAAGCAATTCTAGCTAGAGTTTAGACAACAAGCCGAAAGGAGAAGAAGCCTAAAATCTGATCCCACATCATGGTTGATGATTCTGGATCAAGGAAACTACACATTGCCACCCTGGCAGGAGGAAAAGATGTTGAAACCATTCAGGGGAAAGACTATCAAATATCCATGATCAACCTAGTCTCAGAAACCCATGAGAAAAAGATAGATGATCTTTAGGGGTCAGTGTCCACCATTATACAATAGATGAATAAAAATCAATCCACTAAAGAATAATTGAAGGCACAAGTGGCAAACCTCATCACCTACATTCAATAGTGGATATCCACGGAAGAAGAAGCTCTTGTAGAATCATTTGTGCTTACTCTCCTCTCCAAGGAAGAACTAAATAAAATGGAGAAGATGAAAAATTGGACCAAGTCCACTACGGATTGGTTCAATAGGGTGATATATAATTGTGACATGGGAATCCATCTTGCTGCCAGGGTATTCAATAAATTTCAGATTTTACAAAAGCAGGTGGAGGACATAATAAAAACCTGCAATGAGTTCTTTGAGCTATATAGGATCACCTATTCTAAGCTTGAGAGCATTTTCAAGCTCTCCCAAGAAACATGGGAAAAGGAGCTGGAGCTA
This sequence comes from Sequoia sempervirens, assembly GCA_007258455.2. NCBI lineage: Eukaryota > Viridiplantae > Streptophyta > Pinopsida > Cupressales > Cupressaceae > Sequoia > Sequoia sempervirens. Next base: position 241,671,781 of record VDFB02075321.1, on the reverse strand, counting down.
AAAAAGGAAGATCATTGGTTGGTGGAGACATGGCAGATGAATCTCGATTATAGGAAAGAGATCCTAGAGAAGTCCTTGCATGAATTGGATCTTGATCGAGAATGAGTCATGGAGCACCAGATAGATAGCGAAAATTATCTCAAGATGATGACATACTATTAAATTCCTGTTGTGGAGTTAGATCCAAAGAAAATTAAGTCATTATTTCACAAAAATATGGAACAAGGGGCTAGAGATACGCTATCACCAAAATTAATGGATTTTTCTACAAGGGATTTCACTCAGTCTGAACATGTTATCAAGGCTACACCCAAATACACCAAGCATTGGGAGCAAATCACTGACATATTCAAGAAGATAATCTTCCAAATCTTTAATTCCAAGCTATTTGAAGAGAAGAAACTCATAGCCATGGTCGACAAGTTTCTTGAATATGCAACAACATAGAAAGAGGTTGGGAAGCCTATCATTGATGATGAATTCTTGTTTAAGTAGTTGTAAAGGCTGAAAAAGCAGCTAAAAGACAAAAATAACTACAAGACAAAATAGACTGGAGGACGAAATAGAGAAAAAGACCAAAGTCAATTTTATATTGTAATATATTAGGGGTAGGTGAAACCCTAAGTGAAAATGAATCTTGACCACTCATTGTAATTGAATCTTGTACATTCATTTCACTTTTTGGAAACTATAAATAGGGGCATCTTCTTATTTTCAAAGACATAGATGAGTTGTAAATACATGCTGCTACAAAAAATATGAGAAAAGCATTGTTTTGATGGTTTCTTGTGTATAGCTCTCATGTGTGCATGATTCTATCTCCAAATATTACATTTTAGCTTTGTTGTTTCAATTTTTAAGTTACTTTTAGTTTTTATTTTATGTTTTTCTTTAATGGTGGATGTATGTTGTTGTGTTTGATGTATTTCTAGCTCACACTTTTGGCTATTTATTGATGATAAACTACTATGTAAAGTTAGTCTGAGAATTAATTATATTGTTTCACTTAATTTCAATTGTTATTCATGATTTAATGGTGAATGAACAATTTGAAAATCTGCAATGACCCTTTGAAGATTGCACTAGTTTTGTGAGACTATGGGTTGTCCCTAGTTAAGTGGAACTTAGTTTTAGGAAGTTTTTCCACTGTAGCATCCTCCATTTTTATTGTTCATCATTAGTTGCAAGTCTAGGAAACTTCTAAACCCTTTTCCATTTTTCTATTTCTTTAAATTTGAAGTTAAAACAAAGTTCCAACATCATTGTAAATCCAAATCTGATGAACAAGGAGTTTTAGCTTGTTGTTTTGAACTTGCAGCAATTGTTCACTCATTTCAAGAATTCATAAAACTCTATTTGCATACCCAATTCCCTCCATTCTTAATAAACCATAAATGCCCTTTGTGATTACCAACAAATCACATCAACAACTGAGTTGTTTTTTCAAGTCATGACCAAACACCCGAGAGACCTTGGGGTGATTTCTAAAACTTAGTTGCAGAAATTACCTTTCAAGAGAGACATTACACTTGTTCTTTTTCTATGTTGAGAAGTGAAAAAACACCCATCAACAAAACTGGTGCTAGGAGGGCCAGGCTAAGCTAGATAGAATTGGGTCCTTCTCTCCTCAAAGGTTTCATGGACTACTTAGGTCCACACTAGACAAGGGAGAATTTCAAGAGCTAAAGACCCCTACTAAGGCTAGGAGGACCAAGAAAGGGGAAGCATAAGCTTCAGCCTCACCCATTCAATCTCCATCTCCTTCCATCCATCCATCTCCACCCTCTCCTTCACTCCAAACAACATTTTCACCACTCGCTTCCCATATCCAAGGTGTTGTCCTCATCCCTACACCTCACTTCCAAGGCTTTGTCCTGGCTATTGCTCTATTTCAACCCCAAGTTACTGTAGCATAGTAGTTGCAACCTCCACTTCCCACAATGGCTTGGTTGGGTAATAACCAATCACCCTTGTCCTTCAATGACTACCACAACATGTTGAAGAATCTAGAAGGCTTTGTATCATGTTTCATCCACATGATCCATAGAGGAAAACAATTGCACATATCAAGATCTTCCAAACTGCCTTGAAGGATATGCATATTGAATATGAAGGAATGGCTTGTAGGCTCTTCCTTTACTCATTAGGGGATGAAGCTTTATATTGGTCCATCCATCTACCAACTAGATCTATTACTTCTTGGGATTAAATGAAGAACACCTTTTTGCAAAATTAAAGTTCTCATTAGTCGTATGAAGCTATATCAACAGTTCATGTTTGTGAGAAGGGAGGTTAGTGAACCTATTAGCTCATTCAATGATAGATTTCATAGAGATTATATGAAGTTGCAGCCACCTGATGTGGTTAATGATCCCTTAGCTAGGCTAGTGTACTATGTTTTCTTATATAATCTCACATCTGCCTTAGTCGAAAGGATGCACCAACTACCCGCAAGATTCATGGATGCATAAGAAAAAGTGGTGAAAGCAAGCATGAACTTGGGACAACACATTGTAGGTATGTTGCCCTCATTGGGGCCAGCTACAAATCCCACTCAAATCCAAGGGCTTACTCATGCCCTAGCTCATCAAACACCATTATTGAACCAAGTTCCACAGTTTTCAATCATACCACACCTAGGGAAGCCATTGAATCAAGTTCCATCAGTGTCACATTACTTACAACCTCCACAATAGTAGGCCTATTCCCAAAAAGCTCAAGTGCATACATACCTACAAAGTTCAGAATTCCCACCTACCCAGTAGAACCAACTAGTGGTGCAGTTTGTTTTCCTTCAAAATTCAGTGTCATAGCAGAATAATGCAGATAAGGATTGGATTGATGAGCTGACTGAACTAGTAAAGAAGTTGTCCATAGAGATGACCCATTTGAGGAATCAAAACAACCAACTACAAGCCTCTCAAAGGAGCATCCAAGCCAACCTCAATCGATAAAATCATGATTCCAGTGCATCTTCTAGACAAAGTTATGAAAGAGGTTAGAATTCAGGATAGAACTTCAAAAGAAGGCCATCACAAAGGAAAAATAGAACTTGGAATACAAGTCCAAAAAACGGAGGCATTCCCACACCTTTTGACCAACTAGGTGGTGCTGAAAAGTCCACAAGTGGATTTTATTTAGCTCAAGTTGCCTTCCTTGGATGGTGTTGAATTCACAAGACCAACAAGCATTCTGAGCTTGATTGCCCAGAATTCGTAACTATCGCAGAAATCTTCCAACTGGAACTCCAAGATTTTTTTGATGGCTTGAGCTACAAAGACCTTTCTCCATCAGATCCATCTGATTCCTTAGTGTTGGTGTTCAATCAAGCTCCTTTCCCACAAAGTGAAAGCAACTCACCCGAGAAGGAGGTGGCAACCCAAGATGAAGAAGTGAAAGACTAACAAGAGCTCCCTATTTGAGCTCTTTGATTAAGTAGATAATGGTCATGTAGATGAAGAGGAACAACATGAGGATGAAGTCCACATGTTCCACCAAAGAGAAACTCCTTACAACTTAAGAAATAGGAAAGCTGGGGACCATTTTACAACCTTTACCCCTCCAAAAAAAATCAATACTCTGCCTGATCCTAATGCCACCAACAATCCAACCTATCCCCATGTTCCTACAAAGCACTTCAATAAAAATAGGCAACCAAATCAAACTCAAGAGAATCCCACTAGTTCCTCCTAAGGAAAATTTTTTGAAATAGAAGTTGAACAAATGGGAGAATATGTAGTAGATGAATTAAAGAAATTCAAATCGAGTATGTCATCCTTTGAATTGCTAAGGGTACCTATTGTTAGAAATTTCTTCTTTAGTTCATTGAATGGAACCACCCCATCAAAACCAATTCAAGAGGCTCCTACAAAGAGGGTTTGATTTGACACCTCAAAAAATGAGCCAATGATCAGGGAAATCATAGAAAAGAAACCCAATTAGCCCCCAAACCAGCAAACTAGTAAAAATTAGTCGTTGGGAAAACCTCCAACCAAAGAGCAAGGTCAAGTGCACATGAAGGATAAATATAATGACAAGGAAAAGAATCAAGTGGCCCAGGATGATGTCTCTATAGGTTTGTTTGAAGGGAAGCTAGAAATCCCTCCTTTCCTCATGACTATTTGCATCTTTGGAAAGAATTTATACAATTGTTTGCTAGACTCGGGAGCTTTTGCCAATGTCATTCCATTCATCGTATGCCAAGAATTGAGAATTACCCCAACCCCATCCAGACACAAGGTAACCTAGTTAGATAAGACCATGGTGAACATTGTTGGGGAAATTAATAGGATTCCCATGAAGATTGCAACTGATCCAAGAGTGCAGCAAGTGATTAACATCCAAGTTGCTAATATACCCAACACCTATTGTATCATATTGGGAAGGGACTTCACCTGAGCTTTGAATGGATATGTTGCAATGGACTATTCACATCTATGGTTTCCTTGGAAGGGGTTTCCAAATCAAATCTGCATCGAGCGTGAACCCCGAATGAAGTTCATGATTACTAAGTACAATAACGCGAATGAAGTGTTGTTTGCAAAAATGGAATTGGGAAATTATTTTCCCATGGCCTATTAGGATGATGAAGAGTTCCATGAAGAAGAAAGGGTTGAAGAGGTCCTTGTGCTATGTAATGCCCCTGGCAATTTGACCCATCTTCCTAATAGCACTGAACTATTGATTGAGTCAGAAGATGAGGAATTTCATGAAGATGGTAACCTTGGGCTATTGGATGGATTCCAAGAATTCATGCAAAAGTGTGCACAAGATAAACTCAGTCTAGGAGAAAAAATGGATTTCAAGGAATTATTATTTCCTAGCTAGTGCAGAGTGCACAATGCAGCTCATTCTAAATTTGAGTGTTGCCTATGTCAAACAGTAGTGGAACACATCAAAGGACAAACCACTCCCAAAGAGGTTATGGAACTGCCACAAGATTAAAGCCAACATGAGTATAGGTAGCCACCTAAGGGCATAGAGATATAGATGCAATCAAGAGGAGATGTTTGCTCCATTAGTTTCAAAGGAAATAGTCCCTCTAAGTTCTGGACGCTATACTTTGATAGATACAAGTCCAATCAGGGAGTGGGAGCAAGCTTCAAGCTCATCAGTCCTATAGGTAAGACATTTTTTTTCCCATATATTATAATTATATTGCAAAAATAATGTAGAAAAATATGAAGCATTAGTTCATGGACTACTAATGGCATTAAGAAAGAAAGTCAAAATGTTACAAGTCTTTGGTGATTCTGAGCTAGTTGTGAAACAATTTATGAAGTTATACTCCTGTCATGATAAAAGGATAGAAAACTATAGGGATAGGGTGTGGGATCTCATAGAAGGCTTAGATGCATTCAACATTCAGCTAATCCCTCATGGAAAGAATTAGACTACAGATGCCTTAGCCCAAGCAACTAGTACCCTCCAACCCTTATCCTTGTCAAGTTTAAAGAAATTTACTATAGAACTTCTACCCTGTTAGTGCCTGACAACGCCACTCACTTTCAAGTTTTTAATGATGAAAAGAAAATCCTTGAATTCATCACCAGTTCATATGCATTTTCCTTGCAAATCATTGGTGAAGTAGATCTAGAGGAGGTTGAGCTAGTTACTAATGGAATAATCAATCTAAAAACCAACAAAATACCATGAGGCATGGTATGGTTGGAAAGGATATTTGATTTAGATCATATTTGGTACCAAGATTAGTAGACCAAGAAGGAATCAATAGATAATCAATGTAATGCTCACAACATGGGTACCGTAGAAGAGGTTAAAAATGTTTTCATTGGAAAATTTTGCACCCCAGAAGAAGGAAAAGGAATTGTGGATGCCTTGCACACTTATCATGATGTGATTGCTTGGGGGCATGAGGACCTTAAATACTATGATACTTCAATTATCACTCATACCATTCCTCTTATGCTATATGTGAGACCCCTCTAGGAGTGTCAATGCTCAATTAATGCACTGTTGGAACCTATTATCTTCAAGGAAGTGCAGATGCTGCTTTCAACCAGAATTATTTTTCCTGTCAGTTACTCCAAGTGGGTGGTGAATTTGGTTCTAGTTAGGAAAAAGAATGGGGAAATCATATTATGCGTGGATTTCTAGAACTTAAATAGAGATTTTGAAAAGGACAACTATCTAGTGCCTTCATTGGATGAGGTATTGCAAATCGTAAATGGGTCTCAAATGATGTCATTTCTTGATGGCTACTCTAGATATAATCAGGTGATGGTACAATATGAGGATAGGCACAAAAAAACATTCAACAAAAAATGGGGAACATTTTCATATAGAAGGATATTGTTTAGATTGATTAACGTGGGTGCCACATTTCAGCATGCCACGGACATAGCCTTCAAGGATCTCATCGGAAAATGCATCATCATATATATGGATGATCTCATTGTGTTCTCAATGAAAAGAGGAGACCACATCTCTGACTTATGCAAAGTTTTTCAAAAGTGCAGAGAGTTTGGCATCTCACTAAACCCAAAGAAATGCATCTTTGGGGTAACCGAAGGGAAATTTTTAGGACACATGATCTCAGAAAAGGGAATCTCCATAGATCTGGAGCACATACAAGCCATATTGAAAATTCAGCCTCTAGGTAGCAAAAAGCAAATGAAGTCCTTTTTCAAGAAAATCAACTTCATTAGGAAGTTCATCATAGGCTTTGCTGAAATATTTAAGCCATTGAATGTCATGCTCAAGTAGGACACCAAAGTAGAGTGGACATAGGAAGCCAAACAATATTTTAAAGAAATTAAGAGGGCTATTGCAGATGCTCTGGTGTTGGTCAGCCCAGACTATTTGAAGCCATTCTACATCTATTCTTTAGCTTCAGGTCACTCATGCACAAACATGTTAACGCATAAGGATGATGAAGGGAATGAGCACCCCATTTCTTTTATGAGTTCCCCATTAAAGGATGTAGAATTATGTTATCATAATGTCAAAAAGAAGGTGTATGCCTTGGTACACAGAGTTAAGAAATTTAGACACTACATCCTAAGGAATAAAGTGTCTGTCATTGTTCCAAACTTGGCTGTAAAGACCTTGCTGATGCAAAATGAATTAGGAGAAAGAAGAGAAAAATGGGTCACATTGTAGGAATACAACATGGAAATTTAGCCTATAAAATTGGTCTGAGGACAATCCCTCACCCTGCACTATGGAAGAAACAAAACATAAGCTCACAGTACAGTAATATCATTTGGAGGACGTTTCTCTTGACGAATGGTATGATAAGATCATGTACTATTTTCTAAACAAGTGTCCACCTTGGATACAAGGAGCACAACAATGTTCTTTAAGACTATAAAGTAATAACTACATGCTACAAGGAGCTATATTGTATAAAATTAATCACGAGAGATTTTATCTTAGATGCTTAGGAAAGGAAGAAGCAACCCAAGTGTTGAAAGAATTTCATGAAAAGTTTGGGACTAGTCACGGATCAGGCCCTTCAACAGCCCATCAAATCCTATGGGCCAGGTATTACTGGAAAACCCTACTTAAAGATTCCCATAATCAGGTTAGGACCTATCACATCTGTCAAATTGTTGCCACTAGGGAAAGGTACGTTGTTGTCCTGCTTCAGCCAGTTGTTGTGGTAAGGCCCTTTGCTTAATGGGGTCTCAATTTTATTGGTCCAATAAACCCACCATCCTTTGTGGGTCATAGGTATATTTTGACCGCTTCTGATTATTGCACTAGATGGAATGAACCAATTGCTTGTAGGCAATGTACAACTAAAGTAGTTACTAATTTTATGGAAAGCTTTATTTTTAATTGTTTTGGTTGTCCATTTTCCTTAGTCTATGATAATGGTCCCACATTCGCTTCCCTTAAATTCACCATTTAGGCATTTGATTATGGGATTGTGCTTAAATTTTCTTCCAATTATTATCCCCGAGGGAACAGCCTAGCCAAATCCACAAACAAGAACTTGTTGACTGTCATTTGGAAGCTGTTTGATAAGAACCTGAAAGATTGGCATACCTAGCTACATTTTTTTATATGGGAAGATCACACGTGTCATAAGGAAGCCTTAGGAAATTCACCATTCCACCTTGTTTATGGCCTCGAACCTATTTTCCTAGTCCACCATAAGATCCCTACACTCCAATTCATCAACACCTACTATGAGGAGGGAGAACGCAATGAGTCTCGTTTAGCTGAGTTGTTCCATTTGGAAGAAGTATGTACCCAAGCAATAGAAAACCTCAGAAAACATCAAGGTGTAGTAAAGAGATGGTTCGACCATCAAGCCAAAGCTAAGGTCTTTAGGATTGCAGATTTGCTCCTATGTTGGGACAAGTCCCACGAGAGGAAAGGGGGACATGACAAATTCAACAAGCTTTGGCTTGGCCCCTTTCAAATTTTTGAAATTTTAGGAGATAATGCTTTTCATCTCAATACCCTCACTCAAGCAGATATCTCGTTGCCTATCAATTGGAAGTATCTCAAGTATTATTTCCTTGCTTGAGCTATCCAAGCTCTCCCTCTATATATAGTTGTATATAGTTAGAGTAGGCTTTCCATTTATTTTTTTTGCTTTTTCTTTGCCTTCGCTTGCTTTCCCGACTTTTTTTTTTTTCTGAAGATGTTGTCTGATCTTGATGTGGTGGTTGTGCTTGGCCTCATCAGGGGGACCATTTTATTGCATGCTCCTTTTGTTCCTTGGATAAGTCTTCATCAACTACCATGAGTTTTTGTCCACCTCTGTGAAGTGGGTTTCCTTACATGAACTCTAACTTGACTTATGACATAACCCTTATTTGAATCCCTTCACATATATCTCAAATTACACATGATATAGAATTTAAATACTCTTGATCTATTATATGATAGTCATCATGAGGCTTAGGAAAGTGAAAAATCTTAAGTCTACTCTAGTGACCACTGTGATCTCCAAATCCACTATGAGCTTTAGTGCTTATGTAGTTGAGAAAAAGAGTATCAAAAAGAAAATATGAAAGGAAAATAAAGAGAAAAGAAACTAGTGAAAAATAAGCAACTATGTTGGTTTGCAAGCAACTCTATCGTGGCTATGGATTCCCAGCTAGCAATAGAACAATGTTCATGGGGATCACATCGACAACTTCGTTGGGCTATGGACACCTGATTGGTAGCAGAGTGATGTCCAAGTTACTTTTGGGATTAGATGATCTATGTAGCTTGCCTCAGCTGATTGACTACTATCCTTTGTGATCTAAGAAGGAGGGAAATAAACTCACTGCACATGTTGCTGAGGTATTTTGTGATTTGATTCAACCAAGGATTTCATCCTCCTATAATTTTTTAGTTCATTTGGGGAAAATGGCTTCTGGTTTGTGAAATTAAATATTCTAGGTTTTGGATGAATCCTTACCCTTGGAATGCTTAGGAGTGTTCCCCCAATAGAGTCTCCATTTGTTGTGCCTATAGCACACATGCCTCATTTGGATTGGGGACCCCCTTTCTTTTGCTCCCATAGGGTTTTTTTTGCTCCCGCCTCATTTTGTGTGCCCTTATTTCTAAGTTTAAATTAGTCACATGCATTAAAGTCATCAAATTCCATCTAACCAAAATCACCTATCAAAAATTTACTATCTTTTGCCTTTGTAGATCTTGGCCTACGGGTTTCCTTCTCATGTTTTTCGCCATGTCCACCAAGCCTAGCGAGCCCGCATCTATGGGTCTCCTTATGCGAACCACTGATATCTCTTTGTCTCTAAGTAGCCACCAACCCTCAGAGTCTTCCTGAATGGTGAGTCCCACATCTACCTTCATCACCTGGGTCTTCACTGATCATCCAACTTGGCATAGGTTTCTGCATTCTACCTACCTAGCATGCCACCTATCATTAGATTGCATGTCACCTATCATTCTCACCCTACAGTTTGAATTTTGAAGAGAAAACAAGGAGCTCCCACCTACAAAAGATTCTACAACGAATTTGAGCTATATTTTATTTGATTATCCATGCGAATTTGAGGTAAGTTCATGACACTTTCTTTTTCCAAGCGTTTAAAATGATCAAAAAACTAAGAAACTAGGGTTTTAGCTAAAATTTGAATCTATCAAACCCTCGTTTTGTATTTTCAAAAACCTCAATGTTGAATAATGTCTAGGGAAAGCATTGGGGATCCTATGTGCTTCATTTTTGTGTCCCATCCTATCAAAACATGGGTTTTCCTCACATTTCCACGTGTTTTCACGTGCAGGATTCCATCCTAACAACACCATTTTTAATGGAAAAATCCCTAGTGTAGCTTTCCATGATGACCTCGTCGTCCCTGCTTTCCTTAATGCTCAAAATGTTGAAGTAAAAATGATTAAGTGTTGGTTCCATGCAGAGATCCCCATGCAGGACTCCACCTATAGATCACCCCCACTTCATTGTTATCTTATTGTGATAAGGCCTTGATACCTTTCCACTATGTGGGTTCCATGGGCACCACTTCTCCAAAATTGAGACCTTATGTTTGCTAGCATGATCTTTATTCTAGGTGACCATTGTGGGTCTACCTATATGGACTGCTACTTGTAGTTGGCCGTCACTTGAGAGTTGTTCTTTAAAGGCCAAGCCCTAATGACCCACTACTATCCATCTTCCACTCTTTGAAAGTATTTATAGCCAAAAAAAACTAAGGATTGGACCCCTTTGGGGCATTTTTCTATGGCCCTCCACCTGTAGGAGGGTGTAAGCTCTCGACTATCTTTTAATGGAAAAATTAGTGCATCACCTCGCCATGCGAGCCTCGCACCTGCCTTCACTGTTGTTGATCCTAAATCATGTAAGTCAAACTTTTGAGAAAATCACACTGGCAGGTGTACCTATGCAAGTTGCTACATTTGGAAGTTTGTCCCATTAAAGGCATTCCCTAATGGTGAATGACTAGCCTCCCTCCATTGGCCGATCTCTACACCGCTCAACTCCATGGTGCCCAGTTTGAACTTAGAAGTAAACTCATAAGGTAAAATTATCATGTGGGTTCCAACATGCGAAACTCTGCATGCGAGATGTCATCTATCAAACCCTACTATTTAATTGCTAAATTTTTGGGGCTTTCCACCCCATGACGTTTGCATTCTTCAAACCCGCTAGAGCATCAAGGCTTCGTCTCACAGCTTTGAGTACCTCATAGCTAATGTTCACATGTTCCTAATCATTCCATGAGATATTTTCTCACCAAACATGCCATGTAGAAATTATGATGAGGGTGGTTTTCTGAAGGATTCCTTGGTCCCAATGCTGCTCTTTAACAAATTTCATTATAAGAACTTTCGTCTAGGGGAAACCTGCATGCCCAGATCTACATTGACGCAAATGACCCAAACAAGCTCCAAATGTGTAATGATGATCAATGTAATGATTCTTCAAGGGTATATAAATGGATATAACTGTGACTTTGTAGGATTTGAATAACATTCACCCTATTGATATATCAATGCACTTATTTCACTCCGTATGTACAAGATTTATGGAACTTACTAAGGGATCATCAAGGAAGCCCGCATGAAAAGCTCACAAGGGAAAGAAGCTTGCAAGAACACCTAGGGAAAAAGAAGAAAAGGAACAAATGAAGTATTAGTTTCATAGGGTGGAGTGCACCTCCAAGCTTGCTTCCACCTGGGACATAGTCTCAGATACAGACCAGGGACATGTGAATATAGATGAGTTCAAACAAAGGGTGATGGTCAATCCCACTAGAGAAGATGTCAGGAAGATAAAAGGGAGTGGCCTTGCAAAGGCAGTAGGCTTCCCTCCTATGTTGGTTGCTCCAGAATTGGTCATGACCGTCGGGAGTTTTATCACTCTAACAGGAAAATAATTGATAAGGATGGGAGAGTACTAGCGGATCTGTCCACCATGTCTATTGGTAGAAAATTTTCCATCCCAAAAAATGACAAGATGGAGGACACAGAAAAGGGGTTTTCTCAAAATATGTGGCAACATGACCCTCTTGGATGCAAAAGAATGATCAATCAACATTGGCTAAAGGACAAGAGGGGTAGCACCAATAAGGTGCCTCAAAAGTTATTCAGAAGTGATTTCTTGGAGGAATACCATGATCTGGTCACTCTCCTGAGTAGAGTAATTAGCCTTCTAACTACTTCATTCTTTGAAGAATGGATGTTCTACTTTGTAAAAGAAATCATCCAAGGTGAAGCCAAATTCCACTAGGCCAAGATGATAAGTGACAACCTGCATAACCATCTCGTGGAAATGAAAAAGACCTCCCAGTTCTATATGACTTCGTATTTGGTCTATCTCTTGGAAAAGAAATTCCCATATAAAGGACTCTTCTGTGTGGGAACATTGGGGATAAGGAGGGGAGAACTTAAAGTTTATGATTACTATCTCCAGTTGCAATACATAAACTTCAAAAGAAAATATAGAAGAGTGAATGATTCCTTCATTGGGCATATAATTAGACTCTTGGGAGGATATTTTGAGAGAAGGGTAACACACGACGCCAAAGCTTTCATAAAAGGTTTTGGGTATCTATTTATTCAGTTCCCAAAGTTCATCTACATCAGAGGAGAAGGGTTCTCAATAAAATCCTACTAGTTGATGTGCTACCCTAATGACCATTTTATTCTATTTGAGGTTTCTCGATGGCTACAGACTACCCATACATTCTTAAGTGATGAGCATTGAGTTGGGGTCCCATATCCCCTAACCTTTGGGCAAGGAATGTACTCTTGCCCCATTTCCCAGTGTGCAGAATACTCAGAGAAGGAGTTGGTAGAGTATCACCTGGACCTTCACATAGATAGAGGAAGAGTGGACCCTCATGGAAAATTGAAGTGGGTTGGGAGGAAATACACCCACTAGCCTCACATTGAGGACTTCTGGGCCAACTGTAATGATGAAAAAGAGGTGTGGATGCGGCACTACATGAGGATGACAACTTATTTTGTAAATTCCATCAATCTATTTCTCATACTTGATCAATTTTTTTAGGATGATAACATTATAGATGATAGATACGAAGCCTTGGTTGAGATGCCCCTAGCAGTTATTGAGTGGACTGAAGAAGAGGTCACTGACCTAGACATTCTCACTCACCCTATTGAACATAAAACTAGGAAGTGGGTGGATGCACAAATCGCCCAACTGAAGGAGCAAGGTGTTGAGCTAACATATGGGGAGCTTGAGGGCAAGCTTGAAAGTGAAACTAACAGTGGTTCTACCACAAGATCATCTAGTGAAGATCCCAAGTCCCCATTGGTCATGAGATCCAAGAAAAGGAAGGATACACCTAAGTGCAAGCCTAAACATAAGGTGTATTCCAAGAAGACTATCGAAGGCCAGTTGTCCAAAAGGACAAAGAGAGTGGGAACATTTGTGCTCAAAATTCTTACTATTCAGGAGGAGCCTCAACATGAAGAGGAAAAAGAAATTGAGAATCCAGGCTCACCGCCTACCACTTCCGCTCCTGTTGTTGCTATTGCCATTACCACTGCCCCACCTTCCACTTCCAAATCCTTTCCTGTTTCATTTATGCCTACCATGGACATCTCGATACACCTCACTTCTTCCTCACCAACCACTCTAGTAATGGTATTAGACTCCTCCTCCTTGACCACTTCCCCAATGTCATGTTCCTCACTCGTGTCTCCACTACCTACCTTTTCTACTCTATAGCCATCCATTCCCTCAACCTCTATGACACTACTTGTCTTTCCACAACCTTTTGCAAGATATATGAAAAAAGTGCCCATTGAGCTCTCTAGGGTATTCCATGACCCCAAGGTTCAAGCTCTAATGGCTCAACTTGTTGTTTCTTTTCCTCTTCCCCCACCACCTACTGAACTGCCAAAAATGGAGGTTATAATGCATATCTCAGAAGAAATGGAAAGACTTAGCGCAGGAAAACACAAAGACGTTGTAGGGGACATAGCTGAGGAGTCCAAGGATTCTAATAAAGATGACTACTTTGAACATCTATAGAGAAGATTAAGTATAAACTTAGAGCCTTAGTATTATGATAAAGATGATTGCATATTGTTCATTCATCATTCTCTTTTCATTTCATTTCATTTTCAAGAGTTTAATTACCAAACTAGGGTTTAACCAAGGAAAACCCCTATTCACTAACCCTTAACACTTTTTCCCCTCTTTGCGTGTGTTTTTGCAGGTCTTGTATGTAGATTTTTCAAAGAGAAACATATTAGAAGTTGTCACCAATTAATCAAATCCATTCAAAGTAAACAAAACCCTAAAAGAAGCTTGGAGATCACCTACAGACCAAATTCTATAGATTTGGATGTGGAAACCTATTAGGAACTAAAGTGCAGACCAAGTGCTATAAATTGCATCTTCAAATTTCTTGAAAGTTGACGGTGGACTAAGTCACCCAACTTGGTGTAAGTGTCCCAGTAGGCTTTAATAGTGATTTATGTTGGATTCCAGAGCTCCTTTGTATCATTTTCTAGTTCCTAGGTGCACCTCTTTAGATTCATCAATTTCTGTTATAGTTTATTTGCATTCTTAGTTCATTTGGAATATATCATTGTGTTTTCAAACATTTTGTATTTTCTTAGTTTTGCATTTATAGTTTATCTTCTTTATCAATTTGTAGCCTTAGGAACAATCTCGCTTGATAGATTTTAATCAAATTATTGCATTGGAATCTCACGAAATTGTTCTTGAGTGTGAACATTTGAAATTAGATTTCTCTTCCTTCATTCCCCTTTTAGGTATGGATAAGAGAATTTGAGACTCCATTTCCATTGTCCACATTTTGGTGAACCTGACTTTAGAACATTATATTTCTGATTTCAAGTGCATTTACATCCTAGTTTTACATTGCATTGCATTGTTTAAATTGTATCCTAGTGTTTTAAAATTTAGATTAGTGAAAAGCTCATATAGCTTGCATTTTTGCATTGCATTTCATAAAAAATCAACAAAATTCTACACTTTCATATTATATTTGCATCTAAAAAACCTAAAAAGCATAAAACCCAATTATTTTTTTTGAAAAAATCCAAAATAATCACTACCTGGACTCATTCGCCACCTTCGGCGACTTACTCCAGTTGCATATTTTTCACTGCATTTTCTAGGATTTAATCTGCAATTTCTGAGTTTTTGCTTACTATTTCTACATTTTAGTTGTATTTTCAGAATTTCAATTTCAAGCATTTCATTCTTATTAGTTTTTTTTTTTAATAAAAGTGGAAGACCACTATAATAATATTAATATAAAAATAGAATAGTACAAAATCCTGGCTCAGGGAGGCATACAAGTAGGAAAGAGCTAGGGAAAAATCATTTGGTTATAGCCCCAAAAGATATAGTTCGAGCAAATGATCCAATCAAGACATTTTACAAATGATCCAGAAAAAGTTCAATCAAAACCCGACATCCTGTTACAACTTAAACTAATAACCTAGCTAAAAGACTAATAATTGACCAAATACATGAATGAAAAAATGATGTCAATATTTCAATAACACACAAAAAAATGGCCCCAAGTAGTGACAGCTACGCTGGAAAAATACCACATAGACAAAATTTCCATGTCAGTACTTTCATTCATTCTTCCATTTGGTCATGACCCTGAACTGAGTTTTCATCCCAACCCTTCAAAATACCTTGCAATCCCATGTCATTTGCAAAGAAATCAAAACCCACCATTAGTTCTTTCTCTTCCTTCACCACATGATGAATTTGACCCCTTGCAAAAAAACCTTAGTTCTCTCCAATGGCTGAAGAAGTAACAATACCTTTCATTTCTTCCCTGTTACTAACTAGTGTTGGTGCGATTTATGTAGGAAACACCCGCAATGGCAGATTTTTGGGTGGATGGGGTGCATGCTCACACAGGAACAATAGTGAATAATACTTTTCTTTTATATCAAAGGCCATAGTATCACATATCTTCTTACGATTTCTCCTTAAAGCTTTGATAATAAAACTATCATTCTTCAATTGCGGAGCTAATCTTAGTGCTTCAAAGATTTCATTATAACCCTAGCAGTTAGTAAGCTAGTCCCTTGGAAATAGACCCCCAACAAACCCATCCCCTGAGAAAAAATTATAACCTTGCACAACTTGCAGCATCGTATCATTGTCCAAAAACTGAGGCTTTACAAATTTAGTGACAATTGCTTCCAATTCTACAAGGGATTGAAAAAAATCCATTGTGTTTGATAAGAAGATTGATAATACTTGAGATGGGAAGAGAAAACAACAAGCTCTAGGGCATGTAATCCTTATTAGTTTACATTGCATTCACCTCGCATTTAGAGACCTTTAGCAACGATTACACTAGGCATGGATACTACCTTTAGCAACTCTTTTCCTTTCAATAATATGCAAGTTGACACACAAAGTGATCATATTCCACAAGAAAAAATAATTCACATTCATGAGGACTTAACACATCTCCAACATCAAGTAAGCCTTGAAAACATTTCGCCCACTACAATTCCTACCATAGAAAACATACATTGCATGCTTGAAGTGAAGAAGGCCTGGACATTGTGAAACAAAGCATTGAGATATATACAAAACATGTTCCCTCAAAATCTAGTGCTTCTCAGCCAACAAACATTTTGGTTACCCAAGGAGGACCTCAAACTCCTCCTCCATCAACAGTAGCCTCAATACCCACTTATAACACTCATCATGTCACAACAACTTTGCAACAAGTTAGTAATGTGATTCCTTCCTCGAGTATTCCTACTAGCATCCCTAATTCCTATGTGGCATCACATGTTCTATCCTCTTCTCCAATACCATCTATAAGCATTCCATTCACTTGACCTACCACTACATACACTCCATCACCACTTTCACTTCCACCTCATACCACTTACAATGACCCTCTCATAACACAACTTTTCCAAACTGTTTCATCCATGCAAAAAAAAATCTTCACCATAAACCAAAATTAGAATGGACCACCCACCTATTATGTTTCAAGCAACCCATTGTCCTTGGAGATATTGTGAACACCGATGCCACAAGGTGTAGAGATGCCTAGATTTGATAAATATGGAGGGAAGGGAGATCCTTCTAACCATGTTTATTCCTACACTGCCTTATGTAGTAATTTTTTCCTTGATGATAAACTGTTAGAAAAACTATTTCCTAGGACTTTAAAAGACACTTCCTTGGAATGGTTCTCATCTTTATTGAATAATTCAATTTTTTTCATTTAATGAACTTGTTGATGCACTTATAAATCATTTCCAAGTGCATATGACTCCCAAAAAGATCTTGGCTGATTTGATGAGATGCAAACAAAATGAGGATGAAAAGATAAATGATTTTATCTCATGCTATCAATCGCTTTATTCCCAAATCGATGTCAAGATCCCTGACCCACACCTTCAAAAGATGTTTACAGAAAACTTACAAACTAAACTTTAGGATAAACTCATTATGATGATATTCCCCTCCTTCATGCACTTGTGTACTTCCCTTTGTGATTATCACAATTCGGTTAGTAGTCAAGATGCAAAGTCCATTTCTGGCCGAGTTGAGAAATATGAACTTGCTAACTAAAAAATTCCCAACCATTTAAAAAGAAAAACAAAGGGTTCTTACAGTTCAACCCCGATCAACAACCAACTCAACCCTTCAAAAACCAAGTAGCAATTGTTAAAACTGTGGTGCCCTTTACTTATGGAGATCAGAAAAGAAAATTTACACCTTTACCTGATACCCTTCATAACACAATGTCCCAACTTTTACAACAACAAAGGATTACCTTACCTTCCATCAAAGCACCAGATCCTACTAAGCCTTTACCTCTGAACATTAATTCCAATTCTTATTTCCATTATCATAGACAAAATGGACATGACATAGAACATTGTAAGCGTCTTAAACATCTTGTGCAAGACCTCATTGATTATGTTTGTCTATCCATTGCAGGTGTTAATGATCAAGGTAATAAGTTTGTTTCCCATCCAAATCAAAACTTGCAATTTTTCACTAATCCAATTCCCAAACATAATATTTCATTTGTCAAGTGCAATTTCAAAGAATGATGTGATGAATGTTGATATAGATGATGAACATCCTAATCCCATTCCACATATTACCCATGTTAATCCTATGGATGAAATGGTAGGTGTGATAGATGTTATCCCTCGTATGGGACAACCTAAGAAATCTCTTCATATTACTTTCTCCTCTAAGGACATACTTAAAAATCTCCCCGATGGTCCTCTTTACATAGTCGATTGTATCTATGATAAGCCCACTAATGGGATACTAATAGATCCTGCCTATGGAGAGAACATGATCACCAAGAAATTTTTGGTATTACAAGACCTCTATCAAGATGATTATGATAAACCGAAAGCATGGATCAAAACACACAATGGTTTTTCTTTCCCTACAATAGGATTGATTGTCCTTAAATTACAAATATGACCAAAAACATTAGATGTCACATTCTCCATCATCCTACAATCGGACCGATTTCATTTGTGGCTAGGCCATCCATGGCTTCGCTCAATGAAAGTTGTCCCTTCGATTATACACAAATGTTTAAAGTTTCCACTTGAAAATGAAATATTTACTGTTCACCATAGCAGCTTTAACCCATTATCTTCCAAAGGAAACTTTTCCTTAGAAGCCTTTTGGCCTAAGGCCATGGAACCTATAATGCCTCGACAAGACTTCTTTTTCATAGCTTACCAAAAATTTAAAGTAAAGAAAATAGTAGAATTGTCTCTCTGCAACATATCCTCGTCCACTTTTGATAGTCCTATCCTAGACATTCAACCATGCTTCAGCTCGAACAAGAACCAAACAACCAAGCTCAACTAACACTAGAAACTTCCTCAACGTCATCCAAGAGACCAAGAGACAATGAAAACAACTATGTCATGCCTCCTCAAATAAAACAAGTCTACAAATCAAAGGAGAAAGTGGATGAACAACCTTCCATGGTTCCTTTTGTTCCCCCCCTTATGGAAGACAAGCAACCTATGGTTGATCAACCCACTCCTTCACAAATACAACTTGACAAAAAAACCAAACAAAATAGAGGAGCTAGGGAGCGTAGGCACAGACGTCGTGCTCTTTCTCGCAAGTTACATGAAGAAGAAAATAAAGAAAATAAAAATCCACACTTGACATTATCATTTGTCCTCCTGTTGTGATTAATCTAGATGACGATGACGAGATCACTAAAATTGACAAAGAGGTGCATAATGATTTGAACACATTTTTTTCCTCTTCCATGAGCTTAAATGACAAATCTCCAATAAAGAGTGTTGAACCAAGTGCTTCCCCTAGTTCAGCACTTGACATTGTCCCTTTGGCTAGTCGCCACCCTCAACATATCATGAACATAACTGGGAGGTGGTTGACTTGCATTTTCCTTACTAGGCTTTTTCATTTTATTTTTATTTTTATTTTGTGTATTTGCATGTGCATAATGTGACCCCCCTGTGATGTTTTGTTTGATGTTCTCTCTCTTTGTGAAATTCTTCTATTCGTACTTCATTCTTCTCTATGGAATACATCACTTTTTCCTTTTCTTTTGTCTTTTTCTTGTGTTTTCCTTTTGGGGATGATGCAAGGAATTGAGACATTCATGTCTCTTTCATGTTGACCCAAAAGGCTTTTTCTTTTTCTTTTTCTTTCTTTTATCTTTTTCTTGTGTTTTCCTTTTGGGGATGGCCAAGGCATTGAGACATTTGTGTCTCTTTCATGTTGACCCAAAAGGATTTTATTTTTCCTTTTCTTTTGTCTTTTTTTGTGTTTTCCTTTTGGGGATGACACAAGGAATTGAGACATTCATGTCTCTTTCATGTTGACCCAAAATAATTTTCTTTTTCTTTCACCTTTTCTTTTTCATTTGGCTTGTGTTCTCCTTTTGGGGATGACGAAAAAGCATCTAGACACCCTATGTCTCTTCCATGTTGACCCAACAGGTTCTTTCTTTTTCTTTGTTTTCACTCTCTTTCCGTCATTCTTCTAGTTCTATGTATGGGTATGTGTAGGATCATCATGGAAAAACTAGGCCCTTAAGTGCCGATAAAATTTTGAAAAATCAGAGTTAGGCATCTTGACATAAAAACTTGAATAAGTTATCTATATTATTTCAAAAATATGTAAGAATAGAATCTATAGAAAATTGAATGTAGTTTCTAAACTACTAGGTTTATTTTTTATTTTTAAATCTATTTGGTGAAAATTTGAATTTTCAATGTAGTAGCACTTAAATTTTAGAGAAAAAATAAGTAGGTGTTTGTTTGACCACCCTAACCACAATAAAATGATAATTTTTTTTACAATATTTTAGATATAAGTAGAGGGCTCATGTCCTGATGTGATGCATATTTTTTAGTAATTTATTTTCAAGCGAATAATTAATTATGAATTTTTTATTACAAATTTTTAAAAATATAAAAAATCATATGTCTAACCACCTTAACCTTGGTCAAAACTTCACGAAATTCATTTTTTTTTAATCCTATAGTATGTGAAGCATAGAATGTGATACAGTTTGAAAGCTATAAATGTTTTTCAATTAGCTTATCAATCAAGACTTTAGTCGTAATTCAAATAGAAAATGAATAATAATTATTTATTAAATTCAAAGTAAAGCATAATTTACATTGATGGAAAGCTGAGAATCTCCTTTAAAAACCCTTTCCGTTTAATCGATTTTGGGTAAAAAAAGTCGTCAGCCACATAGCCTACAAATACCCATCATATCACCACTTTTTGGCCCATCATGATCCTGTACATACTTGTATTTGGGGGATGATGATAGTTCTAATCTCTCTAAACACCATTGCAGCAAAGAACATACTGACCCCAAATCCATAGATCCCTTGTGTTTGGTGTTTTCATTTTGGGGGCAATCCCTTTCTTTTCTTTTTCCTTTCCTTCACATGACACAACCTTACTTGGAAACATATGACTTGGAATAGGTCTTTCCAACTTGGCTCTCATGTCTTCTTTATTCTTGCATTTTTCATTTACTACTTTAAAGTACTTGCTCATAGTACGATGTGCAATAGTTCCTTTAAAGTGGGGGCATAATTTGCACTATCATTTTTCATTTTTTTCTTTTCTTGGTTCTTAGTGTAGCCTTGTTACTTCATACGATGTGTTTGTCACTTTGTGGATGACATTGGGTGTGATGTCCTTCATGATCATGATCTATCTTAGCATATTAAATTCCTCTTGGTGGCTTGATGTGACACACTACATCCCCTAAGTTGTGAATTTTCTATTCTTTGATTGGTCCTCTCTTGGAGAAATTAGACACAATGTTCCCTATGTTAAAAACCTCGCATGAACTAATAAAGAATCCTTTGAACATCCTTTGCATGTTGCATTTTGCATTTGTTATATGGCCACCTTGCATAACATAGCTTGCATGCATGTACAAGTTCCATCGCATTTTTTCATGAGCTCCAACCATATGAAGTTTTGCTTGTCTTATGAAGCTTGAAAATTCATTTTATTTTGTGGCACCTTATTAAAGTTATCAAGAGGTATAACTTTGGTATGGTTGAGCAGGAATCCCATTTTGAGGAATGAATTTCCCCATAACCACCTGCATGTGTGTGAGTGCATACTAACCATGAGTGTATGTTTCTCACCTTTTAGGCCTTCTCACCTAGTGGACAGCTAGGAGTTTCATCGCCTCAGAGTGAGTATCCATTTTTCTAGAAAAATAGCCTAGATCTAATCCACATCATGTTGTAGAAATAGTTGAAGCTTGATCTGATTCATTCTTTCTTTCTTTACCTTGTCACTTTTTCATCTTTGGCTTTGTGTGCTTGTGCCTTGTCATCATGTGTGTTCACTTTGCACTTATGTTAGTTCATTATGAGATCTTGATCCTAGGGGCTTGATCACCCCTCTTGGTTGTTATTGCCCCATCTTGTTAGCATTGGTTCATGGGAACCCCTCTTGATTGCATGTGGGTCTACTTTAGTAAGAGTTTGAAGTAATTTCATCCTCTCACTAAAGTGAGGGCTAAATGTGAACACCAAAAAGTAAGCCTTCTAATTTTTCTATCTTTTTTAGGTCCTCCTTGTGACTTTGGCTTAGTTGTGCCTTGATTTAATGTTGTAATGTGGACAACACATTCACATTCAGTCTTGGGACCTAGCAAATTAAAAGAATTTAAGTGGTGCCTTACTTAAGTGTTGTAACACACTTTCACACTTTTCTAGGATCTTGTTAATATATTTCACCTAAATAACCTCTTTTTATTACTTACCAATCCTTACTTCAAAGTGTTGTAAAGTTTTGTAACAACTCTTCACACTTTTCTATGCTTTTCATCAATAATTTGACCCTTTCAAGTATGTTTGAATGACCCCTTTATACACTTATAGGCCTTACTTAAGTGTTTTTTTTAGAATAATACCCTTAAAAATAATTTAATACACTTTAATTCTCGACACCCACTTAAATTTCCATAGTAGGACCAAGTCACCACTAGGGATGACTTAGTCCCACTTGGCTCAAAAATTAAAATTATTTAAGAAATTTGGCGGGATATTATTTTCTAAACCTTGAGGTCGACCTGTGATGTGGTATTTTTGGGAAATTTTGTATAATCATGTATAAATGTAGGGTTTTCCCCTCATTTTTCATCTTCTAATCTCCTATACTCTCTAATTTTCTAATCAAGCATTCAAGCATTCACTTTTACATTCTAGGCATTTTCAAGCATACATCCATTGGTGCTTCTACTTGTATATCTTCAGATTTCTACTTCAAGGGTTTGGTGAGTTGTAGCATAACATTTTTTTCATTCATCATTCTCTATTTATTTCATTTCATTTTCAAGGGTTTAATTACCAACCGGGGTTTGACCAAGGAAAACCCCTATTCACTAACCCTTAACACTTTTCCCCCTCTTTGCATGTGTTTTTGTAGGTCTTGTATGTAGATTTTTCAAAGAGAAAGGTGTTAAAAGTTGTCATCAATTTATCGAAGCCTTTCAAAGTCAACAAAACCCTAAAAGAAGCTTGGAGATCACCTACAAACCA
The DNA here is from genome assembly GCA_007258455.2 of Sequoia sempervirens. Classification (NCBI taxonomy): domain Eukaryota; kingdom Viridiplantae; phylum Streptophyta; class Pinopsida; order Cupressales; family Cupressaceae; genus Sequoia; species Sequoia sempervirens. The sequence goes on along the minus strand of VDFB02075321.1, from coordinate 241,648,783 downwards.
TATTCTGCATATTTGGATCCAAAAACTTGTCAGGAACTGAAGTGCAAACCAAGAGGTACAGATTGCATCTTCAAATTTCCTGAAAGCTAAAGTTGGACTAAGTTTCCATCAATGGTGAATTAGTCCCACTAGTAGGCTTGAAAAAAAATTTATGTAGTTTTGGATACTCTTTTGGTTGAAACATGTTCTGACATAATTTCTCCACAATAGGACTAAGTCACCCACCTTGGCATAAGTTTCCTAGTAGGATTCAACAGTGATTTTTGTAGGATTCTAGAGCTCCTTGCTATCACTTTCCAGTTCCCAAGTGCACATCTTCAATTTCATCAATTTTTGTTATAGTTTATTTGCATTCTTAGTTCATTTTTCATTTTCTTATTTTTGCATCCATATTTTATCTTCTTTATCAATTTCCAGCCTTAGGAACAATCTCCCTTGACAAAATTTCAATCTTTATTGCATTGGAATCTCACGGAATTGTTCTTGAGTGAGAACATTGCGAAATTGGATTACTCTTCCTTCATTCCCCTTATAGGTGTGGATAAGAGGACTTGTGACTCCATTTCCATTGTCCACACCCTTGAAAATTTCACTCTATGTTTTATCCCCCTTAAATTATTGAGCCTGATTGACTTCCTAGTTTCCTAAATTATGCAATGTTCTATAGGCTATTTTTATCATTTTTTGAGAAATTTCAAGCATTGAACAAATCCATTGATTTAATGTTTTTCCCCTAGCACCCTATTTCCTAGAAAATAGGGCTAGGACTAGTACACCCTTGGGAATTTCATTCCCCCTATTTTTTCAGGATCCAAATTTTAATATGTTGGTGTCAATATTTTAATATTTGAAATTCAAGATGCAAATTTGAGCTATTAGAATATAATTTGTGGTAAATTGAATGAATACCTATATAAATACATAGTTATTGCATCATTTGAGATCTATATACCAATGTCTAGCAACAATTGAACACCAAGAGAAGTATTTCATAGCTTTATTGTAGCAATTCAAGATCCAAACATCATGTCAAATCCTATGTGACTTTATGTGTGTTTATGTTATCATTTCTTGTGAAGGCTAACCCTTTTTGTAGGTCTCCAAGTAATTCAAGCAATCGAGCAAGCAAAGATCCAAGACCTTAAAGTAATGTATATGGCTTTAGTCCTTCAAGGAAGCCATTGAATGGTGGCGCACTTTGTGATTTCATCATTCCTTCCTATCATTTATCTATTTATCATTAACATTGTCATTGTGGAAGTGGAAACACTAACATGGGGTTTGACTAAGGCAAGCCCCTAAATGGCCCAACATTTCCTCTCTTTTTGAATGTGTAGATTTTAGGTTTGAATACGATTGAAGGAAGCTTGAATATCATCTATCCATTGTTGAATTCAAATCCCTAAATCTTGTCAATCTATAGAAACTGACTTATAGAATTATCTGACAGTGATCTGACAAGGCTACAAGTAGAAACAGGGATCTCAGATCTACCATCAGAGGAGCACAAAACCAAAGCAAGCCACCACTACAAGGACCCAAATTCCCTTGGGTGACTATGTCCTCCTATAGAGATAAGCATCAAAATTTGAGGATAGGTACACATCACTCTACCCTTCTCAGATCTTCTTGCAAGTCTCTGTTTTAGTCTGTTAATTGTCAGAAACTTGTAATTTTCATATTAGGGCACATAGTCTAATTAGGTTCTAACTAAAAGAAAATCAATTCCAATTTATTCCAAGACTCTAAAAGATGCAAATATATGTCTAATTGGCTCACCTTCATGGTTGAAAGTCAATATAATCACCTTGATCTCCATCTTAATGAAGCAATAGAAAAAGATACCACAACAACCCAAAATTTGAATCTTAGACTTACACATTAGACCTAGGGTTCTCTTTCTTCTTTGTTTCAACTAGTAATTTGCATGATGATTATATACTTATAAATCCATATTCTAGTGATGTACAACCTTCTTTTATCCAATATGGTGTCTGTATTAACAATCAATATTTTTCACTACATATGAACCCTATGGTATTCAAGATAGTCTTTCACATAATGATAGCTTTTATTATGATCACATACATATATCTCCATCTCTCATACCTTGATGTATTGATTATTAGATAAATAGGTTAAAGGATGTTACAACTATAAAGACTAAGGATAAAGGAATCGGATTTGGTGAAATTTCCCAAGGAAACCAAATTTGACACTAACATATATGAACTACTAATTATAAATGATTGATGATAATTTATGATTAAAAATGGTATGTAATTCATAAACTATTAAAGTAAAATAATGTAAGAAATCAATCTATAACATGTTATTGTTCATAACTCAATAATTCTAAAGTGATTATATACATTTAACTTTTAAGTTTAAATGTAGGGAAAAATGCATTCAAGGAACAAATTATATTGTATATCAATTTTTTATATAAAGTGTCGAATAATTGTGTGTATACATATACAAATGGGTGATCCCACAAAGTTGGTTGACAATTTCTAGGAGATTTTAATTTTTGCTAAAATCACATATTTTTAGAAAATATAATGATTTAAGCCTTAAAAAGTTCTATTTAAAGCATTCCAATCGAAGAGGGTGTTATCAAACTACCTTAGATCAAACCCCCTTGGATAGAACCCCAATATTTTTAAACCATACCTATAACAGAGTCTCCTTTACACCTATCAAAATGCTAATAGAAAACCACTTTTGATTTACCTTTTGGGGGATCAAATGAATTCATTTAAAATTTATTTTTTGTATGTATTCCTTATTATAAGCTTCCCAAAAAGTGTAATTTTAAATAAATTTAATTTAATTATTATAATTTTTTTTTTTTGTGAATGTAGGTTTTTCACCGAAAATCAAGATCTATGTTCTGCACATGTGGAAAAATAGAAGATTATCAAAAAAAAATTGAAAACTATGAGTGCACCAGATATTGAAGTCCTTGATCCAACAAAAATAAAATTGAATTTTGATATATACAAAAAATATTGTGTTATATGGTCCGCCTATGTCTGAATTGTAATTGGTTTGACTTCGAAACTTGATTAAGGAAAAAGAATTCAATAAAACACTATGAAACCAATTGGAAGCACTAGATATCATAGATACAAATCTAAATTTGAAAAAATTAGAATTCTATCCTTCATCGAAAAAATGTTATGTGTTATACAGTGAGCATCACTCCTTAAAAAAGGTGTTTACTGAAAAAAACTAGTTTTTGAAGGAGATGGAAAAAGAAGTGCAATATGATTCCAAAAATTTTGAAAAATAAATAAATTAGAATTTACAGAAAAAATGTCACAAATCACTAGTTTGCATGTCATCTTCAAATTCCTCATGGTTTAGCCGCTATAGGTGCCCGAAAGTGAAGATTTAGTTAGAAAAAATCAATTCAATGTCTAGTTTGGCCAAAAATTGTAAACCAGTATTGTGGGATCACCCAAATTTGACATATATGCCAACTTAAAACACTTTTTACAAATTGTGGCATATTCCATCTCAAGATCTATATACAATGTACACATGTTAAATAGCTATATACCGAATCCTAATATTCCAATTGTCATTAGATGTCTCAAGAAATTCCTAAGCTTATGGTGGATCATCAAAATATAGCCTCTTCACGTCACTTGATGGATGTAAAGATGACTGGATAATAACAATTCAAACCACAAATTAGATTAATTAGCTTAATGGTAAATAAGTTAGACTACTAAATAGAAACTTATCTACTATAATTTAAAACTTTCAAATTAACATTTAAATAACTATCTTATACTATAATTTCTCTAAACTATCAATTAAAGTAAAATTCAATTATTAATTACCTCAACTCTTTATTTCCTTCCAAGAAAACTTTCTATAAATGAGGTTCACCTAGGTTGATTAGGATTCCTAATACATTGTAATGGTTGACAAGCCACATAACAAAATTATAGAATAGACTATAAAAGGTAAAATAAAATTGATATAAATTAATATATAATTGTTTTTGAAAAGGAAAAAATAGGTTTTACAGGGACCTAAAACCACAAAGTTAAAACAACAAAAGATAGAGAAAAACAAGTCCAAACAAACAGACAGTTGTCCCAAAAAAGAAACGACAGCACAAAGAGACAACAGGGTCCAAAAAAAGGACCGCCAAAAAGCTAGAAACAAACACCACCGCACTACTCCAAGATGTTCATCAACTCCTCGACCTTCTTTTCAACATCCTTCATATCCTATAACCCCTGCTTGAGGATTTGAACCGTATGTGAAGAAATCGGGGTCTTCCTCTTCGTATTAGCCTGGGTGCGAGTCGAAATCCCTTCAACAGCAGATCTGCTGCAACCTCTGTCCGCATCCAAATCCACAACCAACGAGCCCTTTTGATTTTTTTGAAATTTTCCACCATAGCATTGATGATAATGGTGTTATGCTTGGAAATTTTGTGATTATTCGCCACAGTGGCCCTAATATTTTGGCCTATCTTGGACATATTGCACTCGAGCTTGGTCAATCTTTCCTCCTGCGAATGCTGTCTTTTCCTTGGTAAGGGGGTTTCCTATCCCTCATTCTCTTTACGACTCCAGCTAATCTTCTGCTCCAAATCCATGACTCTGTTGCTGAGATCTCTATTACAACCTTTCAAATCACAGACATCCTTCTGGGTCCACTTGAGAATAGTGAAAAGGCCATCCGTACTTTTTTCTGCCACACTCACAATGTCGTCTGGCTTGAGCTTATTAAAGGCAGAATTAATTTCTTCCTGATTAGGGGAATCATAAGGGGCACTCCCAAATCTTCCAAACGTAGGGGCACTAGGGGCCGACTCTTTACTAACCATAGGTTTATCAGAAATAATTTCCATAGAATTCCCAGAGTACAAGACTAATTTCGTAATTGAGGTACCTTTAAAACCAGAGACCAAACCCAGGGTAGGGTAGCTAGGAGACGGCTGGGGATTAAGACAAGGCGGCGAGGCAAAACCCAGGATAGGGCATTCATGCAAAGGTTGCAGATTAGGACATGAAGGCGGAGCAGAATCCATAAAGGCATTCTGACAAGATAGGGACTGGGGAGCAATGGTATTAGGACCAACAGGGGCACAAGCAGGAGGGGCCAGGGGGTCGTTCTCCCTGCTACTTTCAGTATCCTCATCATCCAATTCCCCAATATCAACAATTTTAGGCAAAGCAGGTAAATTTTGATAATGCTCATAGATGAGCCTAACAAGACCAGGGTGAATAATAGAAGTCCTCATAGGGTTTCTTTCAACTTCATCAAAGCAATTCTTCAAAGAAGAGAATAAGTAAAAAGGAAAAAAGATACGAACCTTGTGACGGAAATGGTTCAGAATGGAAAAGTGATAACCATATGCCCTGGTGAAGCGCCCGTCAACCGTGATATATTCCATTATTACTCTTAAAACTTTCCTCCAGATTGATTTAATGGACTCCACATCAAAGTAGCTATTGGAAACCTTAACCAACTTAGCCTTCTCCTTGTCTTTTTTAGGAAATCTTATGACCGCTTCATCAGAGAACCGACGGTCCCAATAAAATTTCACACCCTCAGTCAAAAGACCAGTAATCTCGCCAATTATTTTCTCATTCAGCTTAACATTCCTACCAAACAACACAATCTCACCATTTTTCCAATTTTTGGCAAAATAGTCTGGCATCCCCTCGTCAATACCATGGAGCTTTTCCAAAAATGGGACTAAACCTCCCTTTTCAATTCTTTCCCAGGCTTTAGCATTCTTTCTATGCTCTTGAAAGCTGCTCGGCTCCACACGTTTTCTCTCTCCCCCATCTTCAAAGCTCTGTTATACCACACCCTACAGTTGCTCTGGGTCCCATTTAAGCATATTTTATCAAACACCCAGAAAGCGTGCTGGAGACTCTTCTTGAAAAAGAAAATGATGTCAGTCCCATCAAATCTAATGAAATCGACGTACCTAATCTTTATCCTCTTCATCATGACGAAGACAAGCTTCTCTTCCATGCATTGAATCATAATAAATTAGCGCTTTCACCTCAGAATGGAGGTAGTCATTCTTCCTCCACATGTTTTCCCCACCCTTCTTAACCTCTTCATTGGCGAAGTAATCAGCCACCCTATTGGCTTCTCTGTAGGCGTGGGACACTTTCACTTTATCGAATTTACTTAATAAGATTATTGTATCTTCAATCCACTTTTTAATGGTCCACGAGGGAGGGGTAAGCCCAAGAATGCAATTTATTATATTCATTGAATCACCCTCCAACCAAAGACATTTTGTGTTCATCTTGAAAGCTAAGTTAACCGCATGATAAGCCCCTATAGCTTCCACAACATGATTAGTTTGGGTGTCGATGTCCACAGCAAAAGCCACAATAAAAGCCCCCGAGTTGTCCCTTAAAACACACCCATTGCCAGCTTTCCCAGGGTTGCCTTTAGCAGCACCATCAAAATTGGCTTTCAACCAACCCAAAGGCAGCAAAGACCAACTAGCATTCTCCCTCCCACAAACATCAGGCATGGGGACATTTAACACAGCTAATTTTGAGTTCCACTTTTCAGCTGTAGCAATATCGAAAGGAGACCAATTAGCTTTATCAACCATTTTTCTTGGGATTAAAGATAAATTTTCCTTTATTTCCCTTATGATTTTTTCAAGCAAGTCCCCCTCCAACTTCTCTTTTTCCCTAAACACTCTGTTGTTCCTTTCCTTCCAAATATTCCATGATACAAAAGGTAGAACAAAAGACCAGAGCTTTCACACAAAAGGATTTTTTGAAGGAGCTTTCCAATGCAAGAAAAAGTCTTCGACAGAAGCAAGGGAAACCCAAACCAAATCAAGAAGCGCAAAAATTTTACCCCATATGTGCAAAACAAAAGGGAAATGAAGAAAAAGATGAGTAATAGTCTCAGCATCGTTCCTGCATATGTAGCACCTGTTAGGTAATTGAATTCCTCTTTTTTCAAGATTGTTCAAAGTGAGAATCTTATTCTGTAGCATTATCCAATAGAAAATATTGATTTTAGGAATCAGGTGATTAATCCAAGCCTTAGCCCAAAAGGGCGGAAGCTCCATCGGACTAGCCAGCATAGAAGTAGTAGAAGAAGCTAAAAAAATGTCAGACGGATTGTCTAACCAAACAGCAAGATCATCCACCTGGTGTTGAGCTAGTCTTAGGGCCCTGAAGGCCGACTGAACAGGGCTAAGATCCTGACTAATGGTCTTCAAATCAACCCAACCCCCATTCCTCCAGTAATCTTTAACTAAGACCCCGAATTCCCTTTTACAATCATTCATCCATTTACTGAATTTCTCATTTCTGATTAATGGATCTTTAAAAAGCCATCTGTCTTCCCAAAACCTAACATAATTTCCTTTTCCAACCAGCCAACCAGTTCCCATTTCCAACAACTTTCTACCTCTGCTCATATCATTCTAGCAAACAGACCCACTAGGTAAAAAAGAAGAATTTATAACCTCATTAAGAGACTCACAGTTGCTAAAATATTTGGCTTTTAAGGTATCTCGCCATTCCCCTCTCAAAGTAAGAGTTCTCCAAAGCTGTTTAGCAAGAAGGGACAAATTTAGCACTTTAATTTTCCCTAAGCCTAGGCCCCCTCCTGATTTAGGTCTACAAACCAGATCCCATCCAACGAGTGGCATTCTCTTCTTATCCTCCACACCAGACCAGAGAAAACTTTTCTGAATTTTTTCAATGGCCTCAGCATACTTAGCAGGAATTTTAAATAAACTAAGAGCATACACAGGAAGATTTTGCAAAGAAGCCTTTAGGAGCTGGATTTTTCCAGCTTGACTGAGAAGAGCTCCTTTCCACCCCGACAACTTCTTATTGAATTTTTCAACCAAAGAGATCCAGAACAAGTCCAAGGGTTTAATACAAAGAGGCAAACCAAGATAGGTTGACGGAAGAGGCTCAATCCAACATCCAAGAATCCGAGCAAGTTTAACTTGTCTATGCTCCGGAGTATTGAGGAAGAAAATTGAACTCTTAGCCCTATTAACAACTTGCCCAGAAGCATATTCATAAAGATTCAGAATTCTTTTGAAAGTCTTAGCTTCAGCCACAGTAGATCTTCTCATGAGAATGGTGTCATCAACAAATTGTTGGTGGGAACAGGTTAGAAGAGAAGAGGAAGGTCTTAAACCAGCAAGGGATCTTTGATCAATAAGTTTTTTAATATTTCTTCCCAAACTCTCAGCCAAAATTGTAAACAGAATAGGAGAGATAGGATCTCCCTGACTGAGGCCTCTGGAAGTCTGAAAAAACCTCGAAGGTGACCCGTTCACAATGACAGAAGAAGTAACTGTCGAAACTAGCTGGTTCACCAGCTGAATGACTTTGTTATTAAAACCAAACCTAACCAGGATTTTAAATAAAAAATTCCACTCAACTTGACCATAAGCTTTGGAAATGTCCAATTTAAGAATGAACCCTTCAGTCTTCGATACCATTAAAGAATGTAAATTCTCATGAACACTGATAACAGAGTCCAGAATGTACCTACCTGGCACAAAACCATTCTGCTGCGGAGCAATCATTTGAGGAAGCACAGAAAGCATTCTTGTAGTTAAAACCTTTGAAATAATTTTATAGATAGAATTGCACAGGCTGATTGGCCGAAAAACTTGAAACTCCGAAGCCCCAGGTTTTTTTGGAATAACGACCACAAAAGTAGCATTAAGTTCTTTCAAAAGACATCTTGATCCATAGAATTCCTTGACAGCATTCTCAACATCCACCTCAACAATTTCCCAAAACACTTGGAAGAAGAATAAGGGAAAACCATCTGGTCCAGGAGCTTTGTTGCCATCAAAAGAGAAAACAACTTTCCTAATTTTAGCCTTGGAAGGAATAGCAGTGATCATAGAATTTTCATTGTGACCAATCACCTGGGGTATAGCCTCAATCAAGGATTCTTGAACTTCAAGAACAATCTCTCCATTACAAGAAAGAAGGTTGCTAAAAAAAAGGACAGCCTGTTTCTTGATATCATCTTCCTCCTCAAACCTTGTCCCATTAACATCAATGTAAGCGATTATGTTAGCAGCCCTATGTTTTGAAGCAGACAGATGAAAAAATCTGGTGTTCCTATCTCCCTCAGTCAACCAAGATACTCTAGATCTTTGCCTCCAAAAAACTTCCTCTTTAGCAATGATGTCATGCAATTGAATGAAAAGTTCATTTTCCTTTTCTCTGTAATTATCAATGTACCCCCATTTCTAGATATTAGCCTGGATCTCTGGAATTTTACCCTGAATTTCCATCTTAGTTCCAAAATATTCCCAAAGGCATCCTTTTTCCATCTCCTCAAATTAATTTTCACTTCCTTTAATTTTTTAGCAATCTTGAACATAGCTGTGCCAGTAATATCAATATTCCACCATCTACTGATTTCCTCAAAGATTCGAGGATGAGATAGCCAGAATTTTTTGAATCTGAAAGGGGAGTTTTTTTTCACCTTAGTAGGATCCGCCATTAGACAAATGGGAAAATGATTAGATCCTACCCTTGATAAAGCTCTCAAAGCACAAAAATAGTCTATAAACCATTGACCATAAACAAGGGCCCTATCGAGTCTCACTTGGATCAAATCAGGTCCTAACCTCCTATTAGTCCAGGTATAAGAAGCACCTTGCAGGTCAAGGTCTATCAAAGCATTACTGTTAATGAAGTCGGAGAGACCTGAAATACTATCCCAGTTAATTTGAGAACCCCCAAATTTTTCATCATTCAGGAGAGGATTATTGAAGTCTCCCATGACCACCCAGTGCTCATTAGCAAAACATTTTCGAAAACCAAACAACTCACACCAAAAGGAATTTCTAGCATTCTTACAATTCGGGGCATATATATTGGATTGAATCCAGTAAAAAATGTCTCTTATGTGGGTAAATCTGGTGGCTACTAAATTACCATTCTCCATTAAGGGCTCACCTTTAATAAACAACTTGTTCCAAAAAGTAACAATTGCCCCCGAAGCACCCGCAGAACTATTTCCGTGAGCCCCACAGTTCTGAAAATTTTTAAAGCATTCTACTTTATCTTTAGGCATTTTTGTTTCTTGAACAAGAAGAATATCAGGTTTGTGGTCCCTAACAAAATTTTTCAAAACATCCTTTTTATGACAGCTATTCAGCCCTCTTATATTCCATGACATGATTTTCATTTCTTACCTAGGGATTGAAGTATCTTCGGGATGGTCATTTGGATCCCATCCGCTATATCTTGAAGGCTGCCTTGTTCCCTTTGCCATTTTTCTGATCTCCTTCCCTGGGAAGGCTTTGTATTTCCACAGTCTGCCTTGGCCCTAGTTCTGGTGATCATTCCACTTGAGGTTTCCATCCTCATTTTTTTTCCTTCTTTGACCTTGAATGTGAAATAACCTCCTCCCATTCAGTCTCATCTTGGCTTTCCAGCTCTCTTCCTGATTCCCAGTCCTTCTCAAGAAACAACCTCTGATCCCAAGGAAGGGTTTCCATTAAGCCATTCTTGGCTTCTGAAGTATTGACATTAGGTGTTTTCATTTTCACACTTTGGGTCTCATAAGTATCGCTCACAACTTCTAAAGTGGCGTTCTTCAGTTCCTTTTCCCCTTTTGAGCAAGGGTTATCAGCAGGAAAGTGAGAAGGGACAGGTATTCCTATCTCCAAGTACAAGCCCTTAATGGGTATTTCCTCCAGACCAGGTACATTCATACTACCAGCCATCACCAAAGGTGAAGGCGAAACAAAACCCATTTCTTCACCTCTTATTTCAGCCTTCTTCTGAGTATCCCGGGCTCCCTCCACAGAATAAGTTTCTACCTTTCTATCCACCTGTGGTGAAATCAAGTATTTAGGATCCTTAGGATCTAAAGAGCAAGTGAAATATAAACTAGGGCAAGCATCCTTTTGCGAACATCTATGGTTCTCCTTTAGATCTTGAGCAGAAGTGTGTCTTTCAAGATTCTCCTTCACACCTGGGACAAAAATTTGCTTCTCCTCCTCAGATTTTTTTCTCCAAACAGTCTTAGGGTTGGCAACTTTCTCCTTTTCACTTTTATTATTAATCGGGCACTTTTTCACCTAATGCCCAGACTTTCGGCATTTAAAGCAAACAAAGGCTGTGGTCTCGAATTTAGTAGCTTGCTTCCAAACCCCCAACTTGGATTGGATGTCAATCGAAGAAGGGAGATCAGCATTTTGAGAAACCCCAACACAGATTCTAGCAAAGACCAAACGCTTTCTAGCCGCGGTCATTGAGTCAATGGACAAAAGTTCTCCAAAAGAACTAGCAATCCCATTGAAAATATCCATATTCCAATACTCCAAAGGAAGACCAGGCAATCTAGCCCAGACCGACACCATTTCAAAGATGGAGTCAGACAGATCAACCCTAGAAGACCACTTCTTCAGGGCCAAGGAAGACTTTCCGATAACCCAGGGGCCATCGCTCCTGACAGCCCTGGAGTCCTCTTTGCAAGTGAACTGAAAGGCAAAAAGCCTCTAGGAAGCACCGCCACCGAAACTAGTGCACTGGTTTTCCATTTATTCTTAACAAACTCCCTTACAACTTCAATATTAGGTCTAGGACCCAAAAATTTTCCAACCAAAACATTCTCCATCTTTGCAATATTATGGTCTATGATTTCATCCGGCACAGAAATAGAAAACTTTCCAGACCCCGGGTCAGAAAGAATACGCACAGGGGGAAAAGATGATTTGTCATTTGGCTTAACACCAAACAACAAAGTCCACGTTTTACCCTTTTCATCCCCTTTTTCTGACATTTCCACGGCAACCCTAGATTCTGAAATCCCATCCTTTCCACCTGGGTCCACCTGGACTTTTTCGCGGATGTCCTTTTCAATAGAGCCTGACTTACCTTTTTTAGAACTCGAAGAAATCTCTGCATTCACCTAAGATTCCCTCAAACCCCCGCTCGCTACACTATTCAAAGATTCAAAACCAGACTTTTCCCGCTCGCTCGCTCCTGTTCCCGCTCCCATGTTCACCTTCTCATTAATATATAATTGTTGACAAAGAAGGAAATGTGTACTATAAAAAGAGATTGGATGTGTAAATTAAAAATTTAGATTACTAAACATAAACATGTATTTACTACAATAAAAACATATACCACTGATGAGGCTTGTTTAATTGTTTGAGAAGGACTCATCATAAATGAACCAACTAAAACTTCCTATAAAAATGACAAGAGTGTAAGACTATTTGAATGCACATATAATCATAATATACTCTAACTTAACATCTAAATCACTACAATAAGTTCTATAATTTACTTAAACAATTAATTCAATTAAAATCTAGTTTAATTACCTTGGCTCTTTGTGATTACTTTGAGAGTCACTTTATGAACATGGAAATTCCTTAAGATGATTGTGTGTTCTATTATAAAATTTTGGAAAAGGTGCCACCTCATTCACATTTGGAGTAGATTACAAAAATAAAATAAGATCAAGATATAAATTAATATATTTAATTAATCATAATTTCTATGATATGAATACAATAAAAAAAATTATACCATCAAGTCTAAGCCAACTTCAATGGCCAAAATAGTACAATGATGAACTTCTCTAAGTTCATCTTCTTTCATCAACTATTATCCCACTTATATATACATTAGTACTAATATTTGTTACATTGATTTTAAATAAATGCACTATGAAATAAATTTAATTTTTACCTATATAAAAGATTGACCTTGCTCCTCTTCTCTAATCCTCCACATTTTTTCTTTCCTTTGATGCCTCTGATACCTCCACATATGTTCTAGACCAATTTGTTGGCTCGTCTCATGTAGGTGACATATTATGAATATCATATTCAAATATATTTGAGCATGGATCACTAGTCCCTCTAAGAGGACCTAAACATAAATTATTGCACATAGTGCAATGGTGAGGCACATAAATATTTGTAGATGAGGATGGTCCACCAACATCAACTAATCTACTAGGAGCATAAATATCATGTGGCTAGGAAAATTGAGAAGTCTATGCAATATTGCATCTAAAACAACATCTAGGTCTGTTATTAAAGGTATAGAGGGTTCAATAGGAGGAGGGGTAATATATGGACCTTGCATTAGTTACATTTCCCAAAGTCTATCTTGATGCATTCCTCAATCTACTCCTTCAAAATGTCTAAAGTAAAAATAGTTCACATGCTTGCCTAAAACAAACTTTACATAAAGTTTGTAGATGAAATATAAAGGGACATCAAGATTGTTGTTGGGTCATTTATCAAGAAATATCCACCAATGATCGCAAAAAATTCTTGTCAAACACTGATGAGTTCACCATTTGATGGAAAAATTGGGCTTGCATACATCAATAGGTAATCTAGTTTTAGGATTCACAAAATGTTGTGCTAACTAGGCTTTAGATATGTCTAATTATTTAACTTGATCATATGACAAGCCATTAGAGTATTTTTTCCTCTTGGATTCTCACCACTCTCGAAAGGTCTCATGTTGGCTTGTGAGGGTTTTAACATATGAACAATAATTCCCTCTATGGTGGCTATCATTTTAGACAATAGAGGGTGCCAAACGCATATTTCTATAGTGTTCTTCAATTCAATAATAGCTATGTCAATTAGGTATTGAATTGAAGGAAGGTTTGTTGGGTGTGGATTTGGGTTTTCAACTTCCTTTACCATTTCAAACCATTTGTAATTCAAAACTTACAAATTAACAATATAATTAACTAATTACTAAAATATATAAATAAAAACCTAATTTATACTAGAAATTTCAATAAATCTTCATAAAACTAGAAAAGAAAAAAAAAACTAAAAAAATTGAAAGTACCTAACTTAGTTATAATATATAAATAAAAACCTAATTTATACTAGAAATTTCAATCAATCTTCATAAAACTAGAAAAGAAAAAGAAAAAAACTAAAAAAATGAAAGTACCTAACTTAGTTGACCAATTTGAACAAAGAAAAATCTAAATCTCCAAAATGGATATTTGTTTCTTGAATGTATTATTTTTTTATAAAAATAATATATAATATAGAATTTATATATGATATTATATATAATAATATAGATTATATATAATATTATAATATATAATAATATATAATGTTATATAAATTATTATATTATATCATATAAATATATTATGTATGACTATCAACCAAAATGAATATTGTTTTTTCTAATTTTTATCAAAGAAAATGTACCTTTTTATCCAAATCAAGTAAAATATCAAATATTCATTTCATGATTTTGGTCAAGTGAAAATATATTTTTTCAATCGCCACTATTTGGCCCATCATGATCTTACACTCACCCTTATTGTAGTGAGATTTCTTAGACATATCAAGTTTCAAAAAGTAAAGATGGTTACCCTTATGTGATTGGAGATGTCAAATTTTATACATGAAGGTTATGATTGTTGTTTATGAATTGATAAAGTTGTAATTCTACCATTCCCCCTTTCATTATGATTTTCCTTAATCTTCATTCCAATAAATTTTGCACAAAATTCTTCTTTCTATTCTATTTTTCTATCACCTCATCAACGAGAGAAACACAACCCAATTTTTAATCTATAAATTAGAGTCTTGGTGTTTGGTATCTTTATCTAAATTAATATCTAAAAATAGTACATATTAAAGCTACTATAAAAATATCAAAAATTAACTCAAGCCATGCAAAGCTTATACAAGAATGCTTAGAGAAACCCATGCAATCAAGTTTAATAAAAGAATTAAACCAAAATAAAATTTTGAGATTTAAAAGAAATAATTCAATGTACAACAATTTAGTTAAGAATATTTGATTAAGTGTGACTATTGAGGTAAAAATAAAAAACTATATTAAATATTTAATTAACAATTAGAAAATACATACAATATATGTGTTTAGGTATAGTTATATAGTTACAATGTGATAAAAGGAATTGGATTACTCATTAAATTTTTTATGCAGAAAGCTTAATAATTCACATATCTTTCTTTATAAGAAAACACTATTTCAAAATATAAATGTGAAAACTAATAAATTAGTTAAAAATTAATATATTTTGGTTTTGATTTTTTATATAAAAAATTAAGTCTTCATATTTTTTATATCTTTGAGTGCAAATTTTTAACTTCTCATTTAAAATTGTTAAACATACTTAAAATAGTAAAAAAAATTACTATTATAAATTTTACATGTTTTATAATTAACATGTCTAATATATTATATTATTAACTAAAAATAATTATATATGCATCTCTGATATAGACTAATTTAATCCATTAAAACATAATTTTACATGATATATAAACCATGTATTTGATATAAGATTTAAAAGAGATAAAACTTATATAATATACAATACATTATAATATTATTCAATATATATGTAAAATGAATAGAAGTCTTGAACTACTTTTTCTTAAAGACACTTAAAAGATTTTTTTGGGCATAACTATTAAAAAAATCTAGAACATTAGAATGTCCACCCTTACCACTATCTATTTTGAATTAGGTTTTTATCATATTATTGTTAATAGTAAGATGTATCTTTTGGGTTGTCTAAAGTTTAAGTGTATATATATATAAGTTTTAAAATAGAACTTAATTTTTGAACAATAATTTTGAGTTTGTATTTTTTTTATTTTTATGTTTAAGTTCAAATATGTTGTAAAAAGTCTGATTTAGATTCTTAAAATCTAAATTTGACCCACTTTCAACTACTCATTATTCATTGATTCTCATATCAAAACTTTTAAATTGTATGTTGAAGTCATGTATAAAAGGATATCATCTTTGTAGCCTGCATGGGTAGTGGAGTTGGCTTGGCTGTGGGTTTGCTCCCCATAGGTTTTAAGTTTGACTCTCGCTCTCGGGCTTAATCGGTGGATTGGCTTGCAGGCTGTGTGCTACACCTGTAGCAACAAAAAAAAAAAAAGGACATCATCTCTATGTCATTATCCATCATTTAAGATCACTCATTATCACATGCCATTAAAAATAGTTTCAAATAATCAATCCTACTAACATAGGACGTCATCTTTATGTCATTATCCATCATTTAACATCACTCATTATCACATGCCATTAAAAAATAGTTTGAAATAATCATTCCTACTAACATTGTTCCTCTCGTAATCACTCATAACTATATCATTATAACATTTTACATCAACTATTCTAATTGTCCCAACTTGTTTACCAATAAGTTCTCAAACCCGGCTTCAGGCTAGACCATTCTGTCATCTTCTGTCATCTTCTTGTACTATCAAATTTCATTTACTTTATTGCTCATTGTCTTCTAAATTTTCAGAATTGTTAAATTAATCAAAGAGAGTTGATTAAGACAAAGATTCTTACATAGAAAGCTCCAAATCATGTTATCAACACCATTAAGTTTTTAAATTATAAGTGCATTTATACACGTCTCTGTTTATAATTTCTGAAGATCTAAATGTCACATGATCAAATTATTGATCAAAGATCACTGCACAAATTCCGAAGCCATACCAATTCAAATTTCATCATTATATCTTCGAACATGTCTAAGTTTGAATTTTTTAAAAAAAATTCACTACTACTTATCAAACAGTAAAAACTCAAAGAGCAGTGAAGAAGAATATTTTTTTCTATCTTCGAAAAGGAAACCCTTCTGGATATGTATCTGTCCTGCACATTCTTGAAACCACATTATCCTATGCAATTTACATTATCTAGGGCAGAAAGCAATCCGTTTCCGAAAAGATGAAATGACACTAAAGGATAATTACACATGTCCAATTTTGAAGGTATATTCAGCACAAAGCTAATGCTTAGGTTGTATCTTAACACCCTCCACACAAATATTACTCTTGGTAAAGTGGCCATCTATGTTCTTCATGTTGAACTAAATCTCTTTTGGCCCTCCATTGGGACGCTCCTCTTCTAAGAAGAACTCACCAGCAACAAATTCTAGCCACCCATTCTCATCTTGCAAAAGAGAAGTCATGCTGAATCCTTTCCCATGGTTTTCAACTGGTTTTTCTAAGTCATCGAAAAATTGAGCAGATTCCATTCGAACTCCATCAGGCGCTACAACTGAAAAGATGATGCGAGATGGATACCCACAATATCGGATCCCAAGACCGTCGTTATCCATTCTAATAATAAATGAGACTGTGTAGAGTGTATTAGGAGACAAAACGCTGCACTTGAAACGTTGCCCTACTGTCAAACCACCACACATAACGCAATTTGGCGACTTGATCAAATCTGAAGAGTAAAATCCATATCAAATTATTAGCTGCAACGATGATTGAAAGATTAAAGAGAAATTGAATTTGAAACTATTATTGCCCTCTGCAAATAAAACACACGTTATGAACATAATATTATGCAGACAATTGAAGATAAAGTAAGTTTATCTTATAAAAAAACTTATTAAATCAATTTTCATTAAAAGATTATTTTATTATATTATATTATTATTATTATTTGGATTAGAATAAGTGAATTTTTAGTCTTTTAGTAGGTGAATCTTGATGGCTACAACAAGTAGGTGAATTATTTGTCATAGTTTTGTAGTTTTTTCCTCTTAGGGCACTTTAGAGACTATAGTAGAATAATGCACTCCAAAGTGATATTTTCCTTTGGGAATGAATAGATTCCTTTCGTAGTATTCACCCACCCATCTTGACATGTTGGAACAACTTTTTGTCAAATTTACTAACAATTTTGCAATTTAGCAAATTTTGTATGAACAATTATTCTCCCATGAGTAGCCTAGGACTATCCTATTTTTCTCAATTTTGTGGACATAATGACATCTCATAGTTAGATCTTGGTGTGCACTACCTTAGGAAACAAAAGTCTTTCATTATTCTGGCATGTATAAATGGGATTTCATGATCTTGTTGGTTGTTATGATTTTCCCTTGATGTGATAATGGATTGTTATGTGGATTATGATATCCCTAAATTCATGAAAACTCCCCTTTTTATGTTGTTATCCATCATTAGTAAGCATCCATGTTTTGATTATTAAATTTAAGATAAGGAAAGTCCCTGTAACGCCCATCGTGCAAACCCCAGAGGACAAACATTGCAAACAATTTTTTTTTTTTAATAACATAAGGTAAACATGCAATTAAACATTAATTACATTTACATTGCACATTAACAACTTAACGTTACATTATCTGGGGCATGTGAGGTCACATTGCAACACAACTATTAACAAAAGTAAAAGATAATTATTAAACAACTTATCCAATAACAATACAATAATCATTAATAAAAGTACATCCATGAACCAAGAGTGAGACTATCACTACATCACATATTACAATCATAATGAGTCACTTACAATAATGTTACAAAAGATCCTAACTATTACATCATTTTTTAAACATAAGATTACATGTTCTCAATAATGAGTTACAAAACATTTCCCATACATGTGGGATAATACAAAGTACAATAATATTTGAATTACAAATGATCCACTGGAACAAACTCCAACTAAAGGAATGTTGTGAACACAGAATGCTGATGGGGAATCCAACGGGTGCGAAACACGTTCCACCCAACCATGTGAGTTATAAATAACTCACCCCCCGTGCTCAGAGATGACAAGGAAGAGATCACGACCATGAGTGCCAAACGACTCCAACAGAACAATAAAGTACAAAACTCAAGTACACATCAAGGATTACAATGACATAGCCAACAACATTCACGAGTCAACATAATAACTTAAAGTCATAAAACTCATCACATTCGAGCAAGGCAATAACCAGAAACCAAGTAATGAAAGAACATTCATAAAACATTTACAAATGAAACTGAAACAATGAACATAATACAATTCCAAAAGAACTGATACAACATCCAAAATACAAATCCAAAAGAACTGATACAACATTCAAAATACAATTCCAAATAAATTTGAAACAATAAATAGAACATGATTCCATATAAATCTGAAACAACAATTTAGTACACAATTCCAAAGGCAACAAGAAACAAGGCAAACGGGTGTCAAGTGGAGAGTGTCATCGCATAGCTCTCATGGGATCTCCTAGCCCTTCCTCCAACTTGAAGCACTGGCACCCATCTATGGATCTCCTGGCTCTTCCTCCTACTTGAGGCGCCGACACCATAGGGTAACTCATGCGGAGCCGATAACCTCTCATGAAGATGAGATTACGACTTTGCCAACCATAGCCTTCTAAGCCTATCATTAGTCTATGATAGCCCTAATGCATAGACAAGGTATCCAATATTTATTATCTTGTGTGTTTTACTACCCATCCCCCTAAGTTCTAATTTTAGGTTATCACTTGTTATACTACTCTTACGTGGGTTATCTTGTGCACTTCCTCTTACCTGAGGCGCCGACCCCCACGAAGAGCCACTCTCCCTAGAGACCCAACAAACATCAAACCAAGGGTTGTACCATCATAATTTGAACATAGAATCACAACATAAAAGCATGTGAGGCATTACCCATCTCGCTAACAAGTACATAATCAGAGTCTCACAAAGTTCCGTACAACTCTTTCAAAATAATGATAACACTAAAATCATGCAACTTTCTGAGCACAATAATACAAGAGTAAACATCCAAAGATATACAACATGCCTCTGGACACTAGGGTTTACAAAATGCAAAATGGGGTTCAAAATACAACAGGGTTCCCACATCTATATAAACTCCAATCAATAATAAAGTGTAAATTAAACAAAATCATAATCTCAAGACTCAAATAACCATTACAATTTTCACACTATCCTATCACAATTCCAAATAAACGTCCAGTTTAATTGTATTTACAATCTAATTTTTTTTAATATAATTCGATACAAAGTTCAATACAAGTTTAACATAACTAACAAATAGCTTTCTTTTAATTAATCCATGAAATTGAATTTCATAATATAAATATTATCCAACACACATCATATATACAAAACATACATACATACATACATACATACATACATACATAAATATATATATATACTACAATAAAATTCAAAACAGATAATAATATATTCATATATAATAATGCAATAAAATTCCAAACCAATGATAATATATCCACATATTTATATATATATATATAATACACATTTAAATAACCCCACGAATAAAACTAAAAGTAAAATAAACAAAAATCAAAGAAAAGCGAAGCGAAGTTTAAAGAAGGCCTTTTGGCCACATCAAATCGTAGTCGTAAGGATACATGGCTGCACATGGCAGTCATGATGACTGCTGCACATAGCAGTCATCAGGACTATTGTGGCAGTCATACAACTGCAACCCAAGAGGGGTACGGGGGGGTACGACCAATGTCGTTCCTCCCAACCTTTAATAAATAAATTTTATTTTTTATAAAAATTTCATTCAAATGGAAACAGTATAAATACTTCCAAAAGTCCAAATTTTATAATAACAATTCATTCGGTTTGACCCAAATATAAATATTTCAAAAACTCAGAAACCTATCTTCAACTAAATATAAATGTAAACATATATATATTAATATATATATATATAAATATTTTCCAGAACTCCTCAACATAAGAACTTACAGGCTGAATACACCACAGAAAATAATATATATATATATACATTGATAAATCTTCAAATCTATTGTTTCAAAGGAAATGAAATTTCTTTTCCTCCAATTCAAACACAGTCAAGTTGGATAATTTTTAAAGAAAAATCAATGATAAAATTTTAAACAACCAGATTGTAAAGACACAAATGTTTTCAAAACAATTAGATTTTCCCCATATGATTTGCTATCCTTAAAATCTAAATACCAAGAGTTTTCGTTCTCTTTCACAGAATATTATATTTAACTAAATCTCAGAAAGATGTTTCCTTTGCAACACAAATTCATTCAAGTCATAATTTTGTTTGTTTTGCAGATTCAGAGAAATCAAAGGTAGAGACGGGAACCTGGAGTCCTGCGCTTATTTGAAAATCTGATGATGCTTGCTCGGTTCCGATGGCCTCTACGAAGAGCTTCTCATTCCTGCTTCAAAATCTCCTCTCCAGAATACCGTGCTCAAATCAGGAAGTTTTCTGAGAGTTCCTGATCCAATCCTTTATTCAAAAAACTCTCTCCAGAATAATACAAGCAAAAGATTGAAAATCCCTTTCTAGAACTCTCAGAAGAACTAATATTTTTGAAAACTTTTATTCTTGTGCAACTTCAAACCAATTTCCTCTGTCTGTGAAAAACTCGCCAATTTTCCATTAAATAAAAGATATTTCCTTTCCATTCCAAAAGCTTTAAAAAAAATCCAAAATAAAAGAAATTATTTATTTAAATCTAGCTTTTCAGTCAACAGCTAATTCTCATTCATCCTTTCTTCTTTTTTGTTCTTTTATTTCTTTATTTTTCCTTTTATCAATCTTTTTTTTTGTTTTAAATCTGCTTTTGCAAGCTTTACTTGCTATGCACATAATTTAATTAATTTAATTTATTTATTTTACAATTATCTTCAACAAGATAATTTAATTAAATTAACAAAACACAACTTAATATTTAATTAGCATTTAATAAAATACAAGACATTTAAACTAAGACTTTTAAATATTTTAAATACAAATTAATCTAACATTATAATAAACAATTATTACTAGAATTTAATTAAATGAATCACCACTTATAAAATACCAACGTAAATCATATACAAACAAGACACTACACAAAACATAATCAAAGTTACTGAAATGACAACCACAAAATGCACAACACCATACAATCAGGATGGTTGACAACATGGGATGGGGTGACTTCCTAGTCATCTCTATTTCAACATTATACCATTGGGTTATTGGTGCTCACCCTGTCCTGCTGAAGCAGGTGGAATCGAGACTATGTACCTGCAATCCCTACATCCAATAAGGTCGTGTACATATACCTATATATAAAATCAAATCATTACATTGTGAGAAGGAATTGTAGCGTAACAGGGCACTCACGAACGAGTGATGCTACACTGTTCTTTCATCACATCTATTCTAACAATTATAATCTAAATGATGAAATAGAATTTCTAAACTAACAGATTATATCATAACATAATTTACTAAATTAATGCATCACAATGTTACTGAAATAAAATTAATATCGCCAACCATAATGTCATATCAATAACCATGTCCTCAAATGTATAAGCATACACAACAAAGTCTACTAACCAAACCAAACAATAACAGTCTCATCACAGTATCAAGTTATCAAACAAAGCATAGAAAATAAAGAGTCCAACTAGCGAACAGGAGGGTTATTACAGTACCATTTAGAAATGTTATATAATGATTATGATATTTTTAAGGTTTGATGGCCAATGGCCACTCATCAAATCTATCTAGTGTTCTCAATGGCTCTATGATCTTAGGATTGGCAAGTTCATGAGCATGCTAGAGGAATGTATAGAAGAAATTTGAGTGTTTTGGTGGAATTAAATTAAGTTGATATAGTTTTCTAATGATTCAACTTGTATTTCCTTGATCTCTTCCCTTACAAATCCTAAAGGTAGAATTAGTACATAACCAAATATGAAAAAAAACAAAAATTCTAATAAAATTATAAAATAAATAGCAAAAAAGACTAATAACAAAGAGCCAAAAAAAAAAGAGAGAAGCAAAGTAACCACCAGCTAGCTATTTTGAGGCCCAACAAAGTCACAAAGGCTAGACATGGCCTCCCTCTCTTCAAATATTAGGTGCAACTTAGCATTCAGAGATACTCTTCACTAGAAATAACCATCATAGCTTTACCTTTTCTTTATATAGCTTTGTTATCCTTCTATAGAATCTAGAAGATTTTGGTAGTGAAATTGAGGATTTCCATTTTCATAATGATCATGTTACTAACTCCTTGAAATTGACTTTCAAAGAAATTAATGAGCTAAAGATAAAAAACTGGGCCCTGCAAAGTAAGCTGGAAGAGTTGGGTGCCAAGGTTGTAGCGATTGAAAAAATAGAACTGAAAATAAGAGATCACAGTCTCAGCAATGATAATCAGAACCAAGCTGGAAAAAATAGAAACATTGAAATTGAGATGGAAAAAATGAAAAAAACTATTAAAATCATTGGTGAGCAAAACAATCGTATGGCCAGACACAACGCCATAATCATCAATGCCATGACTGAGAAACTGGACAAAGCCCAACAGGGTTCTCTGGTGGTTGACCTGGAGGATACCAATGAAAGAAACCAAGAGGAGGATGTTGGCACCTCTAAGAGAACCAGGGCCAATCTGAAGAGGAAGGCTCCCCCCACTCCGTAGATGATTCAAACATTTAAGAAGGGTGTTCATGAGATGAAGAATTTGGAGGTAGAGACTGAGTCTGTCCTGAAGACTTTGGGTTAGTCGCTTCTAATTTTTTGTTGGCTTTTTTGCTGCTTTTTTTTTTGACCTTCCTGGTCTTTTGCGGGTGGTTGCAATTTTTTCTGGTTTTATCCTTTTGTGCAGGTAGTTGTTTTTGTTGAACTTTTCTTTCATATCTATTATGTTGTAAAACTTTGTGGTTTTGGGTCCCTGTAAAACCCGTTTTACCCTTTATCAAAAACTAACTCCTTGAATTTCCTTTTCATCACTAGTAATTTTTGTTGAAGGACATCCATTTTATTTTTATTTATGTAGAAAATAGTACAAGGAACACTATATTTGTATTCACTCCCTTAATCTCCCCTCTTTTATAAAGCTAGGCCATTTTGGTATGAGTTTTATTTTCTTGTTTCAAGATCTTTTTCATCTTTCTCATAGGGATAATCCTCTTTTTTCATTTTTAATTAGCATATCCTTCTCATATGAAACCTATTATAACTTCTTAAGATTTCCTATTTTCAATAACCACAAAATCAATGAACCTCATATTATTTATTTTTCTCCTATAACTAGTAATTTTCATGATTATTACATGCTTATAAATTCATCTCCTAGTGATGTACTACCTTCTTTTATCCAGTATGGTGTGCTTTTTAATATCAATAGTTTTCACTACATATGAACCTTATGGTATTTAAGGTATTCTTTCATAGTGATAGTTTCCATGATGATGGCATACATATTTCTCCATCTCTCATACCTTGTTGTATTAATGGTTAGAGAAAGAGGATAAAATATGTTACAACTATAGAGACTAAGGATAAAGGAATCATATTTGGTGAAGTTTCCCAAGGAAACCAAATTTGACACTAATATAGATGAATTTCCAATTGTAAATGACTAATGATAATTTATGATTAAAAATTATATATTTCATAAACTAAATTAAAATGCAAGCTTGTAAGAAATCAATCTACAACATGTTATTGTTCATAACCCAATCATTCTAAAGTGATTATTCATTTAAATTTTAAGTTTAAATGTAGGGAATCATGCACAAAAGGAAAATATTATATTGTACATCAATTTTTATATATAAAAATA
Organism: Sequoia sempervirens; assembly: GCA_007258455.2. Taxonomy (NCBI): domain Eukaryota; kingdom Viridiplantae; phylum Streptophyta; class Pinopsida; order Cupressales; family Cupressaceae; genus Sequoia; species Sequoia sempervirens. The sequence goes on along the minus strand of VDFB02075321.1, from coordinate 241,624,336 downwards.
TAGAATAATTGTGCACACATATACAAATCTAACATATATTCCAACTCAAAATATTGTTTACAAATTGTGGCATATACCATCTCAAGATCTATCTACAATATACATGTCAAATATCTATGTACCAAATCCTAACTTTCCAATTGACCTTAGATGTCTCAAGAAAATCCTAAACATATGGTGGATCATCAAAATCGCTTCATACTACTTGATGGATGCAAAGTTGACTAAATAATAAGGATTCAAACCATAAATTAGATTAATCAACTCATTGGTAAATAAGTTAGAATACTAAATAGAAACTTATCATCTATAATTTAGAGCTTTCAAATTAACATTTAAATAACTATAATATACTATAATTTCTCTAAGTTGTAATTAAAGTAAAATTCAAATCTGAGTTACCTCAATTCTTTATTTCCTTTCAAAAAAATGTTCTAAAAATGATGGTCACTTAGGATGATTAGGAGTCCTAACATATTGTAATGATCGACAAGCAACATAACTAAATTGTAGAATAGACTATAAAAGGCAAAATAAAATTGATATAAATTAATATATAATTGTTGACAAAGAAGGAAATGCATACAATAAAAAGAGATTAGATGTGTAAATTAAAAGTTTAGATTACTAAACATAAGCATATATCTACTACAATTAAAGCACATTTCATCGATGATGCTTGTTCTATTGTTTGAGGACTCATCATGGATGAACTAGCTGAAACTTCCTGTAAAAAATGACAAGAATGTAAGACTATTTGTATGTACATATATAATCATAATATACTTAAAATTAACATCTAAATTACTACAATAAGTTCTATAATTTATTTAAACTATTAATTCAATTAAAATCTAGTTCAATTACCTTGACTCTTTGTGATTGTTCTAAGAGTCGTTATGTGAATGATAGTCCCTTAAGATAATTAGGAGTTCTACTATAACATATTGGAAAAGGTGCCACCTAATTCAAATTTGGAGTAGACTACAAAAGTAAAATAATATCAAGATATAAATTAATATATTTAATTAATCACAATTAAAATGATATGCATACAATAAAAAAGTTAAAAATGTACAAAAGATTATACCATCAATTCTAAGCCAAATTCAATGGCCTAAATAGTACCATGATGAACTTATATAAGTTCCTCTTCTGTCATCAACTATTATCCAACTTAAATATACATTAGTACTATTTTTTTTTACATTGATTTTAAATAAATGTACTATGAAATAAATTTATTTTTTACCTATACAAAATATTGACCTTGCTCCTCTTCCCTAACCCTTGATGGCTCTCCTTGTATCTTTCCTCTCATTCCTCCACATGTCTTCTTGCATCTAATGCCTCTACATGTGTTCTTCCCATTGATGCCTCTGCATATGTTCTAGACCCCACTCTCTCATCTCATGCAGGTATTATATTATGAATATGATATTCAAATGTGTTTAAGGGTGGATCACTAGTCTCTTTGAGAGGACCTAAACAAAAATTATTGTGCATTGTGCAATGATGAGGCACACAATATGTATAGATGATAAGGGTCCACCAACATCAACTAATTTACTAGGAGCATCAATCTCATGTGGCTGGGAAAATTGAGAATTTTGCGTAATCAAATGGTTAGTCAAAGAGTGTATGGCATTGAGGGTTCAAATTGTTACATATGTAACAACATCTAGGTGTGCTACTAGAGATTTAGAAGGAATAGGAGGAGGGGTAATAAATGGATCTTTAATTTGTTGCATTACCTCAAGTCTATCTTGAGGCATTCCTCTACCTACTCCTTGAAAATATCTAAATTCAAAATAGTTCACATGCTTACCTAAAGAAAACATTGCATATAGTTTACAAATGAAATTTAGAGGTACATCAAGATCATTGTTGGGTCATTTATCAAAAACCATCCACCAATGATCCTAAAAATTTCTTTTCATACCCTAATGTGTTCACCATTTGAAGGAAAATTTTGGCTTGTGTACATCAATAAGTAATCTAGTGTTAAGATTCACAAAATGTTGTGCTAACTAGGCTTTGGATGTGTTTGATTCTTTAACTTGATCATATGACTGTAAGCCATTGGAGAATTTTTTCCTCTTGGATTCTCACCACTCTCAAAATGACTCATGTTGGCTTGTGAGGGTTTTAACATGAACAACAATTCCCTCTAAGGCGGTTGTCATTTTACACAATCAAGGGTGTCAAAAATATATTTCTCCAATGTTCTTCAATTTAGTAATAATTATATCAATTAGGTATTGAATTAAAGGAGGCTTTATTAGGGGAGGGATTAGGTTTTCAAGTTCCTTTTCCATTTCAAACTATTTTCAATTCAAATATTACAAATTGACAAAATAATTAACTAATTACTAGAATTTATAAATAAAAATAGGAAATTTATACCAAAACTTTCAATAAATTTTGAAAAAATCAAAAAAATCAAAATACCTAACTTAATTGTCCAATTTGAACAACAAAATTCAAATATCCAAAATGGATATTTGTTTAGAACAAATATTTTTTTCTTGAATGTATTAATTTCTTATAAAATAATATATAATGTATAATTTATATATAATAATATAAATTATATATAATATTATAATATATAAATTATATATATTATTATTTAAATTATTATATTATGTATCATATAAATATATCATATTCAATTATCGATTAAAATGAATATCCAAAATGTAACATCTATGAAGGAAGATGTCAAAGGAGCCTTCACCTAGATATAGATGTAAGTTCATGATGAACCTATAGATGAGGTTATCATTGGAGAGATTCATTGTTTCTTGGTATGTCCTATAGGAGCAATCTGATTCACCACTCTTGGTCTACTTTCTAGATAATCTTCTAAAAGGAATTTTCCATCTTGTTTTTATAGGTATTATTTTTTATGCTTTTCCTTCTCATGGATATGGATCTTGGGCTATATTTATTAGTTTTTGAGGGTTTATTCAAGGAGTTTTTGGAACATTTATCTCCGTATGCATATGTGCTTTATGTGATATCATTTATGAGGAGTTAAGGAGATATTATTGCGATTATTCTTATTTTTGTGAATGGATTTGAATTTGATCTTCCTTGTTTAGAGAGGCATACATTTGTGTTGATTATATGATCTACATATGTTTTGTTTGATCTTATGTATTGAACAACTAAAATTTGTAACAACTTTCCAATTGGGGTTATGAATAGGACTTTACTTAACACAACTTTATAACTTTGAGATGTTGGTAGGATTTGTTATGTGATATGATTTATAGGTTTTATATCTTTCTCCTATGGTTTATTCCTATAGGTTCATGTTTACATGGTTTGTTGTGGTGGACTTGGGAGAGTTATGGTGACTTTTTGTGAGAGAGTATGTAGTTGTTTTTTGTTGCATGTGGGGATAATTGTAATTGTTCTTTCTTAATTTATGGTTTTTATTATTAGCAACACCTTGTTATGAGTATTTCTTGGTGATTTTGTATGCCTTGATATATTTATACATTGAACATTACCCATTCAATGGGAGTCCCTGGATATGTAAGTTTTTCATTGACAAGTTTTATACATGAAGTTTATGATTATGGTTTATGGACTAGTAAAGTTTTAATTCTATAATTTTTCCTTTCATTATGATTTTCATTAATCTTCACTCCTGATACAACAAATTTTTTAGAAAATTCTTCATTTTATTCTAATTTTCTATCACCCCATCAACAAGAAAAGCACAAACCATGTTTTTAGTCTATAAATCAGAGACTTGGGGTTTGGTATATTTATCTAAATTAGTATCTAAAAAGAGTACATATTTAAGCTACCACCCTTGAGTAGGGGAAAATATCAAAAATCAACTCAAACTATGTAAAGCTTATGCAATAATGCTTAGAGCGACCCATGAATGATCAAGATTAACAAAAGAATTGCTAAACTATATTTTTGAGCTTTATAAGAAATAATTCAATGTACACCAATTTAGTTGAATAATATTTAAGTGTGAGTATTGAGGTAAGAAAATAACTATATTGAAGATTTATATTGACAATTTAAAAATAGATATGATATGTGTGTTTAGGTATTTAATTATATAGTTAAAATATGATAAGAAGAAGTAGATTACTCACTAATTTTTTATGTAGAAAGTCTAATAACACACATTTTTCTTTATAAGAAAAAACCATTTCAAAATATAAATGTGAAAACTAATAATTTTTTTTTTAAATAATATTTTATTTTTTATTTTTTATAAAAAAAATGAAATCTTCATATTTTCTATATCTTTATGTAAAATATGTGCAATTTTTTAACTTCTCATTTAAAATTGTCAACTGTTTTATTAAAACACGTCTATTATATTATATTATTAACTAAAAAATAATTATATATTACATATCTAATATAAACTAATTTATGATATAAGACCTAAAAGAAATAAAACTTTATAATATACAAATACATTATAATATTATTCAATATATATGTACAATGAATAAAACTCTAAGAAGACTTGAACTACTTTTTCTTAAACATACTTAAAGATCATCTTTGGGCATAACTATTAAAAAAAAATATTAGAGTCATAGACTATCAACCGTTACCACTATCTATTTTGAATTAGGTTCTTTATCATTTTTATTTTTAATAGTAAGATGTGTCTTTTGTGTTGTCTAAAGTTAGAGTAAATTAACTATAATTTTTTTTCAATTTTAATCATAGTTAAAATTCATATATATATAAAAAAAAAATTAATTTTTAAAATAGAATTTAATTATTAACAATAATTTTGAGATGGTTTGGGTGGCGGGGCGGGTGCCACTTCAACTCATGCATGAGTGTTTGAAGTGGTAGGGTAGCAGAGGAGGGGATTGAGCTAGAAAAAATCACATGGCTCTAGGAATGATCTAGAGTGAGCCATTTCCATAATTATCCAATGGCGTTGGGAGCAATGTGATGTCCTTCACCAGACGTTTTCCAGACAACTCACATTCATTGTCATTGTAATACCCCTCATGTCTATTGTTTGGACTTACTATTTTTCTATGCTTTGGTTTGATACTTTGATACTGTGATAATACTATTTATTGTTTGGTGGTTGGATGGTTAGACTGTTTGTGATTATGCTATTGCATTTTAGGACATGGTTATTTGATATGACATTATGGTTTGGTGATGATTTCAATAATACATGGTGATGTTGTGATTTAGTAATTTATTGTATATGTGAGCAGTTAGTTAGAAATGATATTTTATAATTGATATTGTAATTGTTAGAATAGATGTGGTGAGAGGACAGTGTAGCACCACTCATTTACGAGTGCCCTGCTATGCTATAATTCCTTCTCATAATGTAATGCTTTGATTATATATATATGTATGTACATGTACACGACCTTGTTTGTATGTAGGGATTGCAGGTACATAGTCTCGATTCCACCTACTTTGGCAGGATAGGGCAAGCATCAAATTACGCAACAGGCATAATGTTGAAATAGAGATGACAAGGAAGTCACCTCGTCCCATGTTGTCAAACCGTCTTGATTGAGTGGTATTGTGCGTCTTTGTTTTCTCATTTTGTAATTTATTATTTTGATTTGTGTGAGTGTTTTTTGGTATGCATTTGGCGTTGGTATTTTGTATGATGTGATTTATTTAATTAAATGATGTTACTAAATTTTTATATTAGTATTGGATTAATTTTTATTAAAATATTAAAAGTCTTATTTTAAAAGTCATGTGTGTTATTTAAATTGTTAATTATATATTAAATTTGTATCTTCTTAATTTAATTAAATTAGATTATTGAGGATACTTATGAAATAAATAAATTAAATAAATTAAATTTTGCGAATTGCAAGTAAAGCTTGCAAAATCAAAATTAAAGCTGAAAATATTGTTAAATAGAAAAAAAATCAATAAAAGAAAAAGAAAAGATAAAAGGACAAATGAGTATTGAGTTTGGCTGAAAACCTGGAATTAAAATTAGAAAATTTCTTTTAATGTGGATTTTTAGAGCTTTCAAAAAGGAAGAGTTATATTTTTATTTAATTGCAAATTGACTTTTGATTCACAGGAAAAAATACAGAAGTTACAGAAAATATGGAGTTTTTGGAAATGGGATTTTCCCTTGTTCTTCCTCTGCAGTAAATTATTTTAGTTTTTCTTTGTTTGGAAAGAGAGGTTATTCTGGATTAAGTTTAGATTAGAGAATCTATCAAGGAAAGCTAGAGACAAATTTTTGAAGGAAGGAACAAAAGTTATTCGAAGGGATATCTAGATCAAGCGAAGCTTCATCAAGTTTTCATCAACGCAGGACTCCAGGTTCCACTTGCTTCTTCTTCAGTTTTATGATTCAAAAGAAATAAAATAAATAAGTGAATAAATATGTTTGATCAATAGAAAATAAAAAGAGATCTTTGTTAGAGATTTAATGGTTATTAGATAGCAAACCATTATGAGAAAATTACTGTGATTTGTGAAAATATTATGTATTTTTCTTTTATAATTTTGTATGAGTAATATTGTCCCCTTTGAAATAAATAGATTTATTTTGAATATATCTATATATATATATATATCATAAGTTGCACAAAGATTTAGTACAAAGAAAATTATATTTTGATGATATATTGATTTATATATATATATATATGCAAAACATATATATATATATATATATATATCAATATATATATATATAAAATAAAATACAGTAGTATTATTACCCGTGATTTTTTTTGATAAATTGAAATTTTTTAATATTGGTCGAACCATGGTCGTACTGCGCTCAGACGCATCGTATTATTTTGGTATTTTATATTTTATACAAAATATATATATATATATATATATAAAGAAAATTTATAAGGGTGAAGGGAGCATCGGCGCAGGTCGTACCCCCCCTCTCCCCTGCGTCAGTTGATGGACTCGCATAGCAGTCCATGGACTATTGTACGTAGCAGTCTGTAGGACTGTTGCGCATAAAAGTCACATGGACTGTCATGCGCAGTCCTATGGACTGCGTTGTGCTTTATATGGAGCCGCGGGCTTATTATAAAATGGTTATTTAAATTTTAATCTGCATTTATATATATATATTTATATTTATATATTATGTTTTTTTTTAGAGTTTTATGTGTAATAATATTTTTTTAATAGATATATATATATATATATATCATATATTCATATATATTTATGTATATATATATGTATGCAGCTATGTATATATGTGTATATATATGAATATATATTTGTGTATATATATATATATATATATATATATATATATATATATATATATATATATATGAGTATAAATGTAAGATGTAATGTTTTCTTTTTAAAAATGCTGAAATTGTGGAATTAGCTACATTGATTTATGGGAAAAGATAAGATTGATACCATTGATTTGTTATTTCAAAAGTTTATCATGGGAATAGCATCTTTGTAATAGAAAATAAAGTATTGTTGTTACATTGATTGGAATTTGAAACCCTAGGAAATTGTTTATTTTCCATTTTGTTATTGTTGGCTTTTCTCTCGAAGTGGGAACCCTATTGTAATTGTGAACCCATTTTTGAGATATTGGGAACCTTAGTTTTCCAGAGGCATGTTCTTATCATTGGATGTTTACCCTCGTATTATGTGCTCGGGATGTTGCATGATTTTAGCATTATTATTTTGGAAGGATTGTACGAGTTGTGTTGTGACTTTGTGTATGTGTTTAGCGAGATGGATAATGCCTCATAGCTCTTTGGTGGTGATATATGCTATGTTTCTTATGGTATAACCCTTGCCTTGTTTTGGTTTATGTTTCGGGGTCTTCTAGGAGAGTGGCTCTTCATGGGGGCCGGTGCCTCAGCTCAGGATAACCCATGTAAGAGTAGTTTAACAAGTGAAAACCTAATAATAGAACTTAGGGGGGTGTGTAGTAAAAAAACACATAAGATAATATTGGATACCTCGGCTATGCATTAGGGCTATCGTAAACTAATGATAGAATGAGAAGGTCATGGTCGGCAAAGTCGTAACCTCATCCTCATGAGAGGTTAATGGCTCTGCATGAGCTACCCTATGGGGTTGGCGCCTCAAGTAGGAGGAAGGGCTAGGATAACCATAGATGGGGGTCGGCGCCTCAAGTTGGAGGAAGGGCCAGGATAACCCATGTAGGCTATGTGATGACACTCTCCACTAGACAGCCTTATGTCTTGTTTCTTAGTTGCCTCTAGAATTGTATTTTGATTACTGTTTCAGTTTCATTTGGAAATGTTTCATGATTGATCTTTGGTTACTTGGTTAATGGTTATTTCCTTGTTTTATTGTGAAGAGATTTATGGCTTTAAGTTTATTATGTTGACTCATCAATGTTGTCATTTATGTCCTTGTAATCCTTGATGTTGTTTTGGAGTTATTGTCTTATGTTGTCTTTTATTGCGATTTTTTTTTGGCATACATGGTTGTGATTACTTCCTTGTCACCTCTGAGCATGGGGAGTGGGTTATTTATAACCCATGTGGTTGGGTGGAACGTGTTCTACACCCGTTGGCTTCCCCATCAACATCTATTCTTCTCAACATTCGTCAGTTGGAGCTTATACCTGATGTTCATTTGTAATTCAAACAATTATTGTACTGTGTATTTATCCCACATGTATGGGAGATTTATTGTAATTCATTTACTAAGAACATGTAATGTAATGTTTAAACGATGATGTATTATTTAGGAACCTTTGTAAATATTATTGTATGATATGCATTATGATTGTAACATGTGATGTAATAATACTTTTACTTATGTTCATGGATGTACTTCTGTAAATGGTTATTGTATTATTATGATGAATGTAATTTTTAATAAGTTATTCAGTTTCATCTTTTATCTTTTCGTAATGTGATTTTTATGTGATGTGACCTCGCATGCCCCAGAGGACTAGACGTTATAATGTTAATGTGCAATGTGTATATGTTTTAATGTTTAGTGGCATGTTTACTTTGAATTTAAAAAAAAAAAATGTTTGCAATGTTTGTTCTCTAGGGTTTGCACGACAGGCGTTACAACTTGGTATCAGAGCCAAGGTTTGCAAACGCTAGAGTCTCTGGGTAGTTAGTCCATTAGGAAACCTTGTGTTTGACTCTTGAGCTCACTTGTACCTTTATCTTGTTGCACAGAAATATGCCTCAAGGTAGAGGTCATGGCTGAATAGGAGGCTGTGGTGTTGGTCATAGAGAAAACTAGTAAAGTCCTTCAGTTCCTAGCTCCCATGGTTCTAAGCATGAGGAACAGTAGAGTCTTCACAGCAATCCTTCAGGTGGTCAGAACCCAAGACAACTTGGATTAGATGGTAAGTTGCAGCATATTCTTTTAGAGATTCTTGATTAGTTCAGACCCAAGCCAGAGGAGGAGCCATGGGTCAAGAGAGAAAGGGAAAGGTCACCACGATGGAGAGAAATAACTATAGAGCAGGATGCAATGATGGCAGGTCATATGAGATATTTGATGAGAGCTCACCCACCGACATTCGATGGTTCTGGAGGAGGATTGGAAGCCGAAACATGGCTAATTGATTTGGATCATTGCTTTGCGATGCACCCCTATGGTAGCAATACCAAAGCTCGGTGCGTAGTTATGCATTTGCAAGGTTTCACATCTACTTGGTGGCGTCTTGAAGAACAAAAGTTACACCTTGATATCAGTATGGTCACATGGGAATTATTTCTAGATAGGTTCAGGGCTCGCCTCCTCTCAGACCATTGGAGGCAATGCAGGGCTTATGAGTTTCATGATCTCAAGCAGTTGTCGATGTCTATGGAATAGTATGAGTGGCATTTCTATGAGTTGAAGCAATATGCAGGGATCAGCCATAATGAAGGCATGTTGGTGTAGCATTTTATTCGGGTCTTAAATGCCCGCATCAGTGGAGGTGTGTGTGTGTCTTTGAACCAAAGGTGATGGAAATGGCGATTGAAAAGGCTCATTTGGTAGAGGAAAATTTGGCCATGTCCTTGGGTGGTCACATTGGAGTACAGATTGGAAGTGCACCTACACCAGGTTTTAGCACTCATGGAGGTCAGTAACAGGGTACAGGATCTTCTAGGAACAGGTATCCACCCTCGAAAGGGGATCAGTAGCAGCAACAACTTCAGCAGTATCAATCGAGGCAGAAGAACTTTCAATCTCAGTAGGGTGGCAATTCTCAGTTTCGTAGGGATCAGAACAAGAACCAAGCTCGTCAGGAGCATTTTGTGCAACCTGCACCTAGTTTTCAGTCAGTGCCAAGTCGAGGAAGCTTTCAGCAGTCAAATGCTCCATCAGGGGGTAGAGGATTTGGTAGACGTACTAGATGCTACTCATGTAGGCAGCAAGGGCATATTGCTAGAGTGTGTCCTCAAAAGAACACCTCAAGATTTAATTAGAGGCCAGCTAGATCTGAGCCAACAGTAGGCGATGTAGGGAGATCTCATCGTGTCTTTCCTACAGTGGATAATCGACAGGCAGACCACCAGAGCACCGTCATTGAGACATTAGGTGTGTTGAATAACACTAGCATTTCTATACTCTTTGATTCAGGTGCATCTAATTCTTTTATATCTCCTTCAGTAGTTGAGCGATGTGGACTGGTGGCAACTAGTCAAGGCATAAAGTGGCAAGTTCAAAGCTTGTTGTAGAAAAGCTTGTGTAGGATTGTAGTTTGAGTATAGGGGCATTGTCAACTAAAGTGGACCTCAGAATCCTACCACTTGGCTCGTATGATGTCGTCTTGGGCATGGATTGGTTGAGTGCACACTGTGCTATAATTGACTACCGCCATAAAGCAGTGCAGTGCATTGATGATTTTGGAAAGGAGGTGGAGCTCGCGGGTGTTCTAAAAAGACCCATTTCATTGTGAATGATCTCTACCATGTAGCTTAAAAGGTACTTCTGACAGGGTTGTTAGCTCTCTGCAGTATCCATGAGTGATCTGGAGTTAGAGAAAAGTCGAGGGGTGTCATTGGATGAGTACCCTCTCCTTGAGGAGTTTTCTAATGTGTTTCCGGAAGAGATACCTGGTATGCCGCCAAAGCAAGATATAGATTTCAGGATTGATTTGGTACCTGGAGCTAAGCCATTATCTCGAGCTCCATATCGGATGACAACACAGGAACTTCAGGAACTTCAAGAACTTCGTCTATAGTTGGAAGAGTTGTTGGCTAAGGGGTTTATCCGCCCAAGTGTTTCCCCTTGGGGAGAACCTGTGATATTCGTAAAGAAGAAGGATGGTTCTCTTCACTTTTGTATTGATTACAGGCAATTGAACAAAGTAACGGTGAAGAATCGATATCCTTTACCCAGAATTGATGATCTTTTTGATCAGATAAAAGGGGTGAAGGTGTTCTCTAAGATTGATCTTAAATCGGGATATCATCAGTTGCGGATTGTTGATGCAGATATTCATAAACATTTTGTACTCGATACAAACATTACGAGTTCACTGTGATGTCGTTTGGGTTAGCGAATGCACCTTTAGTCTTTATGAGCTTAATGAATGGAGTGTTCTAAACGTACTTGGATAGATTCATCCTTGTGTTTCTCGATGACATTCTAATTTATTCTAGGTCCATGGAGGAACATGAGGAACATCTAAAGTAGGTGTTACAGTGCTTAAGGGACAATCATTTGTTTGCCAACTTGGAAAAGTGTGAATTTTATAAGACCGAAGTTCAATATTTGGGCCATGTGATTTCCAGTGAGGGAATGTTTGTTGATCCTACAAAGATTCAGGCCATTGTGGATTGGCCCGCACCTTTAAATGTCTCAAAAATTTGCAGCTTCATGGGACTTGTAGGCTATTATCGGCAGTTCATCCAAGGCTTTTCTAGGATGGCACATATTACCACCTCTCTCCAGAGGAAGGGAAGGAAGTTTCTTTGGTCTGATCAATGTCAGTTAGCTTTCTAGACTCTTAAGGAAAAGTTAACAAGTGCTCCAATCTTAGTAGTACCGGATCTAACAGGTGACTTTGTTGTTTGTACGGATGCTTCTTTGGAAGGCTTAGGGGCCGTGTTGATGCAAGAAGGGCGATTGATTGCTTATGAATCACAGAAACTTAAGGATCATGAACTTAATTACCCCACACATGATTTGGAGTTAGCCACAGTTGTTCATGCCTTGGTAAGGTGGCAACACTTTCTCCTAGGGCATTGGTTCAAGTTGCATACAGATCATCATAGTTTACAATACATCTTCACGCAGCCGAACCTGAATGCAAGACAGAGAAGGTGGATGGAATTCTTGTGTGAATGACTTTGAAGTGAAATATATTCAGGGCAAAGAGAATGTGGTGGCAGATGCATTGAGTAGACACAAGCATGAGATTTTTGTTGTGGCTCTTGAGGTTGATTTGAAGAGTCAGATCCTCACAGCTCTTTCTTTAGATGATTGGTATCAAGTGGTAAAATTGGAGATTGAGTCAGGCAGAGCATTGGAAGGTAAATTTGCTAGATTCTCTTTGGACTCAGATGGTGTTTTGTGTTATGCAAGCAGAATGTATGTACCTTTTGCAGAGGGTCTTCGCACCCTAATCTTGACTGAAGCTCATTGGGCTCCTTATTCGGCACATCCTAGAGTTAAGAAAATGTATGCTAATCTACGCTCACTATATTTTTGGGTAGAATTGAAGCGTGACATTGTTGATTTTGTGGCTAGGTGATAGGGTAGGGTTGGATGGAACACTCACTGTTCCATGCTCTGGGTCTCACCCTGACAAACCCCTTTGGTGTCACTCTCCACCACCTTAACCTATAGGCCCTAATGCTTGTTAGGTACCCCTGGTTCTCTTGGCCAACCCTACTATCATCTCCATTTTCCCTAACCAAGCCAATCTTGGTGCTCTCTCTGCCATTCTCTCCTTGTCCCTTAATATTCCTAAAGGCTATCTAAAACTCCATCCTTCACCAATTTGATGCAGGGGTGTGTGATGTCTCCCATGGCATCAATACCATCCCTCTAGGGTTCTTGATCATCCACCAATCTCCAATTCTCCATCGCTCTCACCAAACCCTCTTCTAGGGTTAAAAAGGCTACTAGCCTTGAGCCTCAATTAGGTCTCCTAACCCGAGAAAGTAGGCTCAATCTCCAATCTCCCTTAAGAACATCACAATATTCCCATGGGGATCTTGGTTCATTTTCCTACCTCTCAAATATTTTTGAGGTTATAGGCCTTCACTGTCCGTACACAGGTGTAACCCTCATTTTGTAAGAATTAGGGCTTTTTAGGCCATTTCCTGACCACACAGTGAACTGTCAGCTTTTCCCAATCACCAAATGGACTGGTGAAACCTCTTCCTTCCTACCAAGCCTTTGTAAGCAATCTGTCTGCCTCTCCACACCATGACTTGATAGGGAAAGATCAACCCCTACAAACCAAGTGCTTTGTTCACACTGTTTTTCCTAACCCGGCACTGTCAAGCTCGCCTAGGAGAAGACTTTTTGCATGATACTTTGACTCCTAAAGACTCCTAGCCCTAACCTATTTATAGAGATGGAGCTTAGCCACATTCCCAATAGGCCCATACTCAAAGTACAGTGGTAATGCAAGCTAAAACCCCATTTTTCACAGTCTAATAGTCAGAACAATAATTAAAGAAAGAACAAGGTATTTACAAGAAAACTTGAAAGCGAATAACCTACTGTCTACTATTCTAAACAATGCTTGAAAAGAAATTTCACTTTATTCTAAACTATACAAAATGCCATATTCAATCTATTAATCTACTGACTCAAAAATAGGAACAAAACAGGGAATGCACACTCCAGAATACCATTGTTTTCTTGATTCTCAACTAATTACAAACTCTAATTATTCCAAACTCAATTGCAAGTTGAGGTCCTCCTTTTAAAGGTTCATAAAAAATGGTTATTTCTCCCCTTGGTCGGATATAACCACTACATTAGGCCAAAATTGCATAAATGCAACATTTTGGGCTTTATTTCCAATTCCTAGTGAATCCTAGTGGGAACAAGTTGCAAAACTCATCCATTCTACCATGAGCTACTGATCAACCTTCCTTCTAACATATTCTAACACTTCTAACTCAAATCTAAATGGTTAACATGACCTTAAAGCATTAAAACCACAAAATTTCATCCTAGGCTCACAAATTTTCCTAGTGCCACCTAATGCTTCCTAGGTGCTCCTGCACCACTAGGTGTCTAGAATGTCAGAGAGTTAAGGCCAAGCATCATCATTTGGTAGGTTTGTTGCAGCCTCATCTTGTTCTAGAGTGGAAGTGGGACATTATTTCTATGGATTTTATTGTTGAGTTGCCTATGTCTTCAAGGCGGCACAATGCTATCATGGTCACTGTTGACAGGTTGACCAAGGTAGCCCATTTCTCTCCTATCTGATCTTCCTATACTGCTTCTGTGGTAGCTAGGGTGTTCATGGAAGATGTTGTTTGATTGTATGGGATAATGTGCAGAATTATTTCTGACAGAGATTTGGTATTCACATCTGCGTTATGGACATCTTTGTAGTAGTCCTTAGGGACTAAGTTGAATTTTAGTTCTTCCTACCATCCTGAGACAGATGGTCAAACTGAGAGAGTCAATCAGGTGCTTGAGGATATGCTTTGTATCTATGTCATGGACCAACAATCTCGTTGGGAAGATTATCTTCATTTGGTCAAGTTTTCCTATAACAATGGCTATCATAGTTCGATTGGCATGGCTCTGTTTCAGGCTTTGTACGGTCGTCCTTGTCGTACTCCATTGAGTTGGGATCGATTAAAGGATAGGGTTCTTCTTGGACCCGAAATGCTTCGAGATATGGAGTAGCAAGTAGCTCACATCCAAGAGCATCTTGTAGCGGCTCAAGATAGGCAGAAGAAATTTGCAGATGCACACAGAGTTGATCGGTAGTTTGCAGTTGGAGATCGAGTGTTTCTTCGAGTTCGTCCTCGAAAGAGCCCTATTAGTTATGGAAAGGGTTCTAAGCTTGTGCCCCGCTTTGTAGGGCCATTTGAGGTGATAGAACGTATTGGTCCTATTGCCTACCGCCTAGCCTTGCCACCTAGTCTGTCGCGAATTCATGATTTTTTTCATGTTTCAGTCCTTAGGCCATATTTTCCTAATGTTACTCACATACTTGATTGGAATTCTCTACAAGTTGAGGACGGGAAGCTAGCGCTAGAGCCCATGGTTGTGCTGCAGCATAGGAGACTCATTCTTAGAGGCAGGGATATTGAGCAGGTGCAGGTCCAGTGGGATCCTAATGATGAGACTTCAACGACATGGGAGAATGCCTCCTGTATCAGGAAATCCTACCCTTACTTGTTTACTAGCTTCCTGGAGTAAGCCAGATTCATGGGGGGGAGGATGTAATACCCCTCATGTCTGTTGTTTGGACTTACTATTTTTCTATGCTTTGGTTTGATACTTTGATACTGTGATAGTACTATTTATTGTTTGGTGGTTGGATGGTTAGATTGTTGGTGATTATGCTATTGCATTTGAGGATATGGTTATTTGATATGACATTATGGTTTGGTGATGATTTCAATAATACATGGTGATGTGATTTAGTAATTTATTGTATATGTGAGCAGTTAGTTAGAAATGTTATTTTATAATTGATATTGTAATTGTTAGAATAGATGTGGTCAGAGGACAGTGTAGCACCACTCATTTATGAGTGCCCTGCTATGTTGTAATTCCTTCTCACAATGTAATGCTTTGATTATATATATATGTATGTACATGTACATGACCTTGTTTGTATGTAGGGATTGTAGGTACAGAGTCTCGATTCCACCTGCTTTGGCAGGACAGGGTGAGCATCAAATTACCCAACGGGCATAATGTTGAAACAGAGATGACAAGGAAGTCACCCTATCCCATGTTGTCAAATCGTCCTGATTGAGTGGTATTGTGCATCTTTTTTTTGTCATTTTGCAATTTATTATTGTGATTGGTGTGAGTGCTTTTTGGTATGCATTTGGCGTTGGTATTTTGTATGATGTGATTTATTTAATTAAATGATGTTACTAAATGTTTATATTAGTGTTGGATTAATTTTTATTAAAATATTAAAAGTCTTATTTTAAAATTCATGTGTGTTATTTATATTGTTAATTATATATTAAATTTGTATCTTGTTAATTTAATTAAATTAGATAATTGTTGAGGATAATTAAGAAATAAATAAATTAAATTTTGTGAATTGCAAGTAAAGCTTACAAAATCAAAATTAAAGCTGAAAGTAATGTTAAATAGAAAAAAAATCAATAAAAGAAAATGAAAAGATAAAAGGATGAATGAGTATTGAGTTTGGCTAAAAAGTTAGAATAAAAATTAGAAAAATTCTTTTAATGTGGATTTTTAGAGCTTTCGAAAAGGAAGAGTTATATTTTTATTTAATTGCAAATTTGAGAGACTTTTGATTCACGGGAAAATTACAGAAGTTACAGAAAATATGGAGTTTTTGGAAATGGGATTTTCCCTTGTTCTTCCTCTGCAGTAAATTATTTGAGTTTTTCTTTGTTTGGAAAGAGAGGTTATTCTGGATTAAGTTTAGATTAGAGAATCTATCAAGGAAAGTTGGAGACAAAGTTCTGAAGGAAGGAATGAAAGTTATTCGAAGGGCTATCTAGATCAAGCGAAGCTTCATCAAGTTTTCATCAATGTAGGACTCCAGGTTCCACTTGCTTCTTCTTCAGTTTTCTAATTCAAAAGAAAATAAATAAATAAGTGAATAAATATGTTTGATCAATAGAAAAAAATAAAGATCTTTGTTAGAGATTTAATGGTTATTAGATAGCAAACCAATATGAGAAAATTATTGTGATTTGTGAAAATATTTTGTATTGTTCTTTTATAATTTTGTATGAGTAATATTGTTCCCCTTTGAAATAAATAGATTTATTTTGAATATATATATATATATACTTTGTTGAAGAGATGTATAGACATATATACATATATAAATATATCATAGGTTGCACAAAGATTTAGTAAAGAGAAAATCATTTTCTGTTTGTTATTATAGAGAAAATTATATTTTGATGATATATTGATTTATATATATGTATATATATATATATATGCAAAATATATATATATATATCAATATATATATATATATATATTATAAAATACAGTAGTATTATTATCTGTGATTTTTTTTGATAAATCAATTTTTTTTCGTATTGGCCAAACCATGGCCATACTATGCTTAGACACATCGTATTTTTTTGGTATTTTATATTTTATAAAAATATATATATATAAAGAAAAATTATAAGGGTGAAGGGAGGGTCGGTGCAGGCCATACCCCCCTGTGCCGATCGATGGACTGGCACAACAGTCCATGGACTATTGTACATAGCTGCTACGCACAACAGTCACATGGACTGCCATGCGCAATCCTATGGACTAGGTTGTGCTTTATGTGGGGCCACCGGCTTAATATAAAAAGGTTATTTAAATTTAAATTTTCATTTATATATATATATTATGTTTTTTTTTAGAGTTTTATGTGTAATAATATTTTTTTAATATATATATATATATATACATATATATATATATATATATATATTGAGTATAAATGTAAGATATAATGTTTTCTTTTTAAAAATGGTGAAATTGTGGAATTAGCTATATTGATTTATGGGAAAAGATAAGATTGATACCATTGATTTGTTATTTCAAAATTTTATCATGGGAATAGTGTCTTTGTAATAGAAAATAATGTATTGTTGTTACGTTGATTGGAATTTGAAACCTTATGAAATTGTTTATTTTCCATTTTGTTATTGTTGGCTTTTCTCTCGAAGTGGGAACCCTGTTGTAATTGTGAACCCATTTTTGAGATATTGTGAACCTTAGTTTTCCAAAGGCATGTTCTTATCATTGGATGTTTGCCCCCGTATTATGTGCTCAGGATGATGTTTGATTTCAGCATTATTATTTTAGAAGGGTTGTACGAGTTGTGTTGTGACTTTGCACGTATGTGTTTAGTGAGATGGATAATGCCTCGTAGGTCTTTGGTGGTGATATATGCTATGTTTCTTATGGTATAACCCTTTCCTTGTTTTGGTTTATGTTTCGGGGTCTTCTAGGAGAGTGGCTCTTCGTGGGGGCTGACGCCTCAAAAGGAGGAAGAGCTCAAGATAACCCACGTAAGAGTAGTTTAACAAGTGAAAACCTAATAATAGAACTTAGGGGGATGGGTAGTAATGGATGCCTCGTCTATGCATTAGGGCTATCACAGACTAATGATAGACTGAGAAGGTTGTGGTCGGCAAAGTCGTAACCTCGTCCTCATGAGAGGTTAACAGCTCTGCATGAGCTACCCTATGGGGATGACGCCTCAAGTAGGAGGAAGGGCCAGGATAACCATAGATGGGGGTCGACACCTCAAGTTGGAGGAAGGGCCAGGATAACCCATGTAGGCTATGCGATGACACTCTCCACTAGACACCCTTATGTCTTGTTTCTTAGTTGCCTCTGGAATTGTATTTTGATTACTGTTTCAGTTTCATTTGGAAATGTTTCTTGACTGATCTTTGGTTACTTGGTTAATGGTTATTGCCTTGTTTTATTGTGAAGAGATTTATGGCTTTAAGTTTATTATGTTGACTCATGAATGTTGTCATTTATGTCCTTGTAATCCTTGATGTTGTTTTGGAGTTATTGTCCTATGTTGTCTTTTATTGGAATTTTTTTTTTGGCATACATGGTCGTGATTACTTCCTTGTCACCTTTGAGCATGGGGGTTGGGTTATTTTTAACCCACGTGGTTGGGTGGAACGTGCTCCACACTTGTTGGGTTCCCCATCAATATCCATTCTTCTCAGCATTCGTCAGTTGGAGTTTATACCTGATGTTCATTTGTAATTCAAACAATTATTGTACTATGTATTTATCCCACATGTATGGGAGATTTGTAATTCATTTACTGAGAACATGTAATGTAATGTTTAAACGATGATGTATTATTTAGGAACCTTTGTAAATATTATTGTATGAGATGCATTATGATTGTAATATGTGATGTAATAATACTTTTACTTATGGTTCATGGTTGTACTTTTGTAAATGGTTATTGTATTATTATGATGATTGTAATTTTTAATACATTATTCAGTTTCATCTTTTATCTTTTCGTAATGTGATTGTTATGCGATGTGACCTCGCGTGCCCCAAAGGACTAGACGTTATAATGTTAATGTGCAATGTGTATATGTTTTAATGTTTAGTGGCATGTTTACTTTGAATTTAAAAAAAAAAAATTGTTTGCAATGTTTGTTCTCTGGGGTTTGCACAACGGGTGTTACAGTCGTGCATGTGAGGATGGGTTAAATGATTTCGTGCAGTGATTAATATCTTTTGTGCTTTGTTAACAATTTATTCTCTCATCAATGGCTCTACATTTTGGATGGGTATGAGTAGGTTCACCTTGCTTGTCTTGGCGCAAGAGTTGGAAATGGGCAGTATGGTTACCCCAGTTTAATTGAAAAGATTTAATGCCAGAAATCCTTTGAAGGGCAGGTAACAAATCTTCGATTGCGGTGTTTAATAAGGCACTTGGATTATCTCACATTCACGGCAATGAAATGTGTCGTGGGGAAAGGTTTTATGGAAGATGCAGAAGGGTGTCATCTTGATTTGAACATTTCATCCCATGTTCTTGCTGGCTTACTAGATGTTGGTGTTTCAAAGGTTGACTCTCGTGTTATTATGAAGCAACTCTTCCGCAAAGACATGCTAGTTGGTTTGGAAAGGGCTTTGGTCGTGACCTCCATAGGTAAAGGTATCCCTTGCCCTAAAGATTTAGCTCTCCTCAACGACCCAAATGCTCTGGTAAGGTTTTATCCATTCATTTTGGACATCTCTAGTATGGAATTGTTGGAACACAAGTGTTTGGCTTCCGTTGGGGCCGAATTTCTCATAAAGAAATTTTGTTTGTCTCTAGTTGCAGACTCAGCTTGGAAGTGGGAGTTTATGTCTTTGCTCAACAACATGTCTAGTAAAAGTTGGGAAGGCTGGTGGGTTGGGGTTAGTTTCTTTTGGTAATGGTTGTCTATAAGGGTAGTAGTTATGTGATGTGGATTGGTAATCTGGTAAAAGTTTGGTTTGTTTCTATGTCAAAGTGTGGGTTGGTTGAGTCAGCTCCGATAATGTATCAAGGAATCTTTGTAATTGCTCCATTTTGGTATGGTATGGGTCTGTTGGTTGTCTCTAAAACTTGCCTAGGAGGGCCTCAACTTTGTAAACTTTGTTTTTTGAAATCAATACAATATCTCTTACCTATCAAAAAAAATAAAAATAAAAAATTTGATATGGCAGTATTTTATCTTTATGTTAAGTTCAAATATGTTGTTAAAAACTTAATTTAGATCATTTTAAAAATCTAAGTTTTATTTCATATTTAAGTTGATCTACTTTCAACTAATCATTACTCATTGATTCTCATATCAAAACTTTTAAATAGTACGTTGAAATTATGTATAAAAGAACATCATCTTTAGGCCATTATCTATCATTTAAGATCACTCATTATCACGTCACCAAAAAATAGTTTCAAATAATCACCACTATTAACACTGTTCTTCTCATAATCACTCATAACTATATCATTATAACATTCTAGATAAACTATTCTAATTGCCTCAACTCTTTTGTCAATAAGTTCCCAAACCCTAGCTTCATGCTAGACCATTCTATCAGCCTCTTGTACATTGTTCAAGAATCAAGTTTCACACACTATCCATAAAATTTCATTTACATTACTACTCTTTGTCTTCTATGTTATCAAAATTGTTGAATTAATCAAAAAGACTTGTTTAAGACAAAGATCTTGACATAGAAAGCTCCAAATTATGTTCATCAACACCACTAAGTTTTTAAATTATAAGTACATTTATAGACAAGCCTCTATTTATAATTTATGAAGATATAAATGTCGTTTTATCAAACTAATAATAAAAAATCATTTCTACAATAAAGAATCATTTGACCTTGCACAAATTCCAAAACCATACCAATTCAAATTTCATCATTATATCAACACATTTATGTTTAAAACTTTAAAAAAAAAATACACTATCAACAGCAAAAATCAAAAGAGTAGTGAATATTTTTTTCTATTTCCCAAAAGGAAACCCTTCTATATATGTATTTGTCCTCTACATTCATATGACTATTGAAACCACATTATCCTATGCAATTTACATTATTTAAGGCAGAAAGCAATCTGTTTTCTGAAAAGATGAAATGATAGTACAGTAATGATAATTACACATGCCCAATTGTGAAGGCATATTCAGCACACAGCTAATGCTTAGGTTGTATCTTAACACCCTCCACCCAAATATTACTCTTGGTATAGTGGCCGTCTATGTTCTTCATGTTGAACTCAATCTCTTTTGGCCCTCCATTGGGACGCTCCTCTTCTAAGAAGAACTCACCAGCAACAAATTAGCCACCCATTCTCATCTTGCGAAAGAGGAGTCATGCTGAATCCTTTCCCATGGTTTTCAACTGGTTTTTCTAAGTCATCGAAAAATCGAGCAGATTCCATTCGAACTCCATCAGGCGCTACGACTGAAAAGATGATGGGAGATGGATGCCCAACATATCGGATCCCAAGACCGTCGTTATCCATTCTAATAATAAATGAGACTGTGTAGTGTGTATTGGGAGACAAAATGCTGCACTTGAAACGTTGCCCTACGTCAAACCACCACACATAACGCAACTTGGCGACTTGATCAAATCTGAAGGGTAAAATCCACATCAAATTATTAGCTGCAACGATGATTGAAAGATTAAAGAGAAATTGAATTTGAAATTATTATTACCGTCTACAAATAATAACACACGCTATGAAGATAATATTAAGCAGACAGTTGAAATAAAGAAACTAACTTATAAAAAACTTGTTAAATCAATTTACAGTTAAAGATTATTTTATTTTATTATATTATTACCTATTATTTGGATCAGAATATGTGAATTTTTAGTCTGGTTATAGTAGGTGAATCTTGATGGCTACAACAATAATGTCACGATTTAACCATCACATTATGTCATGGAAGTAATATTTATACTAGCACTTGCACCTGAAAGAGGTTCAACGGTTACGCCGATACAAAACTATGTTTATGTTAATATCTTAGAGAGTATATTTTTTCCATGGGTGCATGTGGATGCCATGTGCTGCAAATTCAAGTTGTATGTGACTGGATTAAACAATTAATAATAAGTGCTAAATAATGAAATGAAATAAACTTTCACAAATCTAGATTTTTTGCTTAAAGAAATTAAGTATTATCTGATTTTGAAATATTTGCATACAGATTTAAAACATAAAGCAATGCAAATGAAAAATGAAAGTTGCCATCAATTTGACAAAAAACATTGTAAATGGAAATGTTCCATCCAATTGGAAAATCAATATTTATCTGCTTTTACGTGATAAGTGAGATTTTGAGGGCTTTCTCCTGATATTTTGGAGGCTTTTACCATTAAATGGCAGTTGGTTTAACATTAAACGATAGCTAAAGCTTGTTTTCCGATGACTCAAGAGTGGCTACTAGGCATGAGACTTGTTTCATGCTCAAATCTCATACTATATGTAGCCTATCAGCTAATTATTATTTTATTTGAAGATTTTATTTTGTTTTTTTAAAGGTAAACATTTTTTATCGGGACTATGAATGAGTGAGGTCACAAATGAGGGACCTCTTCCCCAACATAAACATTCAATAATAACACCCCAAAATGACAAAAATAACAACACCACATTTAAACAATCGCACTATACCAATACCGACTATTTGAAGATATATATTTTATTCTTATTATATAGTTTACAATTTTATTTATTTTTTATTTTTATTTTGAAAAATATAATAAATATAAATACTATATATTTATATATTATTATTTTGTTATTTATTTATAGGTATTAAGATAGCTGATATTACAGAAAACCAAATTATAATGGATGCATATATTTAAAAACAAAATAATAATAATAATAATAAATTAAAAATATAGTCAACATGGTCTCATTCATGGGAATAGACAAATTAATCCCCTAAAAAATTCAAGAAAGGGAATACGCTGCTATGGCCCCCCTCTCAAAGGTTATTAAAACTTAATTTTAATGGAACATCGAGTGGAAACTGTAGACATCGAAAATATACAAATTGATATCACACACTCGATCCTGATCTACTAACATCGCTTCATCCTAAATTATCCCTCCATCTAACCATTTAATCGAATAGCTTTATTTGATTAAAGTCATCATAATTCCCCTTTTAATTAAATAAATCCCTCAATTTAATTAAATCATTGTCTCTCTATAATTAGCTAGGTCATTTCATCTTCTTATCTTTGTTTAATTAAATAATCTATATTATTTGATTAAATCTCTAATGTTAATCTAATTAAATTAAATAAATCAAACATTAATCTAATTTAATATAACATCACCCCCTTTGGTTAAATAAATCAAAATATTTATTTAACTAAGTCTAAATCATTATTTTCTCATTTTGAGTTATTTAAATCCTAAAATCTAAGTCAAAATGGTCAAATCAACTAGCATCATTTAAATTAATCAAATCATGATTAATGCTAATCCTAATCACTCAAATCATCTAGAGTTTGCAACTTGCACATGAAAATCAATTTAATTGTTTTATAAATCACCTATTTTCATTCAAAAATGGCATCAAAAAGAGAATATTCTTCAAATTTGAAATCTCCCCCCAAATAGACTTGTCCATCCAACAAAGCATTTAAAGCTCTTACATGTCTCCCACTTGGCATTTAACTCATTTTTCATACCCCCTAAACATGTCATCTCATCAAATTCAAATTTCAAACTTGCACATAGATCAAAATGTGCTCAACCTTCATCCTATCAAATGTTGACAAGTGGCACCTTGCCATTGGTTGAATGTTAGTCCCACATTGCTTCATTTTTGGCATTCATCCATCTTAGCATTCTATAAATGAAGAGTTCATCCTTCATTTTATCCATCCACCAATTGAGTAAACTTACTATACTCAAATTTAGAGCAATCTTCATCCATCTTATTAAGTTCTATAGCTAGGTTATGCAGATTTTATCTTGGAAGCATTCATCAATCTTCATCAAAGTGGATCACTCTTCATCAACACATCAATTTTGCATCATTGGAGTTAGGAAAGGGCCAATTTTGACATCAAATTGGCACCAATTCCCTGAAGAGATTAGGAGTTTGTTGGCTTTAGAATAGGATTTGATATGCTTTGAAATCTCATTGTGTTCATTTCATATTCTCTTTTTCCATTAAAATGAATTTCTTGAGGAATCCTTGTTCTTGCTTGCATTGGATCTCCTAATGTATTCATTTGTTTTGTTTTGCAGGTATTTGGATTAGGGTTCATATTTTGGTGCTAGAAGGAGGGCAAACCAAAAGTTTAAATTAAGTTTTTTCATCAAAATTCTGTGCTTTTTCTATTCTTTTGTGTCTATAACAAACAGAGCTGCTGACAGCCCAACGGTGCCATATAGCACTGCTTAAAACTCTAAACAGCGCCGCTTTTGGCTCCAGCGTCACTGTTTGAACCTAAACAGCGCCGCTTTTGGCTCCAGCATCGCTATTTGAGCTTCAGCGTCGCAGTTTGAACCTAAACAGCGCCGTTGCAAACTGCACCGCTTGGATTTCTTGCTTTTTCATGCAAACTTAAAATGGCCATATCTTGGTCATTTTTTTGGTCTTTTTCGAAGCTTTTTTTTTAAAATGGGGTAGAATTTCATAAGCTATCCAATGGTGTAGGTTATTATTAACTTTGATAGAGTTAAAATTTTCAAATTTTCACTTAATATCAAATCATAATGAAACTTGGTCTAAATTTTAGGGTTTTTATGCTTAATCATTTATCTAACCTTCATATCTTTTTGTTCCTTGATGTAAGCTAACATTTGAATATTGTATTGTAGGTTTTAAAGGATCATGGAGCATGGAATTCAAACAAAAAATCATTATCACATCATTGTATCAAGTGTTTTTGAACACTTTGGGGAGCAATTATAATCCCACTTCTAAGGATTTTACCCCTTCAAACTTTTAGGACCTACTAAATTTCTTTTGGGATCTAGAAAGAACATTTCAATTTTTTGCTACAAAGGGCTAAAATGAACATTGGGAATACAACTTACTAGAGTTTGTTTATTTGGTTAACAAATTGAACAAAATGTCTATCATTTATCTTTTGGTGCTCTAAAACGAACTCATTATTGCTTTGTGGGATCTAAAATGAACATGTGCTACATTGTTTTGTGAGAGCTTACTTGAACTAACATATCGAAAAAGGACGTATGCACTTCTCTCGTGCTTTATAGCGATCTTGAGAATCAAAAGGCCTTTTTCATGATCTTAGGTTGAGACAAAGCAATCACCTCCACACTTCGATTTGGGCTTAAAATTGAACAAAATCTTGTGAGTGTGAGTGAGCTTATTGCATGTGTTCTCCCTTTGTTTCTAAACAAGGGTCGATCGAACTATGAACAAGTTTATTCATTTTTGTCTATCTTAGAGGGCCTGCCTTCGAGAAAAAGTACTCACCCAAGGGAATGACTCAACCGGTAACACTCTAAAGCCAAGAGTATTTCCAACCGGGATATAAATGTGGGTATTGGAGTAAATGCCAGTATCACGGGGTTGATTCCGATGAGATGGATCCGAAAGGGGACTCTCGCCATATGGGTCAATCTCCATGAACGGAAATTCTAAAATAGAACCCTTGTTTTGTAGTGACTAATTGATCCATTGAGCGAGTTTATCAAAGTGGTGCATTGGAACTTAGATTCCAAGAAGTTACTTGCCATGTCCAATCTTGGTTGAAGTATAGAGGTTAAGACTTCATTCTTAACATACCTTTATACTCTTTCTTTGGTTGCATGTAAAATCATCTCTTCTTCTATGAAGGGCATGAGGCAAGCCCACCAAGAAAAACGTACGAATTGAGCTAGGATGTTATATTGCTTGTGAATCATAAACACTTTGCTTGATCGAAAACAATGGAAAACAAACATTTTAAACATGAGCGTCCAAATCTTAAACCCTTTAGGAGAAGCAAATATCCTTGAATGAATTCATGTTATTGCTTGCCCTTGGGATTCGTATCCTTAGAGGCTTCTAAACATTTGGATTTCATCTCAATTTGCTCCTACTAAAGTCAACTTTAGGTAACCTTTGTCTTGATTTCCTTGATTTCCACATGATGCACTTTTTGGGATGAAAGAAAATTAGGACATTGGACATTCAGTTTGAAAGATAATCAAGAAATGTTTGTGGTAAAAAGAATCCATTAAGCAAAGATTGAATCAATTGGACCCCACACATGTGCTTGGCATCTTTTTATCATATGGTTTTCATGCAAACATGGATCTTTTGGTTTGAAATACTCTTAGAGAAAGGCATGTTATTCACTATCTTGGCCTAGTAAACAAGTCCTTCCTAGATTCATTTAGGATAAAAAATCAAACACTTCATTCATTCAAAAATTTATCATCCCATCCCACCAAACAACTTTAGAGCTTTGAAAATTGTTTCATTCTAGACTTGGGTAAATCATCAAAATCAAAATCACCTTGTTTAGTTAGGTGTATGGGAATGAATCCTTTCTCATACATTTAATTGAATTAGTAATCCTTTGAACAAGTTCATCCTAAGATCACATCCAACATCTTAGGGTTTCAAGTTCAAACCAATCAAAATCAAGCCCTAAGTCTAGCATTGATCCAAAGTTCTTAAACGTTCAACACTCATATCATTCACCCCTTTTCATCTTTCATCTCATCATTGGTCCTAAACACCTTAGAGGTCACTTTTGTAACAAGGTCAAAACACAAGAAGAACATGGAATATAAACTTGATCCATACATCATGATTAATCCAAGTCAACCAAACTATCAAAGCCTTACAGCACTGATTGATTATCAACACTCATATCTATACAAACCATACATGGGATCATTACCTTCGACAAATGTCAATAGCACAACAAATATGAGTATGCCTAGTCAAAAGTTTGAAACACTTTTCCCAATGGTAGATTTAAATCCAAGTCCAAAACTACAAATCTATCCACCAAATAGTCAATGCATGAGTCTTCAAGTGACCAACATCATCCCACCAAATCCCTACATGCCAAAATTGAATATACCAAGTACAACCTTACCAAACATGAACATTTTGAGTCCAAACTTGGTAAACTTTGGGATAAATATGTTTGCAAATCATATGAATATTGTTTAAAATCCAAATAAGATGTTAACAACTCCAAGTCAAGGTAACACCATGCAAAATCAAAGTTACCTAAATCAAGGCAATGTGATTCCCAACATCAACAATGTTCAATTTCAACCTATCATGCCAAATTTGAACATCATCCCAAATCAGAACATTGTCCAAAATCAATTTGTCCATGATCCCATTCAAAAACCACAAATATGCATCTCAAATCTGCTTGAACAAAAACCAAATCAACTATATCAAAGGAGTCAAGATCGAAATCAAGATCAAATTTGGTGAGATCAAATTGCTACACTTACCAAAATAGTTGAGTCATTGCACCAAAAGACATCTCCATCACCATTACCCATATCAACATCATTCCTTGGTTTAGGGCTTCCCCCTTTACCTAGCACCAATCACTCCATCCAAATCAATCCACCTAACACCAATCAAGCCATCACATCAGAACCTTTGAATATACCATCGACATCGCACCAACAGATGGTATCTAATCAAATGACAACATCAATCTTGAAAAATCAAAACATGGTCTCCAAAGGACCTATCACCTTGGTCATTCTAACCATTCCTATCACCTCGATCAATCCCATCATATCTCAAACCCTCACGATTGCTCCAAGCGTATCTCAACCACCCATCACTACATCCAACACAATTCCAAATCCACCACCACTACCACCAAAACCAAACGCAACAAGACAATATAACATTGCACTGAAAGCTCACCAGGCCTACCAAAAGGCCATCCAACAATATCTAGCCATGCAACAAGCAACACAAGCTCAACAAGTGCAACAAGCCTCTCAAGCTACCCAAAAAACACAAGCACAAACACGGAAAATGATAACTATTGGAGATAACGATAGCATTGACAATCTCCCCACCACAATTGTTGAAAAAAATCATCAAGATCTCTCCATCAATGAGTGCATGGAGGATGTTTCCACCCCATCTGATGATCAACTCACCATACATCAAGAGTCACTTTTTAGTGATCTATTTCAAGGAGTATTAGAATTATTTGATCCCATTGACATAATCTACGATCCATCAACCAATGATCATGTTGAAAATGTCTCTACATTTCCTTATGAGATAGAGGACATATCTCAAGAATTTATTCAAAGTATGATCAAAATCCTTCACCAAAGTCTAGCAATGGTCCTTTCTGAGACATATTGACATCCTTCGACCTCATGGTTACAGATACTAAAAGAACCTTGAACTCGACACTTAAGGATATTAAACCACTTACCATGACTAATGACAACATCCAAGAACCCTTTGTAAGAAATCCATCCTTTGAAACTAACCCATGTCAAGAACTTGATCCAAAGCATGTCAAAAGCAACTCCAAAATCATTCAAGATCAAGAATTTGTATCTTCAAGATACTACAATAATCTAATGGAAACTCTCCTATCTATGCAAGATGATCATATCTATGTAGCACATACTCCTCCATCTACCCATGAGATTCTTTCTTTGGATGGACACATAAATGATCTTCCTTCAGAACAAGATTCTTTTACTGTTGACATTATTACACAAAAAGAGCAGGTTATTGATTCCTACAGTCAAACAGAGTTGTCAACATTAGGATTTGATATATCCCAAATTCGGACTAATGACATCATGAATAAAGATATCCAACATTATCCACTCAAGGAAATAGGTATGAAAAAACAAGATATTTCAGAGTTAGCAGAGCAGCAAATTGAACTAATGTCATTTACAATGGCTATCTATCAGAGAACGCTTATTGAACAAGACATCTCAGAACAAGAAGAATCAAAGAAAAAAGGTACTATTTCCACAATACTGGGGGCAACTATGTCTCAAGCAAACGTCAACATAGGGAGTACGAAGAGTCTTTATGATGAAACTAGTGTCAATACTACAACCAGCCATGTCATGAATCTTCATCCACCCATCACCCCATCCACAAATTGGGACCAATTTCAAAGGAAATATTTGAGCACAAAGAACGTTATCAAAGCAAAAGAAGAAAAGAATAATAATGGAAAGATCAAATACACATGGATACCAAAGAATATAAAGAAAGATCATCCCTATCAAAATCCATCAGTCAAAAAAACTATGGGGCAAAATAAAAAAGGGAAAAGTATCCATCAAAGATGTCCACAAAAGCAAAGGTAGGATTTTCAAGCGACGTACAAAGTGTATCAAGTAGTTGGTCCTAATTCCACCCACACTTTCGTATCCACCCATCATTGCTCATCTTCCCAAGTTTGGAGAGTCAAAGATTCCAAACTGTCAACCAATCCATCTTTTATCCCTAAACACACTCCATCCATGCCTCCACACATGATATCCAATTCTCAAATTGACCATGTATTGGAAACAACCCTTCATCATAAGGATTCAGAAGGCACTCTATTGCGATGTGTGCACAGAGACAGAGTTAACCCTAGTATTAATAAAGCAGATCAAGAATCCCAAAAGTTGCATTCAAGTGCACGTATCTTAGCAAAGCAGCTTCTTCAAGTAGGATATCAATGGCACATTATGATAGGGGCATCTACATCAGCGACACCTTGTGATTCAGCATGAGCTTAAAATCTTTCAGGAAAAACCAAAAAAATCAAAAAATATGAAAATCCAAAAAAAAAAATTAGAAAAAGGATTGAAAACAGTAAAGAAAAAAATCGTCCTCTAGTGAAAACCACTACGGTGGCACTTTGGGCAAGACCATGATGAAAACCTGGCAAACAGGCATCATGTGTGGAATCGAGCATCTATGTGCGCCATTTCAGATGGAAGCATCTCATTCCATCCATAATAAATTTGGCATTCCATCCATCTTATCCATAATAAATCCATTTATCCATGTATCATTTATCCATCTGCATCCGTGATTCAAGTTATCTTGATCTTGAAAAAGATTGGTGCACACTTTATACCTGCTTATGGTAAATATCTTTACATGGGCCATTTTCATTGATCCTATCCTATGCATCATTATTTGAGCCATGAAACATTATCCAAATGAACATCCTTTATCCAAACACCTTATCTTATCACAAGATAATCCATATCCATCCATCCGTACACCTATCTAGGCATTCATCCATGACATTCCATACATTGCTAGACATTCCATACATTGCTAGACATTGGGGGCAGATATTTACATCTTGCTTCGGGAATAAATCTTGATCTATATCCTCCAACTTATGTGGTGATCCGAACATTGGAAAATATGAAATCAAATTGGTCAAGCATCTTTAATCCAAAAATCCAAATCACTAGCCCATGGCATATTTTGACAAGAAGATGCTCCTTATCAGGGTTCATCTTTCATCAAACATCAATCCAAACAATCACTATCAGTCGCATCTAACGTGTGCTTCAAACATCACACCAAATCATTCGAACAACTTTTGTTCCAAATCAAGCTTCATCAATCCTGATCAATCAAAATCCAATCAATCCATCATCTTGGGATATCCATCCTAATCCTTTTGTTTCTTAACACTATCCCTGCATTGTTGTGCATCATCAACAATGTTATCATCATCAATCCCATCAACATCTCAATCCTTGTGTTGCTTAACACTATCCTTGCATTGTTGTGTATCCTCAATAATGTTATCATCATCAATCCATCGATCCGATCAATCAACCTCAGCGTCGTTTTCAACAAAATCCAAAACAGACACATCCATATCCAAATCGTCAAAATCATGCGAAAAATCCAAAAACACTCACATGTCAAAAAAGCGTTAAAAACACTAGATCCGAACTACGTCATCTCTGAGCTTAAACATAGGCAAGGCTAATCTTTGATCAGCCCCTGAGATAGAAAAATCAAAAAACATTCAAAAAACATCAAAATATAAAAACATTCATAAAATCTCAAAAAATACAAAAAACATTGGAAAATCCAAAAACATTTGTAAAACATCTTGAAAATACCAAAAAAGCCTCAAAACATTTCAAAAATGTCAAAAACATCCAAATATTTGAAAAAATTCATTTGTCCCATTTCGCTTTCACCTGCGATAATCAATCATCCATAATAAACAATCGTCACCTTCATCCTTTGGCAATACAAACAGAAACAACCACAACAATCAACAAAAAAAAAAACAAGCTTCAAATGTAATATCAAAATTGAAACAACAAACCTTTAAAACAAAATCAAACTCTTGATCATTTTCAGACATGTCAGGTCAACCTTATATCAACACCTATCAATCAACTTATCAACCCATCATCATCCTATACAATGCATGTCCTAGGATATATCGTTCCAACAATGGGCATCATTTTAGATCACCTTGGATTCTTATCCTATCAAAACACATCCCTTTGGCTGAAGGTATGAAGAACATTGGCTTGTTTGCGTACTTGATCTTTTCTTTTGATTTATCTTATTGTGCTCATTCCAAGGACCTCTCGATGATATCTGAAAGAATGATTTAGAGAGATAGGAATGGGGCAATGATCATTATCTTTATATCTATTGTGCTTGTTGGATGTTCTTGTAATATAAGTTGGCGAATACTTGCTTTGTTAGGTACATCCTAGCAAGGTTTTTGTATGTCAAGTGTGAACAAGAATACTCCTATCTATTTGTCAAGTCAAAGTCCATCACATTAGGTACAATGCCATCCTGGTTCTTTATACCCTGATGCATCGTGCCTACATGTGTTATCAAACATAAGGTAATTGGCCCTTTGAAAATCCCAACTCCTCGGCAAGTAATCATCATCATCATCATCATCATCATCATCATCATCTCATGTCTTGTTGGAATCTCTTGTTTTCTTCTATCTCTTGCTTTTCATGCTAACATGGTACCATGACATTTAATCATAAATCATCGCTAATGCATCCATCCTACATCCACAAACCATCTGCATATCATATCATATCATATAAGAAACATTGATCATCTCACATGCATTGAATTTCATCATTGCATAATATAGATTGGTTATTCTAGGCATCTCATAAACCATACATCTATCACCCATATGCATAATCATAAAAGCATCATCATATCAAATCATGTGCATCCATCATATCATCCATGCATCATCATATCATCCATTACATATAAACATCATAATCATCTCATCATCAATAATGTCACTGTCATGGTACAAATCAGGATCAAGTGGGTGTAATATATCAAAATAGGCATGAGGCTAGCCATGGCTAATGACTATCTACATCATCAAATCTGTCTACATCAAATATTCGAGTTGAACTAATCTTGAACCTCTTTGTCGAGAGATCGACTCCCAAATCAAACCTCTTTGCCCGATCTCTCGAGGGGGCAGTATACCGGTGTAATTCTTCATTCACTGGGGCAGTAGTGGGGCATCCGAAAAAATCAGAGAAATTTTGAATTTTTATCATGGCAAGGTTATTCGTTGAACCAACGCAACAAGTGCATCGCTTCAAAGAGGGGCAAAATGTAGACATCAAAAATATACAAATTGATATCGCACACTCGATCCTGATCTACTAACATCGCTTCATCCTAAATTATCCCTTTGTCTAACCATTTAATCGAATAGCCTTATTTGATTAAAGTCATCATAATTCCCCTTTTAATTAAATAAATCCCTCAATTTCATTAAATCATTGTCTCTGTATAATTAGCTAGGTCATTTCATCTTCCTATCTTTATTTAATTAAATAATCTATATTATTTACCTAGTAATCTTTAAAGTTAATCTAATTAAATTAAATAAATCAAACATTTATCTAATTTAATCTAACATCACCCCCTTTGGTTAAATAAATCAAAAATATTTATTTAACTAAGTCTAAATCATTCTTTTCTCATTTTGAGTTATTTAAATCCTAAAATCTAAGTCAAAATGGTCAAATCAACTAACATCATTTAAATTAATCAAATCATGATCAATGCTAATCCTAATCACTCAAATCCTCTAGATTTTGCAACTTGCACATGAAAATCAATTTAACTGTTTTATAAATCACCTATTTTCATTCAAAAATGGCATCAAAAGGGAATATTCTTCAAATTTGAAATCTCCCCCCAAATAGACTTGTCCATCCAACAAAGCGTTTAAAGCTCTTACATTGTCTCTTACATGTCTCCCACTTGGCATTTAACTCATCTTTCATACCCCCTAAACATGTCATCTCATCAAATTCAAATTTCAAACTTGCACATGGATCAAAATGTGTTCAACCTTCATCCTATCAAATGTTGACAAGTGGCACCTTGCCATTGGTTGAATGTTAGTCCCACATTGCTTCATTTTTTGCATTCATCCATCTTAGCATTCTATAAATGAAGAGTTCATCCTTCATTTTATCCATCCACCAATTGAGTAAACTTACTATACTCAAATTTAGAGCAATCTTCATCCATCTTATTAAGTTCTATAGCTAGGTTATGCAGATTTTATCTTGGAATCATTCATCAATCTTCATCAAAGTGGATCACTCTTCATTAACACATCAATTTTGCATCATTGGAGTTGGGAAAGGGCCAATTTTCACATCAAATTGGAACCAATTCCCTCAAGAGATTAGGAGTTTGTTGGCTTTAGAAGAGGATTTGATATGCTTTGAAATCTCATTGTGTTCTTCATTTCATATTTTATCTCTTTTGCCATTCAAATGAATTTCTTGAGGAATCCTTGTTCTTGCTTGCATTGGATCTCCTAATGTATTCATTTGTTTTTTTTTGCAGGTATTTGGATTAGGGTTCACAGAAACTATGGAATCTCAAGAGCTAGTTGCATAATCAAGTATCACAATGGAAATATGATCAAAGTCGCCTCAAAAAGATTAGCACGAGAAACTAACAATGAAACAAAATCCCAGACACTTCTTCTTATCATACTTCCAGTTAACCCATTTTTTATCTCTTGTACACAATAGTGTGGTTGGTGGAAAAGAAGAGACAAATCACATTCTTCAAGGATATCATAGATTTTAGGTTGATGAATACTTTTAAAGTAAATATGTGACATTAAAGTAATCCTTCAAGGTTTGGTTTATCAACCAAAAACATAGCATTCCTAGGGGATATCGTGGATCTTAGGTTGAGGAATATTTTTAAAGTAAATGCAATTATCATGATATGTGTCATTAAATTAGCCTTTGAAGACTAGTTCCATCAATGAGTCATATATAACATCAATACAAATGTGTCTTTTATGTTTCTTTTAGTGTTCTTGGAGGTATGAGAGACTAAGGAAATAGTTTGTGGTCGTAGAGTCTTTTATTATACGTCACTCATGGAATTTGAATCATACTAAATGATACTATGACTAACTATGGCTTTCATGCACTCAATGCTTCTTATGTAGGACCATAGGTTCCATCAATAATATTTATTTATAGTCAAAATGAAGCCTAACTAGGGTAGCAGTCTTACCTAAAATTGATTGTTCATTCACCCTAGCGATATATAGCTCAAATAGTAGTGAGGAGGAGGACTAGGAACAAGTATAAGCCGCATTAAGGAGAATATAATATGAAAGGGTGAGAATAAAAATCCTCTATATATAAGATAGAAATATAAACACTATTTTCATATACTATGTAAAAGAAAACTATGCACCCCAATGAAATTTTTGTAATTAGGCCCTCCATACTAGAGCTATTCATGTAATTTTATTTTATTTTTAACATTAAGGGAATGGTATCTAGGCTAGATTTATTGGCAATAAATAGGAAAATAATTAAATTTGATTATATTTTTAATTCTATAGATTTGGTTATTTTTTAAATGTCATTTGTGTTTTGGATTTTATGTACATGATCACAATGTGAAAATTTGTGCTTTGTTGTCATTATTTTTTGTATTTATGATAGGGTTTTTTTCTTGTCTCACCTAAAAGTGTTTTGTTATCCTTTAAATTGCCTCAAGCTTCATTAACCTCTTAATTTATTTATTTTTTAATTGTTTAATGGCACATGAGCATGGGTTGAATGTCAAAGTGATCATGTTAAAGTTTGTTCTCAAGCTATTTCACAAGGTACGTCTTAAGAAATACCTCTATATGTGATTCTTTTAATTCTTGAATTTGAAATATTTATTAATGGCTCGAAAAAATACCTTAATATGTTAATTTATTGGGATGGTTTTCCCTAAAATTGTGCTTAAAGAATGAGTGACTAAGGGTTGAGTGCCACATGGAATCAATCTTTATGCTATCCAAAATCTAATCAAGTTTTTTATTTTTTTTTCTCTTGTACGGCTAAAGCCATCCATGTAGAAGCCATCTTCAAGCATGACCAATAGCTTGTTTTCTCATGTCCCTACCTTTTTTCATACCTTGGGCTCAGGAACATGTGATCTTCAAGGAGATAGCTCTCCATTCCTCTATATGAGTGGAATTTTCTAAGTTTCTCTTGCTTTACTATTGTTTTTCAACATCAACAAAACAAATAGACTTACTTTTAAAAATGAATATTCTCTCCTAAAATAACATACTTCACAACCAAATATTTTGTACAAGACATTTGATAAATATTTTTTAGGTTTAAAAATTATCTATTTGTAAGAGGTAATTTTTTAAATCTTTTTGGTCTCTATTATTTTTCAAGTAATATGACTCGCAATTCATTATTATGTAGCAATTGTGATGTTGGGCATGGTTGTTTTGTCCTATTTCTCTTTCCTAAGGGATAGTTTTATTTAGTTGACTAAGGATGCCACCCCATCAATAGAGCTTTATTGTCCATTTTCAACATTAATAATAATTCATTGAGTTATTAATTTTTACACTTCTAATGATGATGTTTAAATATCTTACCTTTAGATATGGACCCATCACTTGGGTGTAGTGTGAAGATTTTAATATGGTTGAAATGGCATGTGATAAATATGGTTCTCTACCTATGAGATGGAATGTTGGAAAAAGAGAGGCATTGTACTACATGCATAATAAATTAATGACTTTTTTTTCATCAAAATCTTAGTTGATATAATGATTATTTTCCATGGACTACATGGATCAATTTTAGAGTCAAATTTGATAATGCTTCATAAATCCAGATTATCAACACAATATTTCATTTTGTTTGCTAGTTGTTTCTCTTGCTAGTGGAGCCTCTATTGAATGTTTATCCTCTTAAATATTTTTTACTCCCAAGGCTAGAAAAAATTGGTTCTTTATAAGAGCGTCACTACTGACACATCAACCCATGTTAGCCAATATTCAATGTGTTTTGAATTTGAAGTGATGCCTTCTACAATAAATAGACCTAATATTGATTATTGGAATGGTGCTCTTAAATACACCTTTCACTTCCTCTACATTTATGGTTGCTAACTAGCCAAGTTAAGAAATCACTCATTTTAGGTCACTAGCTCAAAGTTTTTCCAAGCAACAACCCCTTTGAGGTTTAGCCCTTTCCTCTTGATTTGTAGATAATATTTTCAGTCTTTGATAATAAAATCAATTTGTTAACAACCATATTACTAGAGGAGCTCAAATTAAAGCCCATCTTCACTAGATTAATTTTGGTAACAATTTCTAGATAATATCTTCAATCTTTGATAATAAAATCAATTTGTTAACAACCATACTACTAGAGGAGCTCAAATTAAAGCCCATCTTCACTAGATTAATTTTGGTGACAATTTCTAAGGAACTGTTTTAGGCCCTTTGTGCTCGCCATATTTATAAAGACAAAAAATAAAGATGGTCAAAACTTTTTGATTTAACTACCTGATACTCTCTAGGCTTTTGTTCATAATTATGAGCAGTTTTTCAAAGCTTAAGAGGATGTTGCAAAATTAGATATTGCTTTTTGGTAGTCTTTTAGTGTTTTTCCTTACCATGTTTCACAATCCTAGTGAGTATTTTATGAGCAGCTTCTCACCAAAGATGAACTTAATGAGGCATTCTTCTCCATAGCTAACAACAAGCCCTACTATTATGATGGTTTTTCTTGTGAACTATATAATATTTGTTAGGAATTTGTTAGTGAAAATCTTCATAAAATTTATCTTGAATCCTTTCATTATAATCCATTAGTAAATTTTATAAACAAAGGGAATATAAAATTCATATCTATGTCTAGTGATCCAAAAGAGAAACAATTGGAGGTCGATAACCTTGCTCAATTTCTCCAACAAAATTATTGTCAAAGGTGTTTCTTTGAAGTTGTGCCATCTTTGGATTCCTCAAATTTTTTATCATGACAAATTTGGATTTATTAAATCTAGGTATATTCTTAATAATGTGAAAGATGTTCTCAACATCTAGCCATTTTCATTAATATTGAATTTTCTAAATCTTATGAATATATTGAGTGGATATTTATTCTTTCTTTATTTTAAGATTTAGGATTTGGACCCCAATTTGTGCACTCAATTATAATTCCTTTCATTTATTCTTCTACTTGTATTACCATTAATAGCCATAAATTTTTAAAATTCTTGTGGGATTTTTTGATCCATCTACCAAGGATGTGCTTTCACTCTGATGCAAGAGCATCTAGGGGTACCTAGCAATCTTGCACAACCAAAAATATTTTAATATTTCATGCTTGTGTTTTGTTTTGACTTTTGGTTGTAGGCACTATTATTTTATTGCTCAACTCCTCCAGCATAGTAAGGTTTGATGTAGGGATTGTGAAGAATCAATTAATTAATTGATTCACTTTGTAATTGTTTAAAAAATGTTTGAAAAGTGTTAATTTTTTAGAAATGAAAAACTTCCATGTCCAAGCTTGTGGGGACATTTATTGTAATATTATAACTCCATTCAGAAAATATGAAATTGCATCCTGCTGGAAGATTGGAATGATGGGCATTAATGGAATGGAGAAAGTGGGTGTAAAGTGGGAAATTTTTTTTTGAATGCCATTGAATTCTCAAGTCAAAAAGAGAAAACCCATGTTCAACAAGGAATAAGGGAGCATTATGGAAGTTTGACTACAGGGGAGAGGAAGATGGTTTGGGGTCGTGCCTGCGAGACTCAATCTCAGTCAAATGGCCATAACTTTATCATATGAAATCGAAATCAAGAATTTCAAAATGATCTAGAAAGTTGGAAACGAGGTGCACCAAACCCAAAAACCGTTTGAGGAGATTTGGAAAAGTGAGGGAGCATGGGTAGATAGAATGTGACGGGTTTTAGAAGTTTTGAGATGAAAAAAGAGGAAAAGGGCAAGTAGAAGTGTGAAGGAGAGCTTTGGGGTGCCCTATTCTCCATGCTCAGAAATTGGAGAGGTGATGTTGCTGCTGTTTTGATAATGTCTATAGCTGATTTCTAAGTTTTGTAAATCATATTTGTAAAAGTTGAAGGCATTCTTGCCTGTAGATTGTTTCAAGGATGATTTGATTTTCTCAATGTGTTGTTGAAATTGAAGATTTAAAAATATTTTTCATTAGATTCTTATTTATGAGAATGAATTTTATGTTATGGCTGCTTGGATAGGTTGTTTGACAAAACCTCCCATCCTCAACTGCATCACACTCCTATCCCATATGTTATTGTTGTGGAAATCTTTGGCTATCCCTTGGCTAATGGAAGATCATGGGACTTGGCTAGAGACATTTCTTTACCTAATTTTGTAGATAATCGGTCAATGTCCACTTTGTAAATGACTCTTTTTGTATCCTTTTAGAGGAATAAAATAATATGAAAATCAATCTTTATAATTCCTATATGTTTTTTTCAAGGTGTTCAGACCATGTATTCAATAGAAAAAAAGAATGTTACAAACAATCTTTATCAACTAAACCTAACTAGTTAAATTTGTATGGTTGAAATTTGATTGATCATGGGGAAATTTTTAGATTCATTTTCATTCCTTTTGCCTTGCATGCCTCTCCTTTCTCCTTGTGGCAATTTTTCATCTCCAAATTTGACAAGAAATTAGTCTACTAGATCACTAAACCTCATTCTTTGGCAAGGAAATTCTGCGTTTCTTACAAAATTATGTTTGTTAAATCCTTGTATGTTACTCTTCTTGTTGGTTTCATTCAAAAGACTCCTACTTGAAGGTTACAAATTATAAGGAATTTAATGGGCTTATTATTATAATAAAATCAAATTCCATCATATGGCTTGGGAGTTATGTTGCCTCCCTCATGATTCTAGATTGCTTGGATTGATTTCAATTATCAAAGTCCTTAAAGCAAATGAAGCTTGGAGGCTCTTGATTCAACATGACATCTCTACTAGAGTTTCTAATGGGTAGCAAGCTTGGAAGGGCCTTAATTTCCATACACTTGTTATTATGAAGGAGCATATTCAAATGCATAGCACTTTTTCTATTATAAACATATTGAAACCCTATGAAGTAATCAAACCATGGATCTTATGGGATGGCAACGAATTTCACAAGGGATTGCACATCAACCAAAAATCTATTTGTTGGTCTCTTATTATTTCATTCCAAGATTACCTACTCTCTAAGATGGCATGGGTTCATGATCTTTGAAATTTTACAATAGGGGAAATAAGACTCTACTTCATATTTTTTCAAGATTACCAAGAATTTTCTCTTTTGGTTGATAACAAATAGTATTTGTTTATTTCTCCCTAATATGCTTCATATAATTTGGGTTAGAACTCTCAAATCTTGGTGGAAAGATTAGAAATGGTATTTAGACATGTCATTTCATAGCTACAAACCCAAAAAGTGATATGTTTGGATTTTATTATATCTTCGCAATGTGTTTGAAATTAACCAAAGATGCCTTCCCTAGTTTTATCTAGGCTCTTGAGAATGCGCGTTTCAAAATATCTAGTTAATTATTCTTGAATAGAGGCATACCCATTTTACCTAGTGTATTCCTTAATAGTGTCTTCCCCTTAATATGGGATAAGCTCATATAAAATTTTCAACCCTATTTTCCCATTGTTTGAACAAAAAGATACTCTCAAATACCTTTTTCTAACTTTGTCCTAGTGTTTAGGAGGTTTGGAATGAGATTCATAACTTTTTCAAGGATTTTAGGCTTGAGCCTTTTTCATGGCATATTATTTTATTTTATTAGGAGATTGGACAAGAATTCCTACCAAATTCACTCAAATTTGGGATGCTTTTAAAATGGAAATTCTTTCTAGTATTTAAAAAGAGTGAAAATTTTGCTATATTCTATAGTTGATACATTTACATTCACTTGATTTTTACAAAGGATACAATTTTCTACAACATTTTTATGCATATTTATGTGTAAGTAATTAAAGTTGTATTTGAGGTGACCCATATACAAGTGGTTCTATATCACTAGGGTAATGCTCCATGTATGGTTTCTATCAACTCATGACTACTATTTTCAACAAGGGTTACTCTACTCCCTATGGATGTTGACATGGATATAGTCAGAATGCTTGGGGAAGTCATGACTCTCAACCACATGCTTCACATACCCTTTTAA
This sequence comes from Sequoia sempervirens, assembly GCA_007258455.2. Taxonomy (NCBI): domain Eukaryota; kingdom Viridiplantae; phylum Streptophyta; class Pinopsida; order Cupressales; family Cupressaceae; genus Sequoia; species Sequoia sempervirens. Next base: position 241,583,672 of record VDFB02075321.1, on the reverse strand, counting down.
GAAGAGCCAAGGATTAGTCTACTCATGGCTGATATCAACCCTTTTGTTTTCATTTAGTCTCATGATTAAAGGGCTTCTAAATGGATGGACTCTAACAAGTTCCCTTGCCTTGATACTCAATCACTTGCAAAGCAATAAAATGAAGAAAGTGTGATTATTGGTTGAGATCTTGTTGTTGAAAGCATAGACATTGCTAATGTATGGGGGAAAACTAGATGACCATGACCCCCTCCACCTAGTGGTATAGTTTTTCTTCTTAACAGCCTTGTTTTACCTCTTTTTGATTTGTTAGTTTAGACTTGGCCATATTTCCACTTTGAGGTGGGACTTCTTTCACCCACTTTTTTTTTTGATAAATGTGTATTTAATATATATATGTTTTTTAAAGTAATATAATACAGTTATTCATAAATAAATAAAAATTTAAAAAACCATAAATTTTAAGATATCATTTGTTATATCATATGATATAAAACATTAAGCAATCAAAAGTAATATCAATTTTTAAAACTAAATTAATTAGAAAAATATATAATATGAATGCTTTCGTATCAACTTGAAGTAACCCCACCTTAAAGAATAAGCAGTCAATGTTTACTGGGGATCGATCGAAGTCCCACAAGACAACAATATGTCAAGCTTTTTCTATCGAGCAGTATAAAATACAAGCAACCAAAATCAACATCAAAATCTAAAATCATTTTACGATATGAATGCTTCTATACTAACCTTGAGTCATCCCGTCTCACCCATTCCCAGTAAGAACCGTTATCACCCCAAGCTATGCTTAAATCTTTTGCAGGTATCATGCAACCAATCTTTCCAATAGCTTCATCCAGCCAAATACTCTGCATTATGCAATAATTGGTACATTGTAAAATTTAAAAAACTATATATTTATTTATTTTGGATCTATAACTATTTAACACTTTTAAAAAGTGAATAACAAAGTCTTCTTAATAAAAGAAGCAGCAGCAGATTCTCCCTTCCTTGGTCCCATGGTCTCTCACAAGAGAGGCATAGAGCTGTTTCTTTGAAGGGAAGGCAACAGAAGAGATTCCCTTGGAAATGTTTTGGCCAAAGCGTTGAATGATCATCCTCTCCCACACCAAATCTGCATCAGCAGCAGATCCCCAAGAACGACACACAGCAGCCAGACTGCACACGTCCTTCACAGTTGTGAAGGAAAGAATTGCTGAAATACAGTTCTCTGCCAATTCCTCCAATGAAGGGCCATCCTTCCCTCCTCCTGAGATCTCCATCTTTCACCTAGTTTAAGATTTGGGGAATTTGCTCGTATGATTTAGGCTTGCAATAAAATGAGCTTTTTATCTGAGAAAACTGTATTCTTTGTTTGCTTCGAAACGAAGTTACCTATCTGCAAGTAGTTCAAAGGACGGAGAAAACAATTGCCATCGTTGAATTGAAAAGTGTTTTAGAGCTGTTGTGAATGGGACATGTGGGGATGTATTTAAATAAACGAAGTTTCCAGGAAGCCATCACCTGTTTCGCCATTAAGACTCTTGGCTTGTTTTTATTAATGAGATAGGTGTCTCAACATTAAGATATTTCATGATGATGATCCAAACAATATAATTTTTTTAAATTACACTAAGTTTGGAGTTACTTGTTTGCTATTATGGAGGTTGAATTTGTTTTTGCTTTTAAAATAATAAAATTAGCAATTGCACCTTGGTATGCAATGGGTATGCCAAAGAGGTGTGGAAGGTCAATTAGGAAAAAATCTAGTCTATTTTTTTGCATAAATTTGTGCAGTACATCAGATCAATTGGTAGGTCATTTAGCGAAGATGGTGTTTGTGCAACTAAGGTCTTAATGGAGAAGTGATAGCTTCAAATTAACTATGCATCCACTTACAGGGATCCAAACATGACTGAAATAAAACATCTGGATAAAGAAGATAATCTTCCTACATTACCAATAGGGTTATGTTATGTTTACAATAGGGAGAGAGGGGGCAAGAGGGAGAGATAGTGGAAGAGGGAGAGAGAGAGGGGGATATGGAGAGGAGAGGGAGAGAAAGAGAGAGAGGAGAGGGGAATATATGGAGATGGAAGAGATAAATAAATAGAGAACGAGAGACACGAAGAGAGAAATATTTTGGAATGTTCTGCACTAGTTAACCACAAAATTGTCACATGCCTGCACATTTTAGTCTTCTCTCCCTTTTTATTTTCCCTTCAAATTTTTACCTCCAAAATTTAGTAATTCCAAAAACTCAGTAGAGTGGTAATTACTTAAAATAAGCAGGAAAAAAACTCAATAGATTGGTAGTTACTTAAAATAAGCAAGTAAAAAAATATCACGAGCTCACTATCCACACAAAGTCTCCTGAAAAGTTTGAGCGGTGGCTCCCAATAAATTTAGCTAAGTGGTTGTATGGGACCCTGCTGTAAGCAGGCTGAGCAATCTTTCACAACCTCTTTCCCAACACTAACTTTGCAGCTACATATGTGGATCTCCTCTTTTATAAAGAAACTCATTTTAATCCTGTAGCTGCTTTTTTATTTTTATTTTTTCCATGGTACTGTCCTCAGAGTAAAAGATAGATGCCCAAGGCACTACCATAGGACCATTTCCAAAGATAATGTAGGAACGACCATACTTTTGTAATGTTTTTTAAATTTTAGTAAGAAAATTTGTTTAGGTGTCAGAGAGGAGGAACTTGAAATTTCACAGAACAGCAGAGAAGTGTTTCGGTTATTCCCTGCCAGGTACTAGCCATTTGAGATTTCGCAGAATAGCAGAGAAGTGTTCAGGTTATTCATCTGCTAGGTAGCAGCCATTTTTTATATAATTCTTTTTCCAATTTATCCAAAAAATTATAAAACAAAATTTTTATTCTCATTCCCTTTCAACATGTGGAATCCAAACAGTGCTTTGTGAGTGGCAAAAAGACCATATTCATAGAAACTGGCCTTAAAATTTCTGGGCAGCAGTAGCTAAGAAAAATTAGAAGCACCCCTTCCACGAGACCACTACCACAGCCAAAATTGGACATAACCGAGTGGAGGGATCCTTCCATGGGGACCACCACCCAAGCCAAAAATGGTCATGCCCAAGTGGAGCTCCATTATTTGGGTGGCTCAGAAAGGTAAGCAGGCACCAAAAGGTACAAAAATAAATAAATAAATGAGCTTTCACCACTATCACTCCAGAAAACTCACCTGCAATACAAATAATGCAGAAAGTTTTTTTTTTTTAAATTCCTACTTTACACAAAATAGATCTAATGCTAAAGAGACCCATGGACAAGCTAGTACTTAAACCTAGATTTCCCAACATAGCCTGAACCTGCTTCAGCCCTGTTCTCATTCCGTTGACAAGGCAGAATATTGCAGCTTCCTGCATTACCTATATTTCAACTCAGGCATTGCACATTACAACCCCGATGTTGTTGACAATACAGAATATCTCTACTTCATACAAAACCCGGTTCTTAAAAAATCATGTGCCAGCTAGAAGTCTAGAACTCAAGCCTGCAATTCCCAATACAACCAGAACCGACTTAACTAACACTGTTAAGCACCAAACACAAAACTAGTACTGTTGAAAATTCAGACTGTTTTAACATCGCGAATTATCTGCCACACCCTCAATGACATTGAAAATCCATTAACCATATAGGAACAACTTGACAAGTCTAATTTAGAAGGATACTATCATCTGCAGGTGGATATTAAGAAACTAGAAAAACTGAAAAGGCCAGTTTAGGTTGCACTAAAGGGCATGTGCATTATGGTGCTGATCAGACAGGGGACGTAAAAAATCTTGCCAATATTAACTCTTTTGTTGAATATGTTCTGAAATGCGAGCAATGGATGCATCGTATGATTTCTCAATGCAAGAAAATAACCATCTCCGACTTGTTTTCTGTGAGATATGTACTGCCGTAAGACTTCAAGCCAAGGGGGGTGCATTTGTTCTTAACATTTTTGACTGTTTCTCTGAATCAACTGTAACTTTATTGGAAATTATTGTATCTTTTTATAAACATGTAGATATAGTAAGATTGAAGACAGCTCATATTTGTAGTTCAGAACGGTACATTGTGGCCAGAGAATTTCAATGACTGACACATTTAGTAGAGGAAAGGCTAATGGATTTAGCTATTTATTGGTATAAAACCCCTTAGAACAGGGGAAACTAAAGGATTAAGAATTTTAAATTGTCCTTCCAATGAACTTTATGAAACTCTGTGCCTTTGTATTGTTGTAATTGCTGAAATTCAACATACAGCTATTAGAAAAGCTATTCAAGTTGCATCAGATTTGAACTTGCGACAGCAACAATTGGACACCTGTTTTTCAGTCTTTCACTTGGGTGTTTAGATTTGCACTCTGTGGGTATGCGTCTCTCCTTTTTAATATTAAGAATTGCATTATTGTCTTCCGCATATTCGGTTTGTAGGTTTTACTATTTTTTTTCATCTGTTTGAATTCGTTGAGCACGCTATAGAATAAATTTAGATTAGAGATTTGAGATACATATACTTAAACATAACAACTTAAGTCTGGATACAACTGTTTAATTATTTTGGAAATTATTAATTTCCCATGCATTCCCCCATGTTTGGTTTGAAATAAATTATCCACTGAGCTTTTTTACTGAAAAAGATTATCACTTAATGTCCACCTTGCTACAGATTTTCTTCTAAACCTCTGAACCGCCTGAATGAATCCCTCAGGACCTTCACATAAGTGCTCAAAAACAAACCTGGGACTCCAAGCTACAGATGGAACAAGATCAAATTTCTGCATAACCTCCCGCATTTTGAGAAATGCACGTTCAGCACTGGAATGGCTACAGAAGGCAAAATTTCAACTGTGCAACCAAACCCCAAATATCCATACCAAACCTAACCCTAACTGACATAATATTATATTTCATCTCGACAAGACGTTCATACTGTTGTTTACACATTTCATTGGTCATTCTGAGACTAGGTAGAAAATCAGAGGAAAATTTCAGATCCTCAGGAAAAGCATAACCTAATTTTGGAAACCCTAATTTGCCATTACCAAAGCAAAGAGGAAATTTAAGGGTTTTTTCTATTGTTGAGGCAGTGAAGGCCTCGAATTGTCGAAGATCAATCAGAGGCTTCATTGATTATCTTTTCTTCATTTAAGTAGCACATTTAAAGATTTTATTCTTGCTTTTTCGGGGTTTCTTTGAATTAGACGAGGGATGTGGAAATTGTTGACTCACCTGGTAATCGAGGCGCGTTTGCATATGATCCGTCCCTAGAGGAAGAAACTCGAAAATCCTTCGTGAAATGTTATGAATAGTTTGTTTATTTGTCCAATGTGAAAAAATGCATTCACGAATTGACCAATTTTTTTTATGGGAAACAATTCAATGTTGGCTGGAGCTCGAGAACTTCGAAAGGGATTGAAGAAGAAACAAGTTCATAGCATTGAGCAGCTTCTGATAGAAAAATAATCAAAAGACGCGACCGGTATATAAGCATTAAAAATGAACAGCTCAGATCATTTTGATCGTCTTGCACCCATTTTCCAGCACTACACACCATAGATGGCAAAAATGAGGTCGCCCACTTTATTATTACGCCAAAGGCGTATCCTATTTGAAAAGAACAAACCTAAAATTGCTGATCAATGATTGATATTAAGTCTGCCGACCATTAAACAAATCTCAGCCGTTTATCATTTCCGGCATCTTTTCGGCTGTTTTCCGCCGTTTTCTCTCTGCTTTCCCGCCGCTCCTCCAAACTCTTCTGCGAGGTGCAGCCTGAAAATTAGATTTTGACGAGGGTTTTGGAGTAAGAGCGACAAATGCTCGGGCAACTTTACAGGTATCTGTAAAAAAGCCAAGTGATTTGTATGTGCGACGTGTGCCCTCGTCCATCACCAGCATCACTTTAATCTCGTTTACTTTTTAAATGATAAAGTAAATATAAGTGCATGTAATAAAGTTTGAGTTTATGTTTCTGTTTGTGATGGGCAATAATAAAATTTGAACGAAATTTTTGGGAAATTTTTATTATTTTTAATTAAATTGTTTTTAAATTTCATAGATTTTGAAAATAGAGAGAGATAAGTATTATTTTTAAATGTATTTTAATATTTAACAATTTTAAGAAAAAATAAAAATAATTTTTTTTCAAGATTTAGTTATTTAATATAGTTATATTATAATTGAATATGAATAACAAAGTAGAAGGCATTAGATGCTTTTAAAAAATGAAAATTGCTGCCAAGATTCTAATAATGAAGGCAATTAGATTTTAACATTACAACATCTTATTTTATTTTTTTATTTTTACATAATTGTTTTCATTTTTTTAAAGAGTTATTTTATTTTTTAATAAAATAACTTATAAGATTTGATTATATTTTGATTTAATATTTAATTTATATTTTAGTTAATATAATATTTGATTTATAATTTATTTAATGTAAAATCTGATTTTTATATATATATATTTTTAATATAAAATTTGATTTATAAATTTATTATATGAAATGCGGATTATATTTTAATAATTCAAAATAAATTATAAATAATTTATTTATACGTACTATTATATATTATATTTTTAAATAAAACTATTAATTACATAAAATTATTAAATTTTATAATTAATAATTATTATAATTTTATAATTAATAGTTATTATAATTTTATAATTAATAATTATTATAATTTTATATAGTGCAAAAATAAATCAAAATTTATTTGAATTGTCTTTCCACACTTCTTCGGTGTACCCATTGCACACTAAGGTGCGATTGCTAGTTTAGGGAATGTCCTTGGCGTAATAAATATATTGAATTTTATTTTAGGTTTGAAGTTATTGTAAGAATTTTTAATTAATATTTAACATATTTTTTACATTGTTTTATATAATTATAAAAAAATAAGTATATAAGAATTTAATTATATAATGAATTAAATCTTAAATTAATTAGAAGAGTTGGGATAATGCAAAATTGAAAATTGTATCCTTCTGAATAATTTTTATATTAATTTTGGATTCACTTTGATTGGGTCGGTCTTTATGCAATAGCTACAATACAAGTGGTGAGGTTCTATGCTAATAGTTGACACTATTAGAATATCTAGAAAAGAGAAAAAAATATAAACTAGTGCAAGGAAATAGAAACTATGAATCTGTAAATACAAATGATTATAAAATCAAAATAGTATAACAAATTTAGTTTTGTAAGAAAGATATGCAAATGCTCAAAAAATAAGATACCATGAAGAGACGTCACAATACGAATGAATTAGTTGAAGAGTGATACATATATATGTATCTTGGATGCACGAATCCAAGAGATGGCAAGTCCAAGAAGTATGAGTTAACTATCAGTCAATCCTAATCAGGAGATGAGTTAACTCAATCTAAGATAGAGGACTTGACTAAATAGAGGTGGCATCTAAATACCATCAATCAAGGATTGATGATGCAATTATGACACTTATGTATCTCAAGTGAAGTTGAAGACATCTTATTATCAACTACATAATCTAGAGAATAATTAATATTTATATTAAGAGAGAGAGAGGACCCCAAAAAAAGGTAGAAGAGAAAAAGGGAGACCATGTAGCCTCCACAAACAAAATAGCCTCTTGATGTAACAACAAGATCAAAGAGTCCACATAATAGGGGGGAATGTGAATGTATAATTTTATAGAATGAGTGTTGGATTAGGTCCCTCTACAACAAATGGCGAGCCTTTCTTTCTAATGAAATAAATCTTGAGCTCCAAGTCTACTGAATTCCAACTCCAAAGATGGAATGAAGGGTAGGAATAGGAAGGATGTCTCTAGAAAATGATCATGTCTCCAAGTCAATACTCATGTATGCCAGCGTTTGATTAGGAGTCCTAGGGTAATTGTCAAATATGGCAATGAGGAAGTATGAAATGGAGGAGACAAGTTCCTAAAAAAATAAGCCTCAAAAATTATCTCTTAGCATATATTTTATAGATCTTAATATTAAGATATATAAGCTAGTTTACAATGGCAGCACAAAAATCAATAATATTATATTCAATATTAAATGAGATTTAATATATATTATTAATCAGTACTATTAAATGGCAATATGATATATATATATATATTAGTATTATCAATAATATTATTTTATTAGTTAAGGTTAGGGTTAGGGTTTATAGTTAGGGTTAGGTAAAGGTTAGGGTTACTATTATGGTAAATATGGTTTAAGGATAGGTTAACAATTATAGTTAGTGTTTTGATTATGGTTAGGATTATGGTTTAGGAATTTTATTATTAAGGTTAGGGTTAGGGTTTGGGATAAGTTTAGGGTAAGGGTAAGGGTTAGGGCTAGGGTTAGGGTTAAATTTAGGTTAAAGTTATGATATTATGATTAGATTAAATTTATGATATTATCATTAATATTAGGTTAGGGTTATGATTACAGTTTATGCTTAGGGTTAAGGTGTCATAATTAGGGTTAAGGTTAGGGTGTGATTTAAGGTTAGGGTTAGGGTTTAGGGTTTAAGGTTAAGGTTTATGGTTTAGAGATTAGGAATATGTTTTATTTTATGGTTGGGGTTATGGTTAGGTTTAGGTTTAGGGTTGTGGTTTACTATTAGTGTTAGTGTTAAGGTTAGGGTTAGGGTTAATGTTAGGGTTAGAGTATTAGGATTAGGGTTAGGGTTCATTTAGGGTTAAAAATTAGGTTTAGGATTAGGGTTAGGATTAGGATTATGGTTTGTAGTTAGGGTTAGGGAAATGTTAGGGTTATGATTATGGTTTTTGGTTTAATGATATGTTTACAATTACAGTTAGTGCTACGGTTATGGTAAGGTTTAGGGATAGGTTTGCATTCACTCTAATAACCCTATCCCTAACCCTAACCCTAACCCTATCCTTGACCCTAACCCTAACCCTAACCCCAACCCCAACTATAAGCCAAATCCAAAAACAACCCTAACCATAACCATAAACCTAAAACCTAATTCTAAATATAACCCTAAACCATAATCCTAACCCCAATCTAACCCTAACCCTAAAGCTAACCCTAACCTTTATTTGCATCATAACCTTAATCCTAATTGTAACCCTAAATTGAAGCCAAATAGTAAACCCAAAACTATAATCTTAACCATAACCCAAAATGTAAGCTAACTCTACCTTAAGCTTAACTATAACCCTAACCCTAATTGAAATCTAATCCTAACTTTGAGCTCTAAGGTTTAATTGGGATTCTTGAATAGGGTTACATTAGTGTTAAGGTTAGTGTTAGGGTTGGGTTTAGAGATCAATTGGGCTTATTTTGGTTAAGGTTATTATTAGGGTTTAATTAGAGTAAAGGTTAGGGTTCAATTAGGGTTAGGGTTAGGGTTAGGGTTATGATTAGTTTTAGGTTTAGTGTTAGGGTTACTATTAGGGTTAGTGTTAGGGCTAGGGTTAGGTTCAATTAGGCTTATTAATAATATGTTAAGGCTTAATAATATGCTAGGGAATAATAATACATTAGGGTTAGCATAAAGGTTAGTGTTAGGGTTAGCATTAAGGTTAGGGTTAGGGTTCAATCAAGATTATTTTGGTTATGGTTATGATTAGGGTTAAATTAGATTAAGGGTTAGGGTTCCATTATTGTTAAGGTTAAGGTTTAATTATTGTTAAGGTTAAGGCTCAATTATGTTTCAATCAGTGTTAGGTTTAAGGTTACAATGTGTTGTTAGAGTTAGGGTTATAGATTATGGTTAAGTTGGGGAAAGGTTAGGGTTACAATTATGGTTTATGGTTTAAGGATAGGTTTATAGTTACAATTTTAGTGGTATGGTTATGGTTAGGTTTAGGGATAGGTTTAGGTTAAGAATTGTGATTTAGGAATTATTGTTAGGGTTAGGGTTAGGGTTAGGGTTAGGGATAGGTTTAGGGTTAGAGTTATGGTTACGGCTAGAAATGGGTTAGATTTATGTTTTTTAGGGTTAGTTTAAATTTATTATTTTTAGGGTTTATTATTTACATAAGGATTAGGGATAGGTTTATGGTTGGGGTTAGGGCTAAGGTCAAGGTGTGAGTTATGCTAATGATTTTAGAGTTAAGAATAGGGTTACCTACATTCACTCTAATAACCTTATCCCTATCCATAACCCCAACCCTATCCCTAACCTTAACCTTAGCCACAACCCCAATCGTAAGCCAAATCTAGAAACAACCTCTAACCATAATCATAACCATGAAACCTAATTATAAATCTAACCCTAATCATAAACCCTAAACTATAATCATAAACCTAATCTAACCCTAACCCTAACCTTAAATAATAAATCCAAAATCATAATCCTAACCTTAAACCTAACCATAACCCTAAATGTAACCTAATTGTACCCTAAGCTTAACTCTAACCCTAACCCTAATTGAACTCTAATGATAACTTTGAACTCTAAGATTTAATTAGGATTCAAATAGGGTTATAGTTAGTGTTACTTGGTTAGTGTTAGGGTTAGTGTTAGGGTTGGGTTTAGGGTTTAATTAGGCTTATATTTTGGTTAAGGTTATGATTAGGGTCTAGTTAGAGTAAGGGTTAGGGTTAGGATCCATTTAGGGTAAAAATTTGGTTTAGGATTAAGGTTAGGGTTAGGGTTAGGTTTAGGGTTAGTGTTAGCTTTAGCATTAGGGTTAGGTTTAGGGTCCAATTAGGCTTATTAATATTATCTTAAGGGTTAATATGTTAGGGCTCAATAATTTGTGTTAGGGTTAGTGTTAGGGTTAGCATTAAAGTTAGAGTTAGGGTTCAATTAGGATTATTTTGGTTATGGTTTGATTAGAATTTAATTATATTAAGGGTTAGGGTTCAATTAGGGTTAAGGTTAAGGTTCAATTATGTTTGAATTAGGGTTAGGTATAAGGTTACAGTTTTTGGTTAGGGTTAGGGTTACAATTTATGGTTGGGGTTAGGAAAGGTTAGGGTTATGATTATGGTTTATGGTTTTAGGAGATGTTTACGATTATAGTTAGTGTTACGGTTATGGTTAGGTTTAGGGATTGGTTTAGGGTTAGGGATAGGGATATGTAAGGAAAAGAGAGCCCCCCAAAATGAGAATAAAAATATCTCTAGAAAATCCTTAAAAACCTATTGTTAAACCTTTCAATAGGTGTTGATAAATCAAATCAAGTATCAAATACAAATTAAAATGGCTCCTAACATTGATATGGGAATTGGAAAAGAACCAAGTACTCCTATGAAAGGTGTCAACATGAATGATAATGGAGGTGAATAATAGGATTCAAAATATACATGCTATGGCATTCGTCACATACTATATGTAGAGATAGAAAAATACATCTAGAGAAGTAGATGCAACTCCATTATATCTATCCCAAATATAGGATAATATCCTCAATGACATCATCAAGATTTGAAAGTTGAGATTCCATAGATAGATGTGAATTTTTTGATAAGTGGAATTCCAATAAAGTGAACCCTATTAACATGAGGAACCCTACTATAAACAATCACTAGAGTCTCTTGAAGAAGCGACTCTAAAATTTTATAAAACAATAGGTGATAAAATAATTTATTGTAATAGTAAAGCTATATCCTTAATGGTGTCATCTAGATCTAAGGAAGCATCACTCCCATATGGAGGATCAAGGTCTCCATAAACCTAGTGAATGATGGCCCAAGGAATGAAAAGGAACTCAATGTGTTCAATCTAATGTAGAATATCCTAAAAATTAATAAGACAAATTAGTTTGTAGACCCTATCATTTGTTTTAATCATCCAATCTTATTTTCATAACTTCACTTGGCTTGAGCACTATCTAAGGAGATACGATCCAAATATCATGTTAAGTACTTTGTAATAGTTAAGGTTGTAGGTTTTCTAGTTAAGTTTGTTTTATATTTTTTATTTCTCATAGTATGTTTGTAATGGTTATATCTATTTCTTTGTTTTTCCCTTTGTATAGGTGGATATCATGTTAAGTACATTGTAATAGTCAATATAGTTTTTATTGTCTAGGATGGGGCTCTATATATACATCTCCAATATAACTATAATTTCTTTAAAAAGTGTATATATACAACATATTTTGTTACATATATTTTCAAAATTATAAATTTTATGGTTTTTCTATGAGCGATCAAACTAAGACTATGTTTCGATCCCTTGGGTACTATTTTACCTGTGATAACCATAGGCCCCTCGTGTTTAATAGCAAATTACAGAAATAATCCTGAGTGAACCTAGTGCATCAAGACCTGACATTATCGAGCCTTGGGATCGAGCTGAGATCACCTTATATTTAAGTTTTCTTGATGGATCTTTCAAGAAAGGTAGGTTCCTGTGATCCTCTATAAGAATTTAGTTGCCTATTGGTGTGCGTCTTCAACATCCATGTCAACAATATACATATATCCAAGAATTTTTAAGGCAAGATATCTCCTTTGTAGGGGACCTTATATCTTTGTAGTCTCCTACCTTCTATAGAAATATTTCCTTAATCGATGTTTTAAATGTTTCCCATTTTGAAATGGTTTGTTTGTGTGTTTTAAACCAACATAGGGAAGTGCATGTAAGAGTATGTGGTAAAGTTTCAAGCCTCTATGCTTCATCGGGGAATATTTTCTCCATTTGTTCTATATAAGGTAGTAACTCACCTACTCTACAGTATTTGGGTAGCTAATTTCAAGAGTTTCCCTTTGTCATGTAAGATACTTTTCAAGGATTTTCTTTGATACCTTCCTTATCATTTTTATAAGGTACCACACATGTCTTGCACTACACTACCTTTTGTTGTTGATCTTTTCCTTATCATGAATACTCTTCGGGAACCAAAACTTCTCTGAGAATATACTTCTTGGTTATCTTGTCTCCATGCCTCTAGTACTATCTCACTATCATTACTCCCTTAAGTGTCCTCCATCTCAATTTCTCCCTCTGAATTAGGTTCTAGAGTCTTAGCTTCTAGTATGGTTATGGTGTTTATTGTCTGATCATTGTCCTCATATTCTTCTATGTTAAGTTCCTCTATATAGGATTCTTCTTCTTCTTTTTTTGAGAGGTATATGGACCACCCTTTTCCCATCTACAAATGATATCTCTTCTTTTCTAGCATTGATTATTCCCCAAGAGTCTACGAACCATCTCAAGCTTAATAGCGCATCAAATGAATCAAACATTTCTTTTGTTGTTACTATTTCAAAGTCAACTATCTATTTCACTCATCTTACACTAAATGAACTACATTTCTTCAAGTACTTAAAGTCTTCATTCTGGTACCATCTACTAAACTAATATTATAGGGAGTTGGCTCCAGTATCGATCTACCCAAATGCTACCATATTCTCTTGGGAATTAGATTAACATATGATCCCAAATTTATCATTACCTTATGAACACTTTTATGGTGTATCTAGAGATAAATATTTATTGATCTTGTTTTCCAATATTTTCCTACCATTCTAACTTACAGTATATTCTTTGTGTTCCAATATTTACTAAATTGTTTTAATTTTGTAAGAAGGCTTTATTATCCTACCAATTTTGCCAATTTCTTAAGTGCTTTTACTTCTTGTTCTATAAAGTAGTTATTTTTCTCTTTTCCCCTTTCTTGCTATTGTTCTAGAATTTTTTTTTTTTTTCTACTCTCATAATGTTGCTCCTTCATAGGGCAGAATTCCCCTTCCTCCTTAGAGCTTTCCTCTTCTTCTAAGGTTATCACCATTGTCTTTTTGGTGTTTGCAACTTGTCTAGTTACCACTAGTGCCTTTCCCTTTTTCTTGGGCCTAAATTCTATGTGATATTTCACTTTGGTGCTACTCTCTTTTGTATTATAGCCCTTGTCTTTTCTAGTTTTATGGAACCTTTTGGTCCCTTCCTCATGACTCTTAGGTGTTTTGAGGAGGATTATAGTACCCTTAATTATATTTGAGTCTATTTTTTAATCATTTTGGCCTTGTTATTATGTATTTTTTGTAGTGTTGGTGTGCTTTCTCACTGTTAAATGTGTTGTGGTCTTCTGCACTACAAAATCCACACTACTTTCTCTTTTCCCTCAACATCCCATACCGAAGTGTCCTGAATTTCCACAATTAAAGTAAGTAGTATTAGATCTTCTTCCTCTTCCTCCTCGATATGAGCCATTATCATTATATGATCCCAAAATTTGAATGACATTAGCATTTCTCTAGTTTTTCCACAACAGGATCTTATATCCATGATCTTGGGCATACAATGATCCTTTTGCCAACCCCTTTATGTAGGCCATTTCCCTATCATAGTTTGGTTCATATTTTAGCCATAATTTATGTGATGGGCATTTTGCTATCTCATGGCCCTATCCCAGTCTTCACAAATGCCAAGATATAGAGAGTTTGGTTTTCTGATAGTGTGGAGGTCTACCCTTAGAGTGTTTTCCTTCTCCCCTATTTCCATTGGGAATTCATTCCATATGTGTCCCTCTCTAGACCATAATAAGAACACCATATGTTAGGCATTTGCAGACCAATATCTTGTTTTATAAGCTCTTGTCTCAGCCATAATTGGTTCATTTCTAGTTGTAATCATTCCATTTTCTTGTTTTCTTTTTCCTTCTTTGTCTTTCTCAATGAGTGACCCTCTATCCAACATGCTAATGCAACTAGTTTTGAATATGAGCCAAAGTGTCTACTTTCTAAGGTCATTTTAAGTTCCAAAGTTATGGCAAAGAGGAGTCACTCTCTCTTTTCTTTATCATTTAATAGTTCTTCTATTCTTCAGGTTACTTCCTTGAATATTCTATTAAATTCTAAGATATATTCATCTTCTTGCTAAGATAATTCTCTTAACTTTCTTACTCCTTCTATTGGGAGTTTTGGACTATCAGAATTTTCTAAAAATGCTTGTTTTACTTCATCCTAGGGCTTATTGCTCTGGGGGTATGCTTTGTGATACCACATTAGTGGTTCATCTCTCAAAGAACTGATGAAGTCAAATAGCTTTATGCTTTCTCATTGTTCATTTTGGCTTTTCCATATTTTCTCCAATAAGAAAACATGCTCTACAACATTATTAGTATAATTTTCAAAGACTGGCATCTTCCTCACTGTGGCCATGTCTTCTTCTAATGATTTTTCCTCTTGACTTTTCATGCTACTTCTTTTATTGCTAAATATGGAGCTAGACTCGATGTCACTTTCTGACCTTCGAGTGAAGCCACAATAGTGGTTTACAATTTGATGGAGGAAGGAAAATTGAGAAAAAATGGCCCCATGGCAAAAAATTTGGTTTTAGGGGTTCAAATGAACCTACAAGTTCGACCAAACCCATTAATTACGGGGCCCACATTTCCTGCCCAAAAAACAAAAGGAAAAATGCATATTGAAGGGGGTTTGAATGAACCCTGGTTCGCTAGAACCCCTGGAGGTTCACTAGAACCCCCCTGGTTCTAGCGAACCCCCCTTTTCCCTAATTTTTGACTTTGTTCACACCAAAAACCTAATTTTTTATGCTTTGAAGCTCGGGTTGAGGATGAAAATGGGGGAATATTCACAAACCCAATTGGAGTCAGGTAGTCCTTGAAACAAGCTATCCAATGAATATAATTTTAATATGTTTTTGTTTTATTATGTATTTGTTTTTTAGTTTTATTAAACATAGGTTTTTCATTGAAAATGAAGGTCTTTGTTTTGCACATGTGAAAAAATAGCAGATTATCAAAAAAAAAAAATTGAAAAATATGAATGCACCAGATATTGAAGTCCTTGATCCAACAAAAAAATAAAATTGAATTTCGATATATACAAAAAAAGTTACGCGTTATACGGTTGCGCTATGTCTGAATTGTCACTGGTTTGACTTCGAAACTTGATTAAAGAAAAAATATTCAATAAAAAACTATCTAACCAAGTGGAAGCACTAGATATCAGAGCTACAAATCTAAATTTGAAAGAATTAGAATTTTATCCTTCATGGAAAAAATGTTATGCGTTATATGGTGTGCGTCACTTTTTAAAAATGTTGTTTTCTGAAAAAAAACAGTGTTTGTGGGAGATGGAAAAAGAAGTGCAATTTGATTCCAAAAATTTTGAAAAAAATATTTTTAGAATCTACAAACAAAATGTGATGAGACTCTAGTTTGCATCATCTTCAAATTCCTCATGGTTTAGCCGCTATAGGTGCCCAAATGTGAAGATTTAGTTAAAAATAAAAATTTCAGTGTCTAATTTAGCCAAAAATTGTAAACCACTATTGTGGGATCACCCCTTCCACTATTATTTTGTTCCTTTGTGGTTGTCTACTCAATAGATCTAGTATCACCTTTTATAATATCCCAGTTTACTATATATGTTGTCCATAATTTAGTTTTTCTACCTTCCCCTCTTTCATCTCATCTATCTCTGTGTGTTATATTGGGAATAAGGGGTGACTCCTAGTTCAGGGATAATGTGTGTTTTTCATACCTTTTCATTTTCAATTGTGTCTTTTCATTAATGGTCAAGATCGGTTTATATTTAGTTAAAAAATCATCAGGATTAGGATTAGGTTCCAACACATAATTTCTATTTTTCTCTTTTGCAATATCCTTGACTTCTTATTCCTTTCCTCTTCCTTTCTTATTTTTGGCTACATCCACATCAACGTGCTCAACAACACCCTTCTTGACATGCTCTACTCTTTTCTTTAAAATTTCCTCTGTCATCTTTCCCTCTTGTTCTTTTTTCTTTTCTATTTCTCTTTTGCAATACATTTCTTCTCTTTCCTAGGTTTATTTTAGTCTCCTTTCTTCCATTTTCATTTCCATCCCTAATTTGATGATTTCAAATTTTTTCGTTTTCTTCTTGTTTGCTCCTATTCCCATGTGTTTTATTGGTCTCAAATTCTATCCTTCTTTCAATATATCTTAATTTTGCAAGAACATCTTGAACAATCACATCTTTTCACGAATCTTTGGGATCCATCCCCCCTTTCAATTAGTCATCCCCTAATGGTCTACCCCCTCTCACAAGGGTGGCCCTTAGGGTTTGATGAAAAATTTAATTTTCTTCCAACTTTCCTTCTTCTTTTATGTTTTAAATTTCTTTATTACTCTCTTGAGGTTCCCGATAATAGAACCAATGTTGGCAAGAGAAATGGGGAAAGTACAATTTGGAGATCTATACCACACAACTCCTTTGATTAGTCTATTTATACCCTAGAGGATATAGTAAGAGAAACAAGCATAAGTGGTAAGAGTGTAGAAGGCATACATATCACATCATATTTATCTTCAAATTAAAATACTCATACATTCATTACACACCTATAATCCTTATAAATCCTCTATATTAAATCATAATGGGTACAAAAGGCAAGTCTTAGTCTTTTCTCCAGTATATATTCCAATATTCTTCATATATCTCCCATCTCTTATCTTATCCTACTTTATAGGTATTCACATATGACATATACACATGTATTCTAGTGAAGGGACATGAATCCTAACTCATATGGCTAATGTGTTTTCTTGGTATCATAGACCTCTTTTGGTTGGCTGCAGTATGCTCTATTGTTGCCCTTGACCTGCTAATAGTTTCCCTCAATATTCTTCATAAAATTGGTGTTGGAAGTCTCAAACCTTGGTATAATTATTGGAAATGGTACCTATACATGTAATTTCATAGCTAAAAATCGAACAATGGATATGCTTGGTTTTACTTGCATCTACACATGATGTCTAAAGTTAACCATAGATGGCTTCTCCATCTATATTCTTGGAAATTCAAATTTTAAAAATATTTAGTTGGTTATATTCTTAAGCATAAGCTTATTTTTTTTACCTAATGTATTCCTTAATACCACCTTCCCTTTACTATGAGATTAATTCATCTAAATTTTTTCAACCCTAGTTTCCCATTATGTGGACAAGAAAAGACTCTAAAGCACCATTATTAGTTTTTTCGAGGAGATTAGGAAGTTTCAAATGAGATTCATGAATCTTTCAATAATTTGAGGTCTGAGCCTTTTTCATGACATAATTTTATTGGGAGACTAATCTATAGTTCTTACTTAATTCACTCTAATTTGAATGGAATTTTTTAGTATTTGAAAAGAGAAATTTTTCTATGGATATGGGTTTATAGTTCCTATGGATGTTGGTATGGATATAGTCAAAATTATCGGGGAGGTTGTGAATATCAACCACTTTCTTTTGAAACCCCTTTAAAAAGATCCAAGTTTAGTTTTTTCACATCAAATTTAAGCCCTCTTGTATCCATTTAGCCTCATGATGAAAGGGATTCTAGATGGATGGACTCTAGCAAGTTCCCTTTCCTTGCATTATCAATTTCTCTTTATCCTATTACTCAATTTCTTGCAAATGAATAAAATGAAGAGGATTTGATTATTGGTTGAGAATCAATTCTTGATGGTATGAAAATTGCTAATGTATGGGGGAGATTAGATGACCATGACCCCCCTCTATCACCTAGTGGTATTTCTTTCTACTTGATAGTTTTGTTTACCTCTTTGATTTATCAATTTAGACTCGACCACATTTTCACTTGTATTGTGACTCTTTCATCTAATTTTTCTTGTGAATATATATTATAATTTTTATAAAAACAATATAGTACACTTATTCATTAAAAAATAAATAAAAATTAAAGAACCATATTCTAAAATAAGATATCAATTTTTATGTTGTATACTATAAAATATTAAATAATAAAAAATAATATGAAAATTTACAACTAAATTAATTAAAAAAATTATAATATGAACGCTTTCATATTAACCTAAAGTCATCCAACTTTAAAGAACATGTTTTGGTCAATGTTCTTATCATTTAGTAGGGACCCAAGTCCCCACAATCACTACATTGGCAAAAATATGTCAAGTGTTTTCTGTTGAATAGTATAAAATATAAGAAACCAAAATTAATATCAAAATCTAAAATCAAGTTACCTGTGAAAAAAACTTCTAATATGATACTTCTATAGTAACCTTGAGTCATCCCTCCTCATCCATTCCTAATGAGAATTGTTATCACCCCAAGCTATGCTTAAATATTTTGCAGATATCATGCAACCAATCTTTCCAATAGATTCATCCAACCAAATACTTTGCATTATGCAACAATAATGGTGAACCCACAATAGTGGGTTACAATTTTTTGGATGAAGAAAAATTAGAAATGCCCATAAAAAAAAATTAAAATGGCTTTGAATGAAGGTATCCCTTCAAATGAAGGGGCTTCATTCAAACATGCATGCCATCCAAAGCCTTCAAAAGAATGGTCCCCCATTCGAATGAACACCCACCCTTTGAATGAACCCACCTTCTAATGAACCTCGATTTGTGCCATAAAGGGGGTGTTCATTTGAACTGCCTACTAATGAAGGTGGTTTGAATGGACACCCTTTTTCTACTTTTCCCCTATAATTGCAAAATTAATGCAATTTTTTTACTTTTAAACCTTGATTTGGAGGTGCAAATGGAGTCAAATAGATGAACCAAGTTGGAGAATTGTAGTCCTCAAAACGAACTTCCCAACAACTATAAATTTGATATATTTTACTTTTATTTTTTATTTTTTATAGTTTTACTGAACATAGGTTTTTCACCGAACATCAAATTCAATGAAAAATATTATGGAAAAATAGTAAATTAGTGGAATTATTTTTTGAAAAATACCTATGCACTAGATATTGATGTCCACATTCAAACAAAAAAAGTTATGCAATTGAAAGTGCACCTATGTCTAAATTATAATTGATTTGACTTCAAAACTTAATTAAAAGAAAAATATTCAATAAAACATTATGAAATGAAATGGAATCACTAGATATTGGTGTTACCAACCTAAATTCAAAAGAATAAGAATTTTAGCCTTTGTAGAAAAAAGTTATGTGATTCAAAGTACACATCACTTTTTAAAAATGTTGTTTACTATTAAAAACTAGTTATCAAAGGAGATGCAAAAAAACAAATTAATTTAAATTTTTTTTAAATTACATTTGAAATCTATATACAAAATCTCACAAATCACTAGTTTGCATCATCTCCAAATTCCTAATAGTTTACTTACTATAGGTTTTAGGAAGTGAATTTTTTTCTCAAAATGTTGCTTTCAATGTCAAGTTTGGCTAAAAAGTGTAACCCATTATTGTTGGATGAAACTGAATAATAAAGAAGAAAATACTTTTATTAAGAATGATATAATTTAAAAAATTATTTACTCTGTTGAAGGAATTCCCTACCTGAAGAAGACCAAGCTAAAATACGTGACCAATGGCACATATCATCTTCCATACAATGTGATGGTTGACACTATTTTGTTTGTTAGATTGGTTTCTGTGTGATTGAAATTAAGCATATCAAATGTAGATCAAAAATTAAATCAAAACACACCAATGTGACACTATATTGAAGAAATATAATTAAAAGATAAACAAACTCTTAAAACAACATTTCCTTCAATGATGTCATGTTGTCCTCTATCTCCAATGTTTTTGTCGATTCCAGCTTGCTCTTAGATTGTGTGCTAGGCTCAACAAATGGTCTTCCTAGAGAACAAGATTTGAAGATGATGATTGTATTCTATGCTAAGATATGATTAACATGCTTAAACTAAACATGATTGCTAGAATGTAAGATTATGAAATTATGAATGCTAAAGCTGATAATGACAATGCTAAAATGCTAATCGCTTGAATGCAACTAATCTCTAATATCTGTCTCTAATGTGTGTGTGTAACCAATGCTTGGTTTCGCAGGGGTATTTATAGAGTTTTTGAAATATTCTAATTGGCTAATGTGATTGACGGTTGAAATCAAGCTTGTCAAGATGAACGGTGAGATATTCTAGAAGTTGAGAGAAAGATGGAAGGTTGAGAGAATAATGGAAGATGTTTCCTTCCCACAAAACCTTTCACTCAAAAATAGAGGCAACTTTCCATTTGTCATCTTTAGTTATGAGTTGTTTTTGTAGTTGAAGATAATTCCCATAATTAAATAAATAAATAAATAAATAAATAAATTTATTTAATTACATGTGACAATGAATTTAGAAGTTTTCATAATTAAATAATTAATATTTAATTATGTGTAAGATGAAAATGGAAGGTAATTAAATATTAAAAAATATTTAATTATGTGTGGAGTGAGAAAAAGTGTTAAATTAAATATTTGTAATATATTTAATTTAACTGTGAGATGAAGAAGGTGTTTGGAGGAATATTCCATTATTTGAATATAAACATTCAAATTTAGAATAATATGATAATTAATTTTAAAAAATTATAAAATTTATTTAATTTAATTAAGAGGAAGATAGAAGATGGTAATAATTAAATAAACTTATTTATTTAATTAAGGTAGAAGAATTATAAAAGTGAGTGATATAAATAAATAATTAAATTTATTTATATGTAGATGACTTTAGAAAATTAATTAAATAATTCATATTTAATTAATTAACAAGCTTGATCAACTGTGACCATTTTTAGATGTATACATTTTTCCCCTCTTTGAAGTGTTGTGTGAAACACATTGCTTCAAAGAAAATATTCCTGCCTTTGTTGCGTCTGATTTTGCCTTTGGTCAGAAAAATCTGACTAATATGTCCTTTTGATTTGACTTTGATATGTCTCTGATTGAAAAATGTTGCTGATATTAATGATGCCCCCTTAGGAGGTAAATAATTGATGATGAAAAAAATGTAGAGTGGATGATGAAATTCAGATGATGAGAGGAATGTAGTGATTTAGCTCTCGATAATTGATTAAAAGATGCCCCAGTTTGAAAAATAAGGTCAAAGTTTGAGAAAAATAAAATAAAAATGAAAATGCCACAAGAAATCACCTTGGTTGACCCTTAAAAGGTAAAAGGGGTAAAAAGGGCAAGTCATTTTCACCTTTTGACTTTAGTGATTTTGTTGCTCTGACGCTGACTTGGCGAGATGGAGATTTCGTATCACAGACATAGATTTGAGCAAGCCCATTGATACCAGAGACCAGCTGCGTATGGACCACCGGTGAGTCGATTCAACCCTCTTTGTGTTGAAAATTTGTGATTTTAACTAAATTTTGATGCATTTTTACACGGATTTAGGTTTGAACAACCTATTTTAGCGCATAGAGTAGGAGTTTTAGCACTTGCGAGGTTTTTTTTAGTGCATATAGGGTGTAAAATAACACTTTGAGGAAAGAGGCAGTTTAGCGTATAGGATACACACAATAGTGCATTTAGGATGCTTGATAGGAAATTGGTACTTTAGTGCATATAGGAAATAGATTAGCACATTTAGGGTTTTAGCGCATTAGGGGGATGAAATGGCGCATATGCTTAGGGGTTTAGCGCATAAGGGAGAAACTATAGTACTTTGAGGACATAGAATGGTGCATAGGGGTATTTAGCACATCGGGTGGAAACTTCAGTGCTTTTGGGGTTTTAGTGCATAGAGACCATAGATTAGCGCATCTAGGAAATTTAGGCAGAATGCACTATTTGATGAAATTGATGAAAATAATGATGACGTATTATTGCTTCTTTGGTCAATAGATAAATAAGTTTTCTTGTCATCATGTTGATATGGATAGAAATGAAAGAAGATTTGATGATGAATTGATAATTTTGCTTCCAAAAATAGAAAAAAAAGAGTAGGTAGTTGATAACTTTGTTTCTATTGAATGAAAAACAAAGAGCAGATGATTGATGAATTGTTTGATTTGCTGATAACTTTGCTATAGAAAACAAAGAGTAGATGATTGATATGACTTCTAATAAATTTTCTTTCTATGATAAGATGATTTGATTGTTGATAAATTTGCTTTCCTAAAAAATAAAACAGATAGTAAATGATGATAAAGTAGATTGATTTGATATTCAGATAGATAGATTTTGCATTGATTTCGTGATATGAGTCACTTAGATAGAGAACTTGATATGGTTCACTTGATATGAGTCACTGATATGGGTCATTGATATGGTTTACTTGATATGGTTCACTGATATGGGTCACTTGATATGAGTCATTTGATATGGTTCACTAATATGGTTCACTGATATGGGTCACTTGATATGGTTCACCGATATGGGTCACTGATAGATAGATATGAGTCTGATTGATTTGTATGATGTGAAGTAGATAGATTACGTTGATATGAGTCTGATTATCATTGTGATGACCAAAAAAATAGGAGGGTTTCAAAAACCTCTAGATTAGAGAGCACTTCTTTGTGGGTTGGGATCGGATTCAAGATCTAACACCTGTAGATGTACAGTTGATAGTGGGATGTGGGTTGAGATCTTTGTTGTCTATTCCTCCTATTTGGGTCAACAGGGGATTGTTGACCGCACTAGTAGAGAGATGGCATTTAGAGCATAATACCTTTCATTTGCCGATGGGTGAGATGACTGTAACCTCAGAGGATGTATATAGGATTTTGGGGATTCCAGTGGTAGGTGCTCTTGTGGTTTATGACCACAAGGAGCTAGGGGGTACAAACACACTTAGGAGGGTGTTTAGGGATGCTCATATAGCAGGGTATTGGGTTCCATGGGAAGATTTGAGGGGATATCCGACCTTACTCACCATTTTGAGTGCATTCATTGGAGGCTTCCATTGTATGGACCACCGGTAAAAGGGACTATCAGTTGGGTGGGGGAGGATCATTGAGTAGATGATAGGTCAGCAGCGGAGATATGCCTGGGGGAGTTGCATGTTAGCACATTTGTACCATGACTTGCATTAGGTAGTATACAAAGGATTGTCTAGTTTGTCTTGTGGTGTTACCTTGCTCTAGATCTGGGCGTAGGAGCATAATGCTATTATGAGACCACTTTTTCCTAGAGCTAGGCCACTAGGCAGGCCATGTGTATATGCATATTCTAGTGTACTTTTCTAGCCCAAGCTGGGAAAATTGGAGTGTTGGCGACAAATTCTTGATGATGTTGATTCAGTGATATGGAGGCCATACATGGATTGTGAGGCGTGGGATACTGATCATTTGGAGATGCCATTTGTATGTATGCCCTAGTATCTGATAGGTCAGACCCCATTCATTATAGAGATATTTTTGGCATTGCGAGTGTAGAGATAGTACGACTATACACAAGGGATGCCTTAGGGTGTTGCGCACTATGGGTGATGTAAGGATGATACTGGATGGGGGCCATGCATTTCATATTAGGTGGCGTATACAAAGTATACTAGTTTACAACCCAAGGCATGGGATTACAGGTCAGATACTACTAATGCAGGGGTGTCGGATGAGTACTTGGCTCATTTTCACACACATCCATTTCCTCATTTTACATGTCCAGATGAGTCGATGCCTATTTTGATGGCACATCAGCCAGGGGGTAGGAGACAGGAGGATGTGGCAGGGGGAGAGTAGGCAATGGGTGGAGGGGATGAGGAGGATAATGGAGATGAGGAGGAGAGTGGAGATGGGGAGAGCTCAGATGATGGTGGTGGGGATGACGATGGAGATGGCGGAGGGGATGAGCAAAGGCCAGTGAGACAAAGGATAGATATTTTGGGAGGTGTACATATCATGTAGAGGTCGAGGACTGGTATGGGATAGAGGACAATGATTAGGGTCCCTTCAACAGTATAGTGGGCATAGATAGCTAATTTGCAGGCCCAGGTACAGACTCTTCAGGGGTAGCAGGCACAATTGTAGAGCTAGTTGGCCCAGGCTCAGATTTTTGTAGTACAGTTACAGATAGTTTGCACAGGCACATGCATAGGCATAGGCACAGGCATAGGCATAGGCACAGGCACAAGCAGTTCCTCCTACCCCAGACCCACAGGTGGCCCAGTCGATTGCAGAGAGAGACTCCTTTTGACAGAGGGCAGTAGAGGCAGAGAGGGTTGTTGAGAGACTCATGGGCATAGTTGAGAGCGCATCTTTGTGAGAGGCCATCGCAGAGGGGTTTGAGATTTCCAGGTGAGCTGAGCATTACTGGATTAGATATGAGCAGTTGTGCCCTCCCAAGCATAGAGATCCTTACCCTTGGTCCCACAATAGATCCAAGAGTAGATCACAGACACACAATAGAGGGATTACAGGGCTTCGATAGGATCCTGACATAGGTGGTAGTGGCAGGCCACTTGTCTCTAGACCAGCTCCATCAGGGGGCTCCACTAGCTAGCCTTGATATGTGATTTTTACTGATGTAGTATTATTGATGTATTTCACACATGTATATCATTTTTGGAGCATGTACATTGATTTTGATCATTTCTCATGTATCTCTCTATACTTTTCAGTTTCATTGGACATTGGACATTTGTATTTATTTTTGATGAGCGATGATATGCAACGGCGATGAGTTTTGATGATGTGCATGTTTGATGTGATTATGTGATGATGATATGGATATGCATTTGTTTGTATATGTTATGAAATGGATTTGTGATTCCTTTTAATGGATTTATGACTAACCATGTGATGTAGGATGATTCTTATGATGATGATTTGTGATGTGTTCTAATGATGTTATGCAGGTGGATGACTTTATGATGTGATTAATGAAAATATGCAATGGGATATTTGATATGCATATGACAAATGTAATGTTTTGCAAATGATGTGGAAATGTAATGTATATATGAATTTTTTGTTTTTGGATTTTTCAACTGTAAGAAATAATGATGATGTGAGGGAAAATGGATGTTTATGTTTATGAAATGCATCATGAATTTTTAATATGTATATGAATGATACGAAATTGAAATGTGATATGGGACAAGATATGAAAATGATAGATGATTAAAGATATGATATGAGTGTGACAAATGATAAATGATATGAATAATGGTATGAAGTGAAATAAACATGATTAATAATAATGAGTTGTATGATAAGATGATATGAAATGTAATGAAATGAGATGAAATGGATGAAATGATAATGACAATGAAATTGTAATGAAATGATAAGTGAAAATAGATTATGAAACGATGACACAAAGATAAAATATGATAATGAAATGGTAATGAAGATGATAAATGGTATGCACCTGTGTAGAATGAAAATGAAATGAATATAAAAATGGTAAGTAAGATATTAATGATATGAAAATGGTAGATATTATGAAAATGAAAGTGATATGTAATGATAAAAGATCTAAATGATATGCAATAAAACAATATATAAAATGAAGATGATAAAAAATGAGAATGATCAATGATATGCAATGAAGTTATATGATATGAAAAATGAAAAATGAAATGATAATGCATAATGATGGATGAATAAATGATAAAGGATGAAAATGAATGATAAATGATAAACTATATGATATGTACAAGACCTAGATGAAATGACAATGATTAATGAAATGATGATGAAGATGAAAGATGATAATGAAACAAATGTTCGAATGTCCTCCACAAATAGTCCAAAGGAACATGATAGTCGCTGATGTTTTTGTTCAGCCTTTCAAAACTTTGATGCAAATCCAGTATGTGGATATGTATAATGATCTAAATGAAATGCAACTAAATGACACCAACCGTTTTTTGAGCCCTTTGTTAGCTTTCTTGAATCATCATAGAGCATTTTAAAATGTTGGAAGTATGTACAAGTATCAGAGGGGAAATTAGCACCAATGATGACCTGAGTACAACTTTCATGATTTTTGATATAGCAAGTGAGCACAAGCATCGAGGTATAATCTAACCAAGATGACCTGAGCACTTCTTGCATAAATAGACAAATATCAACCACTTTCTAATGCAAATTTGGAATTGTCATCAATGATACGCTTTGGAAATCATGTCTCATGACATATTTGTACCAGATTGATAGTTAACCTCAAGACAACAGACAAAGAAAAATCATTTTCTTTTCTTGCCACTCTAGTTCAATACATCATTGAGTGTGCTCTAGAGGGATGATATCAAAAATCAAACAATGATTGATCAAAATATAACACTTCTATTCCAAACATTATTCAGATTTTAGATCATCCAGATATGTGTTAGGATATGGTACTTGCTGAAAACTGTTATGATATGGATCAATGATTCGATAGTTGTTCATGTGATTTGATTGTTTGTTCACATGATTGGATTTTATGTCATTGTCTAGCTATTTTGGTAGAACCTGAAAGTTGATTCCCCCCACTATGTCAATGTTTTGCCCCCAGTATTGACACAACTTGCTAAAATGAATATGTACAACGATCAAGCCATGGTAAGATGTTATCGCTCTAGGAAAATAATGGCCATATGATGTTGTTATGGCCCTAAGATGATGATGAAAGGATGCATAAAATAAAGGCTAAGAAGCTAAGTGCAGAACATGAATTAATAGATGGAGAGCTACAAATAGCATCTGTTTGCCAGATTTTCACTATTTGTTTTTATTGCATTTTTCTGATTTTGATTTTTTTGTATTTTTCTTGTTAATAGACTGCCTATTGCTAGGTTTTCACCCTATGACAAATTTTTTGTATTCTTTGATTATTATTATAATTATTTTTTTCTACTATTTTTGTTGTTTTTTAAGGACTTTTTCTACTATTTTTGTTGTTTTTTCAGGACTTTTTATGGATGATGATAATTGATTTAGACATAATATTTTTTCAGGTGCATGTTGTTGATGGGTTCGTCAAACAGGTCCCCTTCTGGTATTGACAACTTTTATGCTCCTGAACCATATACTGCTACAACCACGTAAGGACCCAACCAATTTGGTTCAAACTTTCCTTTCTTCTCTTTGTCTTGTTGATTTCGTGGGTTTTCCTTCAAAACAAGATCACCGACCTGAAAGGTACATGGCTTGAATTTGTGATTATAGCTACGAGACATCATCTGTTGATATGCTTTAAAATGATCAGTTGCTCATTGTCTCTTCTCATTGAGGAGTTCGAGCTCTTGCAGTCAGGAAACTCTGTATTCATCATCTGTTGTGAGACCCTTCAATGATACCTTGAGTGATGGAATCTCAACATCTAGAGGTAATATGGAATTTTCTCCATAGACAAGAGCATACAGTGTTGCTCCTATTGGCATTCAGATGCTAGTTCTATAGGCCCATAATGCAAGATTGAGTTGAACATGCCAATCTTTCCCTACATCATTCACAGTCTTCTTCAAAAATTTAAATATAGTCTTGTTTGAGGCCTCTGCTTGGCCATTCCCTTGTGGATAGTAAGCTGTTGAATATCTGTGCTAAATATGGAATCTCTCGCAAAGTTCATCAACATCCTGATTCTTGAATAGTCATCCATTATCTATGATGATGGAGTTGGGAATGCCATACCGACAAATGATATAGTTGAGTATGAACGATGAGATTTGTTTGTCGGTAACCTTAGTGAGAGGTACTACCTCAATCCACTTGGTAAAGTACTTTATCACTGTGATGATGAACTTGTGCCCATTTGATGATGAAGGATGAATCTTTACAACTAGATCTAACCCCCATTGAGAGAATGGCTAGGTTAGTGTGAATGGTTGTAGTTCCTGTGCTGGTGCATGGATGAGATTCCCATGTATCTGAAATTTTGAGCATTTTTTCACAAAAGTGAATGATTCTCTTTCCATTGTAGGCCAGTAGTAACCCATTCTAATCAATTTATTGGATAAGGTCAGTCCACTTTAATGAGTACCACAAATGCCACCATGAAATTCTTGTAAATCCTTTTCAGATTCATCACGTTCAAGACATCAAAGTAAAGTACCATCAAGATCGTGACAATAAAGGGTGTCAACGATAAGAGTATAGAGAGAGGATTGGCAGATAAATTTGCACTTTTGGTTTCAAGATAAGTCAGGTGGTAAGATGTCATCTTTTAGGTAGGCATAAATCTTACCATACCAAGGTGAATTGGATCCTACTAAGTGGCAAATGATTTGGCTTTCAGGTGTGTCATAGGCAGGTGTAAATGATTGTTCCTCTAGAAACTCATAGCGAGCTTGATTTTCTGGGAGTTGCAACATTGATGCGATCGTGGCCATGACATCAACTGCTTTGTTATCAAGTCTTGGAATCTGTATGAACTTGATATCCATGAAGTACTTCTTGAATTCATCAACCATTTTCTTATATGGCAATAGTTTGTCATCTTTGGTCTGATAATCATCATTGATTTGATTAATGACTAACTGTGAGTCACATAGACTTGTAGTTATGTGATCCTCTATTCTAATGTGATCTTGAGTCTAGTGATTAAAGCTTCATACTTGGCTATGTTGTTGGTGCATGGAAACATTAACCTATATGACCAAGGAATGGTATGTCCTTGAGGAGTGACAAAGAGTATGCCTGCCCCCAATCCATGTTGAGTGAAGGAAACATCAAAGCATAATGGCCATGGTTGTTTGGATTATGTAGTGAAGACATCAACATCTAGAAATTCAATGTGCATGGGATGCTCTGCTTGTAGTGGTGCTTCAGCTAGTTGATCAATGATAACTTATCCTTTGATTGCTTTACAATCAACATAATGGATGTCAAATTCACTTAGGATCATAACCCATTTTGCTAACCTTCTTGTTAATGTAGCTTTTCTGAATAGATACTTAAGTGGATCAATCTTTGCAGCAAGATTGATTGTATGAGTTAACATGTAGTGCCAAAATTTCTGTGAGGCAAAGACTACTACTAGACAAGCCTTCTCGATGAAAGTGTAGTTGAGTTCATGACTTGTTAGTATTTGAATAATGTAATAAATTGCACGTTCCTTTCCTGTAGAGTCTTTCTGTGCTAATAATGCCCCCAAAGATGTCTCTGTTATGGCAATTTATAAGATTAGCGGTTTGTCTGGATTTGGTGGTACTATTACTTGTGGGTTCATTAGATATTGCTTGATCTGTTGAAAGGCCATTTCACACTTGTGATCCCATTTGAAAGGAACATTCTTATGCAATAGATGTGTGAAAGGTAGACTCTTATCTTCTAGCTATGCAATGAACCTTCATATAGATTGAAGTTGTCCCTATAATGATCTCAATTGACTAATATTCCTTGGTGGAGGAATTTCCATGATTGCTTGTACCTTAGCAAGATCTACTTCAATTCCTTTTTCTAATACTATTTATCCCAAGAGCTTTCTAGATGTGACCCCAAAAACACATTTCTTGGGATTGAGGTGAACTTTGAACTTTTCCAACCTTGCAAAGATTTTGGATAATACTTTAAGATGTCATTCTCTTGTGTGTGATTTTTCCAATATATCATCTACATAATCTTCCATGAATGTGTGCATCATGTCATGAAAAATTGTAGTCATAGCTCTTTGGTATGTAGCCCCAGCGTATTTTAGACTGAAAGGCATGACGTTCCAACAATAAGTCCCCCATGGACATGTGAAAGTTGTTTTGTCCTAGTCTTCAGGTGCAATCTTGATTTGGTTGTAACCAGAAAAACCATCCATTAGTGAATACATGGCATGGCTAGCTGTCAGATAAACTATGGTGTCAATGTTTGGAAGTGGGAAGTCATCCTTAGGACATGCTTTATTAAGATCTCTGAAATCTATGCACACTCTGATACATCCATCTGGTTTGGACATAGGAACAATGTTGGAGATGCATTCTGCATAGTCGATTGATCTTATAAATCCCACATCAAGGAGTTTTTTCAGTTCTTCTTTAACCGGTAGTGCAACATGAGGATGTATCTTTCTGAGTTTTTGTTTCACAGGGTTAACTCCTAGTTTGATGGACAAGTGATGCATTATGAGATTGTGATCAAGACCTAGCATGTCTACATAAGACTAGGAAAAGTTGACTTGATTTTTTTTAGAAATTCCATGAACTCAGGTACTTCTTTATCTGTCATTGATGCAGCTAACTGTAGAATCCTTGGTTGTTCTGTAGTTTCAAGATTAACCTCTTTTGTAGGCTCAATCAAGATAGGCGATCACTCATGATAGTGCTCGGGGAGAGTGTCAAGCTTCCCATAATTTGGTGCCTTAAAAAGGTTTTCACCATTTGATATGCTTTTTGTTTTATCTTTTGTTTGATCTAATATTGCCAAATTTTGGTTTTCACCATTAGATCTTTCTTTTCAATTTTTATTTTTGTAGCTAGGAGACTTGACACTCTCCTAATTAAAGACTCTATGTCAAAAATCGCTAGTGAAACAATCATTTGTGTAATATGTGGAAAGGAAGTTCACAATAGATTCATCACTTGGAAGCATAAGTATATCAATAGGTTCAGATGAATCCTAGTCAATGAGGTTGGGATGGACCAAAGGTAGCAGGTCATCAGGTTGTGTGAAATCGGCTATGGTTATGGTCATAACAAAGTTGTCTATAGAATCCAAGGTATGAGGTAGATCAATGATGGTACTATTCTTGTGATAGTCTCGTTCGTTTAAATCTAACTCAGTATCACTAGAATCATAGTCACCTTGTAGTTCAAATTCTTGCAGTTGGGACCCTGACCCTTCACCTTCGATTAGAGTTGGGGTGTACTTGTGTATCACATCAACCTTTTTGTCCCTCCAAAACTCATCATTGTAGATGGTGTCCCATTCATATTCACCAGAGTCTGTGTCAGAGTTATTATCCATGAAATTCTGAATTGATGTCAAACATGCTTCTATTGTATCAAAACCTTCTTGCAATGTGAGGACAATATCATGCAACTACTTGGATGCTCTTTATTTTGAGTTAGTATCATAGCCTCGTCCTGTTTTATCTTTCACAACAAGTCTTGGAAGGTAAATAGGCTCAACTACTCCTTTTCTTTTCCTGATAGGACCATTGCCATCATATCCCATCTTTTACATGATTGAATACCCTTTACCATATTGATCAGTTGGTATCTTGACATTGAGAACTATTTCATCTTCATCTTTATAGAGATAATTTAGAACTTCTCTATCCTCAGGATCTTTCATGGGGAATTTTTCTTTGATAAATCATCCATTAAACTTTGTACTTGACTCTATTGGTGGTTGTGTTGATGTTGATGCTATTGATATTTGTTGTTGAGTGATAGAAGGTTGTCCATGTGACTGAGGTGATGTAGGTAGATTGGAAAGACAGAAAGAGTACTCCCCAACTCTATTGTCCTTGAATCGTAGTTGCTTGTCAAAGCTTTTGGTTAACTAACTAATTTGTGTGTTAACTTTGGGAGAAGTACTACCAAGAGCTTCTTGATTGTTGGGAACCAAAGTGTCTTGACTAGCTTTGATGTTGGGACAAGTCTGATTGTTCAAATTATCAGTTGGTATTGTGATCTCCTGTTTGTCATAAGGAAACTTAAGAAATTGATGATATGTGGATGAGACAACTTGCATTTTCATGGATCCAAGGACGACCCAACAAAATTTTGTATGCAAGATCATGGTCTAATACTTGACAAAAAGTATTCTTGATGACAAGTCCCACTTTGATCAACAACATGATTAAACCCTTGGATGCTCTTTCCTCATCATCATAGGATTTAATAGTAATCTTTCTTCTGGGATCAATGGAGTCCTCAGAAAATCCTAAAGCTTGAACTAACTTCATGGTACACACATGTTCAAACCAGCACCTCCCATCTATTAGGACGCATTTGGCATGAAACTTGTGGATCGTGACTTCTAAGTATAGTGATGAATTATGGGGATGAGTCATGGAAACACCACCTTTTTCAGAGAATGAGAGGAATGTGGGTGAGGACAATTGTCATAACCTGGCTTGGATTTGGTCCACATCCATATCAGTGGATACGATCATTTCAACAAGGACCTTTTCTAGAATTTCCTTGTGTGTTGGGGAAATCTTCAAGAGTTCTAAGATAGAAATCTAAGCAGGAGTTTTTCTTAGTTGATTGACTAAGTCATATTGATGTTGAGGTGGGGGCACAATAGATTTTGAAGAATCTCCCTTTAAGACAAATTTAGCTTGTGCCCTTGTTGTTGCATTGACTTGTCTATATTCCAACTTTTCCTTGACCTTTATGAGATTGACTTGCTCGTCATCATTGTAGATATGGTTCATTATATTATCATTGATATGATTCATAATTTTTCTAGAAGAAACCCCTTTGATAGTTGGGAAAAGGGTTGGGAAATGCTTGGGGGTATTCATTTGATTGTTGGTGTCCTTCTATTGTGATGGCACCATTTTTTATTAAGTCTTGGATGACATTTTTTCAGGGCTTGACAATTATTTGTGCGATGGCCCTTGCATCAATGATAACCACAATAGTATGCATCATTCCATGATGAAGGCTTCACACTAGGTTCAAAGTTGCATTGAGGTGGCAAAGTAAGAACATTTTTAGCCATCAACTCTTTGAATGCCGATTCTAAAGATTGACCCAGTGGAGTAAAAATTCTTCTACTAGAGAAGAATGAAGATCGTTGTGGATTTGTATTCGAAGCATTTCCTAAGGCATTGTTGTTGTTATTGTTTCCATGGTAAGCTTGATTGTTGGAATTCCTTTGATTGGGAGTAAAATTTTGATTCACATTATTCCTCGGAGGAGGAGGATTGTTTCCTTGATTTGTGACCGAGTTGACATTGTTATAGTTATTGTTGCGAGGAGCACTTGGAGTATTAAGAACAAATGGATTAGTTGAGAAATGATTTGCATCTACAACACCATCATTTACCATGTTTTTTTTGTGAGTCCAAAACTTAGACTTGTCATTGTGGTGATTTGAAGAGCTAGGATTGTCCTTTTCAAGTTTTATTATCCCTCTCTAGATTAAGGCACCTTCAATGGTGATGGAATTTTCAATCAATTTCTGAAAAGAGGGAGGACAATGAAGATTAAGACGATAGCTCATCTCTTGATCTAAGTTGTTTATGAAAGTGGTTATCTTTTCCTTTTCAAGAACATGACATGAGTATCTAGTGAATAATCTTCTCCATCTCTGATGAAATGTAATGAATGGTTCACCAAGTTTCTGTTTAGCCTTGTAGAGATCAATCATGGTTATTTGATGTTGGATGTTGTAGGAATATTATGATATGAATTCGTTAATCAATTCCTCAAATGTCTTGATAGGTGGTGTGATTTTCGATAGCCATTCCATAGATTGACCTCCAAGACTCCTAGGAAAAAAACTCATCAAGTATGTGTCCTCATGAGCGAACTATAAAGTCATATTTCAGAAGTCTAATATGATCGATTGGATCTGATTTCCCATTATAACAATCAAACTTTGGAACTTCACAATGTTTGGGAAATGGGATCATGCTGAGACATCAGTCAAAAGGATAAGGACAAATGTCATCAAGAGCATATGTCTTCATTGTGGCTTCCCCTTGTAGATCTTTAATTTGTCCTTGTAGTGCTTTAATTTGTTGAGACAAGGCACTAAAATCAAACAAGGGTGTTTCATGAGGATTACTCTTTATGTTCTCAGTATCAAAATCATGAGGCAATTTAGCTCCTTTGTCATCTAGATAGAGGAAATACTTCTCTTTATTGTGTTGCAAGATATTTTCTAAGGATTTGTGAAATTTGGGATCGCTCGACCTCTCTAATGTGACATTCATCCTCTCATTCATCATCACTATCTATAGGAGTTTTGCTCATGTCCATGTATTTATTGAAAGGGAATGGATTTTATTTTCTTTTATCCATGTTGTCATTAAAAAGGGGATTACAACTCACACTATAAAGGGGACTACTACTCTCACCTTCTTCTTGAGTTCTTCGAGTATGATCTTCTTGTTGAATGTCCTCTTTTAGCTTATTATATTGAGATCTTGTAAAAATAGGCATATGATTTTGAAATGTTCTTCTAGACTTAGATCACAGTTTTGATAAGTGAAAAAATCATGATGTCTTGATCTGATAAGATGAAAATCCTATGATATGATTAGAGACGTTCCTAACTCTTGATTGTGGCTTCTAATGATGAAGGATATCAGAATCCTGTTGGGGAAGTTGAATCAAAAAAATCAAGAATTTGTTTGAAAGGTGAACTTTTAAGATTTGATCCTTGTTTTTGAAGAATGATAAGTATATCAAATAGCCTAATTAAACTCACTAAAGGATTTGGCTAGGATGTGTTGGATATTCAATAGAAGGTTGTGGTAGATAATCAAAGTTGAGAGGTTGATTGTGATTGTGTCATTATGATAGAGCTCTTCTCTGGAAATAGGCTCTTGAATATAAAGGCTCTAAAACATACTCGTTAGTAAATCCCCTAGAAAAATCTTGGTACCTATGGAGAAACTCACGATAATGGACCAAGACGTTTTGACTTTTATACAAAAGCTTTCTATGTTGCAAGGTTTTCTTGTAACCTAAATGTTTCTTAGGTTTCTTGATCCTATTGGCAATCAACCTTCTAATAAATTTGGTTGATTTCCACTCTCTAAGCATGAGAGAAATGTCAAAATGCTACTGGACCAAGGATGTTACACATTTAGATCTTTCTACAGTAAAAATTCTAGAAAGTGACAAATGTGCTACTCTATTCCCTCTATACGTTGCAGAAGCAGAAATATGCGCTAGAGAAACAGTAAAATGCACTACAACAGACCTTAGATGCGCTACTCTGTGTCCTATATGCGCTAAAACAGTTTTCTGATGTAGTTTTCCAAATAGTTTTGAACGATTTCAGCTAAATTTTTGCATGTTCATTTTGGATGATCTTTTACCTGAATTAATGTGATTGAAGATATAGCAAACATTTTGAAACAGTTATTTTTAAGCCCTATCTTAAACATCAAGTGTATGTTCATAAATGTTTTCAAAAAGTGTTTTCATAGGTTTTGCACATAACAAAAAATTCAGGCAGACTCATGCTTAGTACTCAAGTA
This sequence comes from Sequoia sempervirens, assembly GCA_007258455.2. Lineage (NCBI taxonomy): Eukaryota > Viridiplantae > Streptophyta > Pinopsida > Cupressales > Cupressaceae > Sequoia > Sequoia sempervirens. Next base: position 241,547,997 of record VDFB02075321.1, on the reverse strand, counting down.
GGTCATCATAATAACCACAACCCACATTTTAGAACTACATCAACTCACACAGTTGTGTCACCCCTTGTAACACCTCTCTAATATCGGGCTGGTAAGATAGTATTTGATTTTTGATTTGGTATTTTAACTGCTAAATGTTATTATAATGAGGTTAGATATTGTTGATTTAGTGAAAGGTTATTATGATTAGCTATGATGATGCAATTAATTTATATATATGGGGGTTAACTACAGTCAGGATGTAGTATGTGCTTCAGCTATGTATATATGTATATGCACAGGTACCCTGTCGTGTGTATGTTACAGGTACCAGGTACCGACTCCACTTGGCTTCATAGGTCTGAGCATACCTTCCTCGATGGTGGTTACTAGAGGTAGTCATAGGCCAAAATTCCCCTACCCTAGCCCACTATACCCTATTAGGACAATGTTTCTGTATTGTTGTCTTCTATCCAGTTACCTAACAGTAACTTCTGGAGCACCCTTCTCCCTTATCTGACTTGTTTGCTTGTCTCTTTGAGGTATTTGGTTTTGGTTGTCATTAATATTTCATGCATATTTTAATATGGCATATTTTGTGATTTTAATTAATTGTTCCTTTTGGGGTGAACTTTGATGCATAATTTTATTAAAAATAAATAAAAATAAAATAAAATGCTTTTATTCCTTTTGTTGGTTTTGGAGGGGGAAAATATAAAAGAAATGAGAGCTTTGCTTTGAGGGGGAATTTTTATTTTGGAAAAGAGGAGAAAAATTGTTGTTTGGGGCATGGTGAAAGAAACCCTATGAATTTGGGTGATTGAGTGGGGAGATGGTGAAAGTTTTCTGGTAAGAAAATTGTGGGCAATAAATTGTTAAAAACAACAGGCTAGTTCTTGTTTGTTGTTTGTTTTTGGAGCTTGATCGTGCCTCTTGCATTGAGAAAATTCTCTATTTCAATTTTGGGGTAGTTAGAGGTACTTTTTTGTTGTTCCTCTTTGATGTTTGGCTGGTAAACTTTCTTTCAAATCTAGGTTTTTTGCTGTCCTATGAGAATATGAGAAACTCCTTTATGTTTTTTTTTGCCTTGTTTGGAGTTGAATGTTGGTGTATTTTAATTGATTAGTGCTACTGCTTGGGATTTTTGTGTGACTGAAATTGTAGAACTCCAACAACTGGAGTTGGGTTTATGGAAATAAAATCTGTTTTGGGTTCTTTCTTATTGTTTTCTTCTTGCCCAATTAGTATGATAAAATTGTGTTTTCTATTGCTGCTCATTACCCTGTTGATTAAAATAAAAATTTAGGGTGGAATTCATGTTGGGATGTCAATACCTCAGCTGGGTTTTTGCGAATTTGAAATCTGGGCACTTTTAATTTTCTATGTTTTTTGGCTTGCTTTGTGTGGAAAATGACGTTTTTCTGGACAACACTTCTTTCTGGCCCTAAAATCAAAACTCAAAGGTGGATTTTGACTTGAAATGTCCAAATCCGAATTGGGTCGGGCTTAGATTTGTGATCCGGGCACTTTCATTTTTTTATGATTTTGCCCAGCCATGCATAAATGGCATTTTCTAAATAACACCCTATTTCAGGTCATAAAATAAAATAATAAAAGTGGAACCCAATTGGAAACGTCAAAATATGAACTGGGTCTTCATCCGATTTTTAATCTGGACACTTTTATTTTTCATGTTTTTGCCCAGCCTTGCCTTAAATGACATTTTCTGGTACAACACCTCATTATGGGTCTGAAAATTGAAAATTGATGGTGGATTCCAACTTGGGATGCCAAAATCTGAATTGGGTCGGATTTAGAATTTTAATCCGGACACTTTGATTTTTTATGTAATTTTGATGCCTCTATTTCATGATTGAAATCAACCATTTGAATGATTAGCAGCAATGTTTGTTTGACTGTATTAAAAAGATTTTATGATGGATTTTGTGGCTTTTCTTATGTGTCACTCTTGTTATGGATTCCTTGGTTGGATAAACGAGAAGGCCTATCCGTCTGCAGGGCGTTGAGTTATCCGTCTATAGGGCGTTGATACGGGCATGGTTATGTTTCCTCGCTTGTATGAGAGGTGTACCTAGTTCCGTGTAGTGCCATCCCTTCGAGAAAACATGATGACATTCCATCTAGTCAGCAATCTTGTGCCTCATACCTTAGTGGTCATGAGTAGTACCCAGCATATTATTGTTTGAACGTCTTCATTATGTGATTTTGGCTTAATGCATTGTATACCATGTCTGCTCTGTGTCTGAGGTGAGTGTTGATCATTTGTTACCCCTTCCTTGTTTGCTGCTTGGGCCTTGTGACTACCTTCGAGCATAGTGGGGTGGCCACTTTTGAGTCTACATGGTAGGGAGGCGTTGCCACCGCCATTGGGGACCGACGTACAGGTTACTGGAGCACCAGGCGAAGCTGATCCCTCTTGTTCTCGTCTTATATGTTGATGTATTTTATTTCATGGCTATGCATTTTATCTCTTGTATATTCCTTTATGCACATTGTACTCTTTTGAGAGAAAAAGACATCATTAATTTAATGAGAAGATATGTGATGTTTATATTTGGGTTACGAGTTCTGATGTTGGTATCGGACTTGCTTATATGATGATAATTCTTTTATAGCTTTTCCTTCAGAAATTTTTATGCAAACAAATATTAGATCTTGGTTGTATTTCCTTCATGTTTATAGTCCGCTTAAGTTTCAGAGCAACACCACCTTTTGTTAAGGTTCCAGAGCTACGCTGCAAGTTCTGAAGCAGCACTGTTAAGGTTCCGGAGCTGCGCTGCAAGTTCTAGAGTAGCGCTGTTAAGGTTCCGGAGCTGCGTTGTAAGTTTTGGAGCAGCACTATAGGTTCCAGAGTAGCATTGCAAGTTCCAGAGTAGTGCTGCTAGAGTTCTAGAGCCGAGTTGGAAGTTTCAGAGCAGAGCTAGAAGTTCCGGAGCCGAGTTGGAAGTTCTGAAGCATAAGTTTCAGAGCAGAGCTGGAAGTTCTGGTGCTGAGTTGAAAGTTCTGGAGCAGAGCTAGAAGTTCCAGAGCCAAGTTGGAAGTTCTGGAGCTGAGTTGAAAGTTCCAAAGCAGAGCAAGAAGTTCTAGAGCCGAGTTGAAAGTTCTGGAGTAGAAGTTTTAGAGCAGCACTGTAGAAATTCCAGAGCAGCACTGTAAGTTCTAGAGCAACTCTGTAGGTTTTGGAGCAGCTCTGCTAAGGTTTCAAAGCATCTTCCCTAGAGTTATCATATATGTTCTATCTAGTTTTTCTTAGAGGGTAGATTAATCCTCTCCCTTGGGCTACAATAGGCCATTCTTGTCCTTGTATGTGGTCGTATTAATGTATTGGAAAATGCTTTATGTGTAAGTTATTTTGTATGTTTTCAAAAAAAAAATTATCTTGTCCTCTTTTGGCTCTTACCCTTCAGGGTTTGCGTAACGGGATGTTACACCCCTGAAGGGGCGCTCATGTTTTTGTCTTTCTAGGTGCGTACTCAAAGTGACAAAAGTGGGTATTGGATCCCTTGAGTAAACGGTCCTTGGTAGTTATATGGTGAGTATCTTGGGGGAAAATTCTTCCCTCCCCTTGCACTGTGATTATTAGGATGTTCAAAAATTGACACGGTTGGCTACTACACTAGGTTCCTAGTAAGGGTTTTCATTCAGTGTGCCAATAATAAACTCCCTTAGGAGACCTCCCAACCTTTAGAACAAAGGCTTTGGAGATGGTTATCTTGCACACTACCGAAAAAAGTGGGTTTCCCCAGATTTTCTCTAAATTTTATAGTGGGGTGGAATAACTTGGCTTTGGTTTGAACCCACTTGGGTCATTACTCTTGGGTGAGTACTTTTTCCCACAAGAGTAGGCCCTCTAAAGGATGTAATAAAGCATTAAAATTGCCAAAATTGAAAAGGAAAGTTTGGTATTTTGATCACCCAATTAAGGAGAGAGCATAGACCTATTGCCACAGACAAAGCAGACAATGTTCATTTTAGAGCCCAAATGACAATGATTTAATCTATGTGAAGATATTACTTCACAACAAGCATAAGATTCATTTTAACTGCAAAATCAATGTGTGGTGACTACCCTAGGATTGCTTCTTTTTAAATTCCATGCCTATCCTAGGATTGGTTCATTTTAATTTGATGTGTCTACCCTAGGGTTGTTTCTTTTTAATTAGAAAAAAACTCTATCTGCGGAAGGTGTCAGACTTAGAAATTTGTTTAGTTACAACCTACATGTGCTAAAAGAAATAGTTAATGTGCTACAAAAGACATCATAAGTGCTGCAAAAACCCTTAAATGCACTAAAAGAAATCCTAAATGCTCTAATCTAAAAATGCAATTTTTTTTAAAACAAAATTTTGATGAAGTGAGATAAATGCATGTGCTTTTTTGTTCCCTAGATGTGCTAAAGTAATTGTCAGATGCGTTGAAGTAGTTCCTGAATGTGTCGAAAGACCTACAAAAGCACTAAAAGAAGTCTTGGATGTGCTAAAATAACTCACGGATGTGCTAAAACACAAAATTTTTCGGAAAGCCAAACTCTAGAATGTGAAATCTTGTAAAAAAAAACCTACAAGTAGATGTTAAAAATGGGGCAAATGTCCCACAGTGGGTGCCAAAAAATGTGTGATTGAAATTAAGTGTATCAAATGCAGATCAAAAATTAAATCAAAACACACCGATGCGACATTATATTGACGGAAACTAATTAAAAGATAAACAAACTCTTAAAACAATAGTTCCTTCAATGACATCTCATTGTTCTCTATCTCTAGTGTTTTTGTCGATTCCATCTTGCTCTCAGATTGTGTGCTAGGCTCAACAAACGGCCTTCCTAGAGAATGAGATTTGAAGATGATGATTGTATTCTATGCTAAGATATGATTAACATGCTTAAACTAAACATGATTGCTAGAATGTAAGATTACAAAATTATGAATGTTAAAGTTGATAATGACAATGCTAAAATGCTAATCGCCTGAATGCAACTAATCTTTAATATCTATCTCTAATGTGTGTGTGTAACCAATGCTTGGATTCGCAGGGGTATTTATAGAGTTTCTGAAAGATTCTAATTGGCTAATGTAATCAACGGTTGAAATCAAGCTTGTCAAGATGAACAGTGAGAGATTCTGGAAGTTGAGAGAAAGATGGAAGGTTGAGAGAATAATGGAAGATGTTTCCTTCCCACAAAACCTTTCACTAAAAAATAGAGGCAACTTGCCATTTGTCATCTTTAGTTATGAGTTTGTTTTGTAGTTGAAGATAATTCCCATAATGAAATAAATAAATTTATTTAATTACATGTGACAATGAATTTAGAAGTTTTCATAATTAAATAATTAATATTTAATTATGTGTGAGAGATGAAAATGGAAGGTAATTAAATATTAAAATATATTTAATTATGTGTGGAGTAGAAAAAGTGTTAAATTAAATATTTGTAATATTTAATTTAACTATGAGATGAAGAAGGTGTTTGGAGGAATATTCCATTATTTGAATATAAACATTCAAATTTAGAATAATATGATAATTAATTTTAAAAAAATATAAAATTTATTTAATTTAATTAAGAGGAAGATAGAAGATGGTAATAATTAAATAAACTTATTTATTTAATTAGGATAGAAGAATTATAAAAGTGACTGATATAAATAAATAATTAAATTTATTTATATGTAGATGACTTTAGAAGATTAATTAAATAATTCATATTTAATTAATTAACAAGCTTGATCAACTATGACCATTTTTAGATGTATACAGTTTCTATTACTTGTACCACCCTTAAATGCTCTCATTGGCATTTCCACAAGGTTTTATAATACTTTACTTAAAAAATTTGCCACATTTTTTTCACCCATATCAATGACAGTGTGTCACATAATAAATACAAGGATAACACAATTTGTTATATTGTGTATGTGGAATGGTTCCATTTTTCCTCAACTATTCATTACTACTTATTATTGTTTACTAAACGAGTATAACGTGGAACACCATGCAACTTCCTTAAATGATAGTTTGAATTATACCTTTAGGTTTTTTAAATATTTAATTTTTAAATATGTTTGTTTATTTTTAGAATCACACAAAACATATGAATTGTAATTTTTTAAAAATTATAACTTAAAAAATTAAAATCATTTACAACATTATATTTAAATGAAAATTTTTATTTATATTATTTGTAATATATTATTTTTATTTTATTTTACATTTTATATTTATATACAAATAATTTTAAAATGTATCAATTAATATATTTAATACAAAAATAAATATTAAATTGATAATATATTATATATTATAATTATTTATTGTTAATACTTATATAATATAATATATTATATTATTTATAGTTTTTTTTAATAAGAAGAGGGTAAAAAATTTATTGATCCAAGCAAACAATACAAAGCAAGAAAGTACAACCAAACCACCAGGGGTCAAAAACCAACAACAAAGAGCTTAAGAAACCCCCAAAAAGCATCTCATATCCTCCATAATCAAATGCTCCAGTTCTTGAGAAAGATCCTCAAGAAGACTTTTCCAATCGTCCACATTCCAAGTACCCATCCTCTTAGATGCCCATTTAGCCAAGCCATCAACGACCTTATTCCATTTTTGTGGGATATTCCAAAAGGTGATAAAATCTCATAAATCACCTAGTGAGATGATTTTCCTAACAACCAGATCCAAGTGCCAGTTCACCTCCTCTAATTGATGCTTATTTTGCAAGTTAATCACAATCTAAGAATTAGATTCACAAATTATACTTCTCCAACCAAGAGCACAAGCCATTTTTAAAGCCACAAGTGTAGCCAAAAGCCTCCATGGAGTTGTTATAGTGTTTCCCTCTCTAGTTTGAGAATAAGAACACAACCACTCCAGAATTGTCCTTGCCAACTCCATTGATCCCAACATGCCCAGGATTACCCCTAGAGGACCCATTAGAATTGATCTTCATAGCCCCTAGAGGAGGTGGCCTCTAATGGCCATCTCTCATAACCTCCCCCCTGACATTCCAACTCAAACCAAATCTAGGTCCACCCCTATCACAACTAGAAATCCCCAAAGTCCTAACCTTTTCCATATTCATAGAATCCACAAGGATTGAAAGATCACACTTGGCTGCCAAAGTCTTCTAAAGAACTCCCAAAATTCTCATCCAAACCTGCTACACTTGAAGCTTCTTATCCAAAAATATCCTGCAGTTGTTTTCCCACCAAATACGCCAGTTGATCAAGCTAGTACCAATTGTCCATGCAATGTGGAGGAAGAATGTCTTGGAAAGATAGCTTCCCAACATGCTCAAAAATTCTTCCAAAGAAGAGGAGTGACAACATAGATGATTCTGGATACTTCCCACCAGAAGTGCCAAATCACCCTAAGAAAATAACATTGGAAAAAGAGATGAGAGGTGTTCTCTTCACTATTGGCACATAAAACACATATAGATGGGCCCTAAAAACCATGCTTCCAAAGATTCTCCCAAGTTAGGAGTCTATTATTAATCAAGAGAAGAGCTACAATTGGGCCAAGAGAATTTATTTTAGATCTGTTTCCACCCATGGGACCCCAATGCACCCATAAGTTTATTTATCCAACACTTAATAACCAGAAGCAACAAAGATTTTACCTTTCTGGTTATGACCCCAGGCCAGAACATCCTTGAAGTGTAGGACTATGTATCCCTTTACATTTTCACACTTTTTTGGGCCCTCCCTACTAAAATTGGGCCTCCTTATGGCTTACTTGGTCCTCTTTTACATCCACAAGCCATAATTAATACATCTTTTTAAGGATAATCCCAACATATATCAAGTGACGAATCAAAAATTAATGATTTTGGATTGTATGGCCCAAATTTAGTGATTTGGGACTCATACACCACTTTGGATGTATGGGTCCCACCTAGGTTTCAGGGCCTAGATTTGAATTAACATAAAATTAAACCTTTCTTGAAAAATGTATCCCAAGCTTAGCCTACTGGGACTCATATGCCACAATTGGCGTACGAGTCCCACTTAGTTTAGAACTAATTTAAATTCAAATTATTGGTAGGATTTTATTTTCCTAGATCTGATGTTGGCTTGTAGTGTTGTAATTTTGAGAAATTTGGCATAAACAAGTACAAATACAAGTTTATTTCACATAATTTCTCCTAACAAGACCTAGCAGGTTTACAAGTCATCAAGCTATCAGAAGAGCATTCAAGAGCATTCAAGAGTGATTATTAAGCATTTTGGAGCATAATTTAAGAATCAAGCATCATGTCAAAGTCTCCATGCATCATGTTTGTTTTTGAGCTAACATTTGTGATGTAGGTATCTTATAATTCAAGCAAGCATTCAAATCAAGATCCATAACATACAAGCAAGAGTCAAGATCAAAATTCATGCTAGCCATTGCATACAAGTTTGTAGCCTTTTTCTCAAGGATTTAGTGAGTTCCAAAATACCTTATTTGTTCATTCAACATTCCTTCTTTCTATTTGAATTCATTTTAAGGTTTGACTACCAAAATGAGGTTTGACCAAGGAAAACCCTATCCACTAACAAAACAACATTTTACCTCTCTTTTATGTGTGATTTCAGATCTAGGTGGTTTAGGTTGAAGATCCATTGAAGAGCAACATTGGAGAAAAGTTGTCAAGTAGTCAAAGTGGTCATCTACCTTGCAAGATCACGAAAAGTCACTTATAAAGCAAAATTCAACATTTTAGAACTAGATATTTAGCTGGAGGAAAGATTCAACAGAGCACTAGAGGATATCGAAGTTTTAGAGCAACCCTGATACTGGGACTAAATTTTCACTTGTGGTGTATGAGTCCCAGTATACCTATTTTTAGAATTTTTTTTGTAGATCCCGATTCACCAGTTCTAGATTCTAGTTTTGGCTCGAAACCCTAAATTGGGACTAAATCACCCTACTGGTGTATGAGTCCTAGTGTACATAAAAATGAGTATTTCTAAGATTTTAGATCTTCATTCAAGTATCTTCAAATTTCCAGGTGCACCTCTATACTTTCTTAGTTCACTATTCTGATTTGAGCTCATTTCTAGATCATTTGTTTAAGTCTTGCATCTGGGTATGTGCAGGATCATCATGGAAAAAATAGGCCCTTAAGTGGCAAAAAATTTCGAAAAATCAGTGTTAGGAAACTTGACGTAAAAATTTGAATAAGTTATCTATATTATTTCAAAAATATGTAAGAATAGAATCTATAGAAAATTGAATGTAGTTTCTAAACTACTAGGTTTATTTAAAAATAAATAAAATATATTTGGTGAAAATTTGAAATTTCAATGCACTAGTACTTAAATTTCAAGGAAAAAATAAGAAGTAGGTGTCTGTCTGACCACCCTAACCATAATAAAATGATAATATTTTTTTATAAGATTTTATATATAAGTAGAGGACTCATGTCCGAATGTGATGCATATATTTTTGTAATTTTTTTCCAAGTAAATAATTAATTATGAATTTTTTATTACAACTTTTAAAAAATAGAAAAACTCGTATGTCTGACCACCTTAACTTGGTCAAAACTTCATGAAATTTAATTTTTCTTTTTTTAATCCTATAGTATGTGAAGCATAGAATGTGAAACATGTTTCGGATTCAAGAAATGTGATACAGTTTGAAAGTTATAGATGTTTTTCAATCAGCCTATCAATCGGGACTTTAGTCGTAATTCTAATAGAAAATAAATAATAATTATTTATTAAATTCAAATTAAAGCATAATTTATATTGGTGGAAATCTGAGAACCTCCTCTAAAAACCCTTTTTCGTTTCATCAATTTTGGGTAAAAAAAAGTCGTCAGCCACATACCCTACAAATACCCATAATATTGCCACTTTTTGGCCCATCATGATCCTGCACATACCCATCTCATTTACATTTATTGTCTTTCCAAGCACTAGCTTGGTGGTGAACCCCCTTTATTCTTTTAATCACACACTAAGACACCTTATTGCAGATCTCTTTCCCTCATTCTATCCCTTGATTGAGATCTCTAAGGCATCCTTGAATGAACTAAGTGAAATAGGTTTTAAACCCAAGTTCCATCTCCTGAAAGGTGGAACACTATTTCTGAGGTTTCATTTTGGTGAACCTAGCCTTTAGAAAACCTTATTTCTAATTTGGAGTGCATCATAGTCCTAGATCTAGCTTGCATTAACTTTGCATTAGGTTTTGCATTAGTTAATTTACATCTAGGGTTTTTAAATATTGCATTAGTGAAAGTGCATATAGGTTGCAGTTTCTCCACTTGCATAATTGAATTTCATTTAAAATCTATAATTTGACTTAGTATGGACATCATTCAAACCAGAAAGCCTATTATTCACTCATAATTTTCTAAAATTTATGCAAAAACCCTAATCTGGGACTCATACGCCCCTTTGGGTGATTTAGTCCTAGGGCAGGTTGTTTTTCCTAATTTCTGGGTATTATACATGTTGATTGTTTATCAACATTTAATCCCTAGAAAACCCTATCTAGGACTCGTATGCTCCTCTGGGAAATTTAGTCCTATTTTAGATTTTAAACTTTATTTTCTAGCATTAAAAACTCTATTTATGTGTTTAAGTTTGTTGTTATTACAACTCTGTTTTAGTTTATAGAGTTTCTATTTCATTCATTTCATTACATCTAGCTGGATTTGGTTCATTTTGTTAATTGCATAATTTCAAAGTTGTATTTACACATTTAATTCTAGATTATTGTATTGCATTTCATCATGGATGTGTGCTTTGGTAAGCTTTCAATTTCTTTGAAATCATTAGTGGATGTGTCAAGTTGTTCTTTTGGAAATGACCCTAATGATGTTGAACTTACTCATGCTCACTCAAATCCTAATGCATGTCCTCCTCATGATGTTGAAATCATTGGAGAAGACAATGACAACATGAAAAAAATCATAAATTATTACCCTAACAACCTCGAGACTAATGCATCCTTTTACCCTTCACTAAAACAACCAACACCCCCTACCATCCCACCACTTGAGATGTTTGTCCTTTTACACCTTGAAATTGAGGCACATGCTAAACCTAAAATTCCTATAATAAATGATCCTAGCTTCTATAATCAATTGCATCAATCTTATGTTAACAAAGTGACCAACACTCCTATCAACCTAAAAGAGACATATGGAAAAGGATTCATGATCTTAAGTAAACAAGGATGTGATACAACAAGAAAACATGAAATTCATCAACTCTTAGAATAAATACCAACTAAAGATACCAAAGGGTTAGGATATCAAGATCCTCCTCTTAATATAAGTGTCCTCCTTCCTAAAGAACAACCAATGCCTCATGACAATGATAAATAAGACAAAGTCATTTCCAACCCTTTGGCCCCATATCCACATAGGGAAGTTGGTAAATCTAGCAAGCAATGAAGGCCTTACAAACTAAAGAAACTATGATTTCCTTATCCACCACCTACAACTGAAAGGAATTTACAGATACTTCTACACCAAGGACTGATTACATTACCACCCATATGAGAGAATCGATTTCCAAACCCTAAGAATACAAACACGTCACATTGTTGATATCATAGAGTTATTAGACATAGTACTGATGAATGTCGTGCTTTAAAATAAATATTTAAAATTTTTGATATCATAGAAATAATCCCTTAAAGCATGCCCTTCTACTCCTTTCCATGTAATAGTTGTAGATTCATAACGTTCTCACTATTGCATGCTTTACATTCATTGCAAATCATTTCAAAATGCAAGGAGCTCTTTCTCATCACCTATCTTGGCTCATTCTTGTCTTACACTAAGTGGGGCAAGAATTAGATAGCATTGTCCTAGTACCACACTTGTTTTTGTCCCTTAGGTTAGTTTCCTACCCTTTGTATACAATGAACAAGATTGGGATGCAGACGATATGCTATAGGTTGACTCACATGTACCTCACTAGTCTTTTGCATTGTTTTCTTTTTCATGTTGTGTGATTGCATGTACATAATGTGATCCCTCGTAATGTTCTATTTGATGTATCTCTCTCTCTCTCTTTGTGATATTCCTCTATTTGTACATACATTCTTCTCTATGTGATAAAATTTTATCTTTTCAATTGTCTTGTGTTTTCCTTTTGGGGATGATGCAAGGCATCGAACATTTAGGTCTCTTCCATGTTGACAAAAGCTTTTCCTTTTCCTTTTTCTTTGTCTTGTGTTTTCCTTTTGAGGATGATGCAAGGCGTCAAGAAATTTACATCTCTTCCATGTTGACCCAAAGGATTTTATTTTTTTTCACTCTCTTTGTGTCATTTTTCTTGTTCCATGAGTATTTGGGGAATGATGACAGTTCTGAGCTCTCTAAAAAAATTGTAGCAAAGACATATTGACCCCAAATCCACAAATCCCTTATGTAATTTTGGGATTTCATTTTGGGGGCAACCCCTTTTCATGACGCAGCTTCATTTGGAAACAAATGACTTGGCATAGGGCTTTCCAAATAAGCTCTCATGTCCTCTTTATTGTTAGTTTTATCATTTGCTACTTTAAAGTAATTGGTCACAACATAGTGTTTAGCAATTTATTTAAAGTGGGGGCATACATTGGCATTATTCTTTTTCAACTCATGTTTCATTGTGTAGTCTTCTTACTTCATGCAATGCATCTTTCGCTTTGTGGTGACATGGGGTGTGATGTCCTTCAAGAGCATGATCTCTCTTAGCATATTATATTCCTCTTAGTGGCTTTATGTGACACATTGCATCCCCTAAGTTGGGAATCTTCTATTCTTCAATTGGCCCTCTCTTGGAGAGATTAGGCATGATGTTCCCTAAGTTAAGAAATTACATGAATTAAGTGAAACTCCTTTGAAATTACCCTTACACTCTTTTTCATTTTCAGTTATATGGCCACCTTGCATAACACACTTTGCTTGCCTATGGTACCAACCTTTTTTTTCATGAGTTTCAAGAATACAAAGCTTTGCTTGTCTAATGAAGCTTGAAGTTCATTGTTGCATGGTGCCTTATCAAAGTTATCAGGAGGTATATCTTTGGTATGGTTGTACATATGGGAGCCAAACTTAGGCATGAATTTCCCATAGCCACTTGCTTGTCTGTGTTAGTGCATACCAGCCATGTGCATATGTCTCTCATTGGGGGCTCACCTAGTGGACGACCCGAGGTTCCACTATCTCTTGTGAGCATGCATTGGTTTTCATAGTGGACATCGTGTTCCACTTGTAAACATTTTTTGGAAAAAAAGATTAGATCTGATCCACAATGTGTGGCAAAAATGCTTGAAGCTTGATCTACCCTTAAATTACTTTTGTTTTTTTTTTTCTTTCTCTTTGTCTTTGGCAGTGTATGCTTGTGCCTTGTTATTGCTCCTTACATCATTTTCATTTGTGTTCTCTTGTGCCTATGTTAGTTTTCCATAAGATTTTATCCTGGGGGCTTGATCATCCCTCTTGATTGTTATCATCCCATCTTACTAGCATTGGTACACATGGACCCCTCTTGATGTGAGTTTGTCTACTTTATTGTGAGTTTGAAGAAAGTTCCTCCTCTCAATAAAGTGGGGGCTAAATGAAGTGTATTAAAATGTATCCCTTTACATTTTCACACTTTTTTGGGCCCTCCCTACTAAAATTGGGCTTCTTTATGCCTTATTTGGTCTTATTTTGCATCCACAATCCTTAATTAATGCATTTTTCTGAGGATAATCCTGACATATATCAAGTGACCAATTTGAAATTAATGATTTTGGGTGTATGACCTAGATTTAGTGATCTAGGACTCATACACCACCTTGGGCATATGGGTCCCACCTAGATTTTAGGGCCTAGATATGAATTTAGCATAAAATTCAATCTTTCTTGAAAAATGTGTCCCAAGCTTAGCCTACTGGGACTCATATGCCACAATTGGTGTATGAGTCCCACTTAGCTTAGATGTAATTTAAATTAAAATTCTTGGTGGGATTTTATTCTCCTAGATCTAATGTCGGCTTGTAGTGTTGTAATTTTGGGAAATTTTGCATAAACAGGTATAAATATGTAAGCTTATTTCACATAATTTCTCCTAACAAGACCTAGCAAGCTTACAAGTCATCAAGTTAGCACAATAGCATTCAAGAGAATTCAAGAGTGATTATTAAGCATTTTGGAGCATCATTCAAGAATCAAATCATGTCAAAGTCATCATGCATCATGTTTGCTTTTGAGCCAACATTTGTGATGTATGTATCTTATGATTCAATCAAGCATTCAAATCAAGATCCATAACATACAAGAAATAGTCAATGTCCACATTCATGCTATTCATTGCATACAAGTTTGTAGACTTTTTTTCAAGGATTTGGTAAGTTGTAACATATCTTATTTGTTCATTCATCATTCCTTCTTTCTATTTGATTTCATTTTAAGGTTTGATTACCAAAACGGGGTTTGACCAAGGAAACCCCCTATCCACTAACAAAACAACATTTTCCTTCTCTTTTATGTGTGATTGTAGATCTAGGTTGTTTAGGTTGAAGATCCATAGAAGAGAAATATATTGGAGAAAAGTTGTCAAGTAGTCAAAGTTTACATCTACCTTGCAAGATCACGAAAAGTCACTTATAGAGTAGAATTCAGTGTTTCAAAACCAGAGTTTTGGTAGGAGGAAAGCTACACCAAAGCATTAGAGGATATCAAAGTTTTAGAGAAACCTTGATACTAGGAATAAATCACCACTTGTGGCATATGAGTCCCAGAATACCTATTTTTAGACTTTTTTGTAGATCATGATTTAGTAGTTCTAGATTTTGGTTTTGGCCCAAAACCTTAAATTGGGACTAAATCACCCCTATTGGCATATGAGTCAGGTAGTGTGCATAAAAATTAGTATTTTAAATATTTCATACCTTCATTCAAGTCTCTTCAAGTTTCCAAGTGCACCTCTATACTTTCTCAGTTCATTGTTACGATTTGAGTTCATTTCTAGGTCATTTGTTTAAGTCTTTCATCTCATTTACATTTCTTATCTTTTCAAGCCCTAACTTGGTGGTGAACTACCTTTATGCCTTTAATCACACCCTAGGACACATTATTTCAGATCTCTTTCCCTCATTCTATCTCTTGATTGAGATCTCTAAGGTATCCTTGAATGAACTAAGTGAAATTGGTCCTAAACCCATGTTCCATCTCCTAAAAGGTAGCACACAATTTTTGAGGTTTCAATCAATTTCCAAAAGATATTTTTAGACCCTACCAACCAAAATTACAACCAACTCCTGATGATCCACAATTGAACCCCTAGGAGGCCATTCATGAGTTTCCTTCCACCTAAACATAGTATCTCAAGTAAAGACATGAGGAGTTTTGAAATCTACAACATGACTCCAACCAACCTCTAGAAAAATCCTGCAAGTGGGGGTGTGTTGAAATAATAGGAGGATGTATGTCTAAGGAGTCAAACCAAATAAGAGCATCTGAGGCTTTATTAAAAATCTAAAAACAACCCTTGTTTAACCAACTTGGCCCCCCTTTTGAGAGTACCCCAAATCATCAAACCTTTACCCATAAGGTTGTATCTATGCACATCAACACTCTCCACACCCCCAAGATATTTTGAGTTAAGGACCTTAGCCCAAGTTTGTTGCTGGTGAGAACACCATTGCTAATAGATTTTGGCTGCCAATTCTTGCCCACTCAGATTGGGCTGACACAACCCAAGCCCACCTTCTTGCTTTGATCAACATACATAATCCCACTTAACTAGGCTCCACTTCCTAGAGAGGAGATTACCAGACCAGAGAAATTGATGAAAAAGAATGTTAAAATACTTAACAAAGCTAGTAGGGGAAAATAGCACAAAGCAACTATACAACAGTAAAGCCTGAACCACAGACTTCAAAAGGGTTACTCTACTAGCCGCAGATAACTACCTGCAAGTCTAGTGACTAATTTTTTTATGGAACTTCTCTAAAACCTCTTTCCAAAACAGCATAGGAAAAGAACGAATCATAAGAGTGATACTAATATAAAAAATTTGGAGTGAGCTAATTTGAAACCTGAGAATCATAGCTATTCTCTACTGAATAAGCCTAGGAGTATTAAAGAGATAAATAAAGGACTTTACCTCATTGATGCTCTGACCTGAAGCCGCCAAATAATAGTCCAAGACCTTCCTCAAATTGAATGCTTCATCCACTCTATCTAGGCCCATTAGAGCCATGCCATCCATGTTGAGAAAGAGATGTCTCAAACTTACTGGTGTAAAGGGCATCGATTGATGGTTTATCAGGTTGGCAAGTGAATTTTGGTGAGATGAAATGGCTAGTCTCTTTGACATGTCGATAAGGTTTCAAAAGTTCAGGCTTTAGCTTCATTGGGTTGATAGGAACATGTTAGTAGGACTTAGTGGTGAGTATCCTTGACATCCCAATAAGTGCTTCAAGCTTCAAGATTCAAATTCATTAGTTTGACATTACAATGTTAGAGGGAGCTATTTTACAGTCCCTTCGACATTCCATTGAACTGCCAGAAGGGACATCAAAGGGACAGGTCAATGTTAGAGGGAGCTATTCTGTAGTCCCTTTGACATTCTGATGAACAATGGGATAGGATTTTTTGGGGAGACAAGAAGATATCAACGGGACCTAAAATGTGGTCCCTCTAATATTCTGATGAAGCTGTATCAAGGAGACAATATGGTATTGGTGGGACCTTGAGGCTTGTCTCTTTGAAATTTTGATGGGACTTCAGTTATGAGACTTCACCATATCGGAAGGAGTTGCTACATCGTCCCTTCGACATTCTGATAGGATGTTCATGAAGTTGGTGTGCTAGTATCAGAGAGACATAACGTTATCAATAGGACACTAATGGAAGTCCCTTCGACATTCTGATGAGACTTCATCAACGAGACTTCACCATATCAAAAGGAGTTGCTACATGGTCCCTTTTACATTATGATAGGATGGAATGATAGGCATGTCAAGGTGACGGTGAGAATTCAGAGAGACATTGTTTCTTGTCCCTTCAACATTCTGATAGGACTTCGATGATGGTAGAAGGTAAAGATTGTTAAGTTTGTTTGTGACCATTTGTCTTGCATGGAAGTTGGAACATTGATATTTTGGTAATGATTGAGAATTTTGTATTGAATGCAATAGTGCATTGAGTTGAGGATGAGGATCAAAGTGATCATAAGGAAATGCTACTAGATTCATTCTATGAATAAACACCTGAAAGAGCATAAATCTACACTTGTATGTAATATGTTTTACTATAATACAAGAGATCTCTGCTTTGGTGTGTGGGTTTTTTCCTGAGAGGGGTTTCCCACGTAAATCTCCCGTTGTTTCTTTATTGTCTATTTTGTTATTCATGTATGTGCATCTTTATGTTCTTTAATTGCAAGTATTAATTTTTTTTATGTATCTCTCTCCTAAAGATTAGCATTAGGAAGGCATATTCTACACTCTACTTTCCTTTCAGTTGGTATCTGAGCTTGGCCAACTTTGTTTTCCTTGTGGGTAAGATGATTTTTTTGTGCTGATCTTGTTCAATGGGGAGTTTTTCATAGAAATATAGTTTATAAATTATTGTAGATTTAAGATGCTTAAAGCACATCAAAAGAATAGAATTATGAAGTTCAATGGTGGAAATTTTTGAGTTGGAAACTCAAAATGGAAGACTGCTTAATAGTGAGTTATGGGATGTAGTGTCCTCCTAAGAGCCATCAACAACCTCAGCATAATGGCGGTATGCAATGGACCAAATAGCTAAGAGATTACGATCAGATTGTGCTTGGTCAATTTAGTTCCTTGATCGTCCATGAAGAAAGTCCACAAAATTTTTGGAAAGAAGCTTGGCGACATTTGTAGGAGATCTTTGGTAAATAAGTTATTTTCGAGGAAGATGGAGGAAGGATCATTTGTTGTAGATCATTTGAATGTATTTAATATGATCATTGCTCAGTTGGGGTCTGTTGGTGTGAAGATAGACATGAAAAGGATCATTGCATGCTCCTATTGTATTCATTTCCTGACACATGGGATCACCTAGTAATGGCTATTGGGAGTACAAGATCCACTTTCAAGATGGAAGACGTGGTTGCTTCATTATTGTTAGAGGAAATGTGAAGGAAGTCTTCTAAGATGGCCAAGGAGGCCCTTTCCGTTCAAGGAAGATCAAAGGAGAAAGGAAAGAAGAGGGAAAAGAAGTCTAAATCCAAGTCAGAGGGGAGATCAAAGTCTCTTGGTAAAAATTTCAAGGTGAAATGTTGGAATTGTGGGTAGACTAGACACATCTAGAAAGATTGTAAAGAGGAGAAGAAGAAGAAAAAGAAAAATAGTTCTTCAAAAAATGAATCTTCTCAGAGTGATGTAGATGCCTTCATAGAAGCCTTGGCAATTCAGGCATGAGAAGATGTTTGGCTGATTGAATTAGGTGTGCCCTTTCACATGAACTCTCATAGAGGTTGATTCTCAAAGTATGAGAAGTATGATGGTGGAAGGGTGTATCTAGGTGTTGATTCTCACCCAGAGATTATTGGTCATGGAAGAGTCAGAATTCAGTTTCCTGATGGAAGAGTGAAGGGAATCAATGATATGATGCATATACCACTTGTCTAGCTCAAAATTTACTTTCTGTAAATAAGCTTAAAGATGCCAATGTGTATGTCTCTTTCTTGAATGGTGTTTGTAGAATGACTAGAGGGTCTATGGTGTCAGATAAGGGTGCATGAATTGGAACTTTGTATAAGTTGGATGCATGTGCAGTATAGTGTAATAGTGCTTTTAGAAAGTCAAGTAAATCTGATCATGTAGAGAAAGTAGGTGTTTTTTCTGAGGGTGAAAACTCTTTGGAGATGAAGCTCCCAACAAAGAAAAAAATGTTGTGGCATCAAAGGCTCAACCACATTGGTGAAAAAGGATTAAAAGCCTTGGAAAATAAAAGCTTGGTTGAAGGGCTTGATGATTGCAATCTTGAGTTCATTTTTTCCAAACATTGTATATATGGAAAGCAACATTTTGTTTCATTTTATTCTAGTCCTCATAAATCCTATAGTATTTTGGATCATATTCATGCTCATTTGTTTGGTCCAATTAATACTATTTCATTATTGAAATATGTGTATTTTGTTTTGTTCGTAGATGATTATTCGAGAAGGACATTTGTTTATTTTCTCAGAAGTAAATATGAAGCTTTCAATTAGTTTAAGGAATTTAAAACCTTTGTTGAAAATCATACTAGTAGAAAGATTAAGTGTTTGAGGATTGATAATGGTGGTGAGTTTGGTTTGGAAAATTTTGATAAGTTTTGGAAGGACCATAGAATTAAAGGGCATAAAACAACTCCTTACACTCCACAAAAAAATGGAGTTGCAGAAAGGATGAATAGAACATTGATGGAAAGGGTGAGAAGTATGTTGAGTAGTGCTGGTCTGGAACATAAGTTATGGGTTGAGGCTATAGCTACAACATGTTATTTGATTAATATATCTCCCACTTTTGCGCTCCTCGAAAAGACACCTATGGAAGTGTGGTTTGGTAAGAAGCCCTCGTTGAGACACATTCGAGTCTTTGGTTGTGAGGCATATGCCTATGTGCCTAGTGAAAAAAGATCTAAACTAGAGTACAAGGTTGTAAAGTGTATTTTCATCAGTTATGGAATTGGTGTGAAAGGGTACAAGATTTGAAACCCAGTTACAGAGGTGTTGTATAGTAGAAGTGTGATTTTCTACAAGCTGAAACCTTCTACAGTTGATATATAGTTGGAGATGAAAGATGAAAGAAAGGAGATAATTGAATTTCCTCTTATAACCAATAAGGATGAAGTACATACTCCTGGTGGACTTGTTATTGAGGAGAGCTCAAGTAGCTCTGAAAGTTCTAAACAAGATGAAGAACCTTAGCCTTAGTTTGTGAGGAGGTCTACACATGTGAAGTGACAACTTGAAAGGTTTGGATATACTATGTTAGATTCCAGTCATGCCTATGCTTTAATTGCTAACTATGATGATCCTAAGACTGTTAGAGAGGGTATGGGTATGCCTAATTTAGATTTTTGGTTGGAAGCCATGAATGAGGAAATGGCATCTTTGAAGAGGAATGAAACGTGGGATCTGGTACCTTTTCTTAAAGGTTGAAATCTTGTTGGATGTAAATGGGTGTTCAAGAAGAAGATTTGTTTGGATGGTAGTGTTGAGAAGCATAAATCAAGGTTGGTCACAAAAGGATATTCCCAGATGGAGGGGATTGATTGTAAAGAAATATTTTATTTTGTAGCTAAGTTGACGTCTATCAGATTTCTATTGTCACTTGCAATTGCATATGACTTAGAGATCAAGCAGATGGATGTGAAGACAACATTTCTTCATAGTGATTTGAAGGAAGAGATTTTACATGTCCCAAGTAGAGCACTTCATTGAAAAGGGTAAGGAAAAAATGGTTTGTATATTAAAAAAATCTCTTAATGGTTTGAAGAAATTGCCTAGAATGTGATACTAGAAGTTTGATACCTGTGTTGTCTTTGGGGTTTGTGAGATAAAAGTATGATCATTGTGTTTACTTTAAATCTGAAAATGGTCATCTTCTTCTTATTTCCTTGTATGTGGATGACATGTTATTCATTGGGAATGATTTCTGAATTAAAGTCACAATTGTCGACACCATTTGAAATGAAGGATTTAGGTTCAACTAGGTATATTCTAGGGATGGAAATCAAAAGGGATAGGGGAATAGAAAACTTTGGATCAGCTAGAGCAAGTATATAAATTATATCCTAGAGAGGTTTAATATGGTAGATTGCAAGTAGTTAGTCGTTCCATTGTTCCATGGATTGAAACTTTTTATTGAAGATTTCCCAAAATATCCTATTGAGATGGAGGACATGACTAGGGTGTCTTATGCGAGTGAAGTTGGTAGTTTAATGTATGCAATGGTTTGACTAGGCTAGACATTTCCCAAGCAGTGGGACTGCTTAGTCAGTTTATGGCTAATCTAAGAAGGCCACATTGGGATGCTATTAAGAGAGTTTTCAGGTATTTGAAGGGTACTTCTAAGTATGCCTTATGTTATCATGGTTACTCTACTAGATCTTAGAGTTTAGTTAGAATTCATGGATATGTGGATTCTGATTAGGTAGGAGACATTAACAGCAAAAGATCCACTAGTGGATATGTATTCACGTTGTTTGGTGGTGCAGTTAGCTGGATGAGCAAGTGGCAAGTTGTAGTCACTTTATCCACTACTGAGGTGAAGTACATGGTAGAAATTAACAATTGCAAGGAAGCTATTTGGCTTATAATATTGTGTTCTATTGTTGGTTTGATGTAGGGTAGATTGTTATTTGCTATGATAGTCAGAGTGCCATTTTTTTGGAAAAAAATCCAACCTTCCATGCTAGGATGAAATATATTGACATGCAGTACCACATTGTTCATGATATGGTGGAGGATGAAAAGGTTAGTTTGGAAAATTTGATACTTTGGCGAATGTTATTGATGCATTGACAAAGCCTGTGAGCATAGATAAGTTCAAATGGTGCACCAATTTGATGGGCCTTGGGGCCTAGAATATTTAGTGACTTCAAGTGTTGCAAGGAGCCAGTAAGTTATTTGTCAAGTGGGAGAATATTGAGAAAGAGATGTCTCAAACTTACTAGTGTAAAGGGTATCAGTCAATGACTTATCAAGTTGATAGGCGAATTTCAGTGGGATGAAATGGCTAGTCTCTTTGACATGCTGATAAGGTTTGAAAAGCTTAGGCTTTAGCTTCACCGGGTTGATAGGCACATGTCAACAGGACTTAGTGGTGAGTTTCCTCAACATCCCAATAAGCACTTTAGGCTTCAGGCTTTGAATTTATTGGGTTGACATTACAATGTCAGAGGGAGTTGTTTTGTAGTCCCTTTGAAATTCTGATGGACTGTCAAAAGGGACATCAAAGGGAGCTATTTTGTAGTCCCTTCGAAATTCCAATAAACAACGAGATAGGATTTTTCGAGGAGATAGGAGGATATCGATGGGACCTAAAATGTGGTCCCTTTGATATTCATCAGTGAGAATTTTCCATATCTGAAGGAGTTGCTACAGAGTCCCTTCAACATTTCGATAGGATGTTCACAATGTTTGTGTGCTGGTATTAGAGAGACATATCATTATTGGTAAGATAGTAATGGAAGTCCCTTCAACATTTCAATGATACTTTATTGGCGAGACTTTGCCATATCAGAAAGAGTTTCTACATTGTCCCTTTGACATCCCAATAGGATGGAGCAATAGGTGTGTTGGGGTGACAATGAGAATTCAGAGAGACATAGTTTCATGTCCTTTTGACATTTTGATAGGACTTCAATGACGACAAAAGATAATGACGGTTAAGTTTTTTTTTGACCGTTTGTCTGGTATGGAAGTTGGAATGTCCGTCTTCTAGTAATTCTTGAGAAGTTTGTATTGAATGTCGTATTGCATTGAGTTGAGGATGAAGATTGAAGAAATTGTAAGGAAATGCTATCGGATTCATTCTATGAATAAAGACCCAAAATAGTATAGCTCTGCACTTGTATGTAATATATGCTTTACTGTAATACTAGAGATCTTTGCTTTGGTGTGGGATTTTTCCCAAGAGGGTTTTCCCACATAAATCTTGTATTATTTCTATATTGTCTATTATGTTATTCATACATATGTGCATATTTATGTTCTATAATTGCAAGTCTTGAAAAATATTTTGTATCTCTCTCGTGAAGATTAGCTTTAGGAAGGCATATTCCACACTCTACTTTCCTTTCAATCCATAAACTAAAGATGGGATTGCCCAAGGGAAATATATTGTCCCAACACCAACCCTAAATAAGACCAAGCTCTACATGAGATTTAATAAGTCTCCCAAGCCCCTCAACCATTAAAATAAATATGGGGATAAAGGATCCCCCTGGACACCCCAAAATTCTTAGACGACTCCCCATTGACCAACACAAAGAAGGAGGAGGAAACACAACTCATAACCCACTCGATCCAAGTGTTGCCAAACCCAAAAACCTTCAAAATATTGGATAGAAAATCCCATTTGTCACGATCATAAGATTTGACCATATCCAACTTAATAATCATTACCTTCTCTCTAGAGGAGGCTATGGAGTGAATAGACTTAGCCACAATAACAATCCCATCAAGAATCTACCTATCAGCCACAAATCCCCTTGCTCCTCAAATATCAACCTGTCAAGCCACTACTTCAAGTGTTCTACAATCAGTACACCACATTACAAAGAGAAATTGGTCTAAAAATATCCAAAGAAATAGCATCCTCCCACTTAGGGATAAGAGCTAGAAAAGTGGTGTTCAAATCTCTTTGCATTTTCTTTTTCCTTTGGGATATTATGTTTTAGATGAAGAAAGGAAAAGATCTAGGTCCTTATGGGTTTTCCATTTAGTGCCAAAGGTCAGCTTCCTAGAGCTCCACTAATGAGGGACAAGATCATGAAGAGACATGTCCCAAAGCCACATGAGTTGGAATCTAAATGGCTGCTTTTTAGGGGATCTGGAGGAATGAGCGGAGAACTTGATCGGCCACTGATCAAAACCCTGCCAATCCAAAATATCAAAGCTAGATCTCCATCTATCACCGGCCCAAAAGCTGGACACTAGGAACCTATCCAACCTTTTCAAAATGGAAGCCTCACCAATCCTCATATTATTCCATGTAAACACCCCATTCAAGGGTAACTTAATATCCACCAAGTTCAAATAAGCCACATTATCCCTGAGGAGCTCTGAAGAGGGGTCTAGATAGGAATAGCCACCCATGTTTTCTCTTCCAAAGAGGAGATAACAAATTAAAATCACCTACTAGAATCCAAGGAAAAAGATCGTAGGTATTTAACATGTGACCATAATTGTTTCTTTCCAAATAGATCAATAGGAGCATAAATGTTAGAGAAAAGGATTCTTTCACTCGACTCCAAACTAGAAGAAACAAGAGAGATAAAGTACCTATTGGAGAGCCACCAAATAGGAATAATTCTACAAGGATCCTATAAACATGTAAGGCCCCTAGAGCTTCCCTATACCCCCACACATTGGCACACACCTCTACCCCAAATCATAGAAGCCAAGTTTAACATACTTTTAACAAACAACTTCATCTCCTAGAGGAAAATCATATCAAGAGAGTGAACATGAATCAACTCATGAATAGGCTTTTGTTGATGGAGACTATTCATACCCCTAACATTCCAAGATATCACTATCATTGCTGAGGTTGGGAGAAGTGAGAATCAATTTAGTCCCCATAGAACCAAACTCCACCAATGTCTCACCAATAATCTTAACCTTTTTGTGATCCTTCTTTCTACCTACTTTAAGAGGCTTTTCTAGAGCCCCCTTTTTGGGGGTTTTTGCTCCAAGCTCAAAATGGGAGACAGTGCCTAGATTATACTTGAATCCATAATGCCTTTGTCAATTATGAGTCTAGAACTAGGGATGCTAGAATCCCTAATAACCTTTGACATTGAGCTGACCCCCCCAAGCACATGAACAAAGGGAGGGAGATCCGTGTCCATCTAAGCCATTTGACCATGCACGGGGGATTGAATGGAGATATAATTTTTTTGATTCCTAAGAAGTTGCTTAGCACTAGGACCATCTACCGCTTGCATGTCAAGGGGAACTCCTTCCTCTGGGAAAAAGTCCTCTAAGGCTTAAAACCTATTAAAAGTTTCCTCTTCATGCCAATCTTTGAGGGTCCTCTTCTAACCTTTACCTCTATTATGGGGCTTAACCAGCTCAAAACCCTCCTTATCCACAACTACCCCTTGCATGGGAGCTTTAAATTTATCCACCTTCAGGGAAAAATGGGAAGAAGCTCAATCAAATCCATCAACATTGATAGCTTTGGGACACTTTCACTGAAGGTGACCATATTCATGGCATACGCAACATTGAAAAGGAAAAGTTCATAGTCCAACAGCTCGGTCCAAGAAGTTTCCCCAATACTCATATCCATTGAATCTAGAAATGGCTTATTCAAATCGATCATAACACACACATGAGCAAAGGAAAGATCTATTTTATTCAACCTCTGTTGAGAGGGTCCAATCGACTTACCAAGCAAAAGAGTGATTATCTACAAAATATCACTTCGCCAACATTCTAGAGGAAATCAAGGAAGACACACCCAAATAGGAATCCTATATGGGAGCTCCTCTATAGAGTTGAAACCCAGATGCCAAGGTTTGATGAATAGGCCCACCTGGTTGTAGAAATGGGGCCCACCCTCAAAATACCAGTTCTTATCAGCCACACAAGAGAAATCCACCATGAAGAAATTACTGCCAACATTTTATCAAAGTCACCATTTGAGTTCCAAGTCTTGTGAATCCATGAATGAAGAAACAAAAATGATAGTTGCATCCCCATAAACTTGCAAATCAACACATGGTTGCTATAATACTACACATCTTCAACAACAGATTCGAGTTGGATCACCAACACTGGCCATTTTCATGATCGTTCCAAACACCCATTCACCTTTTTTATTCTAAAATCCCCATTCCTTGATAATCCCTCTCTAAGGTTATCCATGTTCATAAAAAATGATCTACCTGCAAATGGAGTCGATGCAAAATTTTCTTTGCTCGTAGGTACTTGCATCACCATATAAAAGGGATAAACCCCACAACCAAAGTAGTCAAAGCCACAGGGGTGAAGCAAAGACCAAAAGAAAACAAAGAAAGATAGCCACAAAAAAATACATTGAAATAAAGAACCCCCTCCCTATAAGCAAAAAAATCCCACCCACACAAGAAAACACCCACGATTGAGAATACCCACACCCAAATGCAATAAAAATCTGCCCCCATCTAGATCATGCCTCCCTAAACACTCGCACTAGCACCCAAGGCGTGACCTAAAGTTGGCCACAAACCTACAACAAGATTTCCCATGTGCTCATTCTCTCATCAACTCACAATCTTTACGATACTTTTCAATCAAGTAACACTATCATTACCACCATATTATATTATTTATAGTTATTAATGATATATATTATTTGGTTCGAAGGAAGATGCAGATGGTCGATGAGTTGTGGTGGACAGGGTGCTATTGGGTACCTCTAGGTGTCTTCCCCCTGCCTTGGTTGTCCTTGCATTGTTGCTTTTCCTTCTTCTAGGGTCATTGGTTGTGTCTATTACGATGGCTTGGCTGCTAGTAGTTGTTGCTGCCTCAACTTTAGAGGTTTCTAGCTTAGGCTACTACTGTGTGGGTGTTGACTTTTGCTGCTATTTTTTCTCCCATGGGAGTCATTTTATGGTGGTTGCTATTTTTTCTCCTATGGGAGTCATTTTATCTCTAGTGCCTTGTATTCTTCGGTGGTTTGTCATTGTTGATGCTAGGTTTGGTTCACTATGGTGGGAGATGGGTTTCATTACTTGGGTATGGTCTGGTATGGTTTTGGAAAGGGGTGTCTCTTCTTTTCCTGCCCTAATTTCTTTTGGTGTTGGGTGCTAGTTCATTGTGGATTTGAAGGTCCTTGACCCTTATCTATTTTTTTTTTATTGAGGTAGTTAGCAAGTTCTCTGTTAGGTTCAGGGTTATGCTCCATGTTATGTACAGGAGTGTCTATTTGGCTCGTTTGTCTCCTTTTCTCTAGGAAATTCCTTTTGGCTTCTTCTATTGAGGTGGAGAACCCCTCTTATGAGGTGGAGTTTGTGTGTCCTGCTGGAGTTGGGAATCATTGTTCGGGGGCTTTAGAGGCCAGTCTTATTGCCCTTGTTAAGATGGTTCTCAAGGTTAGTGATGGGCTCTAGTGTCATCATCAAGATTTGATGGTGTTGCTACATGGTTATGGCCGCTACCCTGCATTCATTCTGACTGTCTTTTCTCCTATTGATGTGGAGAACAAGAGTTTTAATGGGTGTTGTTGCTACCCTATTTTTAGTTGTTCCTTTCTAGCATCTCATATTGAGGTAGTTTTCCTATTGAGGTGAAAAATGTTACTATTGGAAAGGTTTGGAGATGGATTTTTTGGGTTTACTGATTAGGAGCTATTGCTGTTGGAGAATTTTTTTGGGTTGTGTTGTCCCCTTTTCTCCTGGACTTCCCATTTGGTTTCTCCTATCTTGGTGGAGAACCCTCCTATTGAGGTGGAGTTGGTTTGTGCTGCTAGAGTTGGGATTATCTGTTTGGGGGCTTTGGAGGTCTACCTTATTGCATGTGTTAAGAACGTTCTCAAGGTTAGTGATGGAATTTTATTTCCTCATCAAGATTGATGTTTTTGCTACATGGGAGTGGTTGCTACCCTACTTCCAGTTTGGCTCTCCTTTGTTTTGGGGTGGATAATGAGAGTAGTGATGGGAGCTGTTGCTACCCTATTTTTAGTCGTCCCTTTCTAGTGTCTCATTTTGAGGTGTTTTTCCTATTGAGGTGGAAAATGTTACTATTGGAAAGTTTTGAAGAAGGTTTTGTTGAGTTTGCTGATTGGAAGTTGGTGCTGCCCTTTTCTCAGTTTAGTCCTCGCTTTTTTGGGGATTTTGTTAGGCTCAATTTTGAGTGAAAGTTCTATTGTGGTTTGATTGTTGTAGATGGTTTGTGGCCTGGTTGTTTCAGGAAATCCTTTTGGTGGGAATCTAGTAGGCTCAATTTTGAGTAAAGTTCTACTGCGGTTCAACTATTGCAGGTGTTTTGTGGCCTAGTTGTTTCTGGAAAGTCTTTAGGGCTTGTTGTTTTGGTGATAGGAATGGGTTGTTAGTTTGTTTTTGAATTAGGACTACTATTGGTTATAAGTATTTTTTCATGCCTGATTATCTAGTGATCAGGTGTTGTTGGTGTTTCTGTTGTGTATTGTGGTCTTTTTGCTGGTGCTATTTTTCTATTGTGTTGGAAAAGTTTGAGACTTTCCTATTTGGAAGTGTCATTCTCTTAGCTCTGCAAAAGGTTCTTGGAACTTTCAAAACCTTGCTTACCTTATCAAAAATGATATATTTTTTATTTATTATATATATATATATATTTGGTCTCGAAAAGTATCCCCACGACTCAAGCCCAATGGGTTCCTTTTATAGGGTGAGCTTGAGGTGAGACTAATCCCTACAACCTCAAGATAACCAACATAACCCCCTTATGTATGAAGTAGGATGATTTCTGAGCCAGAGAGAATCAAACCCAAGACCTCGGGGAGCAAACCCAAGACTCAGACCAACTCCTCTAACCCATGGAGGCATTTATTATAGTTATATATTATTAATAACTATATTATATAAATTATATAAATTAGAAAATACAATATTAATCATAACATATATAGTAGTTATAGTGATTTTATTATATTTATTAAATAAAAATATATAATATATATTTTATTATAATATGTGTTGACTATATTATATATATTATTGAAATTAAAATCTAGAATATTAATATTATATATTAAAAAATAACATATATAATCATTTTAGTTATTGTATTACATTTATTAAATAAAAAAAAATATAATATATCTTTAATCTTTTTTATGCTATTTAATTATATATTATATATCTTGTATTTATTATAGTATTATATATTATTAAATAAAAATATAAAATTAATAAGTATACAATGCAAAAGAAAATCAAAGTCCCAATTCAATACCAATTAATGGAAATAACAACTTTGTCAATTGCAACAAGTTCTGGGTTTCACATTAAAATAACTAATCTCAATAAATCATGAATTACCACAAACAAAATACTGTTTAATTTCTTTCCAATTTGAAAGGGGCAAAAATTTGAGTGCAATTTAATTATTTTATTGATTCCAAGTTCTTATTCACAGGTAAAACACTACACAATCTGCAATACTAACATTGTTTTCAAAATTTACAATTCTTTGTTTTCTTTTATTCTATGCTTCCTCTAAATGTAACTCCCCATGTTTCCCTATATGTCACAACCTAGTGTTTTATTTTTTCACGTATATTGATGTCTCTATTCTATTAGAGACTTCCATTTTCATTATTTCTTCTTGTTCTCAATGTTGCATTCCTTCCTTTTCCTTCCACATAGCCCCCTCACACCATCTATAACTATGGCACTAGATTTTTCAACTGTTTGTTGGGCATTCCATATGGCTTTTCCTTGATGAGGTGTGACTGGGCATTGCGTTCCTTAAAAGAACAAAATCTTTATTCAAATCTACCACTTAACTATCACTTGATCAATCTTTCTCTACTACACACCCTCTCTATCTAAAAAGACAACTTTTTTTATGTACCTTCAAAATTCTCTCTTCATATTTCTTTGTTGTGTCCTCTTACCTCCTCTATGTGACCCCTCACATTCACCTTTTGAGCATTATTTTCCATTTAAAGTGATTTCAAGCCAAGTGGCCTCCATTTTTCTTTTCCATAAATTAATTCCTCTTTATGAGGTGTGTCTTGTGCTAACTCTTTTGGAAGTATTATTACATTGCATTTAAATTTCCCCATAATATGGTGCAACCTCTTGACATTCCAATTTATTTTCACAATAATAAATAAAAATAACAATATTATCTTTACCTTTTTTATTCTATGGAAATAAAACCAACAATCTGAGTGAGTTCATTGAGTTCAATTTGTAAATAGAACAAAATTGATAAATCACATCAACAAATTGAAAGATTAACAGTTATGCCAATTACAAAGTTAGGTGTCAGTGGGTGAAAACACCAAAGTTCTCTAATTCACATGAAATTTGGAATGTATACTTAAAATGGTACCCCATGGACCCCTGCAATAGTATTTCACTCAAAACATCCAAAATTGTGAGATATTAAACTAAAAATCTTTTGGGTGATATTGATTACACATTTGCCTAAGATGCTCCTGCATCAAACACACCAGGTAGGAAATTTATGAGCATAGGATAACAAAGGTGGAGTTGATTAGTCGAATTACTCTTCTAGGTTGAATGCAACCTTCAACGAACTTCATCATTGAATCTCATGCCTAAATTCAGTCCTTCTTCCTCTTCTTCACACATCTTTATGGAACACTCGTCATCTTCCTCCAACAATGATACACTCTCTTCTTCCTCCCTTTTGTAGATTTATATCCACCATATACCATCCTCCTCCAAAGACTCTTTCCTCTTTTCTCCTCATTTGTGGGATCCATTCCATGACTAACCAACCAACTCCACCAAAATCTCATATCATCCTTATAACAACTTGAAACACCCTCACCAAAATTTGTATCTACAACTTCATGGAAATTAAATATTTCCATGTGCTTTTCTTCATACTCTCCTATCCTCATCATATAAAATGAAGGGAAATCAACATCATCACAAAATATGATAATATTTACATTTATTGCAACATATCCCTCATTACCATCAACTACAAATTTTCTTTCTTCACCCTTCGTTGCAATGACAAGCTTTTCCATCCACTCATCTATCAATGCCAACATATTCAACAAAAAATTATCTTTGTCTTCACTATCTTCAACCACTATTTCTGCACTTGTATCCTCTTTTTCACCTTTTTCTTCTTCTTTCTCCACACCTTCATCATGGAATTCCTTCGTTGTGAACTCATCTCTCACAACCTCCCGATGTTGCATAGCTTCCAATCTGTTGAATCTCATATTTATATTCATCCTCATCTTGAAAATATTCCTCTTTTTATATTGCCTCCATCCATCCCATATCATGTGATTCTTCCTCACAAGTATACCCATCTTATTTGTTGCAAATTTTCACTAGGGTATGTGCAGGATCATGATGGGCCAAAAAGTGGCAATATGTAAGTGATATGATGAAACATGTGGCTGACAACTTTTTTTTACCCAAAATTGATGAAATGAAAAGGGTTTTTAAAGGAGATTCTCAGCTTTCTACCAATATAAATTATTCTTTACTTTGAATTTAATAAATAATTATTATTGAATTTTTTATTTGAATTATGACTAAAGTCCCGATTCATAGGCTGATTGAAAAAAATCTATAGCTTTCAAATGGTATCACATTTTTTGAATCCAAAACATGCGTCACATTCTATGCTTCGTATA
This sequence comes from Sequoia sempervirens, assembly GCA_007258455.2. Classification (NCBI taxonomy): domain Eukaryota; kingdom Viridiplantae; phylum Streptophyta; class Pinopsida; order Cupressales; family Cupressaceae; genus Sequoia; species Sequoia sempervirens. Next base: position 241,516,995 of record VDFB02075321.1, on the reverse strand, counting down.
ATATAGGAAATTAAAAAAAGAAAAATTGAATTTCATGAAGTTTTGACCAACTTAAGGTGGTCAGACATACAAGTTTTTATATTTTTGAAAAGTTGTAATAAAAAATTCATAATCAACTATTTACATGGAAAAAAATTAGAAAAAATATGCATCACATCTAGACATGAATCCTCTACTTATATCTAAAATATTATTAAAAATATTTTCATTTTATTGTGGTTAGGGTGGTCAGACATACACCTACTTCTTATTTTTTCCCTGAAATTTAAGTACTACTGCATTGAAATTTTAAATTTTCACCAAATAGATATATTTTTTTAAATAAACCTAATAGTTTAGAAACTACATTCAATTTTCTACAAATTCTATTCTTACATATTTTTGAAATAATATAGATAACTTATTCAAATTTTTAGGTCAAGTTGCCTAACTTTGATTTTCCTGAATTTTTTGCCACTTAAGGGCTTGTTTTTTCCATGATGATCTTGCACATACCCACTATCAAAGCAATTTCTTCACACCTTCCAGCTCTCAATCACTTAGGACTGCACACACCTGCAATGATTCTTTTGAGCTCTTCACAATCATAATTCCTATACCTATAGGTCCTAGCATAGATTGCCTCACATTCACCAATTTTCTTATGTGCTTAAAACATTTGGCTTTGATACCATTTGATGCAAAAGAAACTCAAACTCCTAATTCAATACCAATTAATGGAAATAACAACTTTTTCAATTGAAAAATGTTCTATATTTCACTTTAAAATAACTACTCTCAATCTATTATGAATCATCACAAACATAATAATGTTTAATTTCTTTCCAATTTGAATGGGGTGAAAACACAAATGCAATTCAATTATTTTTATTGATTCTAAGTTCTTAAATTCACAAGTATAACACTGAACAATCTGTAATACTTACATTATTTTTAAAATTTATAATTCTTCGTTTTCTTTTATTCTATACTTCCTCTAAGAGAAACTCCCCATGTTTCCCTATATGGTTCAACCTGGTGTTTTATTTTTGCACATATAATAATGTCTCTAATCTGCTGGAAACTTTCATTTTCATTATTTCTTCTTGTTCTCAGGACTTCCTTCCCTTTTTCTCCTTCCACACAACCCCCTCCATCTCTCACCATGAATCCCCCTCACACCATCTATAGTTGTGTTGCTAGCTTTATCAACTACTTTTTGGCCATTCCATATGAATTTTCCTTGATGAGGTGCGGTTGGGCATTATGTACCTTAAAATAATCAAATTTTTATTCAAATATACCACTTAACTGTTGCTCAATCCCTCTTTCTTTGTTGCACACACTCTCTATCTGACAATGAAAATTTTTATCTACCTTCAAACTTCTCTTTTCATATTTCTTTGTCGTGTCCTCTTACCTCATCTATGTGACCCCTCACATTCACCTTTTGAGAATTATTTTTTAAAACTGCTTTCAAGCCAAGTGACCTCTATTGTTCTTTTTCATAAATTAATTCCTCTTTTTATGAGGTGTGGTTTGTGCTAACTCTTTTGGAAGCATTTTTATTGCATTTAAATTTCCCCATAATATGGTGTAGCCTCTTGACATTCCAATTTATTTTCACAATAATAAATAATAAATAACAATACTATATTTACCTTTTCTATTCTATGGAAATAAAACTAGCAGTCTAAGTGACTTCGCCGATGTTAGTTTATAAATAGAAAAAATAGAGATATCACATCAACAAATTGAAAGATCAACAATTATACCAATTGTACGGAGTCAAGTGTCAACAGGCGAAAAAAACCAAAGTTCTTTGTTTCACCTGAAATTTGGCATGTAGAATTGGAATGGTATGCCATGGATCCCTCCAAAAGGATTTTACTCAAAACCTCCAAAAATGTGATATATTATACTATCCACTAAATTTCAAGTTAAATTTTAAAGCTTTTGTTATTTAAATTAAATATATTTTAACAAAATATAAATTATTGAATATAATTTTTACAATATTTTATATAATAAAATTATATACTTAATATATAGTATTTTAAAATTATATATTTAATATTTATTTATTTTATCTTTGTTATAATAGAATCTATATTATATTTGTATTTAATAATTATATATTAGTTATATAATACATAAAAAGGAAGACAAATATAAAAAAATATAAAGATTAATAAAGGGAGGGAGGAGGATAGAGACCACGAAAGAGAGGGAATGAGAGACAACTATGGTGAAACAAAGAGAGAGAAAGAGAGAGGTGGGGGGGAGAATGGAAGAGAGAGATACAAAAGAGATAGAGATAGAGGTGAGGAGAGAGGAAAATAATCCAATCTCTCTCTCCCTCCTCTACCTACCTCTCCCTTTCTCTCCCTCCCTCACTCTATCTCCCCCTTTATATGTCTCCCCACATCTCCCTCCCTCATTCCCTCCCTATCTCAACTATCTATCTTTCTATATCTACCTCTTTCCCTCCCTATCTCAACTATCTATCTCTCTATCTCTACCTCTTTCCCTCTCTTCTCATATATCTCTATCTCACTCTCTTTCTCTTCCTATGTATCTCTATCTTCCCCTACTTATCTTTCCCTCTCTCTATCTACCCCTTCTCTCTATCTCTCCCCATCTTTTTCTTTGTTGCTCCCTCCCTATCCCCCTATCTATCTCACTATGAGCTAACTCTCTCTCCATTTCTCTTCTCATATATCTATATCTCTCTTTATCTTCCCATGTATCTATATGTATAAGAGCGAAATTGCACCCTAGGCACAATTCCCCTTTATGCCTTTATAACTTTAGAAAACCAAAGTCGGAGGCTTAAATTTACTTAAGCCCACTATTGGTAGTCCATGTGGAGCCTATTTTTTGTATCAGTGGAGGCGTTTCTATCTGGGATGCCCATGCGGTGCGTAGACACCCACGTAGTGCAGTTATGTCCCTAGAAGATTCCTGCGGCTGAGCCAACAAAGGCGTTACTCTTCCCATTGGCAGTGAAGTTGTAATGCCTCCTTCGGCCAATTGACCTGAATATGGCCATTTTCATCCTCATTCCTTCATATTCACTCTTCCAATTTGCATTCCAAATCTTGAACATATTAAGCTTCCATACCCACACTCTCACATCACTCCACAAGTTCACTTTCACTCACTTCCAAGCATTCCAAGCATTCCATTGCAGCAACATCACACTCCATCAACTCGGTAGAGAACGTTTGGGACCACGTCATTCATAGCAGAGGCTTGAGTTCCTCTCATTTCTCTCCCAAGTAGCCTTGAGTGCTCTTGGTGGAGGTGGTAAGCTTCCCTCTCTTCTCCTCTATCATTTGGTGAGTAGCATAGTATTGTTTTGTAGTGCTTTTTGCTTTCCTTATGCATTACTTCTTTATCTCATTCTTCTGGCTGTTTATGGCGGTGGAAACACCTAAACGAGGGTTTGAATGAGGCAAGTCCCTATATAACCCCCCCAAGATTTTCTCTCTTGATGTATGTAGGTGGATGAACTTTGTGAAGCTAGTTGGCGAATAGGCTCTTCTATGAGATCATCCTCGTCACCTTAGCTTTGGTATATCTATTTTATCACCTCTGTTTGTATTTCTCTTATTTCATAGTATTGTTTTGTTCCCTTAGAATTTGTTAAGCTAGGTTGTTAGTTGTTTTAACAAGTTCAACCTTTCCTTGGCTATGTTATGACCGTATGGACTATAGCACACTTTCGAGATGCTAGCGTGCCACACTATTGTTCAAAGTCTGCGTTGACATCCTTAAGTAGAGAGCTCCCTGAGGTGCAGAGTTGGACCTAAAAACTGACTCGCCTAGCCCCACCTTAGAACTTGGGATTTATGAATGGTCCTAGAGTTCTATAATCCTCATCATTCTCATCCCCATACCCTAAATGCTACACTTAGCTGAGGTAAGTTAGGGCAGCCCCTTGCATCTTGACCCTCCATGACCTAGGCTCTTGCACGTGGTATCCATCTATATCCCTCTCTCTCCCTCTCTCTCTTCCTAAACATGTATATCTATATTTATTTTCCCATCTCCCTTTATTTGTATCTCATTATGTCTCCATCTCTCTACCTCTATATATCACTTCCTAGGTATCTCTATCTTTATCTTTCTATCTCTCCCTCTCTATATAGTTATATCTTCCATCTCTATATATCCCTCTCTCTTCTCTCTCTTTATCTCTCTCTATCTTTATCTCTATCTTTCTCTCCATATCCCTCTCCTTCTCTTTCTCCATCTCCATCTCTCTTTTCCTCTATCTATCTTCTTAATCCCCCTTCTCTCTCTATTGCAAACATAACATGATTCTAGTGGTAATGGAACCTGATTATGTTCTTGACCTAGAGATGTCATGTTTGGATCCTTGTTGATTTGAAGCTATCCCTTTTCCATTGAGATCTTTGTTGCACAAAAAAAATCATTTGCTAAATGACCTACCAATTTAACTTATATAGTGCACAAATGTATACAAATATAGACCAAAATTTTCCCTAATTGACTATCCACACCTCTTTGCTATACCCATTGTACACCAAGGTGCAATTGCTAGTTTATTTATTTAATATATATAAATATTTAACTCTTCATAAAAGTGATGAATAAAGCCTTAATACAAGAAACAATAATTTATTCTCACCACCTTGGTCCCATGATTTGTGACAAGAGAAAAATAGAGTTGTTTCTTTGAAGGGAAGACAACATGAGAGATTTCCTGGGAAATGTTTTGGCTGAAGCATTGAGTGATCATCCTCTCCCACACCAAATCTGCATCAATAAAAAACCTCCAACACCAACACACAACGGCTAGACTACACATGTCCTTCACAATAGTTTAAGATTTGTGAAATATGCTCATATGATTTGGGCTTGCAAGGAAATGGTTTTTTTTTTTTAATTTGGGAAAATTATGTTTTATTACATTATCTTTGAAATAAAGTTATCTTGTTAAAATAGTTTAAAAGATGGAGAAAAAAATTTCCATTGATAAATTGAAAAGCATTTTATAGCTATTGTAAATGGGGCATGTGGGGACGTATTAAAATCAATGAAGTTTCTAGGAATGTATCATGTCTTTCACCATTAAGACTCTTGGATTATTTTCCAAATAAATTAGTCATATAATATTAAGATATTTTTATCATGATGAACAAAATAATAATATAATTTAAAAAATTACACTAAGTTTGGAGTTACTTGTTTGTGTCATTAGATAAGTAGGGAAAGGGTCTTAAATTTAATCCAAGAGAAGCGTAAAATATTTAAGAAAAAAGTTTAACATAACATAGAAATAACATAATTGGCACCTATGCTAGTACCACACCAGTCTAGAAAAAGAAAAATAACAAATAATAGGAAAATAACTTCTTAACAAATATAGTTTCAATTTTAGATAGAGTGTCCAAAGAGTCATATTCAACACAATCTTCTTCTCATGCTTTTTAGTATTCTTATGTTCCTTATCCAAAACATGAATCTCTTGTTCCTTTCCTTGCTTCTTCTACATCCTTAGCTTCAACTTCCCAAAAACCATTCCCATCACTACTTTCTTCATAATCCAATCAGTAATCTATACAATTCTACAAATGGTAGTTTCAATATTTTATAATATATCTTAGAGTAACTTACTAATGATGGGTAAAGTATTCTTCCATTTTTTTCTATAGTTTTTGCAATGATTTTTATCTTTTATTTTCCTTTCAATTCCTTCCATTGTTTTGACAAGAACAATTTCAATCTTTAGAGATTCAACCAAGTCATCATCATTTTGGTCTTTTCTTTGCATCTCTCCCATGTCCTCCAAATTTATTTGTTCTTCATTATCATTTTTAGGGTCATTTCCATCCATCCCATTAAAGGGTAATAACTCCAAATTATCTTCCCCCCATCCATCTATTCTCTTTCCTCTTCCCTCTTCTTACTCTTCATCTTCTAATAAGTGCTCATCATCCACTTCTCAATCTATCTATTCATCTTCATATTATTCTTGCTCCTCTTCCTCCTCTTCATAACCTTTACCTCTAGATCATTCTACTCCTCTTCCTCTTCATCCTTCTAAAGCATAAAATCCTTGAACTCCTCATCTCGAGGTTAAATTTCTAATCTGTTAAAATAATAAAAATATATTGACTTTTATTTTTAGGTTATAAAAAATTTTAATCAATTTTTTATATATATTTTACATTAATTTTACACTTTAATGATGGCGCGCGTTGGTCTGATGTGTCTACTGGGCACCCATGGCCTGTGAGGCCTAGCTTGCATGTCCAGATCTCCTGTTGCATGCGTCAGCTCTTTGGTGGATCGGTTGTGACAGGTTGAGTTCGTGGGTGGGGGGTGTTTATTGCTTTCAGGGGGGCGCTTTTCTTCCTGTTCTTTTTCTCTTTGTTTGGGCTGCAAGTGTCTGTGCTCCTCATTGGGGTTTGGTGCGGAGCGAACTCTAAAAGCCCGAGTTTGCGTGGGAGCCCATTTTGAAGGGTTTTCATTTTTTGATACTGGTCCACGGTGGTATCTCTTGGAGGCATTGGGGTTTTGTTGCGTTGGGCCTTGGAGTAGGGTGGGGGTTTGTTTTGGTTGGGTTGGTGTGGTCATCATGAACATGCAGGATGGTTTGGAGGAGGTGAAGGGAGATGACACTATGATAGAGGTTGGGGACGGGGTTTTTAGTCCCTCTTCTTCTCGTGTGGGCTTGTCCAGGATCAACGGTTTTAAAGTGCAAAAGGTGAATGGTTGTTTGGAGAGGGCTCTAGCGTGCCCAGTGGTGGTAATTCAGAAGGAGGCGGTTGTTGAGGATCTAGAATATTTCAGTAAGCATGTTCTAATTTGTAAGTTTCTGGGAATGCGAGTTTCCTTACCATTCCTCGAACCTTGGATTCGAAAGACATGGAATCTGGAGGGGGATTTTGAGATCCTGCTTGCTGCGAATAATTTCTTCTTGGTGGATTTCTCATGCATCTCAGATAGAATTAAGGCTTTTGAGGGTGGCCCTTATTTCTATAATCAAGTCGGCTTGTTCATTAAACCATGGCATGCAGGTTTCATTTTAGCAGAGGAGATGCTGACCAAGGTCCTAGTGTGGGTATGCCTACCTCGACTACCACTTGAATGCTGGAGGAGTGATATTCTTCAATCTATTGCAATGGCACTAGGTAAGCTGATCGGTCCCTCTCAGCAAACTCTGGATAAGAGGATCTTTTCCTATGCTCGTGTTTGTGTGGAGATTGATTTGAGCCAACCTTTGCCCGATTCTATTGATCTGACTGTGGGATCTAGTTCATGGATAGAACCCTTGGATTATGAAACCTTGCCGTTTAGATGTCATTTATGCAGGGAGTATGGTCATCTTTAGAGAAGGTGTCCATGTGCTTCTGGTGGGGGTAACTCAGAGAATGGGAAGGATATATCAAATTTGGGATCCGAGAAAGGAAAAGGACCCATGCAGGGGGGAATCCAGATAAATATGGGTTTGTACCTATCAGGACATGAAATAAAGGTCGAGGGATGAAGAGGACTTTTTGGGACCACCAGGAGGAGGGGGTGTCCAATAGGTTTGATGCACTAAATGATTTAATTCATGAAGAGGGGGTTTCTCTTGAAATGCATGTGGAAGTTACTTCTCATAATCCTGAGCCCTTGGCCCTTACATCTTCAGCTCCTGGTCCTTTGATGGCTCTTGGAGAAGTAAAAGAATCTTCTGTTCCCTCCCATGAGGTTGGGCCTGAGGATCAGTGTGCAGGGAATGATACTTCTTTGGTTTTTGCTGATGTAGGAGGGGGCTCGGTTGGAGGTTCGAGTTATGGAAGCTATGCAAAGAGTAAAGCTTCTGCTTCTTCTCATATTTTGGGTGTGCATCAAAAGTCCCTGAAGAAGAGTACTCCTGACAAAGCCCAAAAGGTGGGAAGGAAGAAGGATCAAGAAAAAGTTAAGCTGGCTGGTGAGACGTTGGTGGAATCTGGGTCAGTGAAGACCCTGGATACTCACTTTGCCCAACCGTCACGATGATTGTGTTGTCATGGAATGTGAGGGGTATGAATAGCATCCCTAAACAAAAGGCTATTCGGGATTTGGTCCATGCTCATTCTCCAGATTTGGTTTTTCTCCAAGAGATGAAGTTATCTGTTGATAGCATGATGCAGAGTGCTTCTAAAATTTGGAATAAATGTTTTTGTCAGTGTGTAGGTGCGTTGGGGAGCTCTAGAGGTCTTGCATGTTTCTGGGATCCTCGACGAATCTCTCCTATTTGGTGGTTTTCTAGTAGATTCTCCATTTCTCTCATTGCGTTATGTTTGAAGATAGGGGAAAGAGTTTTTATCTCAAATATCTATGCTTCGTTGGATGTCCCTGGTAAGATTATTTTATGGTCTCATATAAATTTTTTGAGATCTTTGGATCCATTTTTACCCTGGATCATGGTAGGGGACTTCAATGCAATTGTCTCTCTTGAGGAGAAAAGGGGAGGAATGCCTCATTTGGACTCCTCCTTTGATCTTCTGAGGGAGAATTTGGCTCATCTTTGGTTGGTTGATATCAAGTCCTTAAATGGTACGTTTACCTGGAATAACAAGAGAGTAGGGGAAGAAGCTATTTCTGAAAGATTGGACAGGTTTCGGGTATCCAGTTTCTAGGTCAGTGAAAAGTAGCTAACAAGCTCAGAAATATTAGATTGGCGAGGATCAGATCATTGGTCGATCAAATTCTCAGCTTGCCTAGCTGGTGGCTCTAAGAAACAATCTTTTAAATTCCAGATTATGTGGCTAAGGGAGGAGGGTCTTTTTGACTTAGTGTTTAGATGGTGGGTTGAAGGTCAACCTGCTTTTGGGACTGCTATGTACACTTTTGTGAAGAGGCTTCAATATGTGAAGTATAAATTAAAGCATTGGAATAAGCATCAGTTTGGTAATGTGTTTCATCAGAAAAGTATTTCCCAAGAGCACCTAGATTCTATTACTAGGCAGATCAGGGATCATGGGTTTGATGCAGCTTTGAGCAGGTTAAAGGATGAAGTAGTCAAAATACTTGAGGAATGGGAGCTTCGTGAGGAAATTTTTTGGAAGCAGAAGGCTTGTATTGACTGGCTTCAGGAAGGGGATAAGAATACCTCCTTCTTCCATAACTCGGTAAAGAGTAGAAGACAGGGTAACATTATCTCTTCTCTCTGCTCTCCTGAAGGATCTGTTCTTTCCTCCTCTTTGGAAATTTCTAAGGAGGTAGTTTGATTCTTCTCTAATATTTTTTTTGAGGACACCCTGCTAGCCAATGAGGAGGAAGACTCTATCCTAGCTTGCATCCCGTCTTTGGTGACAATGGATATGAACGCCTCTCTTCTCCAGCTGATTTCTTTGAAGGAGTTAGAGGATGTGGTGTTTTAGCTGAAAAAGGGGAAGGCTCCTGGTCCTGATGGGCTCCCAGTCAAGTTCTATCAAGAATTTTGGGAGGTGATCAAGCTTGACTTGTTGGATGTTGTGCAAGAATCTTTAAGGAACAAGCAAATGTTGAGAGCTATGAATGCCACTTTTCTTACCCTTATTCCAAAGCACGAAGGTGTGGATTCTCTAGATCTCTTTTGACCAATAGCTTTGTGTAACATGGTGTATAAAATAATCACAAAGCTAATTGTTGAGCGCTTGAAGCCTTGGTTGGATAAGCTAATTTCAGAGGAGCAAGGGGGCTTTGTAGTGGGTAGGCAGATTCTAGATGGTATTGTGATTGTGGCTGAGGCTATTCATTCCATGGACTCTTCGAGGGAAAAGGCTATGTTCATAAAACTAGACATGTCAAAGGCCTATGATAGGGTCAAATGGGGTTTTTTGATCAAAATTCTTGAAGCCTTTGCATTCAGCAGTGAGTGGATAGATTGGGTCATGAGTTGTGTAAAGACGCCCTTCTTTTTAGTTCTCATAAATGGGGAGTCCTTCGAGTTATTTGGTGCCTCAAGAGGTCTTCAACAAGGAGATCCTTTATCCCCTTATCTATTCATTTTGATGGCTGAGGGTTTGGGGAGGCTCATTAAGTCCCAGGTTGTAGTCGGGCTCATTCATGGATGGAAATGGAACAACTCCCTTTCTTCTCAAACCCATCTTTAGTTTGTGGATGACTCAGCCTTGTTGGGGGTAACTAGGGTGGCTGAAGCAACTAATTTTCGCTAGACTTTGGATTGCTACCTGGAAACTTCTAGACAATGCATCAACAAAGGTAAATCTTGCATTTATTTCTTTAATACTCCCAGGCTTATACAACAACGAATTGCTAGGATCTTAAGGTTTTAGGTGGGGAAGCTTCCCTTTACCTATCTGGGTATCCCTCTGGATGTACACCCACCTCCCAAGCATTTTTGGCAGGAGGTGATTGATAAGTTTCGAGGCCTAGTTTGCCATTGGACCTATAGATGGTTATCAACAGTGAGCAAGGTCACTCTATTAAAGTTTGTTGTGCAAGCTCTCCCTATATATAGATGTTTTGTGATGACTGCTCCTTCAAGTTTCATCAAGGATTTTGAGGGGCTTTGCAGGCAGTTTCTTTGGTCGGGGAATCTCCTCTCGAGAAAGTGGAGCTTAATTAAGTGGGAAGTTGTCTATAGGCCGAAACAGGAAGGTGGCTTGGGATTGCGTAGAGCGGATTGGAATGGACAAGCTTTGGCTGCTAAGTTGTACTAGAGGTGGTGTTCACATCAGCATCAGACTTGGGATAAGATCCTTACCTTCAAATATCTTGGGGAGGTGGACGGTGCTGAGGTTCCTCGCTTTTGCCTTCTGGGAAGAGGCTCTATGATCTGGGAAACTCTCAAGAGGGGAGCTCTGCTAGTTAAACAAGGCATGTTTTAGATCTACAATAGAGGTTCTGACGCTCTCTTCTGGCTTGACTCTTGGGATGGCTTCCCACCTATCCTCTCCTCACATCCTCACTTGGGGGATTTATGTAGGATTTTTGTTCAAGCTGGTTGGAACAAAGTGATGGATTTTAAAACCCCTCAGGTTTTGGGGCAGACTGTCATTTATCAGTGGAAGGATATGCAAGAGTGGCCTTTGGGTGGTTCTTTGGAGGATAGGAAGGAGTTGTCCTCCATTTTAGCTAATAGAGTGTGTTGTTCGCTTCCAAGGAGGGATGTACTAGCTTGGGGACCAGACCCCAAAGGGAAGTACTCTGTTGCTTCAGGGTATCATTCTTTGGATAGCCAGACTTTAGGTAGTGCTGAGGTTCCTTGGTGGAAAAACATTTGGAATAAATTCTCATGGCCAAAATGCAATTTCTTCTCTTGGTTGGTGGTGTATGGAAGATGCTTAACTTGGGATAACCTTTGCAAGTGAGGTTTTGAAGGCCCCTCTCTTTGCTTTCTTTGTCTCAAAGATGCTGAGACTGTTTCTCATCTTTTCTTCCAATGCCCCTTTGTTAGGAATATTTGGCACTTCTGGTGGGGGGCCTGGAATATGTAGTGTCGGCACCCTTCTTCTCTTGGTGAGCTCTGGCAGAATACTAGATCTACCACGATAAAGACTTTGTTTTTGCGCACTGCCTGGCCTATTGGCCCTAGTCTAATTATTTGGCAGATTTGGTTGGAGCGCAACTGGAGGATCTTTCTGGACAAGAAGTTACTAGTGGGACAAGTTTGGGCTCACATTCTCGAGGCTCTACAAGAGACGTTACATTCTAAGTGTGATTTATCTGTACCGGTTGACCTTGGGGATACTGGAGTAATCCAAAAGTTGGGGATTACTGTTGGTAGTGTTGGAAGGCCCAAGATCAGGCGAGGCAGGTGGTCTAGGGGGAAAGTCTTCAGAGGAGGGCATTAGATGCTTCCTCCTACTGGGGTTTTGAAAATCAACACTGATGGGTCTTCAAGAGGGAATCCCAGGCATGCTGGTATTGGTGGGGTGGGCAGAGATAGTTCTGGGGTGGTTGTGTTCTTTTTCTCTGGGTATAAGGGGCAACAATCTAATAACCTCATGGAGGCCTTGGCTATTCTTTCAGCTTTGAAGAGGGCATGCACTCTCAGCTGGAAATAAATTATATGTGAATCTAATTCTCAAGTGGTGGTTGACTTGATAAATAAATGACATTTTGATGCTGTTAGTTGGCATTTGGCGGTGGTGGCAAAACAAATTGCCAACCTCGGTGATTTACTGGATTCAGTCACCTTTTCCCATATCCCTCATGAATGGACTAAGGTGGCTGATGGATTGGCAAAATGGGATTCTGAGAAGAATGGGATGTGGTTGGTGGATGATTGGGATAGTTTACTGAGGGACCTGGCTCAGGATTTGGAGGGTTGGGTTGCTGAGGATGTGAAATGTTGCATTAATGATCCTTGATCTCTTGATTGTTGTCTTGTGGCCCTTTGGGATTTCTTTTGCTTAATGCTTTGTACCTCCCTTGTTGATTAATAAAAGTTTTTACCCCTTTTTTATTTAAAAAAAAATTAATTTTATATTTAATTGTAGAAAAAATAAGTACATGATAATTGAATTATATAATAAATTAATAAATATAAGGAATTAAATATTAAATTAATTTGAAAAGTTGAGATGATGTAAAATTGAAATTTATATATTTTAAAATAATTTTTATATTAATTTTGGATTAACTTTGGTTGGGTTGGTATTTATGCAATAGCTACCATGCAAGTGGTGAGTTTCTACATTAAGAGTTGGAAATATTAGAATATGGAAAGTAGATAAAAAAATATAAGCTAGTGAAATGGAACAAAAATTAAACTATAAATGATTAAATAAAATGAAAATAACATAAAATGTTAGTTTTGTAAGAGAGATGTGAAAATCATCAAAACATAAAATACCACGAAGAGAGCTCACAATAGGAATGAATTAGTTGAAGAATGACACACACATATATGTCCCTTGGATGCACAAATCCAAGAGATGATAAGTCCAAAAGAGATCTTATTATTAGCTACCTAAAAGAGAATAATTAAATATTTATATTATCCTAAGTGACATAATAAAAAGGTGTAATATTACACTTAAGATAGAACACAAGAGAAAATATTACACAATCACCCTCCTAAAGTGTAACTTAAGAGGGAATAGAAATAGATACTATAAACTAGGCCTAATGAAGTACTACTATACATAAAAATCTATCATAAATGAGGAAAATAAGAAAGCTCATAGAAAAAATTCCCCCTTATGTATAACTTAGGTGCCTATGAAAAAAGAGGTCCCAAAAAATGAAGTTTGATGGGGTACTAATGAACAAATAGATCACCCCCCAAAGAGAACAATCACCTAATAAGTGATAGTAGCATATTCCCCTCCAAATAGAGAGAGGGAGAGAGAAAACACCCCAAAAAGAGATAGAGAAGAAAAAGGGAGACCAAGTAGCCTCCTTAAATAGAATAGCCTCTTGATGTACCAACAAGATCAAAGAATCCACATAATTTAAAGGGGGATGTGAATGCCACTTTTTTAGAATGAGTGTTGAAGTTGTTAGAAACCCATGATCAGATTTGCAAACCAGAATAACCTTCCACACAAGAGAAAATAAAAAAAGAAAGATATTTGCAAGAAGATGTGCAAATTGATATATTCGAGAATTCAATAAATTACAAGATATGATTTGCTTTATAAAAGAAAAGATGTCTAAACCTAATCTTATCTTGAGCAACAAGATAGCTCGATAAGATAAAGATGAAAGCCTAAAACTTAGGAATTAAATATGCTTAAGTAAACTTATGCAAGTGTAATTAATTATTAATTACACCAACACCCCCCCATAAGTGCAACTTAGGGAGAAGCAAAATAAAGCATGCACCTAAAACTAAGATGAATGCAAGAAAGCATGAATGGGTCCCGACAACAAGGCCTGATCAGGTACCCAAGTACAAATGCAAAATGAGGTAGAGAAGGAAAACCCAGTGGGACAAAACCCCCCTACAATGAGATGACTGTTGCAAGAAGCACTGGAAGAACACTATGGAGTAACACTGGAACTGCAATCTGACAAGCAAGGAAAGATATTTCTGTCTACAACTGAAACCAAAACCGGAATCAAAATAATGTGATAGCAGACCCGATGCCACAGAACACTTGAAAACTCACAAACTGGAACAACCCTGGAATCTGTGAAGCAATAGGAGATGAGATGATGACATAATCTGGAAACCATGTATCTCGATGCCGATGCCAAACTGTGACTGAAACTCTTCCATGGGAAGGAGCACCAAAAAAAGACTCTAGAACAATAACCACAAAAACATGGCCCTCAAATTGAGATGGATCCAATGTGGATCATTAACCATAGGCTCTCAATCTGAAGTGTGAACCAATGAATCCGGCATGTGTCAAGCAAGACAAGAAATGTGGCCAAAAGAAACTAAGAGACTAGATAACCCATACAAGTTGCCATCAAAACAAAATGAAATATGGGATCAAAGTGAAAAACAACACTCTAATTAGATTATTATGCATGAAACCCCCCTGAATGGAACTTTATCATAGTTCGTTTATTACAATAACCTGATGATTGTAAAAGGAGAGCATACTAAAAATGCATACATAGAAAATTAAAATAGACCTCAGATATGTGTAAAGGATTGAATCATCTTTCCAATGCCACAAGAATGACGAAAAACGGAGCACCGAGTCAAAAGATATGCCCTCCGGAGTGAAAAACACAAGATCTGAGTTCAAAGGCATGCAAAATGAATTTGGAGCATAATCTGATAAAAACACCAACACCACTGGATTTATGTCAGAATCAGCTTTCCAACGGTATCTCGTTTACGAAAAATGGAGATCGTATGCAAAAGATACGCCCAATTTGATGAAAAGTGCTCCAAAATGCCCAATAAGGGCTGCAGGGCGCCCAGGGGCTAAAAAAAATAGGCCCCTGGTCCTGTGCACGACCAGGGGCTGCAGTCTGGGGCTGAAGCAGAGCCCCTGGTTCTCCATGAGACCACAAGTTCTGCTGAGGGGGCTGGCTGGCCGGGTAGGGGCTGGGCGCAGAGTGCCCGGTCCCCCATAAGACCCTGGCCTCTGCGCTTGGTGCCCGCGGGGGCTGAGCCGAGGTGGGGCGGTGCACTGGGGGCGCCGCCCGGTGGCTGCCGCTCCTGGTGGCCGCCGGGTGGCGCGGCGGTGGCCGCCTACCTTCTGTGTGGGTGGCGCACAAAAAAATAAAAAAATTCAATTTTTTTAATATTTTTTTTATTTTTTTTTGAAAAATGTGCCTCGGGGAGCGTGTTGGGGAGGCCGTACAGCCCCCCAGGCAAAATTTTTTTGCCTTCGGGACCAACTGCTCAGAAATCGATGAAACGACAGGCGTTCTTAGGGTTTTTGGCCACTGCGAACGCGATGGTGACCTCTGTTTGTGCCCAAACTACTCCAAAAATTCGGCTACCCCCAAATCTTGCAAAAAAATCCCAAACTGAAACCCTCATAGATCTGGAAAATGATGGCCAAAATCTGCAAAATAAAAGTCAATCCTGACTTTTTCCAGCCCTTTGAATCCAATGGTGAGGCCCGATCTGATCCAAAATGCCACATGAATGATCTCAAGGCATGATACCCTCGAGGAATCTCGAACGAACCCTGCAATGATTTTCTCAAAAAATCTGAGAAGGGGCTACAAATCAAGGCTTTGATACCATGTTAGAAACCCATGATCAGATTTGCAAACCAGAATAACCTTCCACACAAGAGAAAATAAAAAAAACAAGATATTTGCAAAAAGATGTGCAAATTGATATATTCGAGAATTCAATAAATTACAAGATATGATTTGCTTTATAAAAGAAAAGATGTCTAAACCTAATCTTATCTTGAGCAACAAGATAACTCGATAAGATAAAGATGAAAGCCTAAAACTTAGGAATTAAATATGCCTAAGTAAACTTATGCAAGTGTAATTAATTATTAATTATACCAACAGAAGTAGGCCCCTCTGCAATAAGTGATGCACCTTCCCTTTGAATGAAATAAATCTCAAGCACCAAGTCTATTGAATTCCATCTCCAAAGATGGAAGGAAGGGTAGGAATAGGAATAGTTCTAAAAAATTCTCATATATCTCCAAGTCAATCCTCATGTGTGCCAACATTTTATTAGGAGTCCTAGGGTAATTGTCAAAGATGACAATGAGGTGTTATGGAATTGAGGAGACAAGTTATGAAGGTATATAAGTACCATCATTACATCCAAAGATAAAACTATCCCCCCTTGAATGAAAGAAAAAAGTAGAAATAAGTATGAAAAACAAGGTCATGTAAGGTACCCATGCATTATGATGACCCCCTAAAGAGAGGCTAAGAGAACATCCCCAAAAGAGAGTAAAAATATGTCCCCAAACACTACTCCACAACACTATTGTTAAACCATGATATTTGTTGATAAATCAAATCAAGTTCCAAATATAACTTAAAATAGATATTAACATTGATATGAGAACCAAAAAAAGAACCAAGTACCCATACAAAATGTGTCAACATGAATGATAATGGAGTTGAATAATAGGGTTAAAGAACTGCATGCTATATCACTACATAAGCATGTAGGGACAAGGAAAATACATCTATAGAAGTAGATTCAACACTATTAGAGCTATCCCAAAGATAAGACAATATCCTCAATAGTATCATCAAAATTTGAAATGTGAGAGTCCATAAATAGATGTGAAATGTTAAGTAAGTAGACCTTCCAATAAAATGGACCTTATTAACATGAATAATCCTTCTATAAGTAATCACTAGAGGCCCTTGAAGAATTGACTCTAAACTTTGATAAAGTGGCAAGTGATAAAACAATTTCTTGTAATAGGAAAGCTATTTCCTCAATGGTGTGATATAGATATATAATTTTAGACCCTAAAAAGAAAGAAGAGATGTCTAATAGAAATGCGTACCAATGAGGTTAATATAAAACACATTTAGAATCTTCTTGCAAACAATCATTAGAATCTCTTGAAGAAGTGACTCTTAACTTTGAAGAAATACAAGTACAAGAGGAATGTGCTCAATTATACATGGACTATTGGAAGGAGGAGGATTGGTAGTAGTTTTAATCTCATTCATCTATGAATCCAAGGAATCATCACTCTTGTATGGAGGATCAAGGTCTCCATATGGCTATTGAATGATGGTCCAAGGAATGAAAAGACACTTGGTGTGTTCAATCTAATGTAGAATATCCTAAAAATTAATGAGACAAATTAGCTTGTAGAACCTATCATTAATGTTTAATTATTTAATCTTATGCTCATAACTTCACTTCGCTTGGGAACAAGTCCAAGGAGATATGATAGATTTCATGTTAAGTATTTTGTAATAGTTAAGGTTGTACATTTTTTTTCCTCATAGCATGTTTGTAATGGTTATATCTATTATTTTGTTCTTCCCTTTGTATAGGGTGGACATCATGTTAAGTACTTTGTTATAGTTGGTATAATTTTTATTACCTATGATGGGACTCTCTATATACATCTCTAATATCTAATTTTTTTTTTTAAATATAAATAAAATATATTTTGCTACATAGATTTTCAAAATTATAAATTTATGATTCCCTATTTTTTATCTTATAATCATTAACTAAACAAGAAAAATAATTTAATGTTCTTTAATTAAATTTAAAAGAAAATATGTTTATTGATAAAATAAACATTCCCAATAAATTAATTAAAAAAAAAAATCATTAATACAACAAATTTAATTACATAAATTTTAAAACTTATAAATTTAATGGTTCATTAATCTTATATATATATAAGGAGACACTTTAGCTCACATATAATATTTTTATTTTACTCTTTAATAACAAACCAATTTTTTTCTCTCCAATAATATCAAAAAATTAGTTAAACTATTTAATTTTAAATTAAATAATAGTGGTCACCACTGTCGAGAAATATGCATAATGCTCCTCAAACAAAAGAAAGCATTAAAACTTGGCTTTCTCGAGTTCACATCTGCTATCTTCTTTTCTAATTCCCTGACATTTGAGTATTTTAAATTTCTCCAATATGCATTTAGTGGTTAAATTTCAAATTTAAATTGTGGGTGGTGGTAATGTTTGCTTTGTCATTCAGGCAATATATTTATTCTGGGAAAAACATATCCTCTGCAAAGCATGCATAGATGATAGCATCTATATCCAATTCTTATCTACAAAATTGCTACAGAATTTCCAACAGAAAGACATGCTCTTAAATTTGAATTTTGTTTACTAAACATATGTTGGAAACATTAATAAACAAATTCCAACAATACTCTAAGAGGAGTAAATTCAATAAAATAAATGACTGGGTACAGTACAGATCCAAAGCAAAGCAGTACAAAAATTGAATATTGAGCCACACAAAGCAACACCATCTTATCCAATCATCTCATCTTAGTAGACCCACAAGCCTTGCAGATCACTGCCCTTAAAAACAGCAGCAGCATTCTTCCAACACACAGAACCAGCACAGGACAGCACAACTATATAAAACAACAGAGAAAATAATTACTCATCTGTAATAAATATGGTAGAACAAAGTTTTTCTTATTCCATCCATTCTTTTAATGATCTATTTTTCATCTATTTCTCACATGCAATGAATTGGATGGTCCTTGCCATAGGAATTTTAAGATAAAATTCTCAAGCATTAGATTACTTTTTCTATTGAATAAGAAAAACCTGGCATACGGCAAATTCATTGTCAGCAATTCACTGAAGGAAAATTCACCGTCAAGTAAATTTTACTTGGCAGTGAATTTTCCCTCGATGAATTTTCCCTGGAGGTGAATTTTTCATTAATAAATTGCTGGCAGTGAATTTTCCTAGAACTGAAAAACCCATCTCAACTAACAAAAGATAAAGCCCCTCAACATCCAAAAACATAATAAGAAAAAAATCATAGTCCTAACTATCTTGTCCATTGAACATGACCAAAGGAAAAAAGAAACATTATTGAATGTTGAGAACTCACCATCCCTTCCCCCAGTCAGGGCATCTAGACTGTGTCTCGGGTGGGGGTCCTCCTTGGGGAGGGTAACCTTCCTGTGGATATCCAGCTGGAGGATAGCCCTGTAGTGGAGGAGGATAAGCCTGTGGATATTCAACTGGAGGATACCCAGTTTATAATATAAAACAAAGAATCATAGAATTATTAAGGTTGGGTCTAAAAATATAGAATGAATAAATTTTATGATATTGTTATCAGAATTTAACTGTGTTGTTTTCTTGTCAAATTTATTGATTCATGTTTCATAAATAATAGTTCAAGAAAATTCATCTCATACAATTGATCCACTTAACACTAGTTACATCTAGATCAATGAGTTTAACTTAAAAATTAAACATTTGAATCCTGATAATTCAATATCACAATTTGACATACTGCCCTCCTATTTATAAATAAACCTTTATCATATAATCATTATAAAAAACAAACCAATCGTTACAAAACCAATACTCCCAACATTGAATGTTTCGAAAACAACCCAAATTTCCCAACATTGAATGTTTCGAAAACAACCCAAATGATAATGGAAAAAGTTCAGCAACCCCCAAAAATTTGAGAATGAGAAATACCTTGTGGAGGAGGAGTGGCAATAGGAGCTTGCTGTTGATTGGAGTAACTCATTCTCAGGAAGCTAAAGAAACAAGAAACAAAGGCTGCAAATAATAGGCGTCCTCTCACAACGAAATTGAATTCAAATGATTATTGTTGAAAGGCTACATCGTTTTAGTTATATATTATGGATGTTTTTGGAGCAGGACTAGAAGTTTCCTCGTAAAGGACTGCATTTTGTCAACTCTAGTGGCCGATTGTACTCGTTTACGCGCCGGCGGTGGTAGCTATCGAGCAGAGCGGATAATGACGAAAAAAACTTTTAAAAATCAATCAATTTACGCATGTTTGTGCATTGATTTCACTTACGTCACTGTCAAAACTCTCTTCTCCATTCTGAAAGTTTAGGAGTTGCCTTTTAAAAATGTCTGTTTAACAGAGTGATTTGTTTTTTGTATGTTTCTCTAACAACGCGTCCGTAATCTCTGTTTACTTTCCTCTCTGTAGAATATATACGACATTGCTTACAGTTTTTTCAAATATACAGATTTATGGGGTTCCTGTATGCTCACGCTACACGTTGTCAAATATTTTTTAATTAATATTGAAAGAATAAAGTGGTCAGTGGTCATTTATTTTAGTTATTTAGGAGTAATACATATGTTGGCAGGAATCAACAAAGCGTTCAAATATTGTGTTTTCAAATTTTTTATTTGGTAGTTGTTGTTTTCTTTGATGTCAATCTTATTTTTGGTTGAAATCTTCAAACCATTATTAATTTGGTGTGTTAGGCTCTTTTCAATCAAAAGAAGTAATTGTTAAGAAAAGGTGTGTTGCCACATTGTATAATGTTATTAATGTAATATTTATTTATTATGTGATGCACCTAAAGAATCTAGGGATGTGTGCATCATATGGGTCTATAATTCTTGGGTCACTTTATGTGATGTATGTAACATTGGATTAAATATTTAATGTGAGGTTGCACATGGGATAGATATTTTATATTGGGAACAACTCACTACAAATATTAAATGAGGGGTTAATGGTTTTGTAAGCTCTTGATATTAGTCATATAGGGTTCTTGTATGCTCATGCTACACATTGGCTAATCCATTGTCAGTTCAAGTGTGGTTTATTTCTAACACCCTCCTTAAGCCACATTGTAGTTTTTTGGGGCTCCTATCTTAGTTCTAATACCATATGTCAAGCTACAACTCATATGGACTAGCTAGGACTCGAAGCTAGGAGCTTCTATTTGGTGTTGGAGTGTTCTACCAATTGAGCGACTAACCCCTTTGTGGCTAATCCATTGTTGGTTCCCGTGTGGCTTATTTTCAACATTACCATATTTCAAGATACCAAGTTATAGTTGTGAGCATGCCCATGTAATTCGTTTCTAATTTGACAATATCTTGCTTATTGCATCCTCGATTCATTATGTAAACAAACCTTAATTGGAATGCACATCAAGTGTTGAATCTATGCCAATTTTCAAGATTTACTTTTTAATTTTTGGTCTTAGGAGAATATGTGTATGAAACAACGTTTTTGAGATTATATCTTGAGATACATCTAAAGAAGGTAGACTTGTGCAATTCCACTTTGGTGATAAGCCCAACTGATCCTTCTCACATTGACCTTAGATGATGTAACACATATTCATTTGGAAAAAATCCTCCTATATCTTCCTTCTATAAGAAGCCTAATATCATGTCAAGGTAGATTGGTGATAGAAACAAGAGTTCATCTAGAGTTGTTATGAAATAAAGTTGCATTTATATCGAACACATATATTGTAATTAAAGGTTAAAGTCCAAGTTGTCTTTCAATCTCTTAGAGCCTTGTTGTAATTGCACTTGTAATATATAGTAAATTATTTCATGGCTTAAGTTTATATTGATTTTCTGTGTATTTGATGTGTGTTTACATTTTCTACATGGTTAGATAGTCTTTAATTAGACCCTACTACATTGACATCCTCATAGAATGTGTTGTTTCAATTATTTTAATGAGGAATACTAAATATTTACCAAAGAGAAAAGTATAATCATGGTAGGAAGAAAAGACTACATGTATGTGAAAAATAAATTTCAAGCATGAGTTCACCAACTTGTATTACATAACTAGCAATAGATGAAACTCCCTTTACCATGCAATGTCCATAACTAGAAGATCACTTAATCTCAAGAATGTTAGTGTGCATACATAAATAAATAAATATTGCATGCTATGGTTATAGTGATTTCCTTTACTTATGTTTGTTCTTAAGAAACTAAGTGTAACAAACCACAAATAATTTCAAAATATTCCAATCCAAACAAAAAAAAAATAGATACCTAGCAAAATGAATGATATGAAATTTATCTTTAGTTTAGCAACAAAAAGTCTTATAATTTATAAGCACCTATGTAGGATAGGCCTCCTAAAACTTTAGAAAACAATAGAACTGTAAGTCCAAAGGGAAGTTTTCTTATCCCATCCTAGTTTTTGATACTATTAACAATATCTTGACCATGTGATTTTTATGGTCGTAAAAAATATTTATCAAGATGCACATGTATGAATACTAGAATGGCTCCAATTGGGAGAAAACTAAACCTTTACAATTAGAGTTTGGAGCTCTAGCATAGCTTAAAATTGGTTCAATCTTGTGCAGATGACTATGCACCTAAGGTTGGAGTAGTTTAGTTGAAATTATCTAAATGGTCACTATTATCAATAATATTTAGGAAATACTATAGCTACTATACATGAACTAGAATCATTTTGTTGCAATGATAAAATTTTAAGAGGACTTTGGACACTAGGAAAAGCTAGCACAATTTACTATATTAGGAACTTGGTCTAGGAAAAGATAATATAGAGTTATCATCCCTTCCCATTGGTGTTATTCAATTATAAACCAATGTTTATGATGCTTACTTTGGGCTATCTTTTATTTTTGGTCATGGATAGTGACAAGTTTGTTGAAGAAATCCAATCAAGATCCCTCCACAAGTTGAAGACCATCACAAAGGATTAGATATTCTTGTATGAATTTATATATATCATAGCCAACACCATGCATTACTAATTGATTGTCTTATTGATATGCACTAGACATATAGGTGCCCTTCTTTTCTAATGCACTTTCCAATGTATTAGAATTCCCAAATTTTCTTGGTATTCATGAAATTAAATATCATGGATGAACAAATTATCCCTCAAAATATTGTTCTAATGTCTATAGACCCATCTATCCTCCCAAACCTCAAATTACTATGAGTTTGAGGAAATTTACCCTAACCCTATCCACATTGACGCGAATTATGATGAATTCAATTAGTTGAGAGACAAAAATAACATGAAAAGTACAAACGAGGTCAAATGTACTTGGGAGATCATTTTATTTTAATAAAAAATTATGATGATAGAGAGGATATTTAATGGTTTCTTTTATATTTTAGGATTAGCACATAATTTTTTATCTACTAAAAAAATAATAGGTGTGGTGTGTTGGTGGTGTTTTTTAAAGAATATGTTAAAATGGTGAGAGATTTTGTGGTGATTATAAGAGTTAGTAGATTGGTAACTTTATTTTAGCTTAATGCATGTACTACTAAATGTAATAGTACTTATGTGAAACTTAAGTCAATAACTACTTCATTGGGTAAAGAAATTGTATCGTCTTTAGTAGATAGTCATGGTTTCTAGTTACCTAAAGGTTTTTTTTTCTACTAAATATAGGCTACCTAAAAAAATATGTTTTGTTATTAAAGATTAGGCCACATAGGGTAGAAGTGTGTACAAAACTTGAATAATAAAATCATTTTTGAAGTTTGATTAATTATAATATCGAATTTTATCTCTATGAATTATATTAATGGAAAATTAAACCACATTTAATTTTACGAGAGTTCTAATGAATTTTGTGTTAATTTGTAGCTTAAATTAGGTTTTATTGATGTTCCTTTGATTGTAGATTTAGCTTATTCTATTTCATTTATCGATGATTATAGTTAAAACACATGTGGGTTTATTTTCCAAAGAGTAAACCTAAGGTTTATAGAAATTTTAAAGAATATAAAGAAATTGTTAAGTTATAGAGTGGAAATAAAATAAAATGTTTGAGGATTACCAATAGTGGTAAATTTTTCTTTAATGATTTTTATATTCTATAAATATTATGAAATTTAGAGATAAAAGAACACTTTGTGTTGTCCATAATAGAATGGAGTTATAAAGAGAAATACTATAACTTTGATAGAAAATGCTAGGAGTATGCTTAGTGGTACTACTATATTTGACTACAAATTCTGATGAATGTTTGGTGACATATCAACAAAATATTGTCGACTTACCGACACAACACTAATTTAAATTTCGTTGTTGGAATTTTGTCGCTTTAACGACTAATTTTTATACATCGAAACCATGACCCAACATCGTCAATCAGCACCACGAAAAATGTTGGCAGTGTCTGTCGCAAAATCAATGTAACTTTGTCCATCTATCAACACAAAAAATCACAAAATGTTGCAGAACGCCCATTTGAAATCCTCAAAAAAATATTGAACATTCATCCATTTTCTAATGAGGTGGATCAAACCATCATTTCCATTGCGACAAAAACTACATCGTGTGTACAACAACCTCATCACAAATTTTTGTGGTTCATCAGGCTATGTTCGTCGAAATTGTGACGAAACCTTGCAGTTTTTAAAATAAAAATATTTGTTCAAACATCTTCCCTCCCTAACACGGTTATATGTATGGGTTTTGTTCTTTGCATGAATAATTTGGCTGATGTATCTTTTATTATAAATCACTTTGACAAGTATTTTTCTTTCATTGCGTCCTTTATTGGTGTAGCTTATCCAATGTAATCCTATCAAAGAGACTTCGTTCTATCGGGCCCAAAGTTATTCATTACTTCTGAGGGATATGTCTCACATGACCTACAATAATGCAAGTCCCAAAGCATATGGGAATAGTGTTGAAAACCCACACATGGAAACCAGGGACCCAAATTTGTGTCTTAAGGTTGTGGAATCCCTACAAAAACCCTCATTAACCAATCAAAAGGTAAACAATTGTCTACTAATTTGAAAGGATTAATCAAAAAATTAGTTTTAATAGTTGAGACAGGTGTGAATGAAAAAATGGAAGACTTATGGTAAAATTTAAAATATGTGAAGATCTCCTTGGGAAAAAATCTAATAGTCACCTTTTTCTCTCATAGCGGAATAAAGTAAAATATGTTCTTAACATTTTATAGGAAAAAGTTAGTGTAAAGACAACATACAAGTATGTTGATGCCATCATTGAACTGCACATCAAGCTCATGAATCAAAACAAGTATTGTTCCCACAATGTATGAAGCCCACCTAATTACAATTGAGTTCAAATAGAAATTAAATCCACAACTAATGATTTCCAAACAGTACGTTCTATTTTTGGTTAGTTGTGTGTGTGAGAGAGTGAGAAAGTGAGTGTGTGTGTGTGTGTGTGTGTGTGTGTGAGTGTGAGAGAGAGAGAGAGAGAGAGAGAGAGAAGGTAACTTTTGTGATGGATCTCTAGCAAAATATGTGTGTGCTTTCTCATATGATACCTGGGCGAATAAAAATAAGAGTTAAACCCAAACCAAAAACCAAACCAACAACATATAATACATAATTGTATTAATTCTACCCAATGAAATTATTTTATCATCAGTGCATGAAACACATGATAGGTGATTACTAGGAGCAATCCATCCACTCACTTATTCCATTGGTCACTAAATAAGAGAATCATCTATAAAATTTCTACCCAGATTGAAAGGTGCCCCCCTAGTGCAGGAGCACCTTGACACAATTTTGACTCCTTGTGGAAAGTTTGAGAAATTGATTCAATTTGATGTAATAAGGATCATTTAAGTCATTTCTAATGTATTAAAGTCATATTTAGCAAATAAATGTGTAAAAATGGGAAGTTGTCAACAAATAGTGTCAAAATTGCAAATAATGTAAAAGTTGCATAAAAGTAACATTAGGGAGTTAAAAGATCATTAGGGACTAAACATGGGTAGGAAGTTGGAAATTAGTTAAAAATTGATTATTCATGTTGTATTTCCTTTAAAAATGTTTTGGAATCATTTGGGAACTTGTTGGTGGTTGAAGTTTTGAAATAGAATCAATGAAGGCACTATTTTTATTCATTTACTTACAAAAATTCTTTGTTTCCAGCCCTTGAATAGAGTTGTAACGGGCATGAATGGATGTGTAAGTGTTTTAATTTAATATAACACTCAATCACCTTCCTTTTGGCACAATTTTCATGCATTTTAGTTCTTATTTGAGAAAGTTATTGTAAATTTTTTGAAAATTGCCAATACCCTAACCTAGGGTAAACAATGAATGAATAATTTGAATTTATCCTTTTTTATTAGTTATATTTCCTTGATTTTTGGTGAAAGTGATCTTATATACACACTCTTTCATATTATAAAATTTTTGGGTCAAAAACACATGATGAAGGCATGATGCAATGAAGTTTATGACTGCAAACTGGGTATAGTCTGCTAAAAATAGAGTTGTGGAGGAACGTAGCCTCGGGTTTGATAAAGAATTGAAAAAAGGAACTTTTGGTTGGTTTTATAAGCATAAATAGGATCATTAAAGGTGGTATGAAGAATTTTTTATGAGAAAATGAACTTGGAAATAGGAGAATCAATAAGGGTCTATGCGAGTCAGGGCTAATTAGGCTTAACTCTACAGCGTTCAGTCCTAGTTTGATCAGTTTTCTCCAAAACAACATATGCTAATCTTTTGATATGTTTTAAGGCACATTAAGGGGTATCTTAAAACTTGTTTACAATCAGTGATAGGGGTCTATGTTTGAAGTTATCTTTGATAGTTACGTTGTAGGCCAATAAGGAATTTAGGATAGTTATAAGGAAGTGGTTAAAATGTGAAAGACAGACCTTGTTAAGGGATTGGATATTGTTGAATTAACCCAAATGAAGATATTTCATGTTTTGGACTGGTTGTGTTTTTCTTAAAGACTAAAATTTACATTTATAGTTCTTTAGTGCAATTGAATCCTATTAAGGATAGTTATACCAAAATGATGAAATATGAAAGGGCAGACTGGGTAATTGTTTGTTTTGGTCAAGATGAAGTTGACTAAGGTGTTTGAAGGTATGATAATGGTTTGGTACTCTAATTTGATGTGATTCTACGAGCCTTGAAGGATGATTAAGGCGTTTAGGAGGTCTCTTAAGAAGTTTGGAACTCTAAAGCAAAAGTTGAGTGTTTGTGTTGAGGGGAAATATAGTTGAATAAGTGTGTCAAAAGAGGGGAAGTTCAATATTGTTTGTGACTTTTCAAATGAGATTGTGTGAGTTTTTTTTCTTCCTCTAACTTTGCATCACCCTCATATGGATCAAATGACATGTAATCAACTAGAGATGATTATTAGGAGCAACTACAGAATCAATAACCTACCAAACAATGGCATGACATCATCACTAACTACTCATCACATAGTGAATTGTGGATGATTTTTACATTAACCACATAATTGCAATATATGTATGTTTAATAATTTAATACCAGCTGTGTTGCAGGGCTCTCTCCTAGACCCCTCATACCTAGACCTAGTTCAAACCACGTACCAGTCTCAAGCCAATTCTTGTGCTGAAATGGCTGGGCTCTTCTCTTTTTTTTATGTGCTACATGAGTACATCCCAAGTTTGTCCAATCCAAACTCGTATATCCCTAGACACAGGATCCATCTGCAGATAGCTTCCCCTACAAAATTTGTCATCTAGGGTAACATATGAGATGTGTTAAAAAGTTAAATAAGTACAAAGGGTAGCATATTGAAGCAAAGAGAACTAATGAAAATCACATATGCTTAAAAGTACAACATAATGAAATATTGAAAAGCGCATTACCTTATTGAGCTTCTCTTTGTTTTGAGAATAGTTTAATATTCTATACTTAATAGGGCCAATCACATGATAGTGGAAGATCATTTGGCCCCTTCCCACCCCTCACATCACTCTCAATTCCCCATACCCAATCATATAACATTAATCATTCATTAATCCATTAATAACATATAACATTCATTCATTAACATATAACATTCATTCTTTCGGTTTTTACATATTATCAAAAATATGGTTGTCAAAAATATCAGTTTTTAACATTCATTACCTATTATCAAAAATATGGTTGTCATAATATGATTACAATCACTTTTTTTTTTTGTTTCTTTTTTGCAGCTAAAAAAATAAGTGGAGTATTGTTTTCTAAATCATCTGTCCCCCTTCAGTTATCCTTCCCTTTGCTCATTATCTTAATGTATTCCTAGTCATGTACTCACGATGTGGAGGCTGCTGCAAGGGGGGGTCTGCTACAATAACAAAGAAATGTTAAATTGATATGTTTTATTATTATTGTTACAAGTATTTCATTAATTAAAAGAACATCAGAGTGGTGATCTTTACCTAATGGGGCCACATCATGTTCCTGATCTTGTCTTATAGCCTCATGCTCAACATGTTGAACACCCTCTAAATCCTCTGGAGTTGAAACACAAAAGGTTACATTAATTAATACACCAATTGCAATTAAATATGTTTAAAAGAACATTAGAGTGGTCCTCTTTACCTGATGGGGCCACATCATGTTCCTGATCTTGTCTAGCTTGATCATGCTCAACATGTTGATCACGCTCTACATGCTCTAGAGTTGAAACATGAAAGGTGACATTAATTAATACACCAATTGCAATTAAATATGTTTAATTGTATTAATCCATACTACGTTTTGTATAGCACATGAATACATCTAGTACTAGGATGCACACCATGAGCTTCATCTACAGGTTGCATTCCAATGTCATGTGCAGTATTATTATTGCTTGCCTATTTAAAACAAATAGGCACATAATTACTTTATGGTGGAAATTAATATTGAATAGATTGCACAAGTATTCAATTTTAAATAAATTTTATTAAGTTTATTTACCTGCGTGTTAGATGTAGTGGAAGCTTGTTTTTTTCTAGTTAGAGTCTTAGGCATTTAGCCACGACTCCATAGCCTTGCTAGAAGGAAATCTTTAGGTCCTCTTCTGTGGGGACTCTGTTGAATTTAGAGCCTTGCATTTTTGCATAAGATCATTAATTTTGCTTCTATGGTGTGATAAAACCAAAATTATTTGCAATTTATTATTTGGATGCAATATTTCATTTATTGATACTTACAATTCATGCGGCTAATTTCATATAACCACCAGAGCCAAGTTTGTGTTGCCCATGTTTTTCTAGTCTTTCCTTTGTTGCCTTTGATGTGTCGGTCAACCTATGAAAAGTTTGAAATATGTTAGATTCTGTAAAAAGAAAGAGTAATCAGTATATAATTACATTGTTGATAGTATCACATACCTTCCTTGGCCTGGTGGCATCTTTCCTTTTTTCCTTTCAATCTTCTCCTTTTCATCCGACACCAGGTCCTTCCACTCCCTCTTCGGAATCATGGGGGGATGCTCATACTTTTTGTTCTTCTCTAAATGTGACCTATATTGGTCCCTCACATACTTTAGATAGGTACCAGCTTTCTTAAGGACCTTAGTTCAGTTGAATGTGTTATTACCGAACAACACAACTAAACAATTAATGAGCCCATCTTTTAAATCTTGATTTTGGGAATTCCACCGTGTATGTATGGTGGGCCTGAAGATATCCAATGTAATATCATTTAGATGTTTATAAAAAAAATCATTTCCTACAAAATTATTATGGGATCATTCGTTTAAAAAGAGTGATCAATAAGTAAATTTCAATTGGATTATATATAATAATAATTTTTTTTTAAAAGTACTTGGGACCTTCTCTATCTTTATGAGAACAAAATCCTTGATCACCACAAATGTGACTAGAAATGTTCCCATACTAGTAATACAGGAAGATCCAAGAAATGTTGCTAAAACATCACCAATACTAGTGGCCTCTGCATCCCCCAGTACATGTCCTAACACATGTTCTAGCATGTGTTCATTGCCAGAGGGTGCACTACCCGATGCTTGCATGCTATGTGTTGCTGACATTTCAGTCGACAATATAGGAACATATGAATGGGTTGGATGATGTGATGTATGCGCAAGAAGATTAGGATCGACACTTGTACCAACCCCTACTCCCCAGGCAACACCTGCAATACCTTGATCATGGCCAGCAACATCATGAGGATGCAAAAAATATTGTAAAAACAACACATATTTTAGTTCATGACATAAAATAGTACAAAATATAAAACAATGAATGAACTCATGTTATAATTAAAGATCTCATGACAACTTACTTGCAAGTTCCATGCTCTCTCAGTCAATATTTTAACCCTTTCTCTTATCTCATCTATTTGAGGCACTTTGAATAACAACTAAAGGATTTCTTCATTGCACTTTTTTGGGTCTTCCTTGTCATATCCAGAGGGTTTGTAGAATATGCGATGTCATCATCACATAATAGTGACTGCACCTCCCTATGGATACTCTCCTCTACTGTTGGTGCCTTTCCTCGATCATTAGACTGCGACAAGAATATTAAAAACATTATCGAAATTAACCCAATAAACTTATGAAAAAAACATAATAATAAAACATTTTACTCGTCTCTAATTTCTACAATTACAATGAGGTAAACCTATTGGGTAGAAGGGCTTGAAGATGCATCATGATCTATGCTCTAGACTAGAGCCTTCCCCCTACGATCAATGTCCCACTATGACAAAAATTAAATATAAAAAAACATTACCGAAATGAAACCAATAGACTTACGGAAAAAAACATAATAATAAAATGGTATATTGGAGTCATTAATTGCAGGTTGGGTAAAATGGTATATAGTATGTACAACCCCCATAGTAATTGTGTTTGTATCTATGTGATTCAAATTGTAATCAATTAGAAACTCTTCCTCTGCAGTTATTGATTTTATCGCACATATGAATACATGGTTTCCCTCGTACGCCTCAAATATGTAATTGGGTTGCTTATTTTTTGACCCAGGTCATGTACTGTTTATAAACCCTGCAATATTCCTTGTTGCTTTTGGCCTTCCATCAATGTACATAGCCACTCCTTTATTTTGATCCTTATCTTTTAGCTGTATATAATTTGTTGGCAGTGCATACCTACGCATACTTCATGTATATTGAACCAACTGCATCTAATCTTTGTAACTATAACAGGGTCCGACATACTCCATCAATTCAGTAACTTTGTTGTAACAAGCCTTTATGTCGTCCATGCAAAATAGGCCCAAACCATGTAATGACGATGGTGCTATGCTATATATCATCTCGTTGACACAAAAATTAGTGTTTATTGGAGAAATTTCCTTGGGTACCCATTGTTTCCATAGATGTTTGTACCTCAAGGGCACCTCGATGTCACCTATGCTCTCATCATCATAAGAACATGACCCCCCTTCAACAAGAAAAAATTCCCTACATTTACAAAATCTTCTTCTAATCTTTTGACCTCTAGTTGATCTCCCTCTTTTAGACCTACTACATGTCTCGCTTTCCTCTTCTCTTCTTGACACTGGTACATTTTGACCCAAATTTCAATGAATATTCGTTGGAATTTCGATGACCATTCGTCAGTATTATTTCGTCAGAATTTTGACGAAATTTGAAACGTCAAAATTCTGACCCAGCATTCGTCGAAATTTGGGTCAAAATGTACCAGTGTGAATTTCCCTCGCTCGAGGAAGACAGATCTAGAAAATAAATATTTGGTGGTACCTACACTCATAAGGATGTTGGATGAAGTTCTTTCATGGTGATGTGATCCAAAGGTATGGGGTTGGAGGATTAAAAACCAAGGTTGTCACTACTAGTCAAATGCATGTGGAGGTAACAATAGTTGTGAATGTATCAATAAACCTTGTAAGGGTCTGATGATCAGAGATCACTTGGTAAGCATGGGAATGGTTTGTAGGGTCACCAACCTTGTGTTTTGAAGCCTTGGGTTTTGGGAACATCTAGAGGAGTCATTGTCTTGTTTCTTGGAGGTTGATTGGGTTAGTTGGTGGAAGGTTGCTATTACTTTTTGTACTTGTCTATGAAATTTTTTGGACCACCTTTGATGTGAAATAGTCCCTCGTACAACCATCCTTTCAGTCTATTTCTAAATGGATAGACCCCTTTCCTTTAATGATTAAGCTCCACATGTTTCTACCCCTATGGTTTTTTGGGTTCCCCAAATAAAATAATAAAAGATGGGCCCTACTTAGAATAAGCCCAAAATGTATCAGATTTTTTTTATTTCTTGAGAATGCAATTAAAGAGGCTAATTGGGTCCCTCCCTATCCAAACTTCCTTCACCATTTTACAGACACCCACAACATCTTTGAACCATTTATACTCTTCTAGAAATTGAAAAAAAAAGTACACCTTCATTAGTGTTCTGTTTCAGGATTTCCCTAGTGCTGGCATCTGTACTATTCTTTTGGAGGTTTGGTTGAGTCAGTGAAATATTTAGAAGTTTTTAATGGCTCCTTGTCTTTTTTTCATCTCTTGTACTAGTGCAGGAGCACCTTGGCATAATTAGGCCTCTATGAAGTAATGTTTTGAAATTTGATTCAATGTTATTTTTCCTACTTTGTAAATCATGTTATTAGAGTCATGTTTCATATATTTGAGGTCATGTTGAGGTCATTTGGTGTTTATTAAGTCTGAAAGTGCAAAAATGAAAACAATGTAAAAAGTTGTCAACTTAATCAAAAAGGTAATATTAAGAGATGAAAAGTCATTAGGGTCTTGTGATATTATCCTACTATGAATTTTCTTTCATGGTTCAGTGGATCTATGGAAAAATAATAAAGATAAGATGCAAGGGAATGAAGTTTCTTGACTGGAAAATTGTGTGTACAGTCTGTGAACAGAGTAATTAAGAAGGTTAAGACCTTAGGGTTTTGTGAAAATACTTTGTAAACATATTTTGATGCTTTGAAGAGCATATACTAGTCAAACTAAACATGTCCCAAGCATTGGACAAGTTTACTTTGGTCAGGAGTTAGTAAAGCAACAAACCCTTATGCAAATCAGGCCTAATTAGGCCTAAATCTGTCTGAGACAACAATATTGGAAGCTTGTGTTGTAAAAGTTTTGATACCCGTTTTGAATATGTTTCAGATCTGAAAGGAGGGAATTGAAAAGTGTGGATGGAATTGTGTAATAGTCCTTAGATTGTGAATGAAGCCCTGAAAAATAGGTTGGCAGACCTACAAGCATTGCAAACAAGGTATGAAGGAACTAGTGACAGTAAGAACTTTAAGGGATTTTGATGATTAAGTGTGAGTTCTTGGTTGTTTTGGTTAAGAGATTACCAAGGTATAATTTTATCTCATTTGATATAAGGTTTGGTGTAAGCAAGAAGTTAAAAAGTCCATTGCTTTGACTGATCTGTCTAATAATAGCCCTATTTTAGAGACTAAAATGAAAGTACAGTATATGATTTTGTTAAATTGTCAAGAATAAAGGATGGGCAATGGTTTACATTTGTTTGAAGTAAAATGGAATGGAAATTGTGTGGTCTATATTAGCCTAAATACTGTTTTGGGTCAGATTACTTTATGTTTAGTTGAAATTGTGAAGTTGAGGATAGTCATAAAGAGAGTTAATGGTAAAATGAAAGGGAAGACTAGGTAATTGTTTGTTTTGATCAAGATGAAGTTGACTAAGGTTTTTAAAGGTCTAGTAATGGTTTGGAACTCTAAAGAAAAAGTTGAGTGTTTGTGTTGAGTTTTGTGAAGGGAAATATAGTTGAATAAGTGTGTCAAAAGAAGGAAAGTTCAAGATTGTTTGTGACTTGTCAAATGAGATTGTGTGAATTTGTTTCCTTCCTCTAACTCTGCATCATGTACTTCTATACATTCTCTTATGGATAGGTACTAGGCATTTTTCATTGCACTCACGGAGCATGTATTGTTTTCAGTCCCTTTGATCATTTATGGACCTCATTATGTAAATTTATTTCATCGAAGTTTAGAAATTTGAACCCTAGTGAACTTCATGTGTTGTTATGTGACGAGAATTCCTTTCAATCTTATAGTAGAAAAATATGCTAAGAAAGATACAAAAACAACAATTCATAGGCCAAAAATGGCCACCCAACTGATTGAATATCTCAAAGCTTGGCTGTTCAAACTAACCAGACACCAGTACTAGGTAGTACTTGGGTTTTTCAATGGGACATTGGCTCAAATTGACCAAAATATAGCATGCAACACCTTGATGGGAACAAACATAGTCTAAATCACTGTACTTGCAACAAGATTTCTAAATGTGGGGGAAAAATCACTTACAGTCATTGTCCCTTGGTCGATTTTCCCTTTCTGAGTGCCCTCACCTCTTGCTTTTTCTTTCCTCCTACCAAATGGTTCCTAGTCTTCCTCCTTGACTCAATGGCCTTGCAACACTCATTCGGTGAAGTCTCACAACTCTCCACTCAGGGGCTGGATGCAGTGGTTCTTTGTGTAACTCTCCAGTTAGGGTCTCGGTGTAGTATGCTATGTTGTGCTCCTGTGCACACGGGGCCAAAATTCAAAATATATAGTTTATATATATGCTATATCAACATATAGTTTATATACAAAATATATATGCTATGTCAACATATAGTTTATTTTATTTTCTACAAAATATAATTTTTGTATGGTGGCTTGCTGAGCTTATATAGTTGGTTTTCTCTTTCTTTATAATTTTTGATGATTTATTTCCTATGACATGATTGAATATTATCTACAGTCCTAGTGATTGTTAAAAAGGATTATGATATGTGATTTTTAATCATGATGGATGTCTAAGAATCAGTGATTGAAATACTACTTGACTAAAGATTGAGCTATTTGATATTTTGTCATTTAAACATCATGGAAGAAATGCTTGCAATCAATGTCTTATTAATGTAGCCTACAAGGTTTCTTTTCCTAGTTTTTTTTGGTCCTATTCTTGTTATGACTTATTTTTTTATATTGGTCTATTATAGTAATGGGGAGAATATCTAGTGAATTGATTCTTTCAGTCTCTTTGATTCTTATCCTTGTGCATATCGAGTTTTCTTCTATCTTATGATTCATTAATTGTTGGTTTAAAACACTCATTACAACTAACATGGATATGAATTATGATGTGGGTGTGAGAAGGGATTTTGAATATGAAGGAATGGTTTAGGAAAGTACTCCTTAATCCAAATGAGTCATTTTCTTGTCATGGAATGTGTTAAGAGACTTTAAAATTAATATATTCAATCTAGTTAATATTGACACATCTAAAGCATGCCAAAGGAACTTCAGAGATATGCTATGACATAAAGAAGATTGTTAAGGTGATGTCAAGTCTTGATCCATTAGGGTAGGAAAACATAGATGCAATGGTACAAAAGGTTCCATTCAACTTGGAGGAAGTGGATAATTACCTAAGGGGCTAATGTGAGATTGGACCAAGTTTATATTATGATACAAATAGCTTGGGAAAAGGGATGATGAAATGGTTAAGTATGGGAAATTGTAGAGATAAATATAACACTAAGGGAAGAACACTAGAACTAATTTTAGCACTATGGATTAATCCAAGACTTAAAATTCCACTAAGAGGAATCCCTTACCTCTTAAATTAATTCCATAGGTGGGTATATCCTCCAATATAGTGCCATTGGTTAGCTTATCATGTGAACTTCCACTATAAGTAGGATTACCATACACTTTCATAACATGCATGTGTGGTTTCAAAAGGTTTATATACGTTCTTGTGAATTTGAAAGAAAGGCATGTTTTAACTTTTCCAATAGGTTTTAGGGGTTAATTTGACTTGGTTTTAGCATTAGAGTGACAAACCTTGTGGTTTAGGTTCCATAAACAAAATATACTCATGTTTTTAGCTTCCTATTATCATCTTTATATTCAATTAGCATTTTAAAGATCATCTAAATATTCATTGCTAATCAAAATGCACAAACTGATGTGTAATAGATCCAAGGTGAGGCTCAGAGAGCCTCGTCTTTTGAAACCATTAACCAAAGAAATGCTAAGAACAATATATGAAAGAGATGAAGAATAAGGAAACTTGTATTATTAGGAAGGATAGGATGCATTTATATAGCATGACCCCATGTTTGAGTCTTGAAACTCTCCCATATTGTCAATGCATGCATCTAGGCTAACCATGTCAAGTTTCACTCCATACAAGCACAAATTGAAAAAAATTCAACATTGGCCCCATTCACATGTCACTATGCGGGGTCAACATGAGGAAACACTAATTTTTTGGGAATGAAATAACCAAAGATATGATCAAATAATATCTAATTATAAATAGTCGTAGAGTAATTAGGATTTAATCATATGGAAATTTCTAGGAGAGCTACAATAGTTGTAACATCATGAATTAACAACATTAAAAAGTACATCATGAATTAATTATGTAACCATATAAGTCAAATATAATTGTATCAAGAAATCAATATCAAATGGATAATATAATCACATAACTAATACATTTCAATGTCATTGGTCTTCTTCTTCATCCAAATCTTTATTTGTATCATCCAATCCAGATTCAACATTGTAAGGATTAGTCATATCGTCATCATCATCATTGATATCCATTTCGATAATGTCATCATCCACATGAATATAATCTTCATGAACATTAAATCCTACATCATCATGATCTAGTTCCTCTTGTTCGACATCTTCTTCAGGCACATCACTAACTAACGATCCTTATCATCATCTACATCATCTTCTAGTTCTTTGATATCTTCTTCTTCCACCACATTATACTTTACCGGACTTCCCCTTGGATCATGTCTAACAAAAAATGACCAAGCCGGTTTACCTAGAACCTTTGAGTAAAATACCTACTCACATTGGCTTGGAAGAACATAGGGCTCATTTCCAGCTCACTCAATTGACCTTGTATTAACCATGGTAATCCATTATCATGCTCAATAACAGTTCTCTCGGGATCATTTTTATTCAATCGTAGCCTGTACCATTGGATGACGAACAAAAATAATTTGAAGGACTTAAAGTCACACTCAAGTATATCATCCAAAATCCCATAGTATCGATTTTCTCAGATCTTTGGATGTATGTCGTTTCTAGATGAAACATTAGTCACCTGAAAGACTACAGTTATCCCAAAATCACAAGTTTTCTTCATGTCATCCAACTTTTTGATTCAAAATTTACCACCATTGCACCACATAGCCTTGTGTGTTTCACTTGCAATATGTCAAACATGTAAAAATTATTGCATCGTCAGTTGATAAACATATTTATTCTTGGCCGAATGTATGCAAAGAAAAATAAATCAACATATATATAAATCAATATAATTAAAAATAATTAAATAATATGGGTGGTTAATATATTTATACGTACATTTTTATCTCTTAAACCATATGCTAAATCAATTTCCCTTGGTGTAACATTGGAATGTCCATTACGATGAGCTTCTTTAACTAATGAAGCCACACCTTCCCATGTTAATGTGTGACCAAATTTTTGACATCATTCAATCCATACCATCATCCAATCAAGATTGTTTGCAAAGTAAAAATGTATTGCATCCCACTCTTGACTAGCTGTATAAAAAAAATGAAATTCAAAAATGACATATAATTAGTTAATTACCACAGTATATGACCATAATTTATAATTGATACACCTAAAAACCTAACATCCCACTACCAATGATCTTATTATCTTTCATTGTTGGATGAATTCAAATTAAAGGAGTATGCACAAAGAATGAATTATGACCCTGAAGGGTACATACACTCTTGTAAAAAAAAGAAAAACCTTAGTGGATACACCCATGTTCCTATACCATGGGAAGATTAAATTGTTTTATAAGTTTAATTAAGATTAGTAGTTTGATTATTTTCCAAAAGACAATTCGAAGAGACAGCTTTGCTGGGTCTATTGGAACTGTAAAATTTTGAAAAAAATACATTCATAAATTCCTCATAGAAAACCAAATCTTGATGTAATTGCCTATGATCACAACCAAATTTGATCCCCAAAAAATTCTCTAAGTAAAAACATTTTGATCCATATCGGAAAGAGTTGGTGCAGATCTCCCCGATCTCTAAGCCACTGTTTTCCAAGTTGTCATATTGATCAAAGTGCCTAGGCGAATACATATCGGGCGGACACAACTCACGGTTTCACTAATGCAGGGGATCATCAACAAGACAAATGATATTGGTGCGAGATCTATCATTCGGAATGAGCTTATGAGTTTCACCGATGAAATATATTGGTGAGACATTTATCCTCTCACACCGATGATACAAATGAAACTACTCATCGGAAAGACAAGCATCATCGGAGTAAAGCCAACAAGTCATATCGAGCAATTATGTGTTACTGGTGAATTACCATTGGTAAGAAGTTCATCGTGTCTCATCGATTAGGCATAGAGAAGCATATCAGAAAAACAAGAAGCTATCGGTGCAAGTTCGAAAGGTTCTCTCGATGCTCCATGTCAAGGTATTTGTAGGATCATGATGGGACAAAAAGTAGCGATATGATGGGTATGTGTAGGGTCTGTGGCTGACAACTTTTTTTTTACCCAAAATTGATGAAACGAAAAGGGTTTTTAAAGGAAATTATCAACTTTCCACCAATATAAATTACTCTTTACTTTGAATTTAATAAATAATTATTATTCATTTTCTATTTGAATTACAACTAAAGTCTTGATTGATAGGCTAATTGAAAAACATCTATATCTTTCAAACGATATCACATTTTTTGAATTTGAAACATGTGTCACATTCTATGCTTCACATAATATAGGATTAAAAAAATAAAAAATCATGAAGTTTTGACCAAGTTAAGGTGGTCAAACATACGAGTTTTATATTTTTAAAATTTGTAATAAAAATTCATAATTAATTATTTACTTGGAAAAAATTACAAAAAAATACGCATCATATCAGGACATGAGTCTACTTATATATAAAATCTTATAAAAAAATATTATCATTTTATTGTGGTTAGGGTGGTCAGATAGACACCTACTTCTTATTTTTTCCCTGAAATTTAAGTACTACTGCATTGAAATTTCAAATTTTCACCAAATATATTTAAAAAAAAAAAAAACTAGTAGTTAGAAACTACATTCAATTTGCTACAAATTCTATTCTTACATAATTTTAAAATAATATAGATAACTTATTCAAAATTTTATGTCAAGTTGCATAACTCTGATTTTTCTGATTTTTTTGCCACTTAAGGGCCTATTTTTTCCATGATGATCCTGCACATACCCGTCACGCCGATGATATCGGCGAGAGTCTTGGCAACATATTCAAGATCAGAGGAATGAACATTGGGGAGACTCGTAACATCAAAGAAACAGTAGAATGTCTTAGCAAAGCATGATCTCTTGCTGATGAAGATGCGAATA
Source organism: Sequoia sempervirens (assembly GCA_007258455.2). Classification (NCBI taxonomy): domain Eukaryota; kingdom Viridiplantae; phylum Streptophyta; class Pinopsida; order Cupressales; family Cupressaceae; genus Sequoia; species Sequoia sempervirens. Next base: position 241,478,042 of record VDFB02075321.1, on the reverse strand, counting down.
GATCAAACAATCATTAGAGTGACTTTTGGAAACATTTACAAAGATCCAGAGGATAAATTGTGTATCAGTGACAAATATATCGTGTTTCTCTGACCAACAGGTTGTTTGGTGAACGTTGGAAAAAACCAAATATAAAGAATCTCCCTGAGTTCAAATTGTCTTGTCGATACAAGGTACTTGATGTGATAGTGATAATTTCAAAAAGATGGCGAACTTGTGCTCAGAGCTGAAACATTAATGGCGGCATGAATGCAAAGAGATAGTTGATTTCTTGAATTGAGGTGATCCCACAAAGCTAGTTGACAATTTTTGGGAGATTCTAATTTTTGCTGAAATCACATATTTTTAGAAAATATAATGATTTAAGCCTTAAAAATTTCCATTTAAAGCATTCCAATTGAAGAGGGTTTGATCAAACTACCTTAGATCAAACCCCCTTGGATAGAACCCTGCTAGTTTTAAACTATACCTATAACGAAGTGTCCTTTACACCTATCAAAATGCTGATAAAAATTCACTTTTGATTTACCTTTTGGGGGATCAAATGAATTCATTTAAAATTTATTTGTTGTAAGTATGTAGTCCTTATTATAATCTTCCCAAAAAGTATAATTTTAAATAAATTTAATTCTATTATTATATTTATTTTTTATTTCTTGAGAATGTAGGTTTTTCACCAAAAATGAAGCTCTATGTTCTACAAATGTGGAAAAATAGAAGATTATCAAAAAAAAAATTAAAAAATATGAGTGCACTAGATATTGAAGTCCTTGATCCAAAAAAATAAAATCAAATTGAATTTCGATACATACAAAAAAAGTTACGCGTTATATGGTCTGCCTATGTCTGAATTGTAAATGGTTTGACTTCAAAACTTGATTAAGGAAAAAATATTCAATAAAATGCTATCTAACCAAGTGGAAGCACTAGATATCAGAGTTAAAAGTCTAAATTTAAAAGAATTAGAATTTTATTCTTCATGGAAAAAAAGTTATGCGTTATACGGTGAGAGTCACTCCTTAAAAATGTTATTTTATGAGAAAAACTAGTTTTCGAGGGAGATGGAAAGAGAGGTGCAATATAATTCCAAATTTTTTGAAAAAAATATATTTAGAATCTATAGACAAAATATCACGAAACTCTAGTTTGTATCATCTTCAAATTCCTCACGGTTTAGCCGCTATAGGTGCTCAAAAGTGAAGATTTAGTTAGATAAAAATATTTCAGTGTCCAGTTTGACCAAAAATTATAAACTACTATTGTGGGATCGCCCATTGAATAGCAATAATTGAAGAAGGTATTGAGTGGAATTCACAATGGAAGAAACAGGAGGAAGGACGAAGAACTAGAGAACCTTGCGACCGAAGGATTTCAAACATAATCTGTGTGTTTTCTGCAATTTCATTTTCTAATTTTGTCATTTTAAAAAAGGGTATAATGGAGGGAACAAGCTCAAGGAAAACCAAAAGCAAAAGAAAAAGTGAGAGTAGTTGCCCCAAGAGTAAAAATCAGAAAATTGAAGCCGAAAATGAACCAGGGGTAGTCGAAAGAAAATTGAACCAGGACCTAATTGATCAATTGCTCGGCTCTGGACTTAGGGACAGGAGCTCCACACAGCTCAGGGAAGATGTAGAAAAGTTAGAAGATAGGTGAAAACACATAGGAGATACATGGACACCAATTAGGGGATATGAGTTATTCATCTTCCATTACCACCGAAGGAACTGGTATGAACCAGTGTGTAACCCTTGGAAATTTAACCTAGGAAGCTGGTCTATCCAAATGTGTTTGTAGATGTGGAATTGATAAAAGTTGTAGCTACTAGTTATGACCCAAGCTAAAAGTTATTTTTTACCATTCTGGAAAAAAATTCATACACATATAAGAGGATGTAGTCTATGAGGTTTTCAATTTAGAAGGAGTGTGTGATGAGAAAATTGTGTATGAGGAACTAGACAAAGAATTTTGGAGATTGGATACTGTGTACAAGGGTTGGAGGCTACCACCGCATAGATGTAAGAAGGATGGCAACGCGACCCCATTAGATGATGGTGATGGTCCCCTGTTTCATGTCAACCTATTTGAACCATACCTGAAGTACACCTATTTCTCAGTGTGCCAAGTGCTAGGGGTGGATGCCCCTGAATACATGTCAATTGTGTCGATGGTGATAGCAGCAGATGTCCAATGCCATAACTATTGACCTTTTGATTATGCCACACATATTTTCAATGAACTCGATGCATGATTGATGGTGATAAGGAATGGCTCCCTTGTTTTGCATTTGAGGCATTATTCAATCCTGTTGCATATGATTCTTTACTATGGGCAAGAATTGAAGATGTGGCTTGATAAGCTAAGGGTTTCACAATTTGATAAAGAGGGGGGGTTGTTTTTGGTACAACTTTGGACTACTATTTGGGACAGTAGATTTTCCAATTCATGCTTCATACATTTTGAAGAATATTTTGTGAAGCCATTGTATAAATTGTATAATCACCCTTGTGAATATTTGTTGTCTGACGAGATAAAAAGGTTCCTCAGAGCCAAGGAATTTAATGGGCCTATTAATCACAATTGGGGAGATTGGTATTGTTTGGAAGATGCAACATTGATCAAGATATATGGATTTGAGGATGCAACTTTTATTCTTCCAAAAATAGTACCTAACATAATTGCATATCTTGAGATTGCTAGGCAATTAGATTATTTAGATTTCATGAATTTAAGCTCTTTTGGAAAACATGAATTTATGCCTAACACACTTTGTTTCGGTGATTTCAATGTGTTGGCAAGGGAGGGATATGATTTGTTTTTGAAGAAATTATTGCAATATAACATGAAGAAAGGTCCACCTCGAAAAGGATTTGACCCAGAGGGGTATATCAAGTTTGCAAGGAACAAAATAAACTTGGGTGGGTATGATCATATACCCTATCAATATGATGATTTGATCACAAATTTGGAAGAGGAGGAAGCAAAAAGAGTGGTTGATGAGTACAACAGAGGATTTCCAGATGTTGGGATGCTATCTTCAGAGGAGGAAACACTTGGTGATAATAGGCCTCACAACACAACTGACAAAATCTCTAGATCAAGAACTCAAGCTTACAAATGTCCTCCTAGGGAGAAAAGTTGAAGAAAGTTCAGATATAGATGCAAGACAGATTACATACAGATCATTTGTAGCTAATGATGAATTTGTAAAAACTCTGGACTTTAAGGCTTTCTTGTATAAGCAAAAATGGAAATAAATAAGAGAATCAGTTGGAAATATAACACCAACTTATGAAGGAAAGTTGTTGGGTAACCTAAAAACAAGTGTGAATAAAGAAGTGGAAGATATGGATTCTGAGAAGGGGAGAAAGATGATAGAAGTTGTAGGAGTCATTATTTTTCCTAGGTTAGATTTGAATTCTGCCTTAGTCTTTGATAGTTTCTTGAAGAACAATAATGCCACATATAAGCCCAACCCTGAAGGTGTGATAGAGATATATGCAGGATCTAGGTAGAATCTAGATGAAGAGTCGGTCATGATTTGGGCCCTATATCCACCTCACATGGACTCAGTTGTGATTGATACTGAAAAGGAATTTGGGCATGTGATGACCTTAAAATTTGGAGACATTGATCCCATAACCACAACAGATATTGGCATTAATGTTGCTAAATTGAATAAAGCATAGATTTATATGTTTATAAAAGAAAAAGAAATGTATAGAATGGACAATGAAAGATTACTTAGAGAGAATGATCATTTGAATGATATGGTGGGAATAACATTAGGACCCATAAATAAATTAACTCAAGGAGAGATTTCTCATACAAAAGATCAGTGGGTAGGATCAGATGCATATTCACAGGGAAAATATGATGCACTCACTACAATGATAAAGAAGAGGCAAGCTAGCTTGATGACTTGGATGAGTAAACTTTGGGGAAAAAATTTGAAAAATTATACTGCAAAATGAGAACATAAGAGGATTGATGGGAGGATCCATGAGAAACTCCAAGAAATAAGTGAAAGAGATGTTCCAGATAATGCAACTATTGATATTTCAAATCATTTCATAAGGAGACACGAGGACTTTCAAGAAGAATTGCAAGGGGATGAACATAGGATGATTGATGCCACTAAGAAGGGATTACCAATGCTATTCAAAGACAAAGGAGAATTGAAGGAAAAAGTCAAATGGATTAAGGAATGTGAATCAATGCTACAAACAATTCTGGAGGCAGCTACAAGAGACAATTCAACACTAGACGAGGCTTGTGAGCAGAACAAATGGATGGTGATCATGGAGATAGAAATTCAAAATGCACTTGGATATGCCAACACACATGCAGGTCAGGATTACCTTGATCATTTGTCAAAAATCCATTTATGGCTAAATAGAGCCTAACCGCTAGTTTATTATTGTTGTTATTTAAAAAAATTTCTAAAAGGACGTGTCCTTTCATAGTTTGTTATATTTATACCTATTCTATATGATCAGGGGAGGAGATAGACAAATAAAAAAAGAATATTGTAGATAGTTTTTGTAATGATGTTTTCATCAAAAAGACTCAGGTACATGCATGAAGTTCGGTGAAGTTAATGAAGATATATGAATTTGTGGCTTAGTATTTGGTATCAGCTGTCTGTGGAATCATACAATTATTTGATTGTCTCCATTTTGATGCTTTTCTATTGTTCAAATTGATATATCAAGCATATATTAGTTCGTCAATACACATTTGTTATATTTGTGTGATGTGATCATTTGGTTCTTTCAAGTAAAGATTATATCCTTAAAATCAATCACAGTAACTCAAAAGTATTAATTGGATCAGTGAGAAGAATCAAATAATTAGGGTTGTCGTCCTATCTCAAGTAGAGTTGTCAGCCATTTACTTGCACGTTTGTACTAGTTGAAAACTACATTTGTGTGCCGAACAGTTTGAATTATTGCCATCACAGATTACACTTTTCTAGATCTTCATTAGACTCCATATACCCAATGAGGCACTGGTCTTACATACTTCATTTTAGTTCATCCATTTTATATTTTACATCTGTTAACTGAACATATTAGGATTAGCCTTGATATTGCTTATACAATCTAGATACCATAATAAAGATTCAATTGTCCACTCCCACTTGGCATTGGGAATAAATTGCTTGTAAAATAAACACAAATCAAGTATACTTCATTCATATAGGTATACCTGCCTAGGTCTAGCAACACCTGAAGAGAAGAAGGTCTAAACTATTTGGACTTATATGTTACCCTGAAACGTACCTAGAGTTTGGCAACCTCTTGAGGCATTTTTCTTGCATTTTTGAGAGCTAACATGGTCTTCTTCTTATATATATGAAATTCGAATTGTAATATTTGATCATCAACAATTTTTAAGAATTTAATACTTTTCAGTAATGAAAGACTTATTTTCTGGAGTAATACAATACTAGTACTTTTCTATTTGTGTGTGGAAGATTCTTTCATTTGGACTAGTTCTATGTTGTTTCTTTTCAAGCAATTGAAGGCAATGTAAAATGTATTCTAATTAATCTCCATGACCTTCTTATAATTACCTCTCACTTTCCTCAATCTACCTTTCCCCATCAGGTACTCCCCTTCAAATTTGTTAATGGAGTTGGGATCCCGAATGTGATCTGCATGGATCTTTGTTGTGAACTTAGGAAGATATTCAGTAATGTACACCATGGTCTGGTATACCATATATCCCTCCACCATAGAACCCTCAGGAAGTGCTCTTTGTCTAACCAAAGCCTTCAAAAATTTCAAGTGCTTCTCAACCATCCACATTCACCTTGTGTGTACAAGTCCACACAATTCAATCTCCTCAACTTGGTGTATGAGGTAGTGTTATTGTGCATTGAAAAATGTCGAAGGTAGACACTTTTGTATTTCACACATTAGACGAGGAATTTTTCTCCTCCAATAATTTATATCTTCTTTATGGATTTCTTTAGATGACAACAATCTACAAGTGATTCAAGGCACAAATATATTAATGAGATTTAACAAAAATATACAATATATTACATAGCAAGTAAAACAAATGGAAAATATAAGATCTATACAACGAATTGAAAAAATATCACTACTTACCTCATGTATTTTCCAAGATCATATATAACTTGTTTGACATTGTTGTCGAAGTTGTTTGGGAGAGATAGAGGTAGAACGTACCGCAACAATTATAAAATGATCTTTTCATTATTTTTTCAAAACTAGTAAACATAATACACTAAAAAGTACATGCAGTATACAAATATATATAAAATATACTAGAATAATTACCTTAATGAAGGTATGCCAATCATGCATTTTCATCCCTAACCCAAATTCACCTTTCTTTGTTATGATATTGTTTATGTTCGCAGAAAATCTTGTGGGAAATCAATTTTTTTGTATGACTTCTTTTATAGCATTGATTTGTTGCTCCGTTAATAACCAAGGAAGGGAACTTATGTTAATTTGGTATCCATCGCTATTTAATTGAATGATATTTTTCATTGCATGATTGACTTCCTGAATGTCACTATAAATTTTGACAATTTTTTCTTTGTCATGCCCTCCATCCAATATTTTCCATAATGTTTCTGTTATATTCTTTCAGATATGCATTGTATAAAAAAAATGCACAATTTGTAGCTGCTCATAGTAGGGCAACCTACTAAATTGTCTATAACTTTTCAATCCCTGTGGAAGCTGACCATTAATGCCTTGACGACTTTCATGAAGCATATATGTTAAACAAATTAACGACAATCATTGTCAATTTTACAGCATGAGTAAACAAAACAAAATATAAAAATATAAGTTCAAAAAATATCATATATGATAGATAAATGATTTGATCCAATGTATAACCTTGACGATTAATTCTATTATATTCCAACTTCCATAGGCGAGGTGTCATTCTTTATGGTTTTGATGTAGTATTTTCTTTCCCATTGAAAAGATGTTTTCCAGTAGTTTGATACTTGTGATTTATGTGGAGGAAGTGCCTATACTCATCAAACACCTGCTTTCCTAAACTTGTTGAACGACGAGATTTCATCTTTGGACCACAAACTGGACATGCAAATTTTCCCTTTATTTGAAGACCTGCAAGATCATATATAATTGTATTAAATATGTCAATTTTTTATAATTATATATAATGAATAGATTATTTAAAAAGCATGCATGATATCTACTTCATAACATTAAATATTGTTAAAGTACAGTCAAACGTTATAACATACCACAAAAATTTGTTAGCCCTAGGGCATCATGAATTGTCCTTACAAGCATTGCATGAAATTGAAATTGTCTTTGTCCTATTGGTCTAGAGAAGTCGTACATAGTGATGCCATTCCATAACTTTAGTAACTCGTTGATAAGAGGCTCGATATATACATTCATATCTTTAACTTGGTACTTACCTAGTTGAATGAACATACACACTACATAAATATTATAACCATTTTACTGCAATATATATAAATTAATGTACATGACTATTAAATGAAAAAAATATGTCATTATGCAACAAATAAGACAAATGAGATTCTACTACATTAACAAAAATTGATGTAAACAAATACCTGGAACAATCATTTCCAACATTATGTCCTCCCTCTTTATTGAAATCCATGGAGGAATGTTATTGTTGATAACAAAAATAGGCCACACCGAGTAAATAGATCTCAGCTCTCCAAATGGATTGACATCGTTTGCTGCCAATGAAAGCTTCAGATTACGTGGTTCTTTAAAGTGTGGCCATTTTTCCTCCATGTCCCTAAATGTAGAACCATCTGAACCTTGTGAGGAACCCTTTTTGTTAGTTGATCTATTCAATATCTACTGATATGACATTTTGGGCATTCTCTTGCAAATTCATGTTGTTTATGATATATAATATGATCATTGGGACATGAATCTATTGCTTGATATTCCATTCCAATATCTTTCATAATGGAAAATAAATCTCTATATGAGCAAGGTAAAATATTTGATGATGGTAATAAAAATTCACCTATCAATCTACAACAATTTTTTTTTTTGTTAATATAAAGAATATTAATGGTACATATTTCATCCTTTATTTACTAGTGATGAACTAACAACAAAAATAGATGAAAAAAGATGACATATATGGCATACCTTAACATCTGTGAGATTGCTATGTTGGATAAACCATTCATAACCTTCAAGTTCACCAACAACAATACAACAAAGAGAAGAGTTGTTTGGGAGCCTTCATAAAGGGGCTCATATGCCTTCTCAAGTACAGGTAAATCATGAACATCATCAAAGTCATCTCGATCATCATGATCAGTTGCCCCACTAAATGTGTCATGGATTTGTACCATCATCTTCAACTGTGTTTTCTGGCGCATGATCATCTTCTTCCATAGGATCATTAACTTCATCTTCGATATTCACAACTCCATGTTCCTTTGCTTGAAAAACTACATTCTCTGGGCCATGATAATCCATATCATGTGCCCTAGGGTGCCCCACCTTTATAATAATGATCAACAAAAATAAACCATGATCATGATCAAGTGATTTTTTTTATATATATAAAATGTTAAAACAATATAAACATTTACAAATTCAATCAATATAAAGACATATAATGAACAACTTACCAATGGATGATAATCATTGCACCCTTCAAAGTGACCATGCTACCTACAATGTTTCTCAGCTTTGTGATTAAAAGTCTTCTCGTCTTTAAGCCCTTGCAATTATTGCAAAGACAATAATATTTCCCATCACCCTTTCTTTTCAATCTAGCCCACAATCTAGCAAGTATCTCTTCATTTTTTTCTGCACTAATATTATTTGACATGATTTTTCTTTACCAAGCTTGAATATTTAGATCTTCAAAAAATATCAAACTCACACTCCAATAATTTTTAATTACAGACAGGTAACAAAATCTAATAATTCTGATATTTTGCACCAAAAAAATTTGGCCTATAACCTCCACAAACTGTCACAAGTATAGAAAATTTGTAAGTATAGCAAAACACTGTTGCAAGTATAGATAAATTGTTGAAATCACTTTTGTTTATTAAATAACATTCGTCGGAACCCTGATGAATGCTAACCATATACCCGTTGGCCCACAAATTAAGGAGGCTAACCATATGTCAACCCACAAATTGATGGAAGGGGATGGTTGACTTGAATTGTATGTTGAAATAGTGACAAAAATCATGAAGTGTTGCAATTTCGATGAATGTCAGGCATAATTTTTTTTTAAAAATGAAAATTTCACATTAAATACAGAGGTACCCGACAATACATCTAATTATACATCTTTCGTTAGAATTTCAGCATATTTTGCAGTCAAATGAGTTAGTGTGGAGTTGGATTAGAACAATTTTTTTAGGTTGAGGCTATAGTCATTGATTTATACCTAATTATCAAGCTTGCTACATCAAATTGGACTATGGATTAAACATCCATGATGGAAATATTGCGTCACAATTTCTCATTGAGGTATATTAATTTTTTGGTTGTGATGAATATGTATATGTCCAAGGAAGAAGAAAATAAATTTAGATAAAAATCTTGTTAGATATATCTTCATCAATTAGAATTATGGTGCAAAAAATTATAATCCTTGGGATCTTTTTATGCAAAAGGTAGTGTATTTAGTAGATGTATGATTTTTAGAAAAACGAGACATTTTTTTGTCTTGTAACTTGAAAAAACTAGAAAGGAAATGTTTGGTTTATCTTCCTTCTACACCTAATAAATTTGAAACAAGATCCCTAGCTATAGAAGAAGTCGAGGAGAGCTTATCAAGCTCTAATATATTTTAAATGCATATAGGAAATAGAGAACCTCTATAAAGGAATTCTCTTGATGATTTAAAACTTATTTTTTCTTTGAATACTAACATTATTTAAGTGAGAGCTATAGTAGAGCCATAAGGTATGAAAAATGAAGAGTCCTCAAAGATAGTCATGGATGAAGAAATGGTAAAATTTTAAAAGAATGATATATGTGGCCTAGTAGAATTACCTAAAGGATGTAGAAATATTATTTATAATTTTTTTTTCAAACACAAGATTGGTTTAGATGGTATTATTGAGAAACATAAAGCATAGTTTGTTGAAAAGAGTTATTTCTAGGTTCAAAGGGTTGATTATAGTGATATTTTATCTTAGGTATTATAAAAATGACATCCATTCAAATGATTCTTATTATTTATTACCACATTGTATGACTTAGAGGTCAAGAAAAATGATGTGAAAACAACATTCCATAATGGTGATTTGGAGGAGGATACTTATATATCACAACCATGAAGCATTACATGGTTAAATGTAAAAGTAATTTTATTTGTAAATTGAAGGAATATTTGTATGGCTTGAAACAAAGTCTTAGAATGTGGAACCATAATTTTGATACATATGCTATAAGTTTGGGATTTGAGTGTTCTAAATCTAGCCAATATATTATATCAAATTTGATGGTGACCATTTCTTGGTTATTTCTTTCTATATTGATGATATATTTTGATTAAGATAAAGACGATAAGGGCCCATACCCATTTACAAAACTACAATAGAGGCTATGAGGGGAGTTCATGAGAAGTGAGACACCCAGAAATAAACAAAAGAAAAGAGCAACAGAGAACAAAACAAAGAAATGGAAAATGACTAGCAAGAAACTAGATTCATCTATTGGTAACCCAATAGTCTAAGGCCTTTAACAACCTACCATTCATTCACCAATAATTTAAGATTTTCTTCAAATTAAAGTGGCTTTTTTTTCTTAGTATCACCATTGTTGAACTAGGGAGAGGTAAAAAAATCCACCATTTTTTCATTCTTCTTAGTAATAACATTGTCCAAAAAATCCTCCCTTATCTGCTTACCATGGTGATTTTTGAGTTCCTGCTAAAACACCTAGATGGTGACAATTTTTTTTTTTGTAGTTTCTTTGCTATACTTCATGGTGTCCTACAAGAAGCAAAGGGTTTTCTCTTGGTTTCTTCTCATGGTGGAAATTTCATCATGTAGTTTTTTCTTGTCCTCAGAGGACCTTAAAGTAGCTTTGATATTGACCATCTTTGACTTAATCTTGGCCCAATTCTCAAAGGTCTTAGCAAATGGAATTAATTGATTCTAGAATTCAAATATCAAACACATTTATTGGATGGAGATCAAAAGGGGTAAATAGAATAGAAAGTTATGTCTAAAATAGAGTAAATATGTTAATTGATTTTTATAGAGTTTTAACATGTACTATTATAAAACATTATGTGTTCCTCTTACAGTGGGAATGAAGTTAAATATTACACATTATCCTCTATCCCCTTTGAATATGGATGACATGAGATGAGTTCCTTACCAAAGTGTGATTCAAAGTTAATATATGCTATGTTATATACTTTACCAAATATTTCCCACATAATGGGAGTTTTTAGCATGTATAATATGTTTAATCCTAGAAGATTTTATTGGGATGTAGTTAAAATAGTCTCTACATATTTAGGGGTATCACAAAGTTTTTCTTTTATTTTCATGGTATAGAAGATAAAAATTCCCGTGATATTCATGGTTACATCGATTTAGATTGAGTAGGTAATGTTGATCACAAAATATCTACTAATGCATATGTTCTTAATCTCTTCAATTATGTTGTAATCTAGATGAGTAAGAAAAATGCTATGGTCACTTTGTCTAGTAAATAGATAAAGTGTATGAAAAAATCATTTATGTAAAGAATTCATTTGGTTTAATAGATTAGATTCAAATTATTGGGTTAAAATAAGGAGAAATTAAAATTTATTTTCATAGTTAGAGAATGATATACCTACTAAACAACCTAAATTTTCATTCCATAACTAAGCATATAGATGTTTAGTACCATTTTTTGAGAGACACGGTTGAGGATGGAAAGGTGAAGCTAGACAATGTAGATAATTTCAAGAATTTTTTAAATGAATTAACTAAGATCATGACCACAAATATACATTCAAATAGTGTTTAGAGTATGTGGGCCTCTAAGCTCCTAATAGTTAGATTATAGTGATAGTGTTCCCATTTTAGCTCCTATAAGGTATTCAAAAAGTAGAATAATGTTGGGAATTAAGTTGTCTCAACCTTGCTATTTCCTATGAGTATTTATTATTTTATATTTCCTCATAATTAATTCAAAATTATCATATTTTATTATTATTATATGTATCATTAAAAATTGTCACCCTTGACAATTCACACTATGTTTTTCTCCCACTTAAATTATTGGACCTAATTGGCCCCATAATTTTCTAAATTATGCATTATATGGCCTATTTTTATCACTTTCCAAGAAATTGGAAGCCAATAACAAATGCATTCATCTAATGATTTACCCTCAACATGCTAATTTCTAAAAAATAGGGCAAGGATAGAGACACCCTATGACAAAAAGTTCCCCTATTCCATTTCCCTCTGAATTTAAACATGTCGATTTCAAAATTTTAACATATAATTCAAGTTTGAAAAGTTGGCTATCACGATCTAATTTATGTAAATTAGAATAATTTCATATAAACACCTAGCTCTTGCATGATTTCAAATCATCTAAGAAATCATTGGGAGAAACTATTGTCAAGAGCATTATCAAGTAGGTCAAGAGCAACATCTTAGTGACTTAGTACACAAATTCAAGATCCAAGAATCATGACAAATCTTATGTGAGTTCATGTATATTCATGCTATCATTGTTTATGAAGACTAACCATTTTGTAGGTCTCCAATCAATTCAAGCAAATCAATAAAGAAAAATACATGTCCTTGAGGAGATGTGCATGAATTCAATCCTTCAAGGAAGCCACTGAATGGTGGTGAGTTGTAGCACTTTTTTGATTCATCACTCCTTCCTATCATTTATCATTTTACCATTGACATTGGCATTATGGAAGTGGAAACACTAACATGAGGTCTGACTATGGAAATCCCCTAAATGGCACAACCTTTCCTCTCTCTTTGAATGTGCAGGTTTTAGGTTTAGAGAGGATTGAAGGAATTTCAAAGACCAATTATCTATTGTTGTATTCAAAACCATACACCTTGTCAACTCATAGAACCTCACCTACAAAATTATTTGACAGTGATACAAGAAATTTTCAATTGGGAATTGAGAGCTTAGATACGATATTAGAGAACTTTGAAAATAGATTCAGAGTAGCCCTACAAGGATAGAGATGCCCTTGGGTGGCTATGTCCTCCTGTTGTGACTAAATTCAAATTTATTGAATAGGTACACAACACTCTTCCCTTCTTAGATCTGCCTGCAAATCCCTATTATAGTTTGTCAATTGTCAGAATCTTGTGTTTTCATATTAGGGTACATAGTTTAACTAGGTGGGAAAAAAAAATTCATCTCCAATCAATTTCAAAGACCCCCAAAGGCTCAAAATGGTACAGATCTAGGTCTGATTGGCTCACCTTCATGGTTGAAATTCAATCTAATCACCTTATTGATTTACATCCTAATGTTCTCTAAGAAAATGAAAATTGATACTAGGTTCTATGCACTTAGATCTTCAGGACCACCTTTTTTCCCACATTACATTTTGGTGAACCTGACATGTTAATATTATATACCCTATGAAATTCCAACCTAGATCTAGGTTTAGAATTGCATTGATTTGTATTTCACATTTAAGGTTTCTTTTTGAATCATAAAAGACACAAAAAATCATAATATTGCATATCATATTGCATCATAGGTTGCATTAAGGTTAGATCTACATTCAAAATTTTATCACAATTATCATTTGTTGTTCAAGGATTGTTACACATTTTCCTTTGAGTTACATTTTCTTAAATTGAGAAAATTCTAGAGAAATATTGAATTTCAGACTTGTTTGCAGATAGATTCATAACCCCTAAGTAGTCTAATAAACATTCAAACTTTCAATTTTCCAAAACCTTTCCTAGGAGATAGACACCCTTGGGAAAAAAATTCCTCCTATTGGTAGCTCAACAAAAAAATTCCCATATTTTTTCCTTTGTGTCTTCAATCTATTTCTACTTGTTGATTTTTTATTTGGAGTTCTTAATTACATGTATTTAGGAATCTTTTATATAGCTCAAAAAGTGAAAAAAGTATATTGTTTAGTTTCAAAATTGCATCAAAATCATCATGTTCAAAATTTTCCATCTTAGAATCAGTCAATTGTTGCATTTTAGATGTAGAAATTGCATTCAAAATTGCTAAAATATTTTCAACATTGTTGTAGACTTACATTTTGAATCACAATGGCATAAATGAGAAAATTCTAGAAAATTATTTACTTTCAGATCTAGATGCAGACAAACCCAAAATCCTTAAATAGTATTGAATACACAGTCAAAATTTCAATTTTATAAAACCCTATCCAGGATAGAGACACCCTTGGGTGGCTTTTTCCTCCTATTTTTGGCCTCAAATTTTTGTGACAGAGCTCTCTTAGTGTCCTTTGTCTAGATCTGATGTCTGTTTTTGAATTTTATTTCCATACATATCTAATTTTGATCATTTGATGCATAAGGCAAGTAATAGCACATGTTTCCTTTTCAAAGATGTTGTTTTGATATGGTAACACATGGATTGTATAATTATAATCTCCCTAATTATGAGTACAATCTAAGGAAACAAAATGAAATCATTGACAAGCATGTTAGTCATTCTCCCAGTATATCTCCTAATTGTGAGAGTATCTTGGTGCAAGAAAATGACATCATTAACAAATTTATTAATATTACTTTGACTAATATTTATTCATATCCCAACATCTATCTCACTTTTGAGAATGTTTGGGTGCAATATGATGAAATCATCGACAATCATGACAATCATAGTTGTTCTTTTCTCAATACCTCACCTACTTGTGAAGAAGGTATCTTGGTGTTAGAGGATCTAATCATTGAGTGTCATGAGAATATTATTTTTCTCTCCTAATACCTCTCCTACTTGGGAATATATTGTCACAAGAGGATGAAATCATTGATACATTTCTTTCAAAAGATAGTAAGATGTATTGCATAGAGATGACGTTAAGGTGAAATTAGATCCCCTATCAATAGAAGATCATCAACAAGTAGTTAGCTCCATTGAGGTTATTAATACATAGTTGGCTCTTATATCTCCTTTAATTATTGGACCTTCTAAAATTCCTCTAACTATTGGACCTCCTAAGTTACCTCTCATTATAGGACCTCCCAAACCTCATGGCCATACCTTAAACTTTGCAAAATAACTCACCAGTAATCATGTGTTGCAACAACCAAGTTATCATACAGTTTCTCACACATAAACACTAGAAACAATAAGAAACAAAAAAAAACTCTAACATATATTCAATTACCTCAACCATATCTCCCACCCGCACCTAACATTTCTCAACTTAGTGGAAAGGAGTATGATCTTGTGGAACAACTCTGTAACACTCCCACTAATATTTCTCTATGGGATGTAATTCAAACGTCACCTATTTACCATGGAATGATTCAAAATGATTTGCAAGAAGTTGTTGTCCCTCCTAGTACCCAACCAAATGATGTAGCAACCTTAATTGAGGGTATGAATTTGGTTAATGTGGAGATTATCTTCCATAAAAAATAATTACCCCCCTTGGAAATGAAAAAAATAAAATGAGGCTTTGATGATAATGGTTCTTATTAACAAGGTTGGAATTATACGTGCCCTTATTGAAAATGGTTTGGGGCTTAATGTTTGTATTGTAAATATTTTGGGTAGAATTGGAGTGGATAAGACTAAAATTCAATAAGATAGTTTGTCATGGTTTTGATAATGTGGGAAGATAGCCACTTGGGGTAACATTACCTATCAAAGTTGGTAAGGTCGCGTTGGAAACTCCCATCCACATCATGCCATGTGACCTTTCATAAAATATTCTCTTGTGATGCAAGAGCATCAATGCTAGCTAGAGATAGATAATAATATCATCATAAGGTCTAGGTTGATAGGTATGTTCCAAGTTTGTTTCCCTACATTTGTATGTAGTTAAAATTTAAAAATTGTCTTACAAATGTCATGGAGGAGGAAAATAAGGCCTTCAAAATGTGTTGTAAGGGTCATTTATGGATTAGTATTAGTGGTTATAGAATGAATAATTTTATGGAGCCTTGTAATCATGTAAATCAGGTGGCAATGAAGTCAGATATGCATTATACATTGATAGTTAATTGATTTTTCCTTCCTAGCATGTTGTTGAGCTTCTTTAGGGTTAGTTGAGTGACTTTAGGAGAGGATTTTGATGAGATAAACATAGGAAAACAACATTTCCTTATTAAATCATTGATAATTATGCATGTACAGATGATGGATGATAAAAATAATACAAGTGCATGAAGTATGAAGTAATTTTATTGAGTTTTTTTCATGTTTCCACAAAACTATCACATTGTCAATGTCAGGACATCAAGCTTGATTTTGAAAGAAGAAATATAGATAAATACCTTCACCTCTTTGAATATTTAAAGACTTCAACAAGGTTAAAAAAAGGCCAATGAAATTTATTTGAGGTCTTGACCTCTACTTTTGTGATTTTTAGGCCTAGTTATGTGTTTTTCGACCTCAAACTAGGGCAAGGGATTACTTTATGTTTCTAGTAGATTTTTTTTTTTTTTTGAAATTTTGGGTTCTTAATTCTTATAGGTTTATAGTAAATATTTCCAGGTTTCATACCTATTCCACAAGTATAGGTATCTTTTTCATCAAACCCTTGGTTTATAAGCTTTTACATGGCAATATGACTGGATTTTTTGAAATTTCTTGTGTTTTAAGTGATAAATGCAAGGGGTTTGTTTAGACATGTTATAAATTTCCATTCACACCTTCCCTACTAATCTTACCTAGCCTATTCAATCAGTTTCCTCTCTTTTGTTACAAAATAGTCCCCAAAATAGGCCTAATTTGACTATAAATAGTCAAGTTTTTCCCTATTCCATACAAAACAACCCTATCTCATTTTCACATATATTTAGTAAGGGCCAAAAAGGTATAAAAATAAAGTCTTATATCTCAATTATCAAGTATATGAAGGGAGTTATGATAGAAAAGGTCTTTGAGAAAGGCTACAAGCTCCTAGACCACTTACATAGCAAGTACATGTTATATTGATCACAAAGCTTTTCCCATGCATGGATAATGTTGATATAGTGAAGTTAAGCATGTCTGACTATTTCCAAACCATGGTGAATTTTGATAAGTCTTTCAATCAATATTTGGCCTTATTCTAGGCTTAGAGTGAAGCTGGTGTGAGCTAGTGAGAGATTGAATTACTTATTTTATTGATTGAACATATCAAGTTGAATTCATATGATCTAGTTCATGAGTCTAGACAAGATATATGCCATATTAAAGGGACAGGAAGGTTATAATTCATGTGAATAGTGAAGGCAAGATATGTTGTAAGCAAGTCTCCAAGGTAAAGATCCAAGTGGATGTGAGTATGGATGAGCTAGGAAGGTATCAGTTTGGTATCAAATCTTAGAAACACTTGTAAACTTGTATGAGTTTAGGTAATACCAAGGAGAAGATAGTAAGCCAAGAATACAAAGGTGAAATCTTAGAGATTTTTGAGAGAAAGAAGGTTGTGACAAAGGAAGCCCTAAAGGCCATTGAAGGCTTGAGAGGAGCAAACAAAACTTAGAGAGAGATTGTGAAGACAACCATGAACAAGGTACACAGTGAGAGTTTGATGTATCTTGTTGAATTCATTAATGAAAAGGTGATTGCAAGTAGAATATCATTGAGGCATTAAACAAGGAGATCAAAATATTGAGGTGTAATAGACCTAGGTGAAGATCAGAGCATTGTCAATAGACCAAGAAAAGAGATAAGCTTGGGTGGGATAATTATAGAGGTACTAAAAAACTAAGGAAACAACTTAGGTGAGGTGTTTAGTTGGAAGTGAAAAAGTACCTTCTGAAGAAGAAAACACACATCAAAGTTTGTGGATAGAGATTTGAGAGAGAGATAAGAGCTTATTGGAGCATAGAGGAAGTATAAAATTTAGAGGAAAGAAATGAATAGAGATATGAAGGGATTGATAGGAGGAAGTTTAATAAGAAGAAAATTGGATATGTCCAAGAGAGAAAGTTGGACATAGAAAAAGAAAAAAATGAGATAAGAGAGAGGTTGAACTACTTGATGTAGCTACTAAAGACTCAAAAAAGTGGATGGAAGATAAGGAAAAAGTTTAAATGGCCTTTGGCTTGGTTACTTTTGAGAAAGATGAGACATGGGATGAATTCCATAGAAAAGAAGAGGTTAAGAATCCATGGAGGATTGAGTGCAGGAAAGATTGAAGTCATGGTGAAGCATGATGATTAGTTCTTGTATGAAGAAACTATAATTTGTGAACTTGAAGAAGGGAATATACTTGGTGAAGAAGATCTGATGGATGAAAACCTTTTTGAAGACATGAACCTATTACTTAAGAAAGAGAAGGAGATGAAAATCTATGATGCACCAAAGAAGACATGGAAGCTACAAAGTTTTCAAATTGACTTTACTTCTTAGTGTTTGTTTGCAAGTGATGTCATTATGATAAAGGAGGAAAAGTCAAGCTTCTCTTTTGGAACCAAATGCATAGCAAATGAAAGCCAAGGATGTTCACTTGAAGAGGTTGAGAACATGCATTCCAATGATTATTTTCAAAATGGAGAAAGATACCATGATGACTTGCATAACCTTCTAAAGTAAAAAAATGAAAAAAAAGCATGAGCTTATAGAATCTCATGGTATGGAGAGAATGGATGAAGCAAGCATTTTGGTGTATACCCTTTTAGATGAAGATACAAGGTCTTATAAGGAAAATGCAAGGTTTGATTTGCAATTGAGAATAATGTTTGTGAATTAGATAGTCTTGTTACTCCATGAAGAAGAGTGTGGAGGTAGAAATGAAGTGATTGCAAGTCTTATAGAGGTAGGAAAATAGAGTTATGTGATCCACATGTGTGATCCATATGGTGTTGAAATCTAGGACATCCAAAGAAACCAGTCTTATGGACCCTTGGGAGAGAAATTTGATCTATAATACCTAAAGGAGTTGATCATGCAAGTAGTTGAAACCATTGAATATGAAGACAAAATTGAAGAAATTACTTTGATTAAGGAGGTACTTATTTAAATTGAAGATTTTAATGAAGGAATAAGACCTCATGAAGGAGGTAAAGGTGAAAGAGGAGAAATGAAAGAATATAGCAAAGAAGAAGAGAAATTTGGGCATCAAGTCATGCAAGATATTGACTACTTAGACTTCATAATATATGAGGAAGCTATCAAAGAAGAAAAAATTGAGCTTATGAAGATCCTCACACAAGAGGAGGATGATGAGAAAGCAGTAAGGAAGATTTTAAAAAGGAGATAGTATGGTTTCTTGAGGAGACTCACAAGTCTTAATGTGTTATGTTTAACACTTTTCTGAGTGATGTAGGTATAGGTATGTTGGTGTAAGAATCTCTTGAAGGAGCTCAAATAGGTAAGTTTGTAAGATAAGAGAATAATAAGAAGCAAGTCACATATGAGACAAACATGGTGAAAGAGCGTACACCTAAAGAACTAGTGGAACAAAAAAGAGGTCAAGATTCTTCTAAGGGAGAAAAGTTATACAAAAAAAGGATCATAAAAGTGGAAGGAAAATTTGAGGAAAAGGTATGTGTAAGAGACTTGGAAAAGACATTTACACTTCAAGAGCCAAGAAATCATTAAAACAAAAAAGAAGCTAATAAGAAAGCAAGAGCATGCAATAATTTCAAGGAAATTGGAAACAAAATAGGGGATGTGAAGAATACTTTGGTTCATGAACAAGTTCTTAGAATCATAGAAGAGAAAGGTCTAAAAAGTAACCAATGGAGCTTTAGTTGTTGTGTTAAAAGATAATTGATTGGGAAGATGTGGGAAACTAATATGGACATAGGAAATGAGAAAGAGGAAGTTATTTTGAAGACCATAATGCATGAGAAAATAAAGTCATTGATAGTTAAGGAGAGATACCTTAGAATCCATTATGACAATGAAGATTGTGAGAACACCTTGAAACATGGAGGTTCCACTATGAAAATATCAAATCTTGGAAGAGTGACAAGGAATAGAGTCAAGAGCCTAATGGAGATGTGATTATCTTTGATATGTTTGTTATATATGTAGATACAAGCCAAAATTGTATAAGGAAGAAGGTTGGTACCAAGAAGAAAGAAATTTTCTCATTTGAAGAGAATGCTAAAACAACTCAATCCTTATCATTACAAAGAAGAACATAGGACCGAGGACTTGATATGAGAATCAGAAAGAAGAAAATAAAGGTGAATAGATGAATTATAGAGATGGAGAAATCATAAACATTAGTAACAAGATAAGGAAACAACAAGAAAATATGAAAACCCATGAGTAGTTTCCCAAAGAGACACCAAATCAACCCGAGGCAATTTTGGACAAGAAAATGGTCAAGAAAACAAGAGGCAAAGAGTACTTCCAATATTTGATCAAATGGAGGAATCAACCAGATGAAGATTCAACATGGATGACTGCAAATGACATCATCAAGTTGGGTACAAGTGTAGAAGAATTAATGAACAAAAACAACAAATAATGGAAGCTCCTTTTTTTGCTCCTTGGTAGTATGATGCGGGAGCATCATTTCTAGCTAGAGATAGATAATAATATTTCCATAAGGTCTAGGTTGATAGGTATGTTCTAAATGAAGATTTAATTTTTTTGTAAATATAATTGAGAAAGTAAATAATGCCTTGTAAATGAGTTGTAAAGGTCAAGTTTTGATTGGTATATGTGGTTATAGAATAAATAAGGATGTGTAACCTTTTCATCATGTAAATGAGGTGGAAAGGGAGTCAGATAGGTGTGTTACATTGATATTCAATTGATTTTCCCTCCCTAGCATGTTTTTGAGCTTCTTTAGGGTTAGTTGAGTGACTTTACGAGAGGATTTTGATGAGCTAAACATAGGAAAACAACCTTTCCTTCATAGATTGATGATAATTATGCATGTATAGATCATTGATGACTTAAAGAATGTAATTGTATGATTTATGACGTGCTTTTATTGATTTTTGTTCATGTTTCCACAAAATTGTCATGTTGTCAATGATACCTGACAACAAGCTTGATTTTGAAAACACCAATCTAGAGCACCCCCTTCACCTCTGTGAAGGTTTAGACACTTCAACAAGGTCAAAATAAGGCTAAATATTTTTATTTGAGGCGTTGACACCAAATTTTGTATTTTTAGGCCTAATTATGTGTTTTTTGGCCTCAAACTAGGGCTAGGGCTTATTGTATGTTTTCATTAGAAAAAATTCTCCAAAATTCTCATTCTTAATGCTTATATGTTTACAATAAAGTGTGCCAATTTTTGTACCTATTCCACATGTCTAGAATTTACCTAATACTTTTTAAATTATTGATGACACTTATGTTATATTATGAATGTGATTTATATGTTATCAACTAACCATGAACATGTTGCTCCAAGTTGGATGCATGGATATTTCAAACCATTAGGTGGGGGAGGGAGAGTATCATCCAACATAAGAGATTGGTATTGGAACAATTGGTATTTGTATCTAAGTAGACACACACACTCATTTGCATAGGTTAGAGGAACCTTGTCGAGTCAGTCTAATATTCATAAATTAGTAAGTGCAAAATCTAAGTTGATAGGCTTTTTGGTTGTTAAGGAAAGTTATGTTTTGGTCATCTTTGATCCTCCTTGAACATTTAATCAAATTGAATTAAAATGTTGAAACTCTTGTAAATAGCATATATTACATGTTATGTATATTTGAATATATATGGATATATATATAATGGAGCATATATATGTATGTATGTAGGTATGAATATACATAGACGATAGTATATACGTATACTCATGCGTACATGCATAGTATATATGCAAGTGATTAATTGAGATATATATATTATCGTATATATATATATATATATATATATATATATATATATTATATTGAAGTAATTATTGTATTTATATATTGACATATTATTATATTTATTAAATAGTATATATATTAATATATTATTATATATATTAAATAGTATATATATTCATATATTATTATATATTATAAATAGTATATATATATATATATATATATATATTATAGTTATTAAATTGGCATCCATATTAAGTGGCAGATATGCCACATGAATGCAAAAAGGATGGCAATTTTGAATGGAAAACTTAAGTAAATGTTAGGTCACCATTGTAGGCTCTAGATTATACATATATCAATGGTTATCACTTCCACATAAGTGGGTGAGAACTTACACTAAATTGATAGCTGTTATAAGAGCCATGTGAAATTGGTGAAATGGTGAGTAAAATGCATGTTTTTTCTATTATCATTCAAGCCCACAACTTGGGTGAAAGGTTCAAAATAGTGTTTGAATTGAGTTTAACTTACAATATGCTAGTTGAGAGACTTTTTATTTAATAATAAACTACCAGCAACTCAATATGGTTGCGCCAAGCTAGCTGTGGCATGGAAGAGAGGAAGTTGAGTTGTCTTTGTTCTCTTTTTGAAACTAAAGTCTACTTTATTTTAGCACAAAAATCACAATGCATGAGTAGTGACAATGTTGAATAATTCAAAAGATAGTCATGGAAGTCTAAAGGGCCGATTTTACTAGATCAATCCACACATTTGGCTGATTTTTGAGTTGTGGCAGAATTGGAATAGTTTAAGCTTCCTTTTGAAAATTGATTTCTATCTATTTTTAGAATAAATACAAAGTTGTTGCTCATCATTTAGTGGTTCATTCATTTGTTAATATGGAGTATAGTGCATATGTGAGTTTGAGAGGGGAGTGAATTTTGTGTAAAGAGCATTTGAAATCTATATTTCTATTCGTCAAAGAGTGAGGATAGATTGCTAGTTTTAGTTATAGATTGCTTGATAGTTGTAGTTTAAAAGTTTAGAAGAAAGGGAGAGGTGCGAGAGCAAAGCTAAAAGATGTAAATTGAGAAAATAACATGTTAAAGATAAGTTATAGTGTAGATTAGAAGCAAGGAATTATCAAGAATTAAGTAAAGCTATTTTAATCTAGGCATGACTGAAATAATTCTCTTTCCTTCTCTTTCAATTTCTAAATAAAGCTCCTTATGTAACTGAGTTTTCTTATGCCATTTTTATGTACAAATTGAATGACTGTTGAAAAATTATATGAGTTCATATACTCTAGTGTAGGAAAAAGTATCCCTTTTTCACACTTAATTTGGGAATAAGTATTAAATAAATGAACTAAACTATGCCTTAATTTAGTGTTGTAATATGTGTTTTACATATTCACATTAAGTTTAGGGACTTATTAATTAAAATGGACCTAATTGTGCTTTATTTATGGTGTTGTAAGGTGTACCTTTACACTTTCACACTAATCTAAGGTGCTGCCACAATAGTGGTTTACAATTTCTGGGAGGAACTGATTTTTGCTGAAATCACATATTTTTAGAAAATATAATGATTTCAGCCTTGAAAAGTTCCATTTAAGTAATTCCAATTGAGGAGGGTTTGATCAAACTACCTTAAATCAAACCCCCTTGGATAGAACCCTACTAGTTTTAAACCATACCTATAACAGAGTCTCCTTTACACCTATCAAAATGCTGATAAAAAACCACTTTTGATTTACCTTTTGGGGGATCAAATGAATTCATTTAAAATTTATTTTTTGCAAGTATTTAGAAATTATTATAAGCTTCCCAAAAAGTATAATTTTAAATAAATTTAATTTGATTATTAGATTTATTTTTAATTTCTCGTGAATGTAGGTTTTTTCACTGAAAATCAAACTCTCTATTCTGCACATGTGGAAAAATAGCAGACTATTAAAAAAATAAAAAAAAAATATTAGTGCACTAGATATTGAAGTCCTTGATCCAACAAAGAAAAATAAATTGAATTTTAATACATACAAAAACAGTTACACGTTATACAGTCATGCTATGTCTGAATTATAATTAGTTTGAATTGGAAACTTGATTAAAGAAAAAATACTCAATAAAAAACTATCTAACCAAATGGAAGCACTAGATATCAGAGTTGTAAATCTAAATTCGAAAGAATTAGAATTTTATCCTTCATGGAAAAAAAATTGTGTTATACAGTGAGTGTCACTTTTTAAAAATGTTGTTTTCTGAAAAAAACTAGTTTTCGAGGGAGATGGAAAAAGAAGTGCAATCTGATTCCAAAAATTTTGAAAAAAATATATTTAGAATCTATATACAAAATTTCACGAAACTCTAGTCTGCATCATCTTCAAATTCCTCATGGTTTAGCTGCTATAGGTGCCCGAAAGTGAAGATTTAGTTAAGAAAAAATATTTCAGTGTCCAGTTTGGCCAAAAATTATAAGCCACTATTGTGGGATCACCCATTTATTAGTTAATTGAGGTTAATTATGCATTAATCAACCCCTTTAATTCAAATCCAAGCCTAATTAAATGCAATTTTCAAAGGATAAAACCCAACATTCATTAATTCTATATCATAACACTTAACATTGGAGACTGTGTCCTAGGTGAGTGACCTAGGACCCATTTTCCCAAGGGAAAATGCATCCTTACTTAGGCCTAGGACCTAAATTTCTAATATTTTTTTGGCAGTTTTTCAATGATTTCAAATGTGTATTCACACATCGGCTTGTGTTATTTGAATTTTGGTAATTAATGTTAACATATGTATAAATAGAGGTAATTCCACAATGTTTCACCTAAGAAAATTTCATGAGCACCTAGACCATTCAAGTGAGCATTATTGAGAGAATTTCAAGAGTATTTGAAGGCATTCAAGGGCAGATTTATTGAAGAATTATTGTAGCAATCAAGATCCTATTATCATGTCAAAGTCTTCTTGCATCATGCATGTTATTTGAGCTAATATGTTGATGTAGTGTTCAAGATCCATTCAAACATTCAAAGGCATTGTTTTAAATCAAGTTTCATGGTCAAGGTCCACATCCATTGAAGCCATTTCATGCAAGTTGCAGATCCATATTCCAAGGTTCAAACAATGGTTTGGCGAGTTGTGACATTACATTTGTTCATTTATCATTCCTTCATGCTATTTTATTTCATTAAAAAATTTAATTACCGAAACAAGGTTTGACCAAGGAATATCCCCATTCACCTAAAAAAAACATTTTTCTCTCTTGATGTGTGTGTATAGATTTTAGGTGGAAAATCTCTTGAAGAGAAAAATTGAAAAGTTGTAAAAGTTTTCATCATTCTTGCAATTTCACGGAAACTGACCTACAAGATTTATTTCTGAATTTTTGACTGTGAGATTTGGGAATCTAGGAGTACATACATAGGAAAAAAAACCCAAAAGCCATTTTTTAGGAGCCTTAGCTAGGACCCATTCACCATAGGGTGAATGAGTCCTTAGTTTATTTCAAAAAACTACTTTTGGTGACTAGTGCACATCATTTTCCCATTCTTAGATATGCATTTTATTTTTTGGTTTCATTAGAATTGAGTTTAATCTTCTAGATGTACTTTATAGCTTACACTTTGGGTTTGATTTGCTATTTTTAATCTTTCTCCCCAAAGTGGTGTTTGGCCTAGACCCCTGTCCTGGCAAAAAAGGGAAATTTGTAGATTCACACTTTGATTTGACTCACCTTTTGGTTGACAGTCATTTCATTGTTTGGATCTCATTTCCTGAATGAGATTAGAAGAATAGGTTCATCATATCATATTTTACATCATTCCATTGTGGTGAACCCTCATTTTTCTATGTTTCATTATGGTGAGCTCGACCTTTTGATCATAGAAAATTTCTTATTTTGGAGTCCATTTTTACCCTAGATTTAGATATTGCATTCATTTGCATTTCATTGAGTCTCATTTAGGGTGTCTAGTTTGCATTTAACTTTTCATTTCATTTAGTGGTTTTAGGATTACATCTTTTGCATTGTTTAAATCTAAAAAAATACAAAAAAATTAGTCATTTTTCATATCATTTACATAACATTGCATCATCATTCAATTGCATTTGAAAATTGAAAAAAAATTACACATCAAATAAGTTCTTCTAACTTGTCATTTTGTCACATTTTTCTCTTGCATTCAACATTAAATTCACAAAAATGTCAAACTATAACTTGTTCTTTCTGATAAAAATCTGGAAACCACTGAAATCATCTTAGAAATCTGTACAATTTTTTTTAAAAAACCCTAACCTAAGACCCATTCACCCTAGGGAAAATGAGTCCTTGATTAGGGTCATTTCTTGATTTTTTGGTCATTAAAACATCTATTTCAGCATTTCATTTTGCTATTTTTAGTTTTTTGTTTCATTTTACAATTTTTTTGTTAAGTAGAATTGACCATACTTAGGTTAATTTGATAAATTTAGTGCATTGTGTGATTTCAAAATTGTATTTTCAAGACATCATTTTTAGGTTTTTGCATTGGGTAATCAGAAAATTACCTTGTTTAGAATCTGAAAAATTGTATTTACAAATTATATTGTAGGTCATTGCATTGTATTTTACCCTCTTTCCATTTCGAGTGTGTACACTAATTTTGTGAATCTTGTATGAGCTTTACAATTTGGTGTCCTATAAGCAATACTATTGTGAGACATAGTTTTAGACTCATGTCATCCCGTGATACACCATTTTCCATGGATATTAGGTTCTCCAACTCTTTTACTAATAGTGTTGATAATCAACCCTCTATGGATCATAGCCATCACACCTCATTTCCAATGACTTCCCTTCCTACAAAAAATGTGCATGATGTTGCTAGTATCCGATAATAAAACATAAGAAGAATGGATGAAGACATAGAAAAGTGGCAATAATTTGTGAATAATTAAAACATTGATATTAGTGTCATTCCTACTTTAGAAAATGTGAGGAAAATGCTTGAAATTGAACATTGAATAGAGATTTTGTGAAGTCTAGGTTATCTTGTTAATAAAAATATCCTACCATGACTAGTTGTACTCAAGATTTGGGGTATACTCAAATCCAAGGTAGAAATTCAATTCCCCCTCCCACAATCCTCACCTCTATTCCTACATACACTAGTACTCATGTTACTGCAACCATTCAACATACTAGCAATGCCAACACTTCCTTAGGTATTTCCACTGGGAATCCCTCTACCTTTGTGCATTCAAATCTCATATCTCCTCAACCATCCACCCTTACAATCCTACAATTCATTTTTCCTCTACAAACATACAACACTTATTCACCCCCATCTCACAATACCAACAATGATCCAGTCATTAACAAACTTTTCCAAAACATGTCATCCCTTCAACAAAAAATTGCCACCTTAAACCAAAAAAACAATGGAAAAACTTCATAATATATTAGAATCAATCCCTTATCCTTGGAGATATTGAGAACAAAAATTCCACAAGGTATAGAGGTTCCTAGATTTGAGAAATATGGTGGGAAAGGAGATCTTGTTAGTCATGTTTTCACTTATACCACCTTGTGTAGTGACTTCATTTTTGAAGATAAACTCTTGGACAATCTATTTCCTAGATCCCTGAAAGATACTACTTTAGAGTAATTTTTCTCCTTATCAAATAATTCAATTGATTCATTCAATGAACTTATTGATGCCTTTTACAACCACTTACAAATTCACATGGGTCCCAAGATAACCTTAGCTGATTTGATGACATGTAAATAAAAGGTTGATGAAAAGGGACCATGGATTTTATAGTGTGATATCAAATTCTTTATTTACAAATAAACATTACGATTCTTGATGCTGAACTTCAAAGAATGTTTATTTACAACTTACAAGATAAGATCCAAACATAGCTTGAGATCATAATATTTCCTTCCTTCACACAATTGTGTACATCCCTTTGTGATTACAAAATTCAATTAGTAGTCATGAAGTGAAGACTCCCTCTAACTATCCATAAAAGTTTGAATCCACACCTCAAACCAACTACCAACCTTTCAAGAAGAAAAAGGGGCTTCCTCCAACTTAATCCCCTTCAATCCAATAAAAAAGTTATCACCCAAGTGGCTACTATAAATAGGACAAAACGATATGCCTTTGTAGATAGAAATAGACAGTTTTCACCTCTACTCGATACCCTTCATAATACCATGTTGGAGATTTTAGAGAAGAATTTGATCTTCTTACCTCTTGTTAGAGATCCTGACCCTACTAAGCCTTTACCTCATAACTATAGACCAAATTCCTATTTTCATTCCCATCAACAAAATGGATATGATACGAAACATTTCAAGTGTCTTAAACATCTTGTGCAAGAACTCATTGAATCTAATCACATCCAAATTGGAGGTGTGAATGATCAAGGTAAGAATTTTGTAGCTCATCCTAATCAAAATTTGTAAATTTTCACAAATCCCATGCCTAATCATAACATCTCCTTTGTCAAAGCTAGTGAACCAAAGAATGATGTGATGAATGTTGAAATAGATGATGAAAACATAAACAACAACCTTGTAGATCATTCAATTGTATTTATTGATCATGCTAAACCTCGTAAGAGCCTAACTAAAATGTAGATTGATATTGCTTTACCACAACAAGGAATACTTTAAAATGTACTTGGTGGTCCTCTTTACATAGCTGGAAGAATCAATGACAAACCTACTAATGGGATATTAATTGATCCTGTCTATGTAGAGAACACAATCACTAAACAATTCCTATTTATGCATGAAATCTATCAAGATACATATGAAAAGATGAAAGCATGGATCAAAATGCATAATGGTTTTTCTTGCCCTACGATTGGCTTGATAAATCTCCATCTAAAGGTTGGACTGAAAACATTAAATTTCTCACTCACCATCATCCCATCATCGGACCAATTCCATGTGAAGTTAGGCTATCCATGGCTTTGCTCCATGAATTTCATCTTGTCGGTTGTGCCTAAATCCATAAAATTTCCATTTGGTAATGGGATATTTATAGTGCATCATAGTTGCTTTAATCTCGTGTCTTCCTATGGGAACTTCTAATTAGAATTATTTTAGCCCGAGCCTATCAAACCTATTAGACCTTGTGAAGAATTATTTATCAAATGCTATCAAAAGTTTAAGGAAAAGTGCATAGTATAATTATCCCTTATAAATATGCCTTAACCTATGATTGAGCCACCCATCCTTGATGAAACCTTGATTTAACCAAAATCCCTTCCAAATATCTAGGATCGACCTATTACAAATCATTCACCCACTTTATATAAGAGAACATGAGATAACCAAACAAATCTCATAGTGCCTCCTAAAGTCAAACAAGTTTCCAAAGCTAAAGAGAAAGTGGTTGAACACCCTCCCATGGTTCCTTCCATTCTTCCTTTAAGGGAAGAAAATAAACTTATGGTTGATAAACCCACTCCTACACAAACATAACTTATAAACTGAATGAAAAGAAATCAAAATGCTAGAGAGCATCGATGTACATGTCATGCTATTGCTCATTTTTTACAAGCAAAAGAAAAGAGAATAACATAGAAAATCAAAACCAAAACTTGTCCCCTACAAGGCATAATACCTCTTTGCCCTTTCCACAGCATAAACAAACTTCTATAGATATTGTCATTAGACCTCCCATTGTGATCAATCAGGATGATGACATTGAAATTGCTAAGATCAATGAGGAAGTGTATAATGAGTTGAATCTAATGTTTTCCTCTTCTATGAGCTTAAATTATAATTCTACTAATAAGAGTGTTGAACTTGGTGCCTGTCCTAGTTTAGCACTTTTTGCTGTCCCTTTGGCTAGTTTTTTTCCTTCTGCATATACTGAAAAAGATTGGGATGTGGATGTCTTGATATAGGTTGAATTGCATGTGCCTTACTAGTATTTATCCTTCTATTTCATGTTTCCTTGTGTGATTGTATATGCGCAATGTGATCCCTCAAACTGTTCTATTTAATGTATCTCTCTCTTTATGTGAATTCCTCTATATGTATCTACATTCTTCTCTATGTCGTAAACCTTTATCTTTTTTCTTGTCTTGTGTTTTTCATTTTGGGGATGATGCCAGGTGTCGAGATATTTAGGTCTCTTCCATGTTGACCAGAAATATTTTATTTTTTTTCGCTCTCTATGTGTCATTCTTTCTATTCTATGAGTATTTGGGGAATGATGATGTTTCCAAGCTTTATAACCACATTGTAGCAAAGCTATATTAACCCTGAATCTGTAGATTCCTTATGTGTTTTTTGAGGAAACCCCTTCCCCTTTTCATGATGCAACTTCATTTGGAAACATATGAAATTTCATAGGGATTTTCGAGTAACTCTCATGCCCCCCTTATAGTTAGCATTGAATATTGTTTACTTTAAAGTTATTTCTCACAACAATGGTATTAGCAATTCCTTTAAAGTGGGGGCATACATTGACATCCTCATGTTTCTTTTTTTGATTTTCTTACTTCTTGTGATGTGTCATTGGGTTTGATGTCCTCCAAGAGTGTGATATTTCTTAGTGTACAACTTTCATCTTTGTGGTGATGCTTCACATTGCATTCCCTAAGTTGTGATTCTCTTATTGTGTTAGTGTGGGATCATGGGGGTCCAAAAAGTGGCAATATACCTTATTCGAATTTGATGAAATTAAAAGGGATTACTGAGGAAATTGTTAGCTTTCCAAAAATATAAGATATACCTTATTTGGAAATAAATATATAATAATTATTATTTTTCTACATACATTCTGACTAAAGTTCTAATTGATAGGCTGATTGAAAAACATCTATAATTCTTAAAATATTTCAAATATTTTTGAATCCAAAAGATGTGTCACATTCTATGCTTTCCATACTATAGGATAAAAATAAATAAAAAATTGAAATTCATAAATTTTTGACCAAGTTACAGTGGCTAGACAAACACATTTTAATATTTAAAAAAAAAATAATAAATTTTTTATAACTAATTATCTACTTGCAAAAAAATTACAAATACAATGTGGCACATCTATGCATGTGTCCTCTACTTATATTGAAATTTTAAAATATATATATATATATATTCTTGTACTTAGGTTGGTTAGACATACACCTACTTTTTATTTTCTCCTAAAAATTTAGTACTACTGCATTGAAATATCAATGTTTCACCAAGTAGATTTACTTTTTTTCCAAAAATGGAATAGTATCTTAAGAACTACATTCAATTTGCTACAAATTTTGTTGTTCAATATTTTTCAAATTATGTTAATAACTAATTCAAATTTTTATGTCAAGTTTCCTAACTCTGTTTTTCTAAATTTTCATTGCCACTTGAGGGCCTAGTTTGGACCCCCATGATCCTGCACTGACCTTATTATGGACTTGTCCTCTCTTGGAGACATTAGGCATGATGATCCATAAGAACAAGAACTTACATGAACTAAGCAAAGTCCCTTTGAACAAACCTCTATTTGTATTTTGTTCATAATTGTTTAGCATAATAAAAATTGTTAACCTTGTGAAGCTCGAACCCCTAAAAACAAGGCTACCAAGCATAACACACCTTGCTTGCCAGTGGAGCATTTCCCATGTTCATAGGTTCTTAGCATTTAACACAACTTGTTAAGCCTTATGGAGCACAAAACTAAAATGTATGTGGTGCCTTATTGAAGTTGTCCAGAGGATAGCTTTTTTATGGTATGGGAGCCTAATAAGATTCTCTAATTTTCCACCTTCCCTAGGGGCTCACCTAGTGGATAGATTGAGGTTCCATTAGCCCATGTGAGCATACATGTCATTTTCATAGTGGAAATCAAGTTCTACTTGTGAACAAATAGGAAAAATAGTTGTGTTCCACATCACATTGGGATAGTCATAACTTGATCATCCCCTTCCCTGGACAAACAGTCATGTTCCACATTCCATTGGGACTGTCGTAGCTTGATCCTCCCCCTTCGCTTAGGCTTTGATAGTGTATTATTATTGTTGTCATTTTTGCATACATATGTGTCTTGAATGTATACTTTAGTGTGAGTTTGACACAGGGTCATCCTCTCACTAAAGTGGGGGCTAAATGTAGTGTAGGAAAAAGTATCCCTTTTTCACACTTAATTTGGAATAAGTATTAAATAAATGAACTAAATTATGCCTTAATTTAGTGGTGTAATGTGTTTTATATATTCACATTAAGTTTAGGGCCTTATTAATTAAAATGGACCAAATTGTGCCTTATTTATGGTGTTGTAAGGTGCACCTTTACACTTGCACACTAATCTAGGGTTTTATTAATTAATTGAGGTTAATTATGCCTTAATTGGCCCCTTTAATTCAAATCCAAGCCTAATTAAATGCAATTTTTGAAGGATAAAACCCAAGATTCGCTATATCATAACACTTAACATTGGAGAATATATGTTCTAGTTGAGTGACCTAGGACCCATTCACCCAAGGGAAAATGGTTCCTCACCTAGCACTAGGACCTAAATTTTAAATATGATTTTCATTGTTTTCAATGATTTCAAATGTGTATTCACATGTCAGCTTGTGTTATTTGAATTTCAGGAATTAATGTTAACATATTTATGAATAAGAGGTCATTTCACTATGTTTCACCTAAGAAAATTCCATAAGAACCTAGAGCATTCAAGTGAGCATTATCGAGAGTATTTCAAGACATTCAAGGGCGGATTTATTGAAGAGTTATTGTAGCAATCAAGATCCTATTATCATGTCAAAGTCTTCTTGCATCATTCATGTTACTTGAGCTAATATGTTGATGTAGTGTTCAAGATCCATTCAAGCATTCAAAGGCATTGTATCAAATCAAGTTTCATGATCAAGATCCACATCCATTGAAGCCATTTCATGCAAGTTATAGATCCATATTCAAAGGTTCAAACAAGGGTTTGGTGAGTTGTGACATTACATTTGTTCATTCATCATTCCTTCATTCTATTTAATTTCATTACAAGTTTAATTACCAAAACGAGGTTTGACAAAGGCAAACCCCCATTTAGCTAATACAAAAACATTTTTCTCTCTTGATGTATGTTTATAGATTTTAGGTGGAAGATCTCTCAGAGAGAAAAAATACAAAGTTGTCAAATTTGTCACCATTCTTGCAATTTCATGAAAATTGACCTACAGGATTTATTTATGACTTTTTGACTACGAGATTCGGGAATTTGGGAGTGCAAACATAGGAGAAAAAAATGAAAAAACCATTTTTCAGGAACCCTAGCCAGGACCCATTTGCCATAGGGTGAATGAGTTAGTTTTCTTTGAAAAAGCACTTTTTTGTGATTGGTACACATCATTTTCCCATTCTCAAATTTGCATTTTGGCTTTTGGTTCCATTAGAATTGAGTTTAATCTTCTAGATGCACTTTATATGTTGCATTTTTTGTTTGATTTTCTATTGTTAATCTTTCTCCCCAAAGTGATGTTTGGCCTAGACCACCATCCTTGTAAAAAAAGGAAATTTGTAGATTCACACTTTGACTTGACTCACCTTTTGGTTGACAGTCATTTCATTGTTTGGATCTTGTTTTCTGAATGAAATTAGAAGAATAGGTTCATCATATCCTATTTTCCATCATTCCATTTTGATAAACCCCATTTTTCTATGGTTCATATATGAATAAATTAGTTATTTATGCATAGAGCTAGTTTAAAATACAAATAGATAATGAGAACTAGGGAAGTTAGTTGGGTATATCCAATTGTTTTTAATTATAATGTTAAATCATGTTTGTAATACGTGACTCTAAATTATTATTTATATATGTATTTGAGAGAAGGAGAGCTTAAATGGAAGGTTAAAATATCTCTAAAGCTATGTTTAACCAAAAAAACTAGCTTATTAAACCAAAGTAGCAAAGGAAAGCCAAGTATGGGAATAAGATATTATCCCAATGAGGCAGCGTCTTATTTATATTATTGTTATATTAAACGAGTTTATATTGCATATCATTTAGAGGGTATGAAAACATATTAGAAGTTAATATGACTTTATTAAATTTTGAAAGTTGTTATCTTGTATAGATAGAACAAGAGTCATTATTATAACCTATTGATTGAAAATTGTGTATCTTGGATAGAGGACTTTATTCTCCTATTATTAATCAAAGGCCTTAGTACTAGGGGACTTTAAGGTGTAGAAGCATAGATAATCCTCAAGTAGAAAATGTTCTCTAGCATGGCTACAATCTTACTGTACATTTATATATAATAATATATGTGCCAAGATTATCTATATACATATAAGCATAGGTATTTAATATAATTATACAAAGGATAACATTAGAGAAACTTGTAAAGAATCTGAAGATTGGTCAAATGGTTCTCAGTCAAGTTATCAAAAATAAATAGATTTTATGATGAAACATTAATGAAAGTTACTATGAACATAATATTTTATATCAAATCAATTTAAAAGATATTTAATTTCATGAATAACCAAATAGGTTATGACATTCTAGAAGGATGAAGTCACACTTGGTATGACAACGAAGAGTCTGAACCATTACTTATGAAGAATATGATTGTCTATTGATGTCCACTTCAAGATTAATCATATTCGGTATGAAGTTCTTAAGGAACAGATCCATAAAATTAAATGGACATCTAAAACTTAAATAAATGCAAAGTAATCTTCAATTCAAGTTTAATAGTAGATTATTATACATAACGACATATTATCGATATTGTTGGATTGAGACTAGGCGTGTCTATTCAATGACAACATGTCATTAGTATTAACTAATTATGCATAAAATAGGAGAGTAGTTACTTCCATGGTTATAAACTAAGGAGTGGAGTAAAAGGTAGTTGCCTAGACCTTAATTGTTTTAAAAGTGTAACTTGGGTATTCTAGTCAAAAGAAGATAACAGTCAAGCTGGTCACTAGTAAGAAATAACTCAAATAAGGGGTATTTTCCTAGACCTAGATTATTACAAGTATGTAACATGGTATTCAAGATAAAAGAGCCAAACCTATTTAGTCAAATAATCAACACTAGTGAAGTAATTAGTATTGAAAGAGATTTTATATGAGTTAGTTAACCTTTGGGTCAAACCAAAAGTAGAGTCAACCATAGGTCAAGCAATATTTCCAAGTCAAGTTAGAAGTGGGTGAACTTATAACATAACTTCCTTAGAAAGTGGATTGATTATATATATCAAAACTTTGGCCAAAGTAAGTGTAAAATTCATTGGTTTCACTTTGTTAGTTCACTATGATCCATGTTTACATAAGTTGTCAGTAGTTTCATGCATAGTTGGAAGGTATCTATAGTTGTATGGATGTGCATGTTATGTAGGACACAACACTAGATACTTAGATGGAAATACTATAGCTTCCCATACCAAACTCTTCATCGAAGGGAAGGGACACTTATAGTTAGAAAGGTGTGGGGGGGACCGCTAGTTTGTGGTTAGAGGTAAAGCACTTGGGTGATGCTCTCCCTCTTGTAGATAGCATGTTGAGACTTTTGAAATAGAATAAGTATTCCAAATAAGGATATCTTGGCCTTGATCTCTTATAAGTTATGAAATTGAAGATATGATCATGAATAGATATTGTAATATATATTTCAAAAGATGAGTTTCATTTACTTAGAATTATGTTATGTTATTTCATTAATGCAATGTTATATGAAATTATATATGCACAACATGCAATCATGTTATTGAAAAATAAAATTCCATTACCCTATTTTTGGAAACTTTGAATTATTCACTTCACGAGTTAAAACTTGGGTGAAAACTATAGAGTAAATATTGGGTATGTTACATGTGGTATCAGATCTACCAGGTTCAACACTTGGAGCTATGAGCTCATTACAAAAAAATTTCCTCAAACATTATCAATAGCTAATGTTTGAAATGTTCCTATGCCAAAATGGTAGGAAAAAAAGGAACAAGGAAAATAGCGAGGAAGCCAATTTCATAAAACTTGTCTAATATTAGGAAAAATAAAGAGTCATCCCCAAAGGTCAAAATACTTAGTCATATTAGCTACAGATGAGGTACTTGGTTAGCATAATCTAATACACTAGATGATGCACTCAAGCATATCAGGCTAGAGAAGAAGTTGTTGGATATAGTATCTATTGAATCAATTGGTCCTATCTATGTGGTCAAACCTATCAAACCAACAAATCATAGGGAGATTCCCTTTGGTTATGGTAGGAATGCACCTGTGATTAATAAGAAGGTTACGAATGTGTATTTGTGAGTACATCCACCCTTCAAAATTATTTTAGTTGACCCTAAGGGAGAAGAAGAACCTAAGGAGATCCCTCTTCTAAAAGTGACCTATAGTCACAAAGAGTCAAAATTAGGTGTTAAATAAGGATACTATGTAATCCATGAATAATATAATAAAATTTCCATTTGATTAAGTTGAATGAATGAATATGATTTATGTCTATTGGAAAAAAATTCTAACTTAGAGGGACTAATTGTAAAAATAAATAGAAAAAATTAGGAGAATTAAAAATTTAACATGATACAACCATAACAAACTATGGAGATAGATACGAGGTAGGGAAACCTTCTAACAACCTTGATTCAAAACTAGAGTAAAAGGTCAAGAGGCTAGAGTAGGTCAAAAAATGAAGCATCTCACGAAGGTAAAGATGAAAATAGTCATGAACGTACCACCCTGAGTGGGTATGGACAATTTTGAGTCAAGTATTGTTAATGAGAAAAGAAACCCATTATCCCTTGAAGTATCTAAGGGTATGAAGAAGGTGAAGTCACCAAGAATTATAGATAAAATTTCTTAGAAAAGTTGCTTGCAAGAAAAAAAACTTCATCAGTAAAGCAAGATAACTAGATAAGAGCTAAGGTAGAGAAGTGTTTGTTGAAGTTCAGATTGAACTTCCAAGGTTCTCATTGAGAGTAAATATGTCAATAGCCCCTTTAGGATCTTTCTAGTGCAGGAGCACCTAGAACATGTAATGCCTTCAAAAGGATAAATTTCAAAAAATGAATATTTGAATGTAAAATGTATGTAAAATCATTGTAAAAGGTATTGGGTGGTTATATTTTAATGTATTTAAAGTCACTAAGGGGTTGGTTGAGTCAATTTATTGCAAAAAGTTGCAAAACATGTAAAATTGCAAAAGTTCAAAATGTGAACAAAAGCAAGAATATGAAGGGTCACTTGGTTGTAAAGGGTAGTTAATTAGTTGGAAATGAAGGGGAATTCATTCTTTATGTTGTAAGCATCTATTTAAGCCTTGGAGAGGTAAGCCAAAGGAAGGTAATGTAAGTTGGAATCAATTTTGTTAATTTCAATACCCTGTTTTGAAGTTCTAATAGTTTTCTCCCTATTTCCAGGACTTGTACGGCCCAGTACAACCTAGAAAACTTGTAAAAGTAGTTTTATGGTGTAGGTTATTGAATAATATTTCCATTGGTTCAAGTCTCACTCATTTTCATGGAGTAATAAGGAAGTTATGATGTTTTTTGTGTAGGCAGCTAGTTCAGAAAACATTTTTTAGAAATTGCAGTCAGAAAACATGTTAGTACAGACATGTACGGAAATGTACGGACCTAAAACTTGGATGGATGGAAATATCTTGATGTGGTGGACAAAATTTATTTTTACCATTAATTTTTATAATGCCATTTAAGGGGTCAAAAAAGTCCTTTCCTAAAAATTGTTCTGAACATAGGGTTTTTGGGGTTGCATACAAAGAAAATGTGATTTTGTAATGCCCCACCACGCAACCCTAGAGGAAGTTGCAATTTAACTACTCAAATGTACTATTTATTTTTTTGTTTAAGTAAAATAAACATGCAAGTTCACTACCCATTGCCAACAACCTCTAAGGTTATGAGACTAAGATTACTTTAAAACCCAAACAAGAAACATGAATTGAAACCATAACATTTAATTACTTAATAAATTAATAACACATACATTCCATACATGTTAAATTAAATCAAAGAATAAAAGATACCATGTGATTTCAAATAAATAATTTACAATAAGAATACAAATCTCATTCACAAAATGAGGTAAATCCAATAAGCATGTATACAGATTACATCTTCCACCTTGATAACAAATGAGGGGTAATTAATTACAAGATTCAACTGAAATGAATAAATCATGAAATGAAACTAGATCCCATGAGCTCTCCAACTATAAATCTCATCCACATGAACAAGAATAAAACCCAATGGAGTAAGGTGCATGTTCCACCCAACCATGTGATACCCGAAGGCTCACCCCCTATGCTAGGAGATAGTAACAAGGAGTCCTATACAAGACCATCAACCTCTAGACATAGGCTAACTCACACTGACACAACCAATCACATGAACCATACAACCATAAGAATAACACAAGTACAACTCTAACATCACTGACATAAGTCACATTGCTTCCAGAAATAAAACAGATTAGGTATGATAAGAAGACCATACACATAATTTACCAAATCCAATTGTTGTCGTAGAAAGAGTTTCATCACACAACTCAACATGGGATATCCTCTGGGAATCTTCATAGGTTCTGGCCCCCACTATGGGATATCTTGGTGGCCTCAACCGAATCTCGGCCCCCATGCTCACTCATGCAGAATCAAATACCTCTCGTAAAGACAAGATAGATGACCTTGCCATTCTAGGCCTTCCCACTCATCCCAAGCCTATACTAGCACTTGTGTTTATGAGTGAGGCTAAATTATCTTGATTAGTGTGAAATGCTACCCAAACTTCTAAGTACATTATTTTAGTTATCACTTGATTAAACCACCTCCAAAGGTTATCCAGTTTACCTCTTTGGGCTCTAGCACCTAACAGAAGCCACTCTTCTACTTGACAACACATACAACCCAATCACCAAGGGAATCCCAAGTGCATACTAACAAGATAAAACCACTCCAACTCTAGGAGGAACACATAATAAAAACTCACTCCAAACACTGGAGGTAGCAAAACACATAATCCACTCATTCCAAAGGAGGCACAAACCACATAAACCACTCCTAATCCAAAGGAGGCACAAATCATCCCCGTTTGTGAAAACTGGGTAAAACAACAGGATACAACTATACGCACTACCCAAGGCAATACAAAAGTTGACTAACACATTACGACAACCCACAAAATTAAATGAAAACCCCATCTGGAAGACTTACATAAACAGATAATTCCATTTCCCAACATCAAGAATGAGAGAAATCACATAATGAAAGGACAATTTGGACAATTTATTAATCTACTTAGGATTTCCTAAATCCAAGAAAAGAATTGAAATAACACATGTAATCAATTAAAATAATTAACGTCATTTGAAATAAGAAGCTTAAACTAACTGTTTTATTTTAACTTCCCCAATTACAATGAATGTTAAAAGCAATTTCCTAATAATCATCATTCTCTTATGAAATTAATATTTGCATCAATAATAAAATCATTATAGAAAAACTATAATTAAATATAATTTAAACATATATATATAACTATATATTTACTAAATATATAATTATATATATATTTATATTTTAAAAGAAATTATTTAAATTTCCATTCACAATTATTTTCCAAAATTTAATTAAAACCAATTATTTAAAGATACATAATATATACATTATATATATAATATATATATATTATATATATAAATAATAATAATAATTTATTTAAATAATAATATAATATATATATATTACACATATATATTACATATATATATTATATATAATATATAGATATTACATATAATATATATATATTATATATATAATATAAAATAAAATAAATAAAAAATAAAAAGCAATTTTTTTTAAAAACCCATGGGCCCACAAAAGGGAGGAGGTCGTAGCAATAGGCTGCACCCAGCCTCCCCTGTGGAGGCTGTGATGCCTGTGGTAGCGCTTCCCCCACAGTTTGTGGGGAGTGTTGCCATAGCAGCGCCCTCCACTGGGGTGTGGCTGTGGCAGCCATGGCTGCCCCCCCCCAAATATATATATATATATATATATATATATATATATATAATTTTATTTTCAATTAAAAATTAAAAACAAAATTTTCCTATTTTTTTCGGAATTTTCTCAAAAATTTTGACAAAAATTTTTAAAACAAAATTTTCCGAATGCACAAAATTATATTTATAATATATATATATATATATATACATAAATTTCCATTTCACAGTTAAATTGAACAATTTTTCTCTGAGGACAAATTACAGAGGCTCTTTTTTTTTTTTTCTTTTGTTCACAAAATTTACAGAGGAACTCTATCTCCACAAATTTAAAGAAGAACTCCATTTCCACCATTTAAACAGAGATTTGCAAGGATTTATGTTGGTTTCTTTTGTTGTCTTTTTCAATTTTTCTATTGAACAAAAATGATTTGCCAGAATTTCTGTTGTTTTCTTTTTCCATTTTCTACAAGAATCTAAATCTTTACCAAGATTTCAACAGAGGTTTTCAAATTTGTTTACACAAGTTTTCAAAAATTAAAATCTAAAATTTCAAAACAATAAAACAAGAAGAACCTGTGATCTGTAGTCTGAAGAAAACAATTTGATGTTGTGCTTCCTTGCCAATTCAAAATTCCAAATCTCCTTCCAAGTCTCCACTTTCTAATCCAAGATTCAATCAAAAACCCAGAAGAAATCCCTCTTCTTTTTTTTTTTTTAAAAGTAATTTCTCTCCCCCGCAAAATTGAAAATCAAAACCCAAAAATAAATAGAATCCCTCTCATAATTTTTTCCCCAAATTTAGTCAACTTCCCCAAAATATCCCATCCACCATAGTTATTACTCCCTCTATGCATTTTGGAGATATTTTTTCTTTTTTGAAAATTTAAAACTAAAATTTCTTTTCAACATGACTTTATTACCTTTTGCTTTTTTTTTTTAAATTTCTATTTCAAAAAGCATTTGAAACTTTTAAAATTTTCTTTTCAAAAAAATTTAAACTTTTAAAATTTTCTTTTTTCAAAATCCTTTAACACTTCTAATTCCCAAAATGGATAACTTAATTCATTTCAACACAATTATTTTAATTAATCAATAAAATAACTCTAATCCAATATTAGATCATTTTATTAATTAAATTAAATTAATTAATAAACTAAATAACATTTCTAACATTGTAACCAGATAAATTTAATAGACAATTTAAATACATAGAGCCATTTATTTACCTTTTCAACTTGCAATTAAATAAATCAAGGAGAGATGAACAACAAAGAAGCAACTTAACCCGACTAAAACCCGACGACACACTATGACTAGGGTGATGAATTGGCATGGAAAACCTAGCTACTATCTCCCATTTGAATACCGTTGGCTAATGGACATGCTCAAACCTGTGAAACCAAGTGGAGTCGATGTCCTGTACCTGTCAACCTACGAACAAAGAGTATATCGAACATGCATATATATAACATAATAAACACACCGTGAAGAGGAAATCACAGAATTGTAGGGTACTCACAAGCGAGTGATGCAATCTCATCCCCTTCACCCCATACACTCATCATAGACTGACAGTTCCATCATAAACAAATATCTCATGCAATAAAATGTTACAATAACTAATCATCATTACACCAATTAAAACATGTCAAATAGATAAGATACATCACATCACACAAATAGACTATCGCTCTATAAATAGTGATAAAATCGCACACACATGATAAATTATCTCAATAACCAAAAAGCACATCAAAGCAAACAAGGACACACTGTCCAGCCAGAAAGCAAAACAACGGGGTATTACAGATTTCTTCTAATTTGTACGATGGAAACTTTTAAAACTTTGTGAAGTGATTCATTTTGAGGTGTTCTTACTATATCCAAGGTTTTAGAGAATTTGAATAAGGTTTTCTATGTTTTTGGTGATGCCCTAGACTGCCCTAGTTGTTAAAATTGCATGTTTTAGGTGAATTTGAGTGGTACAAGGGTGGAAAAGTGAGAAATCTTTTGGGACAGTAATTTTTGATGATTGTTTGAGTTTGTGCAGACATATTCCAGCATGATTGAAGGTGAGATGAGTTGGTATAAGGTTTAGAAAGCATACTTTCTACAAACCCTCATTGAATGGGGCTTAGTTCAAGCCTTGAGTATGGGTTTCTGTATTTGTTGCTTTAATAAATGATTTTCTTGAGAAAGATGATTGATTTTATAGTTTTATGAGTTGTTTCAATGCTGCCCCTAGTTATTTGTGATTTTGGAGTTGATTTGAGGGTACATTCTTTGTTATATGGACCTATTTGGAGCCTTATTTCTCAAGAATGAGTAGTTGAAATTGCCTCAAAGAAAGAGTATTTTATTTCATGAACTAGGTTGGATGTTGTAAACCTTTACTCTACATCAAATTGGTATCAGAGCTTGAAGATGCTCTGGGAAAGTTGTTTGTGATTAAGTTGTTGCTGATGGTAGGTTGAGATTGTTGGTTGGTTGCAGGTACTTATCCATCTAAGATGCACTGAGAAAGTCCAAGAGACTAGGGAAGAGTAAGTGAAACACCTAGGTGAGGCAAATTGAGTTGTATTGCAATTAGAACCTAATTGATTCTTGTCTGAAAGCACTGAAGAGTTGCAACCTTGATGAAGGAAACTCCACTAATGAGAGTTGATGAAAAGCTAAGAAGATGAAAGGTGATTGAGAAGGTCAAGAAGATTATGCAAGGATAGTCCTATGTCCTTAGTTAAGGAAAGAATTGGTGAGAAGATGAAAAGGACAGTCCTATGGCCTTTTGGAAGAGAAAATAGTTTGAGAACCTGATAATGAAGGATGAAAAAGGTACAAGGCAAAGAGATGAAGATAGAGATGAAAGAAAGAAGATGAAGAAAAATGAAGATGAAGAAGACAAAGAACAAGGTAGATTAATTTTTTTTTGCAGGTACAAGCATGTTTCCAAGGGACTTGGAAAGTTTTTCTGGTTGGTTGTATGGTGCAGGAACACCTAGAACATGTAATGCCTTCAAAAGGATAAAATTCAAAAATTAAATATTTGAATGTAAAATGTATGTAAAATCATTGTAAAAGGTCTTGGGTGGTTATATTTTAATGTATGTAAAGTCACTAAGGGGATGGTTGAGTCAATTTGTTGCAAAAAGTTGCAAAACATGTAAAATTGCAAAAGTCCAAAATGTGAACAAAAGCAAGAATATGAAGGGTCACTTGGTTGTAAAGGGTAGTTAATTAGTTGGAAATGAAGGGTAATTCATTATTTATGTTGTAAGAATCTATTTAAGCCTTGGAGAGGTGAGCCAAAGGAAGGTAATGTAAGTTGGAATCAATTTTGTTAATTTCAATACCTTGTTTTGAATCTAACAATTTTCTCCCTGTTTCCAAGCCTTGTATGACCCAATATGTCCTATAAACCTTGTAAAATTAGTTTTATGGTGTAGGTTATTGAATAATATTTCCATTGGTTTGAGTCTCACTCATTTTCATGGAGTAATAAGGAATTTATGATGATTTTTGTGTAGGCAGCCAGTTCAAAAAATGTTTTTTCAGAAATTGCAGTCAGAAAACATGTTAGTACGAACATGTACAGACCTAAAACTTGGATGGATGGAAATATCTTTATGTTGTGGAAAAAAAATATTTTTACCAATAATTTTTCTAATGCCATTTAAGGGGTCAAAAAAGTCCTTTCCTAAAAACTATTATGAACATAGGGTTTTTGGGGTTGCATTCAAAGAAAATGTGATTTCTTCTAATTTCTATGGTGGAAACTTCTAAAAATTTGTGAAGTGATTCATTTTGAGGTTTTATTACTATATCCAAGGTTTCATATAATTTCAATAAGGTTTACTATGTTTTTGGTGATGCCCTAGACTGCCCTAGTTGTTAAAATTGCATGTTTTGGGTGAATTTGAGTGGTTCAAGGGTGGAAAAGTGAGAAATCTTTTGGGAAAGTAATTTTTGATGATTGTTTGAGTTTGTGTAGACATATTCCAGCATGATTGAAGGTGAGACAATTTAGTATGAGGTTTAGAAAACATACTTTCTACAAACCCTCATTGAATGGGGCTTAGTTCAAGCCTTGAGTATGGGTTTTTGTATTTGCTACTTTAATAGATGATTTTCTTGAGAAAGATGATTGATTTGGTAGTTTTATGAGTTGTTTCAATGCTTCCCCTAGTTATTTGAGGGTACATGCTTTGTTATATGGACCTATTTGGAGCCTTATTTCTCAAGAATGAGTAGTTGAAATTTCTTCAAAGAAAGAGTATTCTATTTCATGAACCAGGTTGGATGTTTTGAACCTTTGCTCTGCATCACTTTTGATGTCAAACTTGGGATAAATTGGTTATGATACATAGATCGAAGGGAGACA
Organism: Sequoia sempervirens; assembly: GCA_007258455.2. Lineage (NCBI taxonomy): Eukaryota > Viridiplantae > Streptophyta > Pinopsida > Cupressales > Cupressaceae > Sequoia > Sequoia sempervirens. The sequence continues at coordinate 241,433,742 of VDFB02075321.1, read as the reverse complement.
TTTTCCTTAAAAAAATAACAAAATGTGTACACAACCTTGAGAACAAAGTATAATTGGAAAGTACACCTAGTGAGGGTAATTTAAGGCAAGTAATTTTCATCTAGCTATAGAAGGCCAAGCAAGAAGATTGTTAACTTTTTATGATCAAAATGGAGAAAATTGATTAATACAAAAGTTCATCTTTTACAATGATTTAATGTATTGTGAGCTCTAGAAACATTAAGGAAGGGAAGAAGAGGAGTATATGGATCGAGAAAAGGTTTAGATCTAGATAACTACCCTATTCAATAGGGTTTGATGATGTATTCCTAGTTTGAGAAAACTTTTAACTTTTCCATAGACATAGTTCTTTGATCAAAAACCTTATATCTAAAGTTTCTTATCCAATGACCACAATAGAGTTGTTGGAGTTGAAAGCTTAGCTACAAGAGTTATTAGCAAAAGATTCGAATGGTCAAAAAAATGTCATAGGCATTTGACCAACTAAAAGTGAAGTAATTACAACACCAATTCTAAAAGTTCCTAATATGAAACGCCAAAATTCAAGATTATTTTTGATAATTTGGGAAAAGGTTAGGTAAGATTCTATTGAAGAAGGGAAAGTTATCATCTATGAGTCTAGGAAATTGAAGACAAACAAACAAAACTATGCTCCACATGATCTTGAGCTAGCATCAGTTGCAAATGTGGGGATATTATTTGCTCAAGATTTTTTTTGGAGATAAAGATAAACCATCATGGTCTAAGGTATTGATTACCCTACCTAGTTTAAATGCTCATCAGAGGAGATGGCTTGAGCTAATATCAGATTATGATTTTGAAATCAATTATATAAAGGTCAAAGAAAATTGAGTTGCAGATTCCCTAAGTCGATGGAGGAATATCTCCTCGATAATATCTATTCATTTTATTTTCAAGAATCAAGTGTGGAAGAAGTCCAAGGGAGATAAAAGCTACGAGAATTCAAAAAATCTCTAGTGGACTATCCTCAAGAATTGAGGAATGATGGGTTTCATTTTGAACTAGATTGATTGCTAAGATTCAGAGGAAGGACTTATGTACCCAACTTTGAGGAGTTAAGGAATACTGTGTGGAAAGAAGTTTATTCGATACCATATTCAGAACATTTTGGAGTGACAAAAATATTGGATGATGTGAAACCACTATATTTTGGGAAGGGAATGAAGAGAGATGGTGCAAGGTTGGTAGCAAGTTACTTAGAGTTCTAGATGGTGAAGATAGAATGTCATCGCTTGGCAGTACTTTTATATCTTCATAAAATTCTAGAGAGGAAGTGGCTGATCATTAGTATGGATTTTGTACAAGGTCTTCCTATGTTAAAAGATAGGAATAATTCCATTTTAGTAGTGGTGAACAAGCTCACCAAGGTAGCCCATTTCATACTAGGAAATTTGATAGGTAGGGCACTAGTCATAGCTTGCAAAATTTGTGCAAAGAAGTGTTTTGGTTGCATGGTGTTCCTGAGAAGGTTATCTCAAATACGGATGCACATGTAATGTTAAGGTTTTGATAAAAATATTCACTTCATTAAAAAATCAATTGAATATAATCCTTGATTATCACCTTGGGATAGTTATTCAAATGAAAGGGGTAAACCAAGTCCTGGTGGATTTGTAGAATATTCTTATTATAACAATTTCTATCATTTCCACAAAAAACTGATCCGTTTGAAACATTATACAAAAGGAATTATTGAATTCCTATAAGTTGGAATATGCTAGGAAATAGGATTAGCCTTAGTCTAGAAATGTTGTCAGAAATGGAAGCGTAGACCAGATTGATAAAGAAGATAAACAAGTAGAGAAGAATGATAGGAAAAAAGTTGTGATGATGCTAAGCATACACCAAGGTATTTCTCAGAAGAGAATTTTTCTTGAGTCACTCAAGTTTTACTAGTGTAATACCAAGGTCTCTCAGTGCAAGGTCTAGTGGCATCAATTTGCAGAGGATAGTGCTACGATGAAAGATTATAGTAAGATTAAATAAAAATTTCCCATCTCTTACATGAGTTTGAAAACTTAAAGTAAAACCTGAATTTGATTTTATATATATGCTACATGATACTCTAAATCATCAAGGGAGATGATTCTTAAGGGGAAGGATATGTTACACCCCATTTTTTAATTTACCCAATACTTTTACCTTTATGTGTAAATATGATTTTAAGGAAAGATTATGTCATTATGGTATCTAACAGGTTAAAGAAAATGTATGAATATGCATTATGGTGAAATTAATTTTTAAATTCTTAATGATTCTTATGTTATAATATGAATGTGATTTATATGATATCAAGTAACTACGTGAACATGTTGCTCTAAGTTGGATGTAGAAAAAGTGTGAACCCTCTAGTGGGGGAGGGAGAGCATCACCCAGAAAAAGAGATTGGTATTGGTATTTCTATCTAAGTAGACACATACACTCACCTGCTTAGGTTAGAGGAACGTCGTCGATTTAGCCTTAGATTCATATTGGTAAGTGTGAAACCTAAGTTGATAGGATTTTTGGTATTTAAGGAAAGTTATGTTTTGGCCATCTTTGATCCTCCTTGAACATTTAATCAAATTGAATTAAAATATTGAAACTCTTGTAAATAGAATAATTATGTGTTATGTATATTTGAATATATGAATATATATATATATAGGGAATATATATATATATATATATATAATGAAGCATATATATGTATGTATGTAGGAATGAATATATGTAGATAATAATATCTGTGTATATGCATGTGTACATACATAATATATATGGAGTTGATTAATTGGGATATATATTAATATATTTAAATAATTATTGTGATATATATATATTATTATTATATCTTATAGTATATATATTATAGTTAATGAATTGGCAGTCATATTAAGTGGCAAATATGCCACGTGAATGCAAAAAGGATGGAAATTTTGAATGGAAAACTTAAGTAAATATTGGGTTTCCATTGTAGGTGCCCAATTATGCATATATTAATGGTTATCACTACCACATAAGTGGTTGAGCATTTAGAATGTTGATAGTTGTTATAACACTAACATAAAAGTGGGAAAATGATGAGTAAAATGCATGTGTCTATTATCATTCAAGCCCATGACTTAAGAGAAAGGCTGAAAAATAGTGTTTCAATTGAGTTTGACTCACAACATGTTAGTTGAGAAACTTTTTCTTTAAAAATAAACTGAGCTAGCAAGTCAAAATGGATGCACCCAATTAGCCATGGAATAGAAGAGAGGAAATGAATTTTTTCTTTGTTGTCTTTTTCAGATTAAAATCTTCTTTGTTTTAGCATAAAAATCTCAATGCATGAGTAGTGGCAATGTTGATTGGTTAAAAATCCAATCATGGAAATCTAAAGGGTTTAGTCAACTAGATCAATCTGTTGCAAGTATGATTATGAGTAGTTGGTGTTGTCCTTGATGTCAATAGGCTTATGTGTGTGTTGTCATTGACGTCAACTAGTTCATATTGTTGGTAACTATTGGAAGTCTATTCATAGTTGAGAAGTTGTGATGATTCTTTGATTAGTTTCATTATTTTTTCATTAGTAAGTGTTACTAGTGTCAACCGGGTTAGTGCAGGATCATGGGGGTCCAAACTAGGCCCTTAAGTGGCAATAAAAATTTAGAAAAATAGACTTAGTCAACTTGACATTAAAATATGAATAAGTTGTTAATATAATTTGAAAAATATGTAAGAATAAAATTTGTATAAAATTGAATGTAGTTTATAAGATACTATTCATTTTTTGAAAAAAAAGTAAATCTATTTGGTGAATATTTGAAATTGTAATTTAGTAGTGTGATGCGAAAATACCGGTATTGGCTGAATTACTCTTGATCCATGAAGAATTGAAGCATAATGGATCCACCAATACTCGAATCCCAACTATATCATTCAAATGAAATTGAAACTAAAAATTTGATCAAAACCTAACATACTAAATTATGGAAGCTTTCAAAACATATACTCTAATCCATCAAAAACTTATCCCATTGTGGAATTGGTGTTGTGTTGATGTGGAATGATGACCCTTTTCAAATCCTGTGATTAGTGAGCTTGTTTCAGTCGATTCTATGGAAGAGAATTGATGAAACCATTGTCATTGATGTATGAAAATATAGTTTATGCTAAAAATGAACATGGTGCAAGCTAAGTTACCATGATTTTATGCTAAATGATGAAGATATACAAATGCTACGCTAATTCTATGCTAAAATATGAAAAATATTAATTTACAAACAAGCTAAAATGGATGCATGGAAGCTATTAATGGATGCTCTAAGCAATTATGCAATAAAAACTAACTGAAATAAGCTAAAGTGAGTAAATTGAGAGTATGGATGCAAGTGAATTCAACAACATAAGTTTGCAATTGAAAGATGGATGAGATTCAACAACATAAATTTGCTCTAAAAAAAGATAGATGAGATTCAACAGCATGGTTTTTCTATTAAAAAGATGGATCCATTTGTCTCCAAATAGCGACCTATTTATAGGAGATTAAATGAGGAATGAATGGTTGAGATCAAAAATCTTAATCAACAGTTCAAGATGAAGGAGATGAGAGGCATGGATCATGGATTCTAATCAATGGATGAGATTGCATGATGAAAGTTAATCAAATTCTCACACTTGCCTTAAACAAGCACACTTTTGACCTACTCACATAGGTCAAAAGTAACTTTCTCAAGAGGTTAAAGGTTAACTTGCATTTGAAGCTAATTGAATTGATTAGAAGAGAGAGAATATTCCTTAGAATATTCCTTTGGGTGCTCAGAAAAAGATAATTTACAAATTAAAAAAAAGTTTTAATTGTGCAAAAAAGAAGGATAAGGAATATTCCATGGTAATATTCCCTTTACTTAGAGGAAAATTAGTTTAATTGCTATTTAAACAAGGTTTAATTTATGCAATTAGGGAATTAGAAGAATTAAAGAGATATTTATTAAATTAGATGATTTAATAAATAAGGGAAGGGTGAAATGATATTTAATTAAATAACGTAGGGTTATTTAATTAAATAAGATGACTTAGGAGATTAAATTAAATATTTTGATGTATTTAATTTAATGAGATGAAGTGTTAGTGTGAAAAGAGATGAATTAACCCGATTTAATTAATTAGGCCAAATAGATGGAAATGATGTAATTAATTAATTAGCTAGGATAATTAAATTAATTAAGCGAAAAGAGGATGGATTAAAGAGGAAATGATGTTAGTAAATCTGATTTAAGTGTATGACATTGATTAGGACATTTTTCAGTGTCTACAAGTAGTACTAAATTTTTTAGGGAAAAATAAAAAGCAGGTCTATGTCTGACCAACCTAAGTACAAGAAAAAAGTAATATATTTATTTGAAACTTTCAATATAAGTAGAGGAAACATGCTTGGATGTGCCACATTTTTTTTTGTAAATTTTTTTGCAAGTAAATAATTAGTTATGATTTTTTTATTTTTTTTATCCTATAGTATGGGAAGCATAGAATGTGTTACATCTTTCAGATTCAAAAAATGTGAACTCATTTAAAAATTATAGATTTTTTCAATCAACCAATCAATCAGGACTTTAGTGAGAATGTATGTATAAAATCAATAATAATAATTTATTTAATTCCAAAAAGGCATATTTTATATTTTTGGAAAGCTAAAAAATTTCTCAATAAACCCTTTTTGTTTCATCAAATTTTGATAAAAAAGGGTTGTAAGCCATTTTTGGTCATATTGCAACTTTTTGGACCCTCATAATCCTCCACTCACTCTCTAGTGTTGCATTGATAAGCATGTGTATGTTTGAGTCACTATGTTGGTTTGGTTGTGATAAGGAGGCAGTCTAGATGACGAGAATGTGTTTTTAGTGCTTGGTTTCCAAGTCCTTGAGAAGATTTTGATAAAAGAGGAAATAGTGTGTTGTAGAGGTGTTTTGGTTTTTCTCTACATTTCTTCTATGTTGAAGATATTCTTGTGTAGTTCCTATATGTTGATCAAAAGTGTTCAGTGGTGCTATATCCATATTTTATTTTTCTAGATCGTTGTACAGAGAAAGTTGTATTCACCAATGTGTGAATTGTAGAGTACAATGTTGTTTGGGAGAAATGGTTTTGCTCCACATTTCTCTGTAGTTTGGTTTTTTGTCTTGTGGTTTTAGAAACATGCTAATAAGGTTCACATCTATCTTCGGTTGAAGTTTTTTGTGGTTTTATGCTTTGCAAGTTAGTTTCTTGAATTACAATGTGTGGAAGATTATTTGGGTGTACAAGATGAGTTTGTTCTTCAAGTGAAGGTTGTTGTGAAGGAATTTTTTGGATTTCAAGATGTTTTTGGAATATTCCAGATTGCATTCAAGTGTTGTGTAGTTCACAAGTTGTCTTTGGATCAAAGAAAGCATGCACCTAATTTTTTAATGGTGTTTACACGGGTTCAACTAACCTTGGGTGTTTACACTAATTATAAATTTTCTTTGGTGATTGTGGAAGTATGGTGTGGCTCTATGAATGAATTTAGGTCCAAGTTAAGGTGTGATGTGGCCTCGTTTATTCCTTTCCATTGCAAGAATGTTTTTGTGCCAACCTAATTTGAATTTGCATGGTTGAGGTGCATAATAGACCTTGGAGAATGTTTTCAAGGTTGAATAAGGTATACATAAATGTGTTAGTGGAAGATTTGCGTGTAGAGAGTGTGATGTGAATTATAGAGGTGTGAAGTGCATTATGAGATTCAACGAGTTAGAATAATTGAAGAAGTGAGTAGAAGTTGTCTACAATCTTCAAAAAGGTTGTGAATGTGTTATTGATGTTGTGGTGGAATTTTTTGTTTCATTGAGATGGATTTCTCACTATAACATTCTTCTTTCTTCTTCTCTATAATCTGGCAGTGATCCATCGGTAGTGAGCCCTTCTTTCTTTTGGGTAGTGAGCCCTTCAGTAGTGAGCCTATTTTATTTAGTGTTGTAATTAATTTATATTGTGAGCTAAACCTCACCGTGGTTTTTCCCTTGGGTTTCCCACATAAATTTGGTTTTCTATTGTGCATATTGTTGATGTGTTCCAGTTTCTGTTATATTCTTTCATGGTAAATATGTTGGAAAAAAAAGGAAAAACAACTAAGAGGGGGGTGAATCAATTGTCAAAAAATAATAAAATTTTCAAACTTAACTTAATCTCAGATCTAATGAATAAGCAATTAACACATCAGAGAGACAGAGAACACCAAGATTTTTACATGGAAACCTTGTTAGGGGAAAAACCATGGTGGATGTTAGTCCATGAGATTATACCCTATTAAAAGTATAATGAAATCAATCAAGGGGAATGCACATGCATTCAGACACACTGTCTAGAGCTCATTGCTCAATTATAGAAGGGGCTCACTACCCAACAATACATAATAGGATTAAAATCTAGAGGGTATGAACTGAGAAAATAGCTTCTGCACAAGCTTGATTATAGTTCCAATTAAGCACAAAAAACTCCTTCACAAACTACTTCACACTTCGCTCGATCTTCTTCACACTCTACTTTGCAATCGAATGATATTTGCACATACACACATAGGAGCACACCCAACACATGAAGCACACTTTGCACCAATGAAGCAATCACTCTTATATATCCGCTATATAAGATTTCATCAACAACTTAGTCGGCTAGGAAAATAAAACATATTTGCAATGTCAGCCCAGATTTATAAATAAATTTTTAATACAAATCTACCAAGGTCAGCCACAACATAGTGGAGACCCAAATTAATATCTCCAACACAAAATGACTTCAATTAATTTCACCTCAAAGATCCACAACATGCTCCCATCATCATGTCAGCCAGGAACATGAAGAACCAAACATGTGAAAGAAAAGATCTTCAACCACGAGCACATCAATTAATGTGGATGTACTACAAAGATAGAGCATGATCTAGAGACATCCAAAAATATCAAGAAACAAGAGAGAAAAATCTGCACCAATTGAGATTTCCAGAATCACAAAAACTTCACTCAAGAACACTGACAGAGACCACAGAAACACTGCCAGACCACAACATGATCAAATCTATACGCGAACCTTTGAAACTTTCGGTAGATGAACTAGATACTGTCAAGAATAAACCCTTTAGTCCACAACAACTAAACTTCAATGAGAAGAACAAGACACCTTCATGACTTGCACAGTTCCACTAAGAACCTGGAACACTTGATTTTACATTTTTCTCAATATCCTCAACATATACAACCTTTAATACACCAAATGCTAATAGTTTTGACATCAATGAAAACCACATATCAGCAACACATCCACAACATCCAACAATCTCCTCCTTTGGCATTGATGGAAACACATGATGTGAAAAATACCATCAACCCAACACACTTGCTTTCCCTTTGGTTCTAAGTCTTCTCCTCAATTGCTCTTCGAACCTTAAAAATATTTTTCACAATGCACTTCTCTCCCTTTGACATCAATGGAAAAGGTAACCATGACCTTTCCATATATGCACTTTGAACCACATATCTGTACATTTGACTACTCCCCCTGAGTAGCAGCCACAAAAATATCAATGCAGATTAGAATATAGCATGTAGCTCATGGATTGATGCAAGTAAATGCATCTCTTAGTTCTTATCAGAAGGGGTAATTACCCCTATAATTCCTCTGGGATACTCAAAATTATCCTTTGGAAACAGTTTAGTAAAGATGTATGCAATATGTTCTTTGGTAGGCACATACTCCAATCTGACTTTTTTCTCATTCACTTTCTCCCTCAAGAAGTGAAACTTGATTGATATATGTTTAGTCTTAGAGTGCAACACCAGATTCTTTGAAATATTTATTGCACTTGAATTTTCATAGTATATGACAATAGGCTCTTCCTATATCACCCTGATATCTTTCAACATTTGTTTCATCCATATTACTTGAGTACAATTATTTGCAGCAGCAATGTATTCTACTTCAGTAGTAGATAGAGAAATGGAATTATGCTTTTTGATCAACTAGGACACCAACTTTTTCCCTAGGAAGAAAGCACCAACACTAGTACTTTTCCTGTCATCTACATCTCCAACCCAATTCACATCAGTATATGCACTCAAATTCAGATCATCATCCTTTGGATACCAAAATCCAAAGTCAACTGTTCCTTTCAGATATCTGAAGATTCTCTTGACAATAGTCACATGTGATTCTTTTGGATCAGCCTAAAATCTAGCAACCATACATACATCATTCATAATATCTGGTCTAGTTTGGGTTAAATAAAGCAATCCACCAATCGGGTATGTGCAAGATCATGATGGGCCAAAAAGTGGCAATATGATGGGTTTTTGTAGGGTATGTGGCTAACGACCTTTTTTTTACCCATAATTGATGAAACAAAAAGGGTTTTTAAAGGAGATTCTTAGCTTTCCACCAATATAAATTATGCTTTACGTTGAATTTAATAAATAATTATTATTTATTTTCTATTTGAATTACAACTAAAGTCCTAATTGATAGGCTAATTGAAAAAAATATATAGCTTTCAAATGGTATCACATTTTTTGAATCTAAAACATGTGTCACATTCTATGCTTTGCATACTATAGGATTAAAAAAAAAAGAAATGTATTTCATGAAGTTTTGACCAAGTTAAGGTGGTTAGACATATGAGTTTTTTTATTTTTTAAAATTTGTAATAAAAAAATCATAATTAATTATTTACTTGGAAAAAAAGTACAAAAAAAAATGCATCATATTAGGACATGAGTCCTCTACTTATATCTAAAATCTTATAAAAAAATATTATCATTTTATTCTGGTCAGGGTTGTCAGATAGACACCTATTTCTTATTTTTTCCCTAAAATTGAAGTACTACTGCATTGAAATTTCAAATTTTCACCAAATAGATTTTTTATTTTTTAAAATAAACCTAGTAGTTTAGAAACTACATTCAATTTGCTACAAATTCTACTCTTATATATTTTTGAAATAATATAGATAACTTATTCAAATTTTTGCGTCAAGTTTCCTAACTTTGATTTTTCTAATTTTTTTGTCACTTAAGGGCCTATTTTTTCCATGATGATCCTGCACATACCCGATCATTGACCTGTATCTAGTTTGATTCGCCTTAGGAGAATCATCATTCTATGTTAGCTTACATTTGGTCACCATGGGAGTACCAATAGGCTTTGATTCTTCCATCCCATATTTCTTCAGTGGCTCTCTCACATATTTGGACTGAGATATGAAAATTCCCTTGTCTAACTGGGTCACTTGTTATCCCAGAAAGAACTTCATCTCTCCAATCATACTCATCACAAACTCATCCTCCATCTCATCAACAAAATCCATACATATATTGTCATCTCCTCCAAAAAATATGTCATCAACAAAGACTTCTATAATTAACTCTTTATCATGATCCAATTTGAAATATAAGTTGTTATCAATAGTACCTTTAGTGAATCCAAGATTCAGTAAGTATTTGTCCAATCTATCATACCAGGCTCTAGGGGCTTGCTTAAGTCCATATAGAGCTTTCTTCAAGCGACAAACCATATTATCTTCCTTGTCAATTAGCTGAAATCCATTTAGTTGCTCAATTTATACTTCTTCTTCTAGTTCTCCATTCAGAATTGTTGACTTCACATCCATCTGATAGAATTTATATTTTTTGTATGCAACATAAGCAAGAAATAATCTAACAGCTTTGATTTTGAAAACAAGGGAGAAAATTTCTTCAAAATCAACACCTTCCATCTGCGAATACCCTTTACATACCAGTCTTACTTTATTCTGGACCACTTCACCTTGTTCATTCAGCTTGTTCCGAAACACCCGTTTAGTACCAATCACATTTTTGCCTTTAGGTCTGGGAACCAGTATCCATGTGTCATTCTTTTCAATTTGTGTTAGCTCTTCCTTCATAGCTTCCATCCAGTGTTCATCTTGGTAGGCTTCAGTGACATTTTTAGGTTCAATCTTGGAAATTAGGTACTACTCTTCTGCAATCTTTCTTCTAGTTTGCACTCCTTTATTCTTATCTCCTATAATTTGACTTTCAGAATGATTTAGTTTTACATACCTTAGAGTTTTGAGACTTTCACGAACTTTTGGTTATTTTGTTTTTTCTTCTACACTTGCACTTGTCTGTGCTTCTTGACTTATTTGATTTACCAGAACGAAATGAGGTTGCTTTACTGAAACATATGGGAACATATGGGATAATCTGAAGTAGATTTGGTGTCTAAACATTTTTCCCTTTGTTTGTATTGTCTTCATCTGAATCATATCCATAGTATCTATATGATTTAGCAGAATCCTCATCAACTCTGACATTTGCACTCTCAACCATCTTTCTCAGTCTTCTGTTATAGCATTAGTAGGCCTTGCTTTGAGTTGGGTAACCTAAAAATATTCCTTCATCTCTTCTTGCTTCAAACTTTCCTATATCATCATCTCTCTTGATGTAGCATTTGCTTCCAAAAACCTTGAAGTATTTAACAATAGGCTTGTAACCAAACCATAGCTCAAAAGGGGTTTTACCAGAGTTTCCATTAACATTTAACTGATTTAAAGTATACAAAGAATTGCTTACAGCTTCACTCCAATAGGTCTGGGGCACATTTCCTTCTATCATCATTGTTCTAGTAGCATCCAAAATTGTTCTATTCTTTCCTTCTGTAACTCCATTCTGTTGAGGGGTTCGGGGAGTAGATAACTATCTTCTAATTCCATGTTCTTCACAAAAAGAGTTGAGCTCCCTAGAGGTGAACTCACCACCTCTATCAAATCTTAGACACTTGATTTTTAGACCTTTCTCATTCTCTACCATAGCCTTGAAACTTTTGAACTTTTTCAGTGCTTCACATTTTTGTCTTAGGAAGGAAACCCATATCATTCTAGAGTAATCATCAATAATCAACATAAAGTACCTTTCACCATGAATGCTTTTGACTCTGGAGGGACCAAAGAGGTCAGTATGTAGCAGCTCCAACAAATCATTTGAATGAACCTGTTTGCTCTAGAAGGAGACTCTAGTCTATTTACCCATTTGACACTCCTTACTAATTGTGTGAGAAGGCTTCACTAACTTAGGTAGATCTCTTACTGCTTGAGTGGAACTTACCTTGAAAATGTTATCAAAATTTACATGACACAAATTCATATGCCACAACCAGCTTTCATCTACTTGAGCAATTAAACAACTCCCACTAGTAGTATTTAGGTGAAAAATATTACCTTTTGTCTTTCTACCAATAGCAATCATATTGCCGGAACTTCCACATTTCTTTCATCTTCCATGTTTGAATTGTAGATCATAGCCTTTGTCCACCATCTATCTTGTAAGGAAAATTAGATGCAGAAAAAGCTCTCCTAACGCCAAAACCTCAGGGAAGAATGTAGAGATACCTTTTAAAATTACAATTACAGTCTAATTAAGATGCACATGAAAGAGACAATAGAAACAGAGTATTTGAAACACACGTATGGACACCAGATTTATGTGGGAAAACCATTACGAGAGAGAAACCCACCACACCAAGAGAAATCAATTTGCATTACAGTAATGGAGATTACATACAAATATCAGTCTTATCTTTTTGATGTCTTATTTCAGCAACTTTCACAATGATCAAACTTGTATAGGAACCTTCAAATTACAATCTTTACAGAATAGAAATCACTTTGATTATACAACCACACAACAATCTGTCGATCCTTCGAATCATCTAACCAAACATCATCTGCAATCTTTGAGTATAACCATGTCGCCGCTGTCTGTCAAGCTTCCTTTTAGAACTGCCACAACGAACTGTCTTCCAACGATTCCCATTTGGCTTCTCTGATTGGCTATTGATTCACCACGTATGATGGTCTTCTCTCAGTCAAAGCGATTAACCTGTGTTGGAATGTCGGTGAGACACAAGAAGTGTCTCCCTGATGCCCAAAGGCTTCACCATCGATGTCGCCAAGAGTCATCCTAATCGCCAAGATGTTACATTGAGTCCAGAGAGCTATCCCTCAGACTTCGCCATGTCGTCAAGACATATCGCTTTCGCTGAGACATCCCATTGAGCCTTCATGTTATTCTGAAGCATCCAATAGTCGATGAGACTTATCGCTATCAGCAGGAGCTCACATCGATGTTCAACAGTTACTCTAAAGTATTCAATAGTCGGCAAGACTATCATCCTTCATTGAGAGTTCTTACCGAGGTGTCAAGTCATACCGATAATAGACTTCCTCATTGCTAAGACAAACGTCCATCGCTGAGACTTTACTCCAAGGGCTTTAAGTTACATCGAGCATCGAACGGTCAGAAAGACATTTGTCTTTCGCCAAGAGGTTTCACCGAGCTCTCTTATGTTACTCTGAAGCCATACTACTATCAACAAGACCCCACAAGTCGCCAAGACTTCATACCGATCGCCTTGAGCTACTCCGATGACTTCAGGTGTATCCCCGTCGGCGTGACATTCCATTCTTGCTGAGACTTCTCCCTGAGGCCTTTGGGTTACCCCAAGTGAATACTGTCGGTGAGACATTCCTATCATTGGGAATTCACCCCAAACTAAGCCTTTTGGCCAAGGGTCTCCTCGATATACGATAGAATGGCCTGTTGGCCAGAGATCTCCACAGGTGGTGAAAGGTTATACCAAATGAAGTGTCACAGCGATAGGCTCCTTCGGGGAGACTGAAGCAAGGTCATGGCGACTTGAATAATTTCAACAAGGTTTCAATTGCTAGTCGGCCAGACACAAAAGATGTCACACTGACTTTTCCCTTTCAGAGGTTTTAGCATGTGAGATTGAGGCACATATTTTTCTAACAATCTCCCACATGATGAAGATCACACAGACACCTCCAGAGCACAACAAAACTTACTAAAAATCATGGGAACTAAGGCCCATTGAACTGGCACACCACCTAAACTTGTCTATGCTCACTGGCTTCGTCAATGCATTTGCAACATTCTCCAGAGTATCAACTTTTTCCAAACTGACCTTTCCATCCTCCACCATATCTCATACAAAGTGGTACTGTACATCTATATGTTTCGTCTTGGCATGGAAAGTAGGATTCTTTGCCAAAAAAATTGCACTCTGACTGTCACAAAAAATAGTTATTTGACTTGCATCAAAACCAATGTTAGAACACAAATTTTTTAACCAAACTGCTTCTTTACAAACATGAGTAGCTGCCATGTATTCAGCCTCTGTAGTGGACAAAGTGACTATAGCCTACCGCTTACTCATCCAACTCATTGCACCACCATTCAACATGAAAGTATATCCACTGGTGGACCTCCTACTGTCAATGTCCCCTGCCCAATCAGAATCCACATAGCCTCGAATACTAAGAGTTCTCTATGATTCAACCAAGTTCCCATGGTAACACAAAGCAAAATCTGAAGTACCCTTCAAATATTTGAAAACTCTTTTCACAACATCCCAATGTGTCCTTCTAGGATTAGCCATAAACCGACTAAGAACTCCCACTGCTTGGGCAATGTCTAGCCTTGTACAGACCATTGCATACATAAGACTGCCAACTGCACTAGCATAGGGTACACTGGTCATGTCCTCCATCTCAGAGGGATATTTTGGACAGTCTTCAACAGATAGCTTCGTTCCCTGCAAGACTGGAACAACTAGCTGCTTGCAATTATTCTTGCAAAATCTCTCTAGAATAGTCTTGATATACTTACTCTGACTTAGCCAAAGTTTTCTACTATTCCTATCCCTAGTTATCTCCATCCCCAGAATATACCTTGCTGCACCAAGATCTTTCATTTTGAACTTAGCAGACAACTAAGACTTAAGATCAAAAATCATCAACTTACTATTGCCTATGAACAACATATCATCAACATAGAGAGCAATAATAAGAACTCGATCACTTTTAGCTTTATAATAAACACAATGATCAAATTTTGATCTCACAAATCCCAAAGACAATACAAAAGTATCAAATTTCTGGTACCACATTCTAGGTGACTGCTTTAACCCATACATAGACTTTTTTAACTTGCAAACTAGTTTCTCTTTACCTTTCTCAACAAAGTGCTCAGGGACATGTAAATCTCTTCTTCAAGATCACCATGAAGAAATGTTGTTTTCACATCCATCTGTTTCGACTCCTAAGTCATATGTCACGTAAGTGACAAAAGAAATCTGATAGATGTTAGCTTAGCTACGGAGAAAAAATTTCCCATAATCAATTCCCTCTACCTAGGAATAACCCTTTGCAACCAACCTTGCCTTATATTTTCCACACTACCATCCACCAATCTTCTTTTTAAATACCCATTTGCAGCCAACAACTTTTTTGCCTTTAGGCAAGGGCACCAAACTCCAAGTTTCATTCTTTTCTAATGATGCCATTTCTTCATTCATGGCTTCCAACCAAGAGTCTAAATCAGACATTCTAAATGCCTCTTTTACAGTCCTAGGCTCATCAATGCTAGAAATCAAAGCATAGGCACAAGTAGAATCTATCAAAGAGAACCCATACCTATTAGGTTGTTTTCTTTCATGAGTTGACCTCCTCACTGTCAGGCTGAGGTTCTTCTTCTTCTTGAACTTTCATAACTACTTGAGCTCTCCTCCAGGTACATTTTGAATTTTCAATTCCTCTTTCTCCGGTGTAGGAGGAATTCCAACTACATCCTTATTGTTTTGACTTTGTCTCATTGCAGATCCAAGGTAGAAGGCTTACTCACAAAGATTACACTTCTACAACCTTCTAGACGATTCCAAAGCTTGTATCCTTTTATGCCAACACTATAGCCAATAAAAATATATTTGAAAGCCTTGTTCTCCAATTTAGATCTTTTCTCATACGACACATGAGCATATGCCTCAGCCAAAAACATGAATATGTCTTAAAGAGGGCTTCTTACCAGACCACGCTTCCAAAGGTGTTTTCTCAACAAGAGCAGAATTTGGAGAATGATTTATTAAGTAACATGCAGTAGCAATAGCCTTAGCCCATAACTTCTCCTCCAAGCCAACACTACTCAGCATACTTCGTGCTCTCTCCATCACTGTCCTATTGAACCTTTCTGCAACTCCATTTTTCTATGGAGTATAAGGTGTAGTCTTATGTCTTTTAATCCCATGATCTTTACAATACCTCTCGAAATAATCAGAATGAAATTCACCGCCATTATCAGTCCTTAAGCATTTTATTTTTCTTCCAGTCTGATTTTCTACAAGGTTCTTAAATTCCTTAAATCGATTGAATACTTCTGATTTACTTTTCAGAAAATAAACAAATGTTCTTCTTGAATAACCAGGTTTTTGTTCTTCAAGGTTTTTAAACCTTTTTCTCCAATGTGGCCTAGCCTATGATGCCAGAGCATAGTCTTTTCTATTGGAAGTTTAACTTCCATAGAGTGTACACAATTAGGAACATTTCCCTCTTTACCTCCATGAGTAGCTTTCTATGACTTTACAAAGACATTGTTACATTGAATAGCATGTACATCCAGCTTGTACAAGGTACCAATACGAGCACCCCTTGCTAGCACAATTAAGCCTCTAGTCATTTTATAGCCATTTCCAGAGAACATGACTTGCACTCCAATATCATTTAGCATACTTACAGAAAGTAAGTTTCAAGCCAGACCTGGTATATGCATTACATTATTGATTCCCTTCACTCCGCCATCAGGGAATTGGATTCTGACTCTTCCACGGCCAACAATCTCTAAAGTTGAATCACTTGCCAAGTACACCTTTCCACCATCGTATTCTTCATACTTCATGAACCAGTCTCTATGAGATGTCATGTGGAAAGATGCTCCAGAATCAATTAGCCAAACATCATCTGATGCCTGTGTAGCCAAGGCTGCAATGAAGGCGTCTCCATCACTGTGAGAAGAATCATTTTCAGAAGAATACTTCTTCTTCTTCTTCTTCTCCTCTTTACAATCCTTTCGGACATGCCCAGGTTGCCCATAGTTCCAACACTTCACCTTGGATTTTTTTCTAGGAGACTTTGATCTCCCCTCTGATTTCGATTTGGAATTCTTGTCCTTCTTCTTGCCTTTCTCTTTCAACCTTCCTCTAACAACAAGGGCCTCCTTCGCCATCTCAAAATATTTCCTTCTCATTTCTTCTGATAACAAAGAAGCAACATCTTCCATCTTGAAACTGGATGTTGTACTCCCAATAGCCATCACTAGGTGATCCCATGAATCTGGCAAAGAACAAAATATCAACATACAACGACCCTCTTCATCAATCTTCACACCAACATATGTTAACTATGCAATCAACATGTTGAATGCGTTCAAATGATCAACTATAGAACCTCCTCCCTGCATTCTCAAAGTGTACAACTTCTTCCTCAAGAAAAGTTTATTCATCAAGGACTTCCCCTAATAAATAGATGCTAGTCTCTTCCAAAAGGAAGATGCAGTCTTCTCTTCATGCACATTGAGAAGAATGGAGTCTACCAAACAGAGCCTTATCAGCCCCTTAGACTTTCTATCTACAAGGTCCCAATCTTCTTGCTTCATGCTTGTAGGTTTCACTCCAGACACAACAATCCAAAGGTCACGATCAACCAATAGATCTTCCATCTTAAGTTTCCACAACTCAAAATTGTTGCCATTGAACTTCTCTATTTCAATCTTTCCTGACGTGCTTGCCATCTCAATCTATAATTAGAAATTGAAAAACTTCTACAAGACTCCCACTGAAAGGAAATTGACTAAAAAAACCCAACGTACCCACAGGGATAACACAACTGGCCAGGCTCTGATACCATTTGTAAGGAAAATTAGATGTGGAAACAACTCTCCTAACGTCAAAACCTAAGGGAAGAATGTAGAGATACCTTTTAAAATTACAATTATAGTCTAATTAAGATGCACATGAAAGAGATAACAGAAACAGAGTATTTGACACACACATATGGACACCAGATTTATGTGGGAAAACCCTTATGGGAGAAAAACCCACCACACCAAGAGAAATCACTTTGTATTATAGTAATGGAGATTACATACAAATATCAGACTTATCTTTTTGATGTCATATTTCAGTAGCTTTCACAATGATCAAACTTGTACAGGAACCTTCAAGTTACAATCTTTACATAATATAAATCACTATGATTATACAACCACATAGCAATCCGTCGATCCTTCGAATCATCTAACCAGACATCATCTGCAATCTCTGAGTATAACCATGTCGCACCTGTCTATCGAGCTTCCTCTCAGAACTGCCACAACGAACTGTCTTCCAATGGTTCCCATTCAGCTTCTCTGATTGGCTATTGATTCACCACGTATGATGGTCTTCTCTTGGTCAAATCAATTAACCTATGTTGGCATGTCGGTGAGACACAAGAAGTGTCTCCCCAATGCCCAAAGGCTTCACCATCGATGTCACCAAGAGTCATCCTAATCGCCAAGATGTTACATCGAGTCCATAGAGCTATCCCTCAGACTTTGCCATGTCATCAAGACATATCACTTTCACTGAGACATCCCATCAAGCCTTCATGTTATTCTGAAGCATCCAATAGTCAATGAGACTTATCGCTATCGCTAGGAGGTTACATCGATGTTCAACAGTCGGCAAGACTATCGCCCTTCGTTGAGAGTTCTTACCAAGGTCTCAAGTCAGAGCATATACAAGGCTATAGAAACCAACCAATAGAGGACCACAGGAATTTCACAAGGTTGTGCATGGAGAGGTGAACAGGGTATTTGCATCCCTCAAAGAACAGACAACGTTTGTGATTGTGTCTAAGAAATCTCTAGAGCTCAATGTGGTCTCAAAGCCCACCATGGAGCTCACATATGCAGGAGTATGAATTTTTAAAAGGCTTTGAAATATTCAAGAAAATGCATTTGGCAGGTGTAAGGCTAAATCCATAACCTTTTGCTGTCATTCTTCTCCAAGAATGTTTGTATGAGGCACCAATCAAGGGAATGGGTTTCCATCAAAGTATCTATAAACTGATGAAGTCTCAAGGAATGGAATGATGATAGTATACATAGAACATATTTGTTGAAATGGCCTCAAAAAAAGTTAAAACACCATCAAAAGGATTCATAGTGAATGAATGATGCATTGAAGCTAAATACACAAAATACTTCTATAGAAAATGCTTTAGAAACTCCCAGTCCAACACAATAAATGGAGAGGGATATGCCAACACAAATGAGAAGCTTTCAACAAAGGATTACAAGATAAACAAGATGATTTCATTCATTGGAATGCCACACACATCATAATGGATGGAGCTCGATGGGGGCAGATCTGTTTGCAAAGGGAATTAAGAATCCCACACAATTTTGAACAGGGCATGAGTACCCATCAATGTATAGTGAATACATAGCACTCAGGGTAAGCACACCCAGTAGCTATAGAGTATGTGCAAAATGGAGATGTTGATACGACTTCAGGGGTTTCTGGTGAGCAACAGAACATTTGCAGAGTGAACATGAAGTTCTATGGAACACCATCATTGCATGGCAATATTTAATGTGTTTGTTGAAAGAGCCTTTGAAACTATGAAATATGCTCATCCACCAAAGCACAGTGTAAAGAAGAGGCACCACCATGAATGAAGAGCAGGTGAGCTCGATCAAATAGATGAAAGGATTAGGGCAACAAAATGCAGGGAGAATGAAATCAACGGTCAGCAATAAACCTAAGATGCAACCATATCGTGGTCATTCCCCGCTATCTCGCAGGATGAAAGTGCCCTCTCGTTAATTTTAGCAAGCATGCAAGGTAAGCATATTGAGGTTTTGATTTTTCATAAGGAAAAACATTTAAACAATTAAAATGTGCCCCATGAATATTTAAAATGGTGGGGTCCATGCAAAATAGAGTTTTAATATTTTCACCTTTCCTCATTGGCTCGCGGGTGGAAAATGTAAACCCTTTTAATTCCTATGGGGCTGGCGAGATTGAGTCAAGTGGAGTGTAGTGGGCCCCATGATTTAACCTTCAAAAATCCTTCATTTACTTTAGAAGAGGCAAAATATTTCAAGGTTGGAATAATGCCCGATGGAATTTCAAGTGATAAGATATTTTTAAAAAATTGAAACTAGCCCTCGTGAACTATTTTGAAGAAATACTTGTGCTAAAGTAAAAAACCAAAAGGTAGAGTATGTTCCTGTAAAATATTTTTACCCAGGGGGATTTTAAAATCCTTACTATTGAAAGCATAAATATTAAAGTGAAATATGAGGTGTTGCTTCGGGCTTTTATTGGCATTGATTTTAATATTTGATGAAAGGTCAAATACTTTATTACTGGGTAATAAAGGGAAAAGTGAAATAAAATGTTTTGCACGTGAAATGGTTAAATGGCATGGGAATGATTTAGAAAGTGAATAATATTCACTGTCTTGAAAGCTTTATTTGCTGAGAGTAAAATATGAAGTGCAGCTGGGCATGTGGAGTGAGGAGTGACTTATTCAGGGGTATTTTTATAAAGTGAATTTATTCACTTTGTAACAAGTATTAAAGTGCACAGGGAAATATTTTGTTGAAAAGATAAACTTCTATTTGCTGGAAAGTGAATGTTTTAAACATTAACTACACAAAGAATATGAATGAATCTTTCACGGGCATAGAGGCAATTTTTACGCAGTTGGTAAAATGGAGAGATTCTCCACATGGTTGAATTTTTTGTTACAAGACAACTGAGGCAAAGGAAAATTGACAGGAAAATTCATTTTGTTGAAGAAAGATGAGAGAGGCTTTAAAATTTGTTGATCAAAAGTGATAGAGTTTCCATATGGTAATTTTAGATCATTCTTCTAGAATTCTCTTTTCTTCTATATCTTCTTCTGTTCTCTCATTGTTCTAAAGTGGGGGTTCCAATTTCTAAAATCTCTGCAAGTTAGGCAGAAGCTCTGGATAGAATTGTAAAGCTAGGAGAAATGTAATTGAGTCATTAAATCTGAAGTGTGTGTTTTGAGTTGTGCTCTCATGTTTATATTTTAGCTAATAGTTGTCTCCATTTCTGAGATATATTACTCTTTTGGATTCAATAATAAAGTTATCTGAGTCTTTTCATGCATTGAGTTACATCTGTTGTTTCCTTCTATTTTGGGAATGATGTAAATTCTTTAATGAATCACAAGCTAAATTTATCATTGCTTATCATTCAGATAATAGTGTAATTGCTTCAACAAGTGTGACAGGAGTGTTGTGTTTTAGGTGGATTTGTAAAGAATGATTATCAGATGAAACTTTGGTGGTCTTGTCATAATTTGATAACAGTTGCAAAGATCTTCAGAATATGTTCAACATTGTAGGATGAAATGCTTTTTTATATGACTCCATAGCCCATTTTCTGGCACTGGTCAAGTTATTATGCTTATGTTGTTTTCAGCTTGGTCCCAAATCTTCAAAATTAAAAATCATTTCAATTCTGTATGATGAGTTATATGTTTACCTTGTTCTCCATGCTAGTTAGTGAAATTTACTCAATGTCTTAGCCAATATTGAGTGATATTTTATGCTTCTCAGCATAATTCTATGTGAACATTATCTGTTAAGCAATATCATGTTAATTGTGTGTCTAGATCTTTAGATGTTGCTGAAGGGTCACCCCCCTAGGTTTTACAGAGCCTGAAGTGCAGGGAAAATATTGTCAATTCCATTTCCTATTAGTTGGCCAAATCAACCTTTGAGTCTGAGCATAAGACCTTGGCTAATTCTCTATGATTCAATTGATCTGTTGATATTTGGAGCACCAACACACACCAGCATTGTTGTCTCCAAATCTTACAACACCACCATCATATTTCTCTAGAATTATAATTTTTTTTATCTCCAGTCATATGATGTGAGCATCCACTGTCAATAACCCACTCATCCTTTTCTTCAACTCAAGCTACAAGAGCTTTCTCATCTTTAGTAGATTTAGTAGCCACATGACTATTTTCAATGGTAGCAATGAAAACCCATTCATCTTCATTTCCATTATCTTTATCAGACTCATCATCTGTCACTCCTTCAACAAAGTAACATTTCTTTTGGAATCTATACTTGTTGGGCTTAGATCTAGGAACTCTTTTGGGAAATCTTGATTCAAATAACCTATTTTATTGCATGAAAAACATTTAACAGGTAACACTCCTTCATACTTACCTTTTCCTCTGCCTTCTTTCTTTACAATCAGTGCTTCCAATTCTTCTACTTCTCTTTCTTTATCTTCAAGCTACTTCAGTTCTTCATCATACTTGGATATCTTTCTGGAACATTCTCCTAGACCATATCTTTGCTTGTTACTTCCAGATATAGTAGCCTTGAATATTGATTCAGTTTTTGAAACAGATTTACCAAATTCACTTAATTCAAAAGCAACAAGCTTACCAACCAACATGTCTCTTGACATCTTTGTTACTGATTTGAGCTCTTCAATGGCATCAGCTTTCACTTTGTAGAAGGGAGGCAAGGATCTGAGTATCTTAGCCACAATTTCATCCTCATCCAGAGAGCCACCGACACATGTAATACCCATCACTATTTCATTTACTCTCTACATAAAAGAAGTGATATTTTCATCTTCACCCATCTTCAAGTTCTCATACTTTCCTTTTAAACTCTGTAGCTTAGCCATCTTCACTTGTGCATCTCCTTCATACAAAGTTTCCTGCTTTTTCCAAATCTCATGAGTTGTCTATAGTCCTACCACATTTTCCATCTTTGAATCTGTCATTGCACTCACCAAAGCGTCAATAGCCTTGATATTGTTTTCAACATCTTTGATTTCATTAGCAGTGGAGGGACCATTTTGAGGAATAACATATGGATGTTTTTTAATCTTCTAGTAGGCTTCACCAATACACCCTAGGTGACATTGCATCCCAACTTTCCACAGTGAGTAGTTAGTTCCATCAAATATTAAACTGTCCTTCTTGAATGTTGCCATCTCGGATCACCTCAATCTTTTAGACTTCTTTAGAGGAACCTTATTTGATACCAATTGTTGGCAAAAAAAGGATAGACAATTGAGAGGGGGGGTGAGTTAGTTGTTAGAAAATAATAAAATTTTCAAACTTTACTTAACATAATCTAAGATTTGATGAATAAGAAATTAACCATAAGTAATTAACACATCAGAGAGATAGAGAACACCAAGATTTTTACATGGAAACCCTATTAGGGGAAAAACCACAGTGGATGTTAGTCCACAAGATTATACCATGTTAAAAGTATAATGAAATCAATCAAGGGGAATGCACATGCATTCAGGCACACTACCTAGAGCTCACTGCTCAATTACAGAAGGAGCTCATTTCCCAACAATACAGAATAGGATTAAAATCTAGAGGATATGAACTAAGAAAATAGCTTCTACACAAGCTTGATTATAGTCCAATTAAGCACATAAAATTCCTTCACAAACTACTTCACATTTCACTTGATATTCTTCACACTCTGCTCTGCAATCGAATGATATTCTACATTACACACATAGGAGCACACCAAGCACATGAAGCACACTTTGTATCAATGAAGCAATCACTCTTATATATCCACTACATGAGATTTAATCAACAACTTAGTCGACCAGGAAAATAAAACATATATGCAATGTCGGCCCAAATTTACAAATAAATTTTTAATGCGAATCTACCAAGGTCAGCCACAACATAGTGGAGACCCAAATTAATATCTCCAACACAAAAAGACCTCAATTAATTTCACCTTGAAGATCCAAAACACACTACCATCATCATGTTGGCTAGGAACATGAAGAAACGAACATGCATAAGAAAATATCTTCAACCATGAGCATACAGATTAATGTGGACATACTACAAAGATAGAGCATGATCTAGAGACATCCAAAAACATCAAGAAACAATAGAGAAAAATCCATAGCAACTAAGATTTCCAGAATCACACAAACTTCACTTAGGAACATTGACAGAGACCACAGGAACACTGTCAGACCACAACATGATCAAATCTATACACGGACCTCTGAAACTTTCAGGAGATGAACTAGATACTCTCAAGAATAAACCATTTAGTCCATAGTATCTGGAATTCAATGAAAAGAACAAGATGCCTTCATGGCCTACACAATTCCACTAAGAACCTAGAACACTTTCTTGTACAATTTTCTCAATATCCTCAACATATACAACCTTTAATACACCAAATGCTAATAGTGTTGACATCAATGACAACCACATATCAACAACACATCCACAACATCCAACAAATAATTCTAATATATTAAAGGCTAATCAAGTTGATGTGGATCTGAATGTTAATGAGGGTTTTCATGTTTTAATGTACAATAGATTCACCCCCCTTTCCCTCAATTGTCTTTTGCATTCAAAAATTGGTATCAAAGCAAGATTCCTTGGAAGAAAGCTTAACCGCTTGAGGTAGATTTGGGATGGTGCACAAGAGAGATGCTCATCTATTTGACATAGAAGTTGAGAAAGCCAACTTCATAGACCCCAAAGATCACCTACATGCAAATAACCTATCACAGAAAGGAAGAGATGGAGACAAAAAAGCAAGAGTGCTCTGCAAGCTGCAAGAGAGATTTCATTGACTTAATTCAATAATTACAAAGATCAATCCTTAAAAGGAGATCATGCAAAACCTAAAAGAAACCCTAATAGGTAGACATTTAATAATTAATATAATTATTAAATGTCACAATATGCAAACTAAAGTGAAATCTTAAGAGAGGAATAAAGGTAACTTAATTAACATAATTAAGTTAAAACCTTTACTCTAACACCCCCATTAAGATGAGCAAGAGTGCAACTACAAACATGTGTAAGAAAGAAAAGGTAAACTACAATGCATGAAAGAAAACAAGGATCCCGACAACTAGGCCTGATGAGGTACCCGAATACAACCAAATCTCTATAAAGTGGAGAAATAGAGAAAACCTCATGGGAAAAAATCTACTCCAAAAATAGATGAAAGACATGAAGAACATCATTAAAGTAGAAGAAGCTACAAACAACTGTCAAAAGATGACTGCTATGGTGCTGAAGAACCTCCTCTGAAGATAGGATGATCAGGATCAAGAAGACAAAAATTTGCATGAGTGCCCCCAACGAAACTATTCGAATTAGATGGAAAACAAAGGAAAGCACCTATAACAAAGATACAAATGGCACAAGTACCAATAGTCTGAAAAACATTGATCAACTGAGAATGGAAGATTCCTTCCAAGGCGAAACCAAGGAAGCATTAGCATGAACAGTATAATACCCCCCATAATGTTGACTAGGAGAGCCTGACAGATCCACTAAAATGTTGTGTAACACCCTGTAGTGCATGAAGGAGAAGAAACAACATCTGAAAGTGCACAAGAAAGCACTTGCAACTGAAAAAGTGGTGTGCAAAATAAAGCACACATGCATGAGGCTAGAATCATATGGATCCACTGTCGTTGTGGAGGGACACTCACCGAACAAAGGTGTGATGGAAAAAACAAAGGCACTACACAACCCCCCAATGGCACTTTATAATACAGTGCAAGTACAAAATATGGCACAACCTTATGTGTAAAATCCCCAAAATACATGTACAATAGTGTGACACTTTATCTCAGTGCGTTTACATAGAAAATATTTCTTACAAATGATGCTCAAAATGCCCACAAAGGACAAAAAAACTAGAAATAAATGAAGAAAAGCCAAAAATGAAGCATCCCATGCAAATGAGAAGTTCCCAAGAGCTAATATGTCTAGGTAATTTACTAGAGTGTGAAAACACAGAAAATTGAATAACATATACCTAGAGTGAAATCTAGAAAAATTGCATGGATGGAACTGAAGAGCTCTGAAATACGGTTCCAATGCCGCAAAGATCACGAAAAATGGAGAAACTGGTCAAAAGTTACAAGCTCGGGATTGAAAACAGCTCCTTTGACCTCAACTGGCTATAGAATGTATGAACGGAAAAAATAAGTGATGAGACCCTTACCACTAGAAATTTTATGGAATCATGTTTTCGACGATATCTCGTTTGTCAAAAAATGATAGCGTATGCCCAAGTTATGGCCTCTGGAAGAAAACAGCTCCAAAGGGGAAAAAACTTGTGCTGGATTAAATTTGATGGTCATACGGCCATCACAACAAAAATATGGGTCTAAATTTGATGGTCAAACGGCCGTCAGTGCACTTGCACAACTTGGCTTATTATAGGAAAAATTGTTTTTTTATATAAAAAAAACAATAAAAAGAATTTACAAATAATAATTTTTTTGTTTAAAAAAAATTAATAAAAAAAATATTTTAGGCCGGTGGCCTATGTACCGTCAACGGCAGTCTGTCAGACCGTCAGTCGGCTATAAGCCGTCGGTGGTAGCGCGCCTGAAGGGAAAGGGAGGGTCGAGGCCTGCCATGCAGGGTACCCGGTACCCTACACTTAATTCGCCCCCTATAAAAAATAATTTCGCAAGCTTTGTAAAAAAGCTTTTTAATTTTTTTTTTCAATGATTTTTTTTTTGAAAAATAAATTCTGTGTACCAAAAAAATAATTTTTTCTAACGAATTTTTTTGTATACCTCGATCCGCGTGCTGGGGAGGCCGTACGACCTCTCTGGCAATTTTTTTTTCCTTTCAGATCAACTTTGTACAAAATGGACGAATGAACAATCAATTTTGGGGTTTTGGACCGCTGCGAACTCAATGGAAAGGTTCGTTTGGACTCAAAAGACTGATCAAATAGTTAAGCCCTGGATCAAAAGAGACAGACCCCAAACCCTTGAAGCTCCAAAAATCCTTCAAAAAATGAATAGGAAGCAGTAGGTCTGGAGCTCTGATACCATGTAGAAGTTGAGAAAGCCAACTTCACAGACCCGGAAGATCACCTGCATGCAAATAACCCGTCACAGAAAGGAAGAGATGGAGACAAAAAGGCAAGGGTGCTCTACAAGCTGCAAGAGAGATTGCATTGACTTAATTCAATAATTACAAAGATCGATCCTTAAAAGGAGATCATGCAAAACCTAAAAGTAACCCTAATAGGTAGACATTTAATAATTAATATAATTATTAAATGTCACAATATGCAAACTAAAGTGAAATCTTAAGAGATGAATAAAGGTAACTTAATTAACATAATTAAGTTAAAACCTTTACTCTAACATTTGATGGATCAAATTATGTATTTTGGAAGGCAAGGATAATTTTTTTTTTTGTATCTCTTGGATATGGAGTTTGGAAGTCTATTGTGACTAGATACACTATACCTATAAATGGTCTTAGTACTTGTGACCATAATCATAGTATGAACTAAATATGCTAGATCCAAATGAATTTAAAGCCTATTTAATCCCCTAAGCCATGATCGCAATGAGATATTCAAAATTTCAAAGAACAAGAACCTATTAAACTAAACATGAAAAAAATGAAAACATAAAGGAAACCTATTCTATGACCTCAAAACCTATCCCATTGGGGGAGTGGTGTCACATTGATGTGGAATAGTGACCCTTTACCAATCCCTTGGATAATATGAGTTGTTACAATAGATTTTATTGATGAAAATCGATGAAACTGATGAGATATAAATGAAACATGGATGTAAAACTATTCTAACATGATGAAGATGAGTGCTAAATGCTAAAATTCTTGACAAAGATGAATGCTAAAATGCATGCAAACTAATCTAAAATGGGAGCCATTAATGGATGCTTAAGCTAATATGGATGAGTACTAAACTAAAATGGTAAAATGTGTTCAATGTAGATGTAAGTGAGTATGAATTTCAAAATCATAACTTTGCTATCAAAAGATGGATTCATTTTTCTCCAAATGGTGAATTATTTATAGGAGAGAAAATGAAAAATCAAGGGCTCAAATCGATTTGATCAATCAATGGTCAATAATGAATAAAGGGTGAAACATGGATCAAGGATTCTCATTAGTGGATGAGAATCAAAGATCACATGGATCAAGGAAATATCAAGGGATGAGAATGATTCAAAAAAACACACTTTGTAACAACTTTGAAAGTTTGTTACAAAGTTTGTTTGAAAGAATATTCCATTTTTGGTGTCAAATAGGAGAATATTCCATTGGAATATTCCCTATGCAAGTGGATGGGTGAGGAAATTAGCAATTTAGTAATTAAAACTGAATTTTAATGTGCAAGATGACAAATGTGAGGATATTCATTAAATTATAGATTTATTTAATGAAAAGAGGATGCAAATATGATTTTTAATTAAATAGTTTAGGGTTATTTAATTAAATAATAGGACTTAGGGGTTAAATTAAATAATTTGATTTATTCAATTTAATAGGGTGAAATGTGAGTGTGAGAGGGGGTGAATTAACTATTTTTTTGTTTTCAGTTTTTTCAAAAGTTTTTGTGTTTTCTGTTTTTTGACCAAGACCTAAGAGGGACTGACCTAAGGCCTCGGGGGCTTATCAAAGATGACCCTTTCCTACATTATATATGTAGAGACCACACAGTTCGACTAAACTTGACTAGTTTATTGATGAGATATGAAAATTTCATGGATTTTTTAGTTTATTATGATGGATTCCTAAAGGACTAACCTAGGGTGTCTCAAGGGCTTATCAAAGATGGCCTTGCCTACATTCAAGATAAGAGACAATGTAGTTTGACATGGTTTTGATTTTGTATTTTTTCATGTTTTGACCATTTTAGGGATTTTTGACATGATTTGGATGTTTTTAGATTTTTCCTTTACAACTTTTTGAATGTTTTGGATTTTAGTTATATAGGATTTTGATGCTTTTTGATTTTTTTGATTTTGCAAGTGTTTTTGGATTTTTTGATGAGGTTTTTATGAATGATTTTCGTATTTTTGATGACTTTGAGATAAACGATACCTAGATCATGATGTCGATGTCACGTTATGAGATATAAAACATGGATCAAGAGTTATTTGAAAGTAAAAGGGGAATAACCTACCCCTAATGTCTAGCAATGTTTCATAGTTCAATGGACAACCAAGATAGGTGATGTACATGCGAAGAGGTCAATAGAGTTTAATCATGCTTAGATATGGGCTATGAGACTTCATGAGATAAAATGGTAAAGATCCCATAAAAAAAAAATTAATGAGTAGAGTTGAAGTATACACCGAATCTTTGTCAAGATCAAAATAAATTGGAATATCTGGATAAATCTAGATTGGATGGATGGAGGGAACATTGTATTTATCATGAAAAGGATGAGATTCTTCTATCTAAGAAGGATCATATAGATGCTCGATTCTACTTATGACACTTATTTTCCAAGTTTTCATCATAGCACTTGCCCAAAGTGCCACCAAAGTGGTTTTCATTGGAGGACAATTTTTATTTTTACTATTTTCTTGATATTTTGAAAATTTTACCCTCATGTTGAACCACCTTGTGGTATTGATGTAGATGCCACTATCATAATGTTCCAACAATATCCTTCTTGAAGAAGTTTCTCTGCTAAGACACAAGCATTTGAATGAAACTTTTGAGAACTTTGATTTGTCTTATGGATACCAGAATTAACCTTGTCTATGTGTGCACATCGCAATAGAGTTCCTTCAAAATACTTATGATGAAGAGTAGCTACCAACACATGATCAATGCGAGAATTGGATATCATGAATGGAGTACATAGTGTCATGCATGAGGGAATATGAGATGGATTGGTCGATGGTTTGGAACCTTTTCCTCTCCAAACTTGGGAAGATGAGCAAAGATGAATGGGAATGAAGGTTTTTGTGGAATTAGGACCAACCACTGGATATACTTCATTCCTTACTTGAGAAACCTTATTTTGTATTTGAGGATGATTTTGACGGATACATTTCCCTTTTGGACTTTTCCCCATAGTTTCTTTGACTAATGAAGTATCATTGGGATGATTTTCTTTATTTTGCTTTGGCATCCATTTATATTTGCTTTGTCCTTCTTGCTTTACTGCTTCATTTTATTTGATGATCTTCTCCATGCTTTGGTATCTATTTGTATTTTATTTTTCCTTTTTATTTTTCATGAACACATGTTATTGTTATCGGTTCCCATTGTTTAGGAATATGAACTATTTTCTCTAATTCTATGGCATTGTTATCTATTGATACTACTTCAAAAGATGTTGGTGCTGATTCAAAATATTTTGATGATGCACAATCACTGTAAGAATCAAGAATCTTGATTGTTGCTTGCTCTTGTGTGGGAACATCAAGAGTGGGAGATTCTTGTTTTGGATGAAGAAAGTCTAGTATGTCCATCAAAAAGAAACATCTCAGGGGTGATATTAGGGACATCATTGGAGTTTAAAATGGTTTGGAAGATGTCCCTTAGCCCTTGGTGAAATACTAGGGATAGGGATTCTTGATCCTGACTCAATTCAGAGTAACTTTCATTATCCTCAAGAGCCTCTTCTTGACATGATCCTTGGGTGGATGATATATGATCGGTAAACGACTCTTCACAATAGTTTGTGGATACGGGTGCAGTAAGGGATAGTTCTTGCTCATTTGGAACTTCTTCAACATTTCGAATCATGAAGTAATATGTGGGAGAGATATCACAATCTAATACATACTTAATGCCATTAAAATATGAAATATTGCTAGACATTTTTGATGGGTTTCGACTTTGTTTTAAAATAGTGTCTTGATATGTGCATGATTCCTCATGTTGTTATGAATGAATATCACAAATATGTCCCACCATGGTATCATGAGTATGGTTTACATTGTTTGAATTTGATGCCTTTCCTAAATCTTTTTTTTTCCATGATTAGGCATAGGGTTTGTGTAAATTTTCATATTTTCATTCCCAATTTTTTTATCGTCATCAATGTCTCCTTGTTCAATGAGATCCTATATTAGATGTTTGAGTCTAAATTTTTTGTATATGTTATGACCTTTGTATCAGTGAAATTCACAAAAATGATCGTCTCTATGGCTAGGAGGTTTGACTTGTGGCACTTGATAGTTTGAGAAATTTGGGACTATGACAAGGTTAGATTGACATGGAAAACCATAAGATGATGATTTTGATAGTTCAGATGGTGATTTTGGCTGAAAGCACAGGCCCACAAAATCTTAGCAGGCTGGCAGGAAACTACAATCTTTCTACCTCTGACGTCATTCTCCACTATCACTCAATACACATTGATCATCGCTAAAAGCTTCATGTCTCAAAGATCTGTAAGTGCGATGCACTAACACCTAGTGATGCAATAATATTTGGCCATCTCTTCATGCTGATGTCATAAACCACTTCCATTTCTCATCACATAAATTAGCCAAACACTTCACTTCACAACAGTGATGTGAAGTGACCAAGCAATATTTCACCACATGTCTTTTAGACCCACCATTGAATTCATCTATTTAATGATCAAAACCCTATTTGATCACCACCATTCCCCGCTTCCCAGCAAGGCTCATTCAGGACCCACCAAAAACATAATAGGTTGGAGGGCACTATTGGATCTTCTTGACCACAACTATTGAACACTCTCTATCACTCATTGTAAAATTCAAGCCGACTTCAAAGAGATTTCTGTGATACATGTGACCTTAGCGAAACTCATTGGATCTTCTAACTTTGAACACACACCATCAAATCTCTAAAAGAACACACTAGTGACACGAACCAGATGACTAGGTAATGGGGTTGATCACCAAATGAGTTGAAGAACATAAGTTACAACTTATGTGACCTGCAACCTTTAACAGGTAGTCAATGATAGAATAGAAAATCTATTAAGGTTTCATGACTACAACCTTATGGTTTAACTACGAAACCCTAATTAAGGCTGAGAGGAACCATAAATCATTTTTTGGCACATTATACATCCTCTAGACCTGCAACTTATATTTCTGAGAAGCTCTCAGAAAACCAATGTCAAATCTTTCCTTTAATGTCACTTCAGATGCCTAGAAAAGTACTTTGCAATTTTATGACAACAATGCAACATTCTTAGAAACTTTTGTAGCACGCACTTGATCTTCCAGAAACTGATCCTCAGCATACCATATCTCATTTAGACATCAATTCTAACACACCCTTCATACTTCCATCTCACACCTGATTCCCTTTTGAAATCAATAACAATAATATGCTAACAATCTCCACCTTTGTCATTGATGGAAAAACTAAATGCTCATACCAACTACTAAATGGTATAATACCAATTAAGGTCTATAACTTTAGAGCTATGTATCAATTGAACCATTTACACAACAATTGACTCCTTTGACATGCATGTCAACCTTGCTCACCTTGCTCAAGATGCTCCTCTTTTGAGCATTTGGTCATTTCTCCCCCTTTGACATCAATGGAAAAGGGTAGAATCCCCTTGACACTATACTCCCCCTTAGACAAGCAATTCCAAGAGAAGGTGGGAATTTTTTATTATGCAACCATCAAGTCATTAGAAATTTTTAAAACCATTGTTACCTGATTTGATCTATCCTTTCAATTTCCAAGGATGAGTGAAGTATAAATGAATCCCCCCCTAGACTCATGCCATATCACTAGTGACTAGTGGCATGATGTGGGAGGAATGAATCCAAACTTCTTCCTGAGATATTGAAATTGTTCCTTGGGAAAAGGCTTGGTAAAAATGTAAACCACTTGTTCACTTGTAGGAACATATTCCATGCTAACCTCCTTATTTGCAACCTCCTCTCTTATGAAGTGATACATGATAGATATGTTCTTTGTTCTAGAGTGCATCATAGGCTTCTTTGATATGTTTATGGCACTTGAACTGTCACAAAGAATAGGGATATGTTCATTGTACTCTACCTTGATATCCTTAAGTGTTTTCTTCATCCATAGGAGTTGAGTACAACATGTTGCTACTGCTACATACTCTACTTCTATAGTGGATAGAGTGACTAAATCTTGCTTCTTTCTCATCTAGGAAACCAATCTATTTCCTAGAAAGAATGCTCCACCACTAGTTCTTTTCTTATCATCTACACTTTCTACCCAATATGCATTTGTATATACTATAAAGGAAAAATCCTTGCTCTTAGGACACCATAGCCCATAATCAACAATGCTTTTAATATATCCTAATATTATTTTTACTACATTGACATGAGACTCTTTTGGTGTAGCCTAAAATCTTGCAACCATGCATACTTCTTGCATAATGTCTGGCCTTGATGTAATTAAGTAAGTCAAGCTTCCAATCATTGACCTATACATTGTTTGGTTTTCCTCTGGGGATTCATTTGATTTACTCAACTTGCAAAAAGTTATCATGGTTGTATTGACTAGTCTACTATCCTCCATTCCAATTTTCTGAATCATTTCCTTAGCATATTTAGTTTGAGATATGAATATCTGATTATTAGTTTGTACAATTTGTAAGCCAAGGAAAAATGACAATTCCCATAACATTGACATTCCAAATTCATCTTGCACATGTGTAGCAAATATTTTACTCATTTTATCATTTCTACATCAAAAAATGATGTCATCTACATATACAACAACAATAATCATGTGCTCACTTTCTGATTTGAAGTACAAATTACTATCTGCACATCCCTTTTTCAATCCTTGTTGCTGCAAATGCTAATCTAATCTGGAAGACCATGCTCTAGGTGCCTGTTTTAGACCATACAATGCATTCCTTAATCTGCATACATAATCATCATCTTCTAACAGCTGAAAAACTTCTAGTTGTTATATGTAGACTTCCTCTTCTAGGTTTCCATTCAAGAATGCAGATTTGACATCCATCTAATATACTTTGAATCCATTATAAACTAAAAATGCAAGAAACATTCTTATTACTTCAAATCTTGCCACAAGTGTAAATGTTTCTTCAAAATTAATGCCTTCAACTTTTGCATACCCCTTGCACACTAATCTTTCCTTATTTCTTACTACAACTATATATTCATTCAACTTGTTTCTAAACATCTATTTTGTGCCAATGACATTTTTGCTTGGGGATCTAGGAACCAATTCCCATGTTTTATTCTTCTCAATATGATTTAACTCTTCCTCCATTGATTTTATCCAATTCTCATCATTACTAGCTTCATAGAAGCTTTTTGGCTCAATCTATGATAGGAGAGCAAAATTTACTTGTTCCTTATTCTTTGCAAGTTTTCTCCTATTTAGCACTCCTTCATTTTTGCCACCGATTATTTGATCTTGGATGATCCTTTTGCACATGCTTTGTAGGTGATCATTGAATCTCTAGTTCACACACTTCTTCCTCTTTTTCTTCATCAACAACAACCTCTTCTTCATCTTTTGATTCAATCTCAAGGTTGGTTCTGGTCAGCTTAATCTGATTTATATCCTCATCAATCTTGACATTTATGCTTTCTACAATCTTGTACAACCTCTTATTGTAACATTTGTAAGCTTTTCTTTGAGTGGAATATCCTAGAAATATGCCTTCATTACTTCTTGAATCAAAACTCCCTGAATTTTCATCTTCTCTTTTTATGTAGCATTTTCTACCAAATACTTTGAAATACTTGACAGATGCGGGTTTTCCATACCATAGTTCATATGGATTCTTGCCACTATTTTCTCTTAGAAGAGTACTATTTTGAATGTATGCTGCAATGTGAACTGCTTCCTTCCAAAAAGTTTTTGTCAACTTGGCCTCACTCAACATTGCTCTAGCCATATCCTTAACTATCTTATTCCTTCTTTCAACCACTCCATTTTGTTGTGGATTTCTTGGTACAAATTATTGCCTCTTGATTCCATGGTCTTCATTCATTTGATGTGAATTCTCCTCCTTTGTCTGATCTTAAGCACTTGAATCTCCTACCATTTTCCTTCTCAAAAAGCTTCTTGAATATCTTAAACTTCTCAAATGCCTCAACCTTCTCCTTTAGAAAGGTTACCCAAGCCATTCTAGTATAATCATCAATTAGTAGCGTGAAATACCTCTCACCTTGTAGCCCTCTTATCCTTGTGGGACCACACAGATCAGTATGAACTATTTACAAGGGTTTTGTGGTTTAAAAAACCTTTGTTGGAAACTTAACCCTTGTTTTCTTTCCTTGTTGGCATCCTTTGCAAGTAGTGTGTGTAGGCTTGGTTATTTAGGTAGGTTTCTTACTAGCCCTTTTGAGCTTATTTTGACTAGATTATAAAAATTGAAATGCCCCAATCTTCTATGCCATAGCAAACTCTCATCTACTTGAATTATTAGACAATTTTGGCCTTTCAATTCAAAAAGGTTGTAGAGATTGCTATCAGTCCTAACTCTTTGTGCTATTATCTTACCATTCTTTCTTATCTTGCAACATTCAGAGTTAAATGTAACTTTATAACGATTATCACACATCTAGCTATCACTTATATGGTTAAGTTTCAACCCTTCAACATAAAGGACATCTTTTGTCTTAGTCTTTCCATATAGGCTCAAGATTCCTTTACCACAAATCTTTATAGCAGTATTATCACCTAAGATTACTGATCCTTCTCTACACTTCTTGAGCTCAATGAATTGCTTTTATCTCTAGTCATATGCTTAGAGCAACCACTATCAATTACCGACAAAATTTATTTCTTTTCATTCAGTACAGTTTAGGAAATCATAGATTGAGTAGGACTCTACTCTTTTTCTTTCCACACTTTCTTAGGTTTCATTTCAATATTCTCTCCCTCTTCCTT
This sequence comes from Sequoia sempervirens, assembly GCA_007258455.2. Lineage (NCBI taxonomy): Eukaryota > Viridiplantae > Streptophyta > Pinopsida > Cupressales > Cupressaceae > Sequoia > Sequoia sempervirens. The sequence goes on along the minus strand of VDFB02075321.1, from coordinate 241,398,125 downwards.
AGAAACCTTAGATTCATTTTCCATTTTGGGGAATGTGTTCTTCTTCTCAGATTGAACATTTGGTTTTATAAACTTTTTCCTATAGTTCTAGCTATATGACAAAAATTGTTGCAGTTGTAACAGATTACATTCATATCAACTAAGGGAAAAAAGATATTTCTTCTTAATTAATTTTTACTCCCCTTAGGAATGACTCTACATTCTATAGCCCTATGAGAAAACTAATTACATGTATAATCATATCCATGAAAGTATGAAGAATATCTGGACATAGAATTTACTTGAGTCGAATTAGGTGGTATTCTTTGACTTGGCCTCCTTAGATCACATACTCTTGTAAATCCATCAACGTCTATTCTTGTCATGTTTTTCTTTTTCCTTTGTTGATATTGGATTGATTGGTTATTCTTCTTGTCTACACTAGCTTATTTACTTCATCTAATTTCTTCAACTTAGTAGACTTCTTCTCTTCTCCATCAACATCTTCCTTACATGATTTCTCACCATTTGAACTTGACTTTTCTTCTGCCCTATATCTTTCATTTAAAGTTTTGCTAACTCATTGAAAAAGGAATTTTTTCCTTTGTCTAGCCCTAATCCAAATTTATCTTTGTTAGAGGGCTTTTGAGTACTCAATAGCTCGCCCAAAATTTCTAATCCACCTTTTAGTTTCAACCCTTTTTCAACTTTCTCTTTAGATTTCTCTAAATCCTTTCTTAAGACAACCATTTCTCCCTCAAGCTTCAAGCATGCATCCATTTTGTTGGCCTCCTACAATGATTTTAATAACTAAGCCTTTACAACCATGACTCAAAGATTGGACATCTAACATGAATAGATATCTCAATCATAATGAAGGTGCATTTAACTTGTCAACCCAGGGATGTGAACTTAAAATGGGTCAGCATAGTATGTGCACTAGGAACTCAAAGTAGCCATTGCATTCTAGAACTAAGAAACACAATATTAAAAGTAAATTGCTTGCAAGGGAAAGAGACAAATTCTTAATATCAATCAACGACTATGCCAAGCTAAAATGCATAACATGAATAAAAATTTGAGCAACGAACAAGACACTAGTCTGTCTACTTTGGCTGCAGGAATAGTCCCATAATGAAATTCTAGTGGCTGGAGGAACAGTCAATGCCAGATTTCTAACTAAGTACTAAACAACAAGTAATACTAAACTAATGCTAAACTAATAAGAAAAATTACTCACCAAGTGGGCCCCCTTGGATAAGTATCCTATAAACTAATAATAACACAAGTGCTTGAACTAAAAAAATTATTTTATTCACTATAAATCATGCATACAACAGAGTAATGTATTTGTATCACTGAAACTAGAGAATGAGAGTACAATATCAAATTGTGTAGCTCCTGAAGAAGGAGCATCAAATCATTATTTATATTATAGCTAAACAAGGCAGTCAACTCCACAACTTGGAGGATGCCATTTAGGGAACATAGGGGAAAGTGGAGCTATGGCAGTTACACATGCATGGAATCTACTTAGACATGCAAGTCTAGACACAGATCCGCTATAAACTACCTCAATCCAAGGCATAATCATATTGCCATAACTTGGTCTAAGCAACATTCTATGCCATTCTCTATAAATATCCCTTGGGTTGCTTGATTCAACTCTAACAGGTAGAGGGATATTAGAATCCAATTTCTTATAAGCACCATGTTGTTGTCCCCAACTAATCTCATTTTGCACCCAAGACATGAATGATCTCAATTGAACATCCCCAACTTACAATAGCGGATTCCAATCATGGTCTTTTGTGACAACATAATTATGTAAATAAAATTCACATAGAAAATTCTTCATTTCAGGGGAGGCAATCCTATAAGAATTGAAAAATTCCATAGGGGTATCAATAAAAGGATTCAAACTTGAGGCAATCCTTGACATCTTAAAAGAGAGATAGTTCTCTTTCAAGAGCATAGCATAGACCCTTGGAGGGGTCCTACATTCCATAATCTTTGGTGCCAAAGTTGTTATATCATCCACCCTCTGCTTTAGGGTGGCAATTTATGCATCTTTATCTTCAATCTCTTCATCCTTCTTTTCAATTTCCTCCTTCAATTTCCATTCTTCCTCCCTTCTTTGTATTTCTTTCCATAAATTCAAAAAAATTGCATGTACTATAAAACTAGGAGGATTATGAATGCCTACCAGTATTTTTGTTGATGGAGGCTCCTCATAAGGCACTATTTGCATGGACTCAGGCTATCCAATTATCTATAGCTACAAGGGTGTTGTTTCTTCTTCCTTTTGTTGTAGGGACTCTTGTTCTTATTGTGGTTGTAGGAACTCCTACTCTGGTTCTGGGTGTTGCTACAAGACTTCTTGTTGTAGGAATGGCTTCACCAAAGGTTGAAGCACTAGGAATGGCTTCAGTCATGCTTACTCTCCTGCTAGACCTATGGGATTGAGGCAAAGCCCTAGGTTGCAAGTGCTCAGGTCTAATTTGATCAACATTTATAAACTCTTCCCAAGTCATCCTAGATACATCATGTAGAGACTTTTCAACTAACAATTTAATCAAGAAATGGTGGGAAATAGAATTATCCCTACCTTTTGGGTCTTGACTACCATAATTGAGAGAATATTGTACAACATGTTGGGCACATTCATCCTCCTTCCATGCCTCATGTGATTCAAAAGCTTGAAGTGGACAGAATGTAAGTTTGAATGGAAACCCTCACAAGTGATGTATTTGATAACATACATAGTTATTTGCTTCCATGGCTCAGGCAAAGACATTATCTTTGCACCCTGTTTGTCTATGCTCAATGGGGGGTCATTTGGCTATGTAAACTTGGCCCTAGCTGATTTGGCATCTTTGGAAGCAAGGTAGTTTTCACCATCAGTTGGTAACCCTGTGACGTCTAAAATTATTTCCTCTGTTGCGACAACTTCCAACCCTTTTACTTTGGCTTTTCCTTTTGAAAATGTCTGGGAAAATTCAAGGGAAATGCTTTCATCAAAGCCATCTAGCTTCAAGAAGTAATCTAACCATCGACAATTTCTAAATTCTGCTAGGCACTATGCATCCTGTAGTAAAATATCATGCACCATGGGTTCATTTCAAATTAACCCACCTCCCATTGTCTGCAATCAAACAAATTCTCTGCAACTTCTTTCCAGAAATTCCCGTCTAAAAATCAAATGCACTTTCTACAGTATTTGCTAAATTCCAGTACCAACCTGCTAAATTTCTAGCGCTAGTGTTGACTAAATTTCCTTTCTTTTTTTTTCCTTCTTGCTTGCAACTCAAGATTACGATAGGGAAATAATGGAAAGAAAAGGAGAGATAAAGGAAAATTATGATAGGAAGAAATGATGACTACAGTTATTGTCACTTCACACATGCAAGTCGTCCTCTCACTCGGATTTCAAATTAGATCATTTTAAAATTTCTGACGTAGCCTAATATGATTTGACACCTGGGCAATAAATTCATAAAATATTTTCATCTTTTTCTTTCCCTTCCCCCCAACCTAAATTTGGACAAGTGTTCACACATGTGAGATGGGAGTGGCGATTGATAGGTAATAATGGCATTTATGTGAATATCTATACTAACTTATAGTGATTAAATGGACACACTTAAAACATGATTAAATATAGCAATTAATGCACACATACCTGAATGTGTGGAAGATTTGTTGCAAAGATCATGAATAAAGTAACACTCACCTTTTTTGGAGAATAAATTGAGTAATAAATGAAGTGAAATGAGGTGAGGGGAATGAAGTGATGGAAGAGAGAGAAAGGTGGTAATGGATGGGTGGATGAACATATGGACGAAGAAATGGACTTCCACATAAGTGAAATTCTTTATTATGAAAAGCACATACCTTAATTAGCCAAAAGGAGGGACACTAGGTCCACTTCCTTCGGCTGTAGGAAGCTCTGGTACTGAATGTTGGATGAATTGTTGCAAGAACTCTTCTTTGGAAGTTGGATTGTGGTATAATCTGAGGCAATGACCATTGACAAGTAATTTGAATCTGACAAGGTCAATGGTAGTAAGTTGAACAACTCCATTAGGAAAGACCTCAACAACTTCGTATGGTCCTAGCCACCTTGTCTGCAATTTTCCTATATTTTCTTGGTATCTTGAGTCATAGAGAAAAGTCCAATCTTCTGGTTTGAATTTCTTTTTACCTAATAAATTTGTCATGCCACTTGATCCTCTCATTCTACACTACTTCTGTATGTTGTAGGGTTTCTCTTCTTATCTCATCCAAATCATTTAGCTGCATGATTCTTTCTCTTTGTGCCTCAGAAATATTAATCCCCAACTCTATTGAAGTTCACAGAGTCTTATGTTCAAATTCAACTGGCATCATAGCTATCTTTTCATACAACAACTCAAATGGTTTGAAGCCTGTAGTTATTTTCTAGGTTGTCCTATAGGCCCAAACAACTTTTGGTAATCTTTTTGCCCAATCCTTTCTATGGAAAGTTACTGATTTAGTTAGAATGGATTCAATTTCTCTGTTGGTCACCTCAACTTGGCCATTAGCATGGGGGTGATAAGGAGTAGATTTCTTGTGCCTTATATTGTACTCATTAACTAGTGTTACAATAAGATTTGATGTGAATTGTGGCCCTTGATCAATCACTCTTTCTCTTGGGACTCCATATCTCGTGAAAATATCTTCATAAAGAAATTATGCAACCTTGTTATCTCGTGCATGTGTCATAGCCTTAACTTATACCCATTTTGTCACATAATCAGTGCATACCAATATATAAGACTTACCATTTGATGGAGGGTCAATTGGTCCCACAAAATTCAATCCCCACTTGTCAAAGGGTGTGATTACTACCTAAGGGAAAAGTGGCATTTCATCAGATCTGGTTGGTCTGCCCATCCTTTGACATCTATCACATTTTCTGGTATACCTTCCTGCATCCTTGTGGAGTGTTGGCCAATAATACTCTGTGTTTAAAATATTCTTTGATGTACTTTTGGATGCAAAGTGTCCTCCACATGGTTCATTGTGACATGCAAGCAAGATGTCATATGTATCATATTATCTCACACATCTCCTCATGACATGGTCAGGTCCAGTATAAAACAAACATCCAACAATCCAAGGGAATGGAAAGTACTTTTCAATAAGTGCCCTTTTCTCTTTTGGGGAGAAGTGAGTAGAAACTCTACCTGTGACCAAGTAATTGGCTATGTCAGCATACCGTGGTGTTTTTACACTAAGGGAGAATAGATCCTCATTAGGAAAAGAGTCATCTATGGGTTGATTGTCTTCTGATGTAGTTAGTCTTGAAAGAAAATCTACAACAACATTGGCCTTCCCTGGCTTATCCATAATGGTTATATCAAACTCTTGCATCAACAATAACCATCTTGCCAATCTTCCTATGATCAAAGCTTTATTCATGAGATATCTAATGGCTGCATAATTAGTGTGCACAAAGATTTGGTAGCTTATTATGTAATGTCTGAATTTGTTCAATGCATAGATTACTGCCAGCATCTCTTTCTATGTCACTATATAATTGAATTCAACTCCTTGTAAATTTTTGGTGACAAAGTAAATAGCATTTTCAACAGCTCCCTATTTTTATCCTAAGACCACTCCTATAGCATAATCTAATGCATCAGTGTGGATGTGGAAAGGAAGCTCCCAATTAGGTCCCTTGAGTATAGGAGCATGAGTCAAAGTTTCCTTCAAGTCAGAAAATTCCTTGTCAAAAGCTTCAATCCACTGAAATTCAACATCATTAGTGAGAAGGGTATACAATGGTGTTGCTACCTTGCTGAAATATTTTATGAAATTCCTATAATATCCTGCACGACCCAAGAAACTCCTAACATCCTTCTATTTTGTAGGTGTAGGTAGATTTGTGATTACCTCAATTTTTGCAAGATCTACTTGAATTCCCTTGTGGGAGATGTAGCGGCCAAGGACTACACCCTCTTGCATCATCATGAAACACTTTTCACTATTTAAGGACAAGTTTTGATCTTCACATCTCTATAGGACTCTCTTGATATTTTCCAATGCTTGATCAAAATCAACACCATAAGTGGTGAAGTCATCCATATATATTTCCATGCAATCATGAGAAATGTTTGAGAATATGCTAATGACTGCCACCTGGAAAGTTGCAGGTCCATTGCACAAGCTAAATGGGAGTACCGAATAGGCATAGGTCCCCCATGGATAGGTAAATGTGGTCTTCTCTTGGTCTTTTGGAGCAATTTGGATCTGGTTGTAGTTGTTGAATCCATCTAGAAAAGAGAAGTATTGCTTTCCCACAAGGGTGTCCAAAAGTTGATCAATGAAGGGTAAAGGAAGGTGATCCTTCTTGGTGGCAACATTAAGTTCCCTATAATCAACACAAACTCACCATTTCCCTCCTTTCTTGGGAACAATCACTAATGGAGACACCCATTGACTATCTGAAATGGGGTAGATAAATCCTACACCTAGTAATTTTCTACAATTCTCCTTTCACAATATCTCTTAGTGCAGGGTTAATTCTTCTTTGTGGCTTTCTTACTAGAGTGCAATCATCTTTGATATAAATTCTATGTACAAATTTTAGGATCCAGTCCCTTCATATCATGATAATCCCATGCAAATGCATGTTGATGGGCCCTTAATAGTTTTGCTAATAGCAATTGTTGTTCTTCATTCAATTTACTATTAACATTCAGATATCTTCCCTCTGACACCTAGACTTGTGTAGTTAACTCTATCATGGTTGATTCATTAATACATGGTACCTTTAGTTCATACAAAAATAGTGTATGGAACATACCTATTGCTATAGGAAGTTTGTTTGCAAGAACAATGGTTGCAGGAAGAGTGGCTATAGCAAGATCGTCTGCAGGAACAGTGGCTGTAGGAAGAGTGGTTGTAGGAAGTGCAGGTAGAAGTGTCCCGAATGAAGTAGAAGATGATGCTTCCTCCACTTCATAATGGTTTTGAATGATGTTATCCAACACTTCATCCTCATCTTGGAGCTACATGAAAGAGCTTCTGCCTAGCATCATAAGTTGTGCCACAAATTAACTTCCTCGGCCTCTTCACCAACTTGTGGCCATACCTGATTATATTCATCATGAGATGGATGAGTAGGTAGATAAAGAACAAAAAATTTAGTGCTCCTCCCATTTGAAATGGTCATGTCACCTGACCGACATCCAATGTATACATGTACAGTTTCTAAGAAAGGTCTTCCAAGAATGATGGGATACCTGCCTAGTGTAGCCTTGGGAGAAAGAATCATAAAATCTGTTGGGTATTCCTAGGAGTCTTGAACTACCACAAGATCCTCTACTACACAATCAAGCTTAATAGTAGAGCTATTAGCAAGCTGGAGGATAGTAGGAGTAGATCTCATACTTGCAATGTTTAGTTGTTGTAGGATTTCTTTGGTCATTACATTGATTACTTCCCCTAAATCAATCACAACATTCTTCACTTAGATCTCGTTTATGGAAACTGCTACCACAGGACTGCTTGGGTCATTATATTTGGGAATAGTCACTTTTCCCAACATGATGTTAGCTAGCTAGCCCACCACATGTACTATAGTTGGGTCTTTCTTTTTCACACCTAGCTTCTTGAGACAGGTGTTGGAACTATTAAAATTTGATGATTTTGCATATTTTTCATTCCCCCTGAGTCTCCATGTGAGGTTTACCCTTGCCACATTCCCCCATTTTCATGATGCTTTACCCACATTCTGCCCATATTGCTCCATATGTTCCATCATGTCATGCATGTTTCACATTCTGGTCTGTTTCGGCGTCACAATTTATGAGTCTCCCCGATCCATTTTTCTGCTTGCAAATGTTTGTGTTGCCTATCGGCAAGACATTTGCAATTTTCACGGCGATCAAATTTTTCTTGCAGTTATCGTTCGAAGGGAGTTCTTCTGGGTCTCGGCGACAAAGGTTGATTCATATCAGCATATGTTTGGTCCTCAGTGAAAGCTCTTACCAAACTCAGCGTGTCACACCGATCGGAGGAAGAGGCTACATCGGCCTAAGCTGCGGTGTCGGCATACTGTCATGGCGAACTCTTGTGTTCTCATCGAATAGCATATGGGAAACTCACTTAGGCCTAATGGGTTGTTTTCGACATATGGTTATAGCACTATCTTTTTGTCTCATCGAACAATGGTAGAGGAATTGACTTATCGGCAAAAGGTCTTGGCTTCGAAGTAGAGTCTCCGCGAATCTGATAGGTCTTGTCGACTAAGTCTTGTGAATGGAGACTTTCGGTGAAGCAAATACAATCTACAAGAGGTCTTGTTGATGTCAAAGGTGTTACAGCGACTGCGAACAAATCTAAAGGATGTCGGTGTGAGATCGGAACTCTCTTGGTGATATGGTGTAATCTTAAGGCTTTCAGTATAGCCCGATATACTCTATGGGACTTCTCCCTGAGTTTGAAATGTCTCAGCGACATACATAAGACAAGTGGGTTCGTTGGCAGGAGAAGTCATAAGTCACGGCGACATGTGAAGAATAAAGGGGGTTCTTGGTAAGACATAGAATGCTCTAAGTGACGTCTCACCAACCCAGATGGGCTACAACAAAACACAAAGGAACAGGGGAGTACTCTTTGACTTCGGTGTAACAAGCAGGAAGTCACGGTGACATTCAGAATGCATTAAGACTTTCGGTATAATGAAATACTACTATGTGACATCTCACCGATGACAGAAAGTTACGGCGACAGGAAACAAAGTGTAATCTATACGTCGTCTCCCCGACTCCGATTGGTCATGGAAAATGCGAGCACAATGAACAGGGGATGTAATGAGTGAATTTCCTTCAGCCTGACGATACAGGTGTCTCGTTGACTGTTCACTGGTGAAAATAGAATTTCAAAATGTTGTGGCTGATGTGAATACGTTTAGTAACCGTTGCTTGCCAGCTTGATTGGGGCCTGAATTCTATGGAGGGCCGACATGATTTTTCAATATGTTTTATTTTCTAATGTTGGGTATAAATATGCCCCTGGATTGTAATTGAACGACATCAAATTTTAGATTACATACAGTAGATTAGGAATGGCTATAGTAGAATAATTTTCTCTTATCAGAGACTATGTGCATGTTTTAAAAAATGACGAATTCAATGAAGATCAGCTGGTGTGGTAGGTTATTTTTGGTGTCAATTGTATGTTGAACTTATTGAAAAGTATTGCTGAAGTTGTGTCCAAGTTGATTCTTTCTGGTTATTTAAATTGATGTAACAAGTTTACTTTCGGTTTATCAATGCACATTTGTTGTATTTGTGTGATTAATTGACCGGTTCTCTCAAGTAGAGATTAAATCCTTTTCATTGATCATAGTAATCGGGAAGATTCATTTGGATTATTAAAGAAGAGCTCAGTGGTCATAGTCTTGCATTGTTTATACAAGTTATGAATAGATCATATGCCTACAATTTGATTTTCTGCCAGAATAAGTTGCCCACTTCTGATTCATTTGACTCTGCATACCCAATAAGGTACTGGTCTTTGCAATTTCATTATTTGAATTCACTCAGTTTCTTTATATCTGTTAATTAATTATTTTAGGATTTAGGTATGAAGATTGCTATCAAGTTTGATTTCATTTTGTTCACTGCCATCTGCCATTGTGGACAAAGCATTTCAGAAAGATAATCAAAAGTTAAGTCTGCACTATTCAGAAAGGTACACCCACCTAGGTTTGCAGCGCCTAAAGAGTAGAAGGTTGAGTTCTCTTGACCTTGTCTGTTACCCTAAAGTGTATCAGGAGATTGGCAGCCTCTTGAGGCATCCAGCCTACGTTTTTGAGAGCTAACAAATTGGAAACTCTACTGGGGATTACATTAGAAAATTCGGTTGAAGACCATCATATAGAGTCAGTGAAGAAAATATTTGTAATTTGAGAAGTTTCAGAAAGGGTGATTCTACTGGGAAAGATTAGAAATAATAATGATTTTCCTACTTTTGGAAAAGTAGGTGGTGACTCTAAAAGAATATTTTGCAGTTGTTCAAGCATGAATAAAGGAAGATCTCAGTTTAGGGGAGGTTATGCTGGAGCCTCTCATGGTCAGCAGTATATGCCATATCATCATCCACAATACAATGGTCCACCATACCAACATCAGTACCCACCTGGTGCCCCTCTTCATCAATACACAACAATGATCAGACAGTTTAATTTGGCAGGGATTCAGTTATCCCCTTATCCAATGGATGGCAGTTGGAAAGGTATTGTTCCAAAGTTTACAGGGAGTGATGCAATCATTGCTGAAGAGCATTTAAGAAGTTTCAATGCTTTCATCCAAGATTTGGATATGCCATATAAAGATTTACACATGAGGCTATTCATGATATCATTGATTGAAGATGCTAGGGATTGGTTCAACAGCCTACCAGCTGTCTCAATTGATTCTCTCCAAGGATTTCAAGATCAATTCCTTGAGCAATTTGGGAATCTAAGTGCACCAGATTTTGCTCTTTGTGAATTAATACACATTCAGAAAGATCAAAGTGATACAATTTATGATTTCAATCGGAGATTCAATAAGTTGCAAAATAAAATACCTCTCGAATCAAAGTTGTCGGATTCTGTAGCACTGAGTATTTATTTGAATGCATTTGATCATAAGGAAGGGTATGAACTAAGAAATAAATTCCCAATAGATCTGGCTGAAGCACAAAGGATGGCATAGATAATTGAAAACAATAGGAGGGCTGCAGGGATAATGGATAATAGAGACAATCCTAAGGTTCGTCAGCAAAGTAGTAGTTATCAATACCGACATAAGAATACTTACAGAAATGAAAGGTCGAGGTTGCATGACATGCCTTATAATACAGACTGGAAGGATGGAAAACCTATAATAGCTAGGCCTGGAAACAAGGAAGCTCCTGATCCATTGACAAGGGGAACCTACATGGTAAGTAACAATTACTTTTGTGATTTTTGTGATAAGCCACATTCTCCAGATTATTGTGTTGTTTCCCAAAGAATACAAGAAGAGGGAATGTTGATGGGAAACAATGGAGAAGATCACACAGTATATCTAGCTTCAAATACTTTTCACCATGTTGAGGAGGATGAAGGTGCAAGGCATCTCTCTTGCACAACTGATCATGACATGGAAAGTAGTGCATGTTGTGAGGAATCCAGTGAATATTCTGATTCTGATGATGAACCTGAGAATTTTGATCTGCAATCAAGGGATTTTTCTACTTCTTATGAAGGTCAGGATGAAGAGGCAATGGGAAATGTTGATTCATCAGATAGTAAGTATACAATACCTTTGGCTGCAGTTGAGAGTTATGAATATATATTTGATCATGATGAGGTTTGTACATTTGAAAGTGATTTCCAATTTTTTTCAAACTCGTTGTATGATGAAGAGTTAAATGAAGATTAGATGATTTTTTGCCAAGGTGTGTCAATGAGTAAGTTTCAGATATTTTCAAATCCACTCTATGAAAAGGAGGAAATAATTTCAGACAAGCAAAATGATGGAATAAATAGTTGCACTGATGTTGTTTCTAATTTCCCATTCTCTGATGGTATTGGATTTATGTTTGATGATGACAAAAGTGAGGAGTATAATTGTAGTGATGAAAATATAGAGACTTGTTCACTTGCCAGTGAATAGATTGTAGATTTGTTTACTTCTAAATACCAGGGATGGGAACATAAAGATGATCTTGAAGTTTTGTCTCCAGCTTACTTTTGTTTTGATAGTGAAAAATATTTGTGTAAAGATTCTTATGACTCCCTGTGTATTTCTTGGAATGATGGCGATACTTTTGGTGTTGATCAGAAGTTTGCTTCCATTCGAGATGAGGTATGTGATTTTGAAATTTCTAATTCATGTAAAGAAGACATTTGTTTACATACCAAGGATGATAGAAGTCAAGATTTTATTGGTTCACATATGCATGATATGGAGGATATGAGTCATGATCTAGTATTGTCTCCGAATAGAGATACTGAAGAGGTGCAGAAGGTTTCTGACTTTTTTTCCTCAAACAGCAGTGATATGACAATTTTTTTGTTTTTCAAGAGAAGCACTTTGATTGTGAAATTTTTATACAGCTGGGAGAGTGTTTCATAATACATAACAGTGAGAGAGATAATACAAAATTTTGCATTAAATATGTATGCATTTTGTATCTTAGCAGAGATTTTTCTGATGATGAAGAATATAAATTACAGAATGGTGAATGGATTTTGGGCCAAGCTAAGCATAGCGATTCTCTAAAAACTTTCAGTGATAGGAAAGATTGCATCTGTGCTTTCAAGAGAAATCTGATGAACTCAAAACAAAACCGAGTATTTGACAAGGGAAAGTATGATTTGAGTTTCAAATTGTAACAGCTCAAGATGGGAGAAGTTAACACACAGAGGATTGAGGGTTGCCAGTGCATGGACAACTCTTACTTGTTCTCTTTAAAATTCTTTTTCCATGCACAGTAGTTTAGGATGGTGGTTCAACTTCATTTTGCATCCATTTCACCTCCATTTTGCATTCATTCCATCATGCTTCTGGTCCATTTCCATTCTGGTCATTTTGTGTTTGGTCTGGTCTACTCACCCAAAGATTTTGGATCCTTGCAATGATCTGACTATCATTCATCCCCAGACGGAGCCATTGTTGGAACTACTAAAATTTGATGATTTTGCATATTTTTCATCCCCCCTGAGTCTCCATGTGAGGTTTACCCTTGCCACATTCCCCCATTTTCATGATGCTTTACCCACATTCTACCCATATTGCTCCATATGTTCCATCGTATCCTGCATGTTTCACATTCTGGTTTGTTTCGGCGTGATAATTTCTGAGTCTCCCCGATCCATTTTTCTACTTGCAAATGTTTGTGTTGCCTATCGGCAAGAAGTTTGCAATTGTCACGGCGATCAAATTTTTCTTGTAGGTATCGTTCGGCAGGAGTTCTTCTAGGTCTCAGCGACAAAGGTTGATTCATTTCGGCGTATGTTTGGTCCTCGGTGAAAGCTCTTACCAAACTCAGCGTGTCACACCGATCAAAGGAAGAGGCTACATCGGCCTAAGCTGCGGTGTCGGCATACTGTCATGGCGAACTCTTGTGGTCTCACCGAACAGCATATGGGAAACTCACTTCTGCCTAATGGGTTGTTTTTAGCATATGGTTATAGTGCTATATTTTTGTCTCACCGAACAGTGGTAGAGGAATTGAATTATTGGCCAAGGTCTTGGCTTCGGAGTAGAGTCTCTGTGAATCTGATAGGTCTTGCTGACTAAGTCTTGTGAATGGAGACTTTCAGTGAAGCAAATACAATCTACAAGAGGTCTTGCTGATGTCAGAGGTGTTACGGTGACTGCGAACAAAACTAAAGGCTGTTGATGTGAGATCAGAACTCTCTTGGCGATATGGTGTAATCCTAAGGCTTTCGGTATAGCCTGATATACTCTATGGGACTTCTCCCCAAGTTTGAAATGTCTTAGTGACATACATAAGACAAGTGGTCTCGTCAACAGGAGAAGTCATAAGTCACGGTGACATGTGAAGAATAAAGGGGGTTCTCGGTAAGACATAGAATGGTCTAAGTGACGTCTCACCGACCTAGATGGGCTACAGCGAAACGCAAAGGAACAGGGGAGTACTCTTTGACTTCGGTGTAACAAGCATGAAGTCACGGCGACATTCATAATGCATTAAGACTTTTGGTATAACGAAATACTGTTGTGTGACATCTCACCGATGATAGAAAGTTACGGTGACAGGAAACAGAGTGTAACTATACGTCGTCTCCCCGACTCCGATTGGTCACGGTGAATGGAAGCACAATGAACAGGGGATGTAATGAGTGAATTGCCTTTGGCATGATGATATGGGTGTCTCGCCGACTGTTCACTGGTGCAAATAGAATTTCAAAATGTTGTGGTCGATGTGAATACATCTGGTAACCATTGCTTGCCAGCTCGATTGGGGCCTGAATTCTATGGAGGGCCGACATGATTTTTCAATATGTTTTATTTTCTAATGCTGGGTATAAATATGCCCCTGGATTGTAATTGAACGACATCAAATTTTAGATTACATATAGTAGATTAGGAATGGCTATAGTAGAATAATTTTCTCTTATCAGAGACTATGTGCATATTTTAAAAAATGGCGAATTCAATGAAGATCAGCTGGTGTGGTAGGTTATTTCTGGTGTCAATTGTATGTTGAACTTATTGGAAAGTATTGCTGAAGCTGTGTCCAAGTTGATTCTTTTTGGTTGTTTAAATTGATGTAACAAGTTTACTTTCAGTTTATCAATGCACATTTGTTGTATTTGTGTGATTAATTGACTGGTTCTCTCAAGTAGAGATTAAATCCTTTTCTTTGATCATAGTAAATAGGAAGATTCATCTAGATTATTAAAGAAGAGCTCAGTGGTCATAGTCTTGCATTGTTTATACAAGTTATGAACAGATCATATGCCTACATTTTGATTTTCTGCTAGAATAAGTTGCCCACTTCTGATTCATTTGACTCCGCATACCCAATAAGGCACTGGTCTCTGCAATTTCATTATTTGAATTCACTCAGTTTTTTTATATTTGTTAATTAAGTATTTTAGGATTTAGGTATGAAGATTGCTATCAAGTTTGATTTCATTTTGTTCACTGTCATCTGCCATTGTGGACAAAGCATTTCAAAAAGATAATCACAAGTTAATTCTACACTATTCAGAAAGGTACACCCACCCAGGTTTACAACACCTAAAGAGTAGAAGGTTGAGTTCTCTTGAACTTGTCTGTTACCCTAAAGCGTATCAGGAGATTGGTAGCCTCTTGAGGCATTCAACCTACATTTTTGAGAGCTAACAACAGGCTTTGTTGATTGCTTTTTCGTAGATTGGAGCATCCTTTATGGCCTGAAATAGGGGTATCTGAACACATATATGCTTCAACTGATCTAAGATATCAAAGGTGGTATCCTCCTTTTCTTCTTTCTTCTTGGAAACTTTTAATCTCTAAGGAAATGGTGGTTCTTGCTCAGTCTGCTTGGCTTGGACTAGTTTAGGATTTTTAGGTGCATTTGGCTAAATAAGATCATTTAGGGGCTCCTCCTCCTCTTCCATAGGAAGCTTAGTAATGATGGGCTTGGAAGGGGCAGGTAGATTGGTTCCTAAATGCAGGTGGATATCACTTACACTCACAACATATGCAGGGAATTGATTTGAATCAGCATAATATGCAGGCTACTATTGTGGTTTGTTATTTGGATTGGGTGTGGGATGTGCTGGTAGCTGAGTGGGTTTAGGTGCATTTGAACTTGGATTAGCAGGTGGAGGCATTATAATAGGTTGTTGGGGATGAGAAGGTAGATACATGTAACTAGTTGGATGAGTAGGCCATTGTTGTCCTCTCCATTGATTTGTTTGTTGCCAATTTCATGGAGGTGGTTGCTAGTGCCCCTAAAATTGCTACCAATTCCCCTGAGGTTGCTGCCACTGGGGTGGAGAAATTTGAAGACTAGGCCAAGAATTTTGAGGGTTAATCCAAGGCTATGGTGGATATACTCCATAACTGGGTGGATATGGGGGCTGCCATTGGTTACCAAATGAATATGAGTTAAAATATGGTCCAACATAGGATAGTGGAACTGGTGGCATGCCTTGTCTTGGAGCCCAAGGCTTCCTTTGTACAACATAATATACTTGGTCCTCTTCAATCTGAATTGGCTTGAACTCAGGTGAAACCTACTTGCTTTCAAGATTAGCTACCATCTTACATTTGCAGTCCTTCTTCTTCTTTTGTCTGCAGTGGGGGCAATACTCTATCAACATTGCCTCTACCTCCTCTTGCTTCTTCTTGGCCTGAAGTGTATCTAGCTGAGTAGCTAGATTATTGATAATGTCCTGCTTGAAGTCTACCTGCAAATGAGTGATCTCCATTCTTGAAACCCCAATGGTAGTTGACTTACCCACAAAAGATTGATAAGATCTCCCTTTCTTTAAAGCTTCCCGTAGAGTAATTCTGGCATATTTTCTTGATATCCTCCCAAGAAACTTGAGAGATATCTCCTCCTGCCATGAGGTCCAAGGCATCAATGCAACTATCATTGATTCCTCTTAGGAAAAGAATTTTTTGTGATTCCTCATTAAGTGAATGGTGTGGGGACTTTTTCAAGTAAAATAGGAACCTTGCAATGTAATCTTCCAGGCTCTCGTCTTTCTTTTGTTGCATCCTGAAAATGTCACCTCCTCTCATGTCACTGCCCCTCCAATATTCCTTGTATCTTTGAAGGAATTTTGTCTTCATTTCTTCCCAAGTTTCCATAGTATCATTTCCTAGGCTCATGAACCATCTAAATGCAGCCTTTTTCAGAGTGGTAGGAAATAGTTTAAGCCTATGAGACTTAGTAGCATAATCATAACTCCTATAGAGTATGTCAAACTCAAATAAGAAGGTATTAGGATCTTCTGTGACAAGTCCATAAAACTTTGGGAGTGTTGAGGCATTAATGTTCTTGATGTTGTCAACTTCATTCTGATGGGAAATGGGGAAAGGAAAGGTTGATTGGTTAGGTCTATTCCTATTTGCATCACCCATGCCTGCTTGATGTTGTTCCAAAGAAAAATGATTCTCAAGCTGATTTTGATCTTCAAAGGAGACTTCAGAATTAGTTAGATTAGGATATGCATCAACAAAGGGTCGTGGATCTTCTTCTTATTCTTCTTCTTTTGGTAGGTTCTGATATTCAACTAGCCAGATTGGATTAGGATTGTTAGGAAGGAATCTCCCATAAGCATCCCTTCTCCTTCCTCTATGCATGCAGTATCACTCACTATCAGTCAACTCACACAAAAAATTGGTAAAGAATAGGAGGGTTCATTACTTCCTAAACAACGACATACTAAGAACAACTTAACAACTTCTAGAAACACTACAACAAGGAAAACTACCAATGACTCTAAAAGACTCCCTAGCTTAACATCATCCTTGACAATGACGCCAAAAATGTTGGCCTCCTACAATGATTTTAATAACTAAGCCTTTACATACATGACTCAGAGATTGGACATCTAATCTGAATAGCTATCCCAATCATCATGAAGGTGCATTTAACTTGTCAACCTAGGGACGTGAAATTGAAATGGGTCAGCACAGTATGTGCACTAGGAACTCAAAGTAGCCATTGCATTCTACATCTAAGAAAAATAATACTGAAAGAAAATTGCTTGAAAGGGAAAGAGACAAATGTTGAATATCAATCAACGACTATGCTAAGTTGAAATGCATAACAGGAATAAAAATTTGAGCAATGAACAAGACACTACGCTATCTACTTTGGCTATAGGAATAGTCATAGAATGGAATTCTTGTGGCTATAGGAACAGTCAATGCCAGATTTCTAACTAAGTACTAAACAACAAGTAATACTAAAATAATGCTAAACTAATAAGACAGATTACTCACCAAGTGGGCTCCCTTGGATAAGTATCCTCTAAACTAATAAGAACTCAAGTTATTGGACTGAGAACTTTATTTTATTCACTTTAAATCATGCATACAATAGAGTAATGTATTTGTATCACTGAAACTAGACAATGAGAGTACAATATCAAATTGTGCAGCTCCTGAAGAAGGAGCATCAAATCATTATTTATACTATAGCTAAACAAGGCAATCAACTCCACAACTTGGAGGATGAAATTTAGGGAAAATAGGGGAAAGTGGAGCTATGGAAGTTATGCATGCATGGAATCTAGTCAGACATGCAAGTCTAGATGCAGATCCAACACAATAGTAACAACCATGCATGCTCAATCATTAAGGTCCACTACAAGGCGGTTATGTTCAGTTGCATGAAGAATCTTTTTCCGTCGGCTGCCTTTGACTTGGAATGATTCCTTAGCTGGATGTTATGGTGCATTCTCAATTGGTGGCATCTTCATCAACTTGGCATAGTAAATCCACATGGAAAGGTCAATACGCATAATAATTGTACATCTATAACCACTCTAAGAACCATTCATTAGTCACATGCAAAATCAATATAGTTAACCCACATAATACGCCAAATGTCATTAAAGCTTGCAGAGATAGGATAATGCCAAATTTCAATTTTTTAAGGGAAACATTATGCAAATACAAACATTTAATCATCAAAGTTCATCAAATCAGCCAACAAATATACTATAGATTCTACCCAAAACTAGACAAAAAACTAGGCTCATCACATTTCAAATCCTACTTTGTATTTCACCACCTCTTCCATTTTTTTTGGCTTCCTCCACTTGAATTTTGAGACCTACTACCATTTGATTAGATTCCTCATGCTCTTTAGATAGCTTCTTATTCTCCATTTTAGTTGAGCTTCATCCCTTAGAATTTCAAGATCTTCTAAGGCACAAATAAGCTACCCTTCCATATCAATTTCAGCTTCTTCTTTACCAAGATGTTTGCCCATACCATGCTTTTATTTCATAGAATCCTTGGCCATTAAGATAAATTCTTCATTTTCTTCTTCCATTACAAGAGTACAGTCAAAATCATCATCTAAACTATCATTAGCATTAGATGAATCACTTCCTTCTTGAATGCATAGTCTCTTCTTTTTCTTCAAAACTCTTCTTTTTAGGATAATAGGTTTTCTTCAACTTATGGTCTTGTTCTTGTTCAGGGTTATCCTTCTTGTAGGGGAATTTAGAAGCATAATGTCCTATTTTACCACAGTCAAAAAATGTGAAAGGTAACTTACCTTTGTACTTGTCAAATCCTCTTCTTAATCTTCTAATGAAGTTTTCTTCTTCCTCATCAGTCTCTCCTTCTTCAGATGTGGTGGTTTCAACTTTATCTTTCTTAGGTGCCTCATCCTTTACTTTTTTGGCCACCTTGAAGGTAGATTCTTTTGTGGATTGTTTTGCATCTCCCATCCTCATATCATATGCAGTGAATATGCCATGCAACTCATTACTTAAGATTAAGTTTTTCTATTTCTCTTCCTTCCTCTATTGCTGAGATCTTAGATTCATACTTGTATGTCATTGACCTAAGAACTTTTAGTACAATGAATTATTCTTTTACTTCTCCATATCCTCTAATGGAGTTCACTTTGTTGTTAAATCTCTGAAGATAGTCTACTATCTTCTCTTCTTCTTCAATGTATCCCAAACATCTTGTGCATTCTTACAATACATAAATTTTCTATCCACAAATCTAGACAATTTGTTTATAATAGAAAACCAAGCTTTTTCATTATTCTCATAATCTCTTTCTCCAACAACATCAGTAGGAGGTGTGGCTGGTGGTATGTAACCATTCACAATAGACATCCAAATATCAAATGCTAAATATCCCAAGTATCTCTTCATCAATAAACTCTAAAATGTATAATATGTTCCATCGAACATGGGTGGCTTATTTATGGAAGAACTTTCTTGACTGGCCATTGTGTTCACAAATCCAAGAATCTACCCAAGCTAGTTAAGCTTCTCCTAGGGAACTTAGGGATCTAATACCAATTATTGGAACACAACAATCTACTGAGAGGGGGGGTGAATTAGTAGATATTGAAATTTTAATTCTTTAACCTTTAGAGCAGACTACCTCAATAAACACTTAGTGTGTAGATGGAGCATGAAATAAAAAAAATTAAACAAGCATACAAATTGACAACCCATAACACAAGATGTATGTGGAAAACCCAAGATGGGAAAAACCACTATGAGGAAATGCTACTAGGAGCTACTATCCCAATCTAGCCTCACAAAGAAACCTTGTGTTACAAATTTTAAGGGCACCAAGGAGACTCCAATCTCCTAAACAAAGCACCAACTCAGTTATCTGATGGCACCAACCTATCATATTTACAACATAAATGATTATTACAATTTTTTGATTAAGAACACAATTCAATGTTACAACTTACACTACAACTGCTCAAGTTTTTGTTGCTTCTACAACAACTCTCTTTTATGCTCTACACCCCACTGGTTCGGCTTTTCTCTTCCCTATCTTCTTTAGTGCATTATTAGTCTTCCTTAATACACCCTCATACACCTTCTATAGCTCTCTCCTTTTTCATTTTAGTGCATTCTATATCCGTCTCTTGAGCTCAGAATACCTTCTGCATTATGCACTATCTATTCTTCTCACTTCTCACATGGTTGCACTCATAAGTCAATATTCTCATCATATGTTTTGTGTAGTTGCTAACCAATTATGATTTCCTAAGGATTCTCCTCCATGATTTGGTCCTCTGTTAGGGTTCTAGGATTACTTGTTCACTATCATACAAATGCATTGAGCTACACAACATTAGTTTTTGGTTCAGAGAATTTTCCCTCATTCTCTCTCTATCAAACCCTAGGATCGGATGTACATTTAATGCATCCTTTTGATTATCTAATTTGATCTCGATCCCTATCTCTGTTGCAATTTTTGTTGCTTCTTTTTTCATCAAATATTCATTAAATTTGTCATTGATGTAGGTAGAATATTTAATTTTCACCTTTATGTCAATTTACAAGTGAAACCCTATTTACATATACTTATTCATTTGTGATCTTCACTTTCAAATCTAATTCATCGATCATCTATCTTTGCGCGATGATCCAATGTCCTTTGTTCATCATCCTACCTTTAAAATATGATCGTTAGATAAACGGTCTTTAAATATCCATGGTTGATCACATTTACTTTGGAACCATTGCCATCATGTATCGCTACTTCACTCAAGACATCCACATCTATTTCCACGATGTGAAGAGACATAGTGATCATCGTCTAATCATATACCTTTGAACCTACACCATTGATCATTCATCATGTATCGTTGTTATACATATGCCTTTATTTTTTCATCAATTATGTGAATGCACATGGTTATCACCATTGGATCAATGACCATTCAATCTACACTGTCCCCCGTTATCCCGCTAGCCAAAAGCATAGGACCAAAAAATCTTAGTGGGCTAGTGGGCAATTGAAATCTGTCTGCCTTTGACATCATTCTCCACTATCACTCAATACACATCGCTCATCACTGAAATCTTCATGTCTTAAAGATGTGTAAGTACAATGCACTAACACCCAATGATGCAATAATATTTGGCCACATATTCATGCTGATGTCATAAATCACTTTCATTGCTCATCACACAAATCATCCAAACGCTTCACTTCACAACATTGATGTGAAGTGATTGAGCGATATTTTTCCATGTGTCTACTAGACCCACTATCAACTTCATCTATCATCCAATCAAAACCTTATTTGATCACCACCATTCCCTGCTTACTTGCAAGGTTTAGATGGTACCCACCAGAAACACAATGGGCTAGCGGGCACCCTTAGATCTTCTTGATCACAACCATTGAACACTCTCTATCGCTCATTGCTAAACTTCAAGCCAACTTGAAAGATCTTTCTGCGATACATGTGACCTTAGCAAAATCCATTAGATCTGTTAACTTTGAATGTGCACCATCAAATCTCCAAAAGAACACACCATCAACACTAACCAGATGACTAGGTAATGGGGCCAATCACCAAATGAGTTTAAGAACATAAGTTACAATTTATGTGACTTGCAACCTTCAATAGGTAGTCAATGATAGAATATAAAATTTGTTAAGGTGCCATGATTGCAAACTTAGGGTTTAAATGAAAAACCCTAATTCAAGTCGACAAGGACCATAAATCATTTTTGGGCATATTATACATCCTTTGGACCTACAACTTATATTTTGAGAAGCTCTTAGAAAACCCATGTCAATTTTGGCCTTTAATACCACTTCAAATGTGTGGAAGTGTACTCTACAATTTTATGACAATAATGAAACATTCTTAGCAACTTTTGGAGCATGCACTCTTTCTTCTAGAACCAGAACCTCAACATACCATATCTCATTTAGACATCAATAGCAGAAAACCCTTTATATAGGATCATTTCCTTCTCACACCTGATCCCCTTTTGAGATTAATGACAAAAATATACTAACACCATAGGTTCCCCTATGTGAGTGAATTGTCATTTAGGAGCACTATTTATTCTTTGTGGTGTGCGTTGAGTGTTTGCAGCATTGATTGTCGGTTGATTATTTAGTGGTTGCATGGATGGTTGTTTTTTGTTTATGGTTTGGGTGTTTTCTTGCCTAGATGTAGTTAAGACCACCTTTGCATCAACAACACCATCACTAGTAACAGTTTTTTTCTTGGCCCAAAAGTGAGGCTTGTAATTAGAACTAGTGTATGGGTGATCGTCTCTTGTGTGTTTCCCTATGAGATTAGGGCTCTCTCAATATTGAGGGTCCTAGGGATAAGCTTGTCATAAGACGTGACACATTACATCTTCAAGTGGAAGGATAACTTTGATTCAACATTTGCTATGATAATCCCTACCTTTTTCTCTTCAAGAATGGGCCACTTGCTCTTACTAGCTCTTTGTCTCCACCTTTATAGGAAATTAGTAAAGGATTCTCCTTTGTTTTGATTGAGAGTGTACAACTCTTGTAATCTTACATCCATGTCAATATTGAATGAGAAATGGTCTATGGACCTATCGATTATTTCTTGAAAGTTATTAATCCTTGGAGGCAACTATGAAAACCAATTGATTGTTGGGTCTGCCAAACTACGTGGGAAGAGGTGCATCAAGTTGGAATCATTTTAGGCAACCTCCATACACATGATGTGGAATTCTTTGATCTGATCCACAAGATTCCCCCTCCCTTTGTATTTATCAAACTTAGTGACCTTACAATTGGGTGGGAAAGGTACCATTGCAATGTTTCTATCAAATGGGTATGGACACTAGTTTTATTATGTATGTGGCTTCTTTGTTTTTCCCATTTGAATATCTTGGATCTATTGTGTGAGGTCCTTGAGATGTGATGACACATCATCTTGAAGATTTGGTAGAGGAGCATATGTGGTATACCCTGGAATGGTGGATGAAGTGTAAGTGGGATTTTGATATGATGGGGTGTTATATGGTGTGTAGGGAAAATTCTAATATTGTGAAGGTGATGGTGGTAGGGGTGGAGGCGCATATGCTCATTGTGATATTGGATCCATGACATTTTCTTGGGAATTATATATAATTCTTGTTTTTTGTTGTGTAAGCATTTTTTATTGTTGGGCATATTGTTGTGTGAGAAATGCTTATTGATGGGATTGTTGTTGGGTCTATTATTGTTGTTGCGTAATTAAGGCTTGTTGTTGAGCTTGTTTCTATTGCAATGCTTGTTGTTGGGCCTATTGTTATTTTTGTGCAATTAAATCTTGTTGTTGATCTTGCTACTGTTGCAATGCTTGTTGGTCGGCATCTTGTGCTTTTTGAAAAGCTAGAGCATGAGCTTGTTGTTGTTGCATGACTTGCTGATATGCTTGTTGTTGCAAATATTGAGCTTGAGCTTGTTGTTCTTGCAACATAGAAGTGTTTTATATATGAGATGGATTTTGAGTGATCACGGTGTGAGTAGGTTATGGATTGATGGTGAGTGGTTGGGGGTTGTTTTGTGCTATCATTCCTTATAAAATTATCGATTGAGAGAGAGGAATGTAGGTTTGGGGCCCCATTAGATTTTGCATGATTTGGGGGACCAATGGTAAAGATGATGATGACGCCATTTGGTATTGCGATGTCAATGGAACATTCTGATCTTGGATCAATTGAAATCTAGAAGGGTTCGCTTGACTGATGTGTTGAGGGTTACCTTTTTGTGTTTGATGTGGGACCAAGGTATTACCTTGGTTGATGGGAATTGTGATCAATGTGTTGTTTTGATTTGGATTGATGATAGATGGGGTTGATGTGTTTTGTGAAACCAATTGGTTTGATGAGCCAATTGGGTGATTGGATGAATATTCCCCTTGTGTTAAGGGTTGATTTTGTGTAAGGGTGTTGACTTTCCCTTGTTTTTTGTTTGAGGTACTTGGTTCATAGTACCTTGTGTAATGTTAGGAACACTTGGGGTACTCATGGTGATGGATGAATATGGTTTCACTCAAAA
Organism: Sequoia sempervirens; assembly: GCA_007258455.2. Classification (NCBI taxonomy): domain Eukaryota; kingdom Viridiplantae; phylum Streptophyta; class Pinopsida; order Cupressales; family Cupressaceae; genus Sequoia; species Sequoia sempervirens. Next base: position 241,374,123 of record VDFB02075321.1, on the reverse strand, counting down.
TGTTGAGGTTATCATAGTGTTATGGAATGTACGTGGTACATATGTGTAGAAGATTTTGTGGAATGGTCATGTTGTGAATACACAAAGTTGTATTCATTCCTAGACATGAAGTGAGACCAATGTTGGTTCCTAGTCTAGTTGCAAGACTAGATGTTAAGGGTTGACTTAGTATGTTTAATGAAGATGGTTGAATGATATATTGAGTCAAACCTTGTGCCAAGGGTTGTGTTATAGAAGTTTGAGGTTTTGAAGGCACATTTCCTAAAGTTTGATGATATTGTTCATAATCATGGAGTTCTTCCTTAGTAAGCTCAAGTGGGTTGTTTGTGACATCTTCTACCTCATATCCTTTGTCTAAATGAGTTTTTTGTTGTTGTGAGGGGGTAGAATGGATCCTTGGATAAAATTCTTGTGGATTTAGATCACTTGTGGTGGATGTGGTTTTGGTTTTCTCTATGTTTCTCTTGTGTTGTGACCTTGTTGTAACCATGAATTGTGGGTCAACTATGGGAGAGGTGTGTTGAGATTTATAGTGTTGAAACTCTCTAGTTGACTCAAATTTTGGTAAAAGGGACCCTCTAAGTTGTTTTGGACTAAAGATGTGAATGGAAGATGAAAAGGGTGAATTATATGGGGGATGAACTTTCTAAACTTTTGGACAACACTTTTGACTATAGGTTTGATTGTTTTGATGTCATGGATTTAAAGGTGTCAATGAAATTGTAAATCTTTAAGGTAGAATTGTGACCTTTAAGATAAACTAGTCCAAAAAATGTGATAACTAACTCAACTAAGTGTATGGAAAAGGATCCATTTCACACACAATGTAGCTAAGTTAGGGTATTGGTTTGATAAATGTCTAAGTCCAAAGTTTTGATGTGTCCAATAGTTTTCCAAAGTTGTTCGGTGAAGTGTGATGAAAAATGTGTGAAGTTGGATGAAATTTTTTGACCCAAAATGTTAACCTAAAAGGGACCTTTGTTTTACAAGACCAAGGTAGTGAGAAACATGCTATACCTTTAAAGTGATAAAACCATAAGAACTCAATGATTTTGGTAATAGAACCCATTGATTTTGACAATAGAACTCAATGATTTTGACAATATAACTTGGACTCAATGTTTTGTAATACTTTCCTTGTCTCAAATTTTCTTGTGTTCAGGGAGTCAATGTTTGAACATACATGAATGTGTGGGTTCATTTTATTTAATATTTTCTTAAGGGATATTGTTTCATTACCACATCAAGAAAGTTTTAAGTAATGTTCACACTAACATTGTCTATGTCTAAGCAACCCTCATTCCACAAAGTCCATTATGTGAAAATCAAGAAGCTAAGCCCATAGTTCCCTATGTTAACTTTGGAGAGTGTGAATGAAGATATGAGTCCTAATATTTAAAATCCTCTAAAGATAGAATCCTTAGGGATAAGTAGTAATATAGGACTCCTCAAAAGGTATTCACACTTTTCAAAGTGTTTGAAATTTGATGAACATGTTGATGTGTGTTTAAGATGTTTTTAGAACCAATCATTGTGTTAGACTGAGTTACAAGCAATATAACATCCCTAGCTCAAGTGGGTATGTTCTTCTTAGTGGGCTTGCCTCATCCCCTTCATAGTAGAAGAGATGATTTTACATGCAATTTAGGAAAGAGTGTAGAGGTATGTTAAGAATGAACTCTTAACCTCTACACTTCAACAAAAATCGGACATGGCAAGTAACTTCTTGGAATCTAAGCTCCAATGTGCCACTTTAAAGAACTCTTTGGAAGGAAAAAGTTGGCCACTACTTAAACAAGGTTCTTAATGAAAAAAAATGAGAACATTTATTGTTTCACTACCATCCGCTAGCCAGTTAAGGCTCTTCAACCGATCCCTTCCAATTAAGGAGAGGGATTGGATGCAGCATGTTGACACCTCAAGGTTGAAGTTACTTTCTCATGATTTCACAACCTTTCATATAGCCCACTGGTAAATGTGCTTCAAGAACTTGCCTATGAGTTTTCTGTTGTAGGATGTATCTCATAGTAATTTCTCTCTTAAGGTTGACACAAAGCATGAAAGTATACTTAAGTATTTCTCTTCACCACAAATCATACAAAGTGCAAGGGGAGTGGATACATACTACAAGTGCACACAAGCAATGAAAGTACACTTGAGTGTTTCTCTTCACCCAAGATTGCACAAAGTGCAAGGGGAGTGGATACGTACTACAAGTGTATACAAGAAAAGAAAGAACTCGTTAATTTTAATCCCCCAAAGAAAAATGAATTCATTTTAAGCACTAATGGAAGTGTTTGATTTTTTTGTCCAATTTTAATCGATATTGCAGAATGAGGATGTGTGGGTCCAATTTTAACCAACTTTGAAAGTAAATTTCAAACCCAATGGAAATTTAGTGGTCCTAAAACATAAAGAAAAGTATCATATGATAGGTTATAATTTTCCCACAAGTGTCAAAATACCTTTATAATAACTAGAACTAAGAAAATTCGAAAAATCAAAATTTTCAATTTTTTTTGATTTTTTCTATGTTCTAGTAAATTGCAATTTCAGAGGCTTTCGAAGTGGAATTTGGGGTTGAAACTTGCAATGATCCCTAGATATTGACTATTGAAGGCACTATTTTTTAGGGATTTAATTAGTACTCTTGGAGACCTTTCCAACCGTGCAAACAAATTCAAATTTCGAGCATCGAGTAGAAAGTCATGACCCCAATAAGTTGGGGTAAATAATTTCCTAGTTTTTTACCAAATCTACAAAAAAAATTAACCTCACAAAACAAAACCAAGAGTTAGTAGAGTGTTAGAGAGCATATGAAGTCAAAAAATTAAATCACATGTGAAAATTAGCTCTTTGTTTTTTTTACCAATAAAAAGCATTGTTGATCAGAAAGGTGTCATTGTAATTGACAAAGGCCTCACCATAATTCAAAGGTGTCACTATGGTGAAGTTTTGAAACTGTCGCTTTGTAGAAAATAGTGATGACAAAGGCATTGCTATATCAAAGGTGTCGCCATTTTTAAATCTACGATAAATCCAAAATTTAAAAGTGTCACTAAATTAAAATGCGTCACTAGATTTAATTTTAAGCGACGTTGTAATTCCTACAAAGGCATCACTATATGGTGACGCTTGAAAATGGCATCATTGTAGCCTCCAAACACATCATTGTATCTGCAAAATCAAGAACATAATAATCTAAAGAGAAATTCATCAGATTCTATTAGTATATCCCTCCTTGTAGCACCAAAATGTGACCATAATCATAATATGAACTAAATATGCTAGATCCAAATGAATTTAAAGCCTATTTAATCCCTTAAGCCATGATCCCAATGAGATATTAAAAATTTCAAAGAACAAGAACCCATTAAAGTAAACATGAAAAACATGAAAAACATAAAGGAAACCTATTTGATGACCTCAAATATTATCCCATTGGGGGAGTGGTGTCACATTGATGTGGAATGGCGACCCTTTACCAATCCCTTGGATAATATGAGTTGCTCCAATTGAATTTGTTGATGAAAACTGGTGAAACTAATGATATATGAATGAAACATGGATATAAAACTAGTTTAACATGATGAATATGAGTGCTAAATGCTAAAATGTTTGATAAAGATGAATTCAATCTATGCTAGATGCAAACAACATTACAAAATACAAGACATGGATGCAAACTATGCTAAAATGCATGCAAACTAATGTAAAATGGAAGCCATTAATGGATGCTTAAGCTAATATGGATGAATATTAAATTAAAATGCTAAAAAGTGCTCAATATGGATGCAAGTGAGTATTAGTTTCAACAACATAACTTTTCTATCAAAAGATGGATCCATTTGTCTCCAAATGGTGAAGTATTCATAGGAGAGAAAATAAAAATCAAGGGCTCAGATTGATTTGATCAATCAATGGTCAATAATGAGTGAAGGGTGAAACATAGATCAAGGATTCTCATCAATGGATGAGAATCAAAGATCACATGGATTAAAGAAATATAAAGGGATGAGAATGATTCAAACACACTTTGTAACAACTTTGAAAGTTTGTTACAAATTTTGTTTGAAAGAATATTCCATTTTGGAGCCAAATACGAAAGGAATATTCCCTATGCAAGTGGATGGGTGAGGAAATTATCAATTTAGTAATTAAAACCTGATTTTAATGTGCAAGATGAGGAATGTGAGAATATTCATTAAATTATTGATTTATTTAATGAAACGATCATGCAAATATGATATTTAATTAAATAGTTTAGGGTTATTTAATTAAATAAGAGGACAAGTTAGGGGTTAAATTAAATAATTTGATTTGTTCAATTTAATAGGATGAAATGTTAGTGTGAGAGGGGTGAATTAACCTAATTAGATCAATTAGATTAATAGATGAAAATGAGGCATTTAATCAAATAAATAGGTTAATTTAATTAAATAGGCCAAAAAAGGATGAAATTCAAGATGAAATGAAGTTAGTGATCAAATTCAAGTGTGTAGTATCATTCGGGACTTTTTTAAGTGTCTACAATATTGATGATGAGATCAAGGCCTATGAAATCAATGGTAAAGAAAGGTATACTCTTTTAAGTGGTCTTTCTGATTCTAAACTTGTGAAAGTTATGAATTTGAAAAATGCTAAAGAGATTTGGAAAAAGGTGGAAAGAGTTTATGAAGGATATGATAAGGTCAAGTAAGCTAAGATGCAAAATAAAAATATCATATGTGAGTACATGTGGATGTCAAAAGATGAAAAAATTACAAGTTGCGTGCATAAGGTGGATGAAACTATCAACTCCATCAGAGGTCTTGGTCGAAAGCTTGAAGAAGAAGTGGTAAAGAAGGTACTGAGAACTCTTCCTAAAGCTTATAGTCATAGAGTTTTTGCTATTTAGGAAGCTTAGGATTTAATAAAATATAAAATATATTAGTTGTATGGTGCTTTGTAGGCTTTTTAAATGAGAGAATTTGGTCCAAGTAACGTAAAAGTTGAGACTAATTTTAAGGCTAGAAAATCAAAAAAGACTAAAGAATCATATCAAGAGGATCTTGATGATGTAGAAGCAAACTTTTTGAGGAGAATGAAAAAGGGTACTCGAAAGTAAAGAGATAAGTTATGTTTCAAATGTTTCAGTTGAGGAAAGATAGGTCATTATGCTTCAATATGTCCAAACAAATCTTTGAAAGACAAGAACAAGTTGAACAAAGGTAAAACAATTAGGAAAATTTATTTAGTTATAGAAGATGCCAGTATATGATGATGAATCTGACTATACAGATGATGAGGATAGTGAATGCTTGTTCATGGATATAAATGTTGAATCTAATTTTGCTAACTTTGAGAGCTATATGAAGGAAAATGCTCTGAAAGTAGGTCACAATGCTAAAGGAACTATGGTGAATTCCTTTCATTCTAGAGAGGAAAATAACTACTAGATCATTGATAGTGGATGCTAAAATCATATGAACAGTGATTTTTTTTTTTTTGTTAAACTTAAGAAATATGAAGGACATCTAGTTAAGTTTGGTGATGATACATCTACTAAGATATGTGGAAAAGGTTCAATCTATTTTGATGGAAAGCATAATATAGATGATGTTCTTTATGTTAAGGGTCTAACACATAACCTCTTGAGTGTTGGAAAAATGTGTAGTAAAGGATATAATCTCATGTTTCAAGATGATGGATGTGAGATCAGAAAAATCTCTCAAACTATGGTTACTTCTTAAAGAAGGAAATATGGAAATGTGTATCAACTTTTGGGTGTTGATGGTCATTGCTTTATAACTAAATTTAATAAAAGTTGGCTATGAAATATATGAATTTGTCACAACAATTTTGATAACCTAGTGAGGAGCAGTTCAATTCAAGTTGTGAGAGATATACCAAAGATTACAAAGCCCATCAATGTTGTTTTTAAGGAATGTCAAATTGGGAAGAAAGCAAGAAGTTTCAAAGTTAAAGAACAATCTACTACTAGAATATTTGATGCAGGGGCATCCATGTGGAGGAACCCTAGTTTGAAATTTCAAACTTTCTGTTAGATTTTAAATGCTCATGGTTGGGAAGTGGAGCTTCATAAAGGCTCTAAATTTGGAAAATGTGTAAGGATTCTAAAAATAATGTAAGGGATGGATTGGTGCATTTAAAGTTTTTGGTGATTTCTTCTGGAAGAGGGGAATCGTGGCATTTCTATGTGCACCTATTTTTGTGTAGATTTTGAAAATAGCTTCAAGATTCCATCATTAACAATCAGTCTTTCCTATTTCATTTATAATTCCATTTTGTTACCTTTGGGATACTCCTATCAATATTTCAAATGGCATCGATCATAAAGAGGAGAGGGGGTTTTTGCTAGAGAAAGATCATATACGGGGGTGTGTGGGTCTACTGAAAGTTGGAACAGGCCCAAGGTGATTTGGGGGTTTTATTTCTTGCATAGTGAGAAGAACCAACCACATAGGAGTGGGTGTGAGAGGCCTATAGGAGGCTGTGATTGGGAAGGGAGTGAAGGTCTGCATGGGAAATAAGGGAGTGCATGGGTAGCAACAAGATAAGTTGGAATGTGAAAAGACTAAATGAGAAATTGTGACTTGGTTGTTGGATGAGAATAGAGCAAGAGTTGCATAGGGGGACAGGGTAAAAAATGAGCTGTCCTATGATAGGAGAGTAGATTGAATTGTTAATAAACATTATCCATCATAGTTAAAATAAAATGTTGTAGTTCAACTATAAGGCATGAGTTGTTTTATCTGCATCAGTGGTATCAGAGTTAGAATATTCTGAGTGTGTAGGAAGATTCACTAGAGGGAGGCAGCTTGCACTAGGGTCGAGATTGTAGGTGTTGGGAAAATGTATGAAAGAGGACTCCCACATGGTTGGGGTAGAGTTGGAGTTAGAGGTAGAGGAAGGGGTGAGAATTTTGTTTGTGATGATGATTTTAGAGCCTTGAGAAGGCAAGTTGAAACCTTACAAGAAGAGATTAGAATATGGTTTGCAATAATAAGGGATATAGTGAGTGATGAAGAAGAAGAGAGTTTGGATAATGCTAGCCAAACAAGTGAACAAAGAAATGCAACATCAGTAGCCAATGATCCATTTCTAGTTGCATTATCAAAGATAGGAAAGAGACCCAAGATTTATGTTCCTACATTTCGTGGAAATTCAAATCCAGAAGAATTGGTAGATTGGTTGAATGATATGGAAGAATATTTTGAGTTTGAGTAAATAGGAGATCCAAATAGAGTGAGGTTTGCTAAAACCAAGCTAAAAGGACATGTTTCAATTTGGTGGAGAGAAGTCCAATTAGAAAGAGGAAGAAAAGGAAAAGAAAGAATCACAAAGTAGGAAAAAATGGTGGAGAAAATGAAGAGATAGTTCATTCCTATAGACTATGAATTAGATCTACTCAAGAAGATGCAATGATTGAAACAAGGAGCCAAGACAGTAAAAGAGTATACAGAGGAGTTTCAAAAAATCCTCATTAGAATTGGGCATGTTGAAGCAACTAAGGAGAAGGTGGAAATGTATATTAATGGTTTGAGGGCAAGCATACAAGAATAAATGACTTTGGTGAGAGTCCTTATGATGGAAGATGCATAAAAAATTACCTTAAAGATTGAAGAGAAAATGAACAAAATATTTGAAAATAACCAAAGAGAAAGAGGCCAAGATGGAAAGAAAGAGAGAAGATCACATGGAGATTGGGATGAGGATTCAAACCAGAAAAATCAAGAATTTGAAGAGCATGTCAACAATAAAAATTAGAGGGAAGATGACTTCTACCTTTGTGGACAAAACTCCAGAGGAAGAGGAAGGTCAGGTAGAGGGTTTGGAAGAGGAAGCTACAAGATAACTTGTTATGAATGTGGAGAAGGAAATAAAGTATATGAATGTCCAAAACATGGAAACACAAGAAGAAGAAATGAAGGAAAAGTGAGAGTTGCAAATGTTAATGAGGATGTTGAATCATCACAATCAGAGGAAGATGAAAGAGCTGAAGTCCTAGTGACAAGAACGGCATTGGTGAGTGAAGATGATGCATTTGATCAAAGAAAGAACCTATTCAAGACAAGATGCAAGTGTCAAGAAAAGGTATGTAATGTTATTATAGATAGTGGGGGTATTGATAATCTCATTTCTGAAGAGATGTTGCATAAATTGTAGCTTGAAAGGAGGCATCCACATCCATATATGATAGCTTGGTTACAAGATAACAAGAAAGTTTTGGTCAGCAAACAAAGCTTGGTAAGTTTAATATTGGAACATATTATGATGAGATAATGTGTGATATTATTCCTATGAATGCATGTCTTGTTTTGTTAGGGAAGCCTTGGAAATTTGACAAGAGAGAAGTGCATGATGGATATACCAATGTTTACTCATTGATGAAGGATGGAGTGAAACATAAGTTGAAGCCATTGCATGGTGTGATGGAAAATGTATGTAGCAATGTGAGAGTTTGTTTAGTAGATGATATAGATAGCATGAAGCATGAACATGTTATTTTTTCTAAAGCTAACCAAGAAGAAGTTGAGAAGGAAGATTTGTTGAAGCATATTGAAGCTGTTGATAGAGAATGGGAAGTGTTGATTTCAAGTGGGACAAAGGTTGCTGAAAAGGGTAAAGTAAAATCATATTTTCATGTACTCTTTGAGGTAAATGAGTCTAAAGAGATAGAGGAAATAATTGCATCCATTGATAACCTTGATAAAGTCAAAATTGAAAAGCATGATGAGAAGGTAAATGAAGAAGTTTCTAGTAAATATTTGGTTGAGAATAGTGCTAATCAAGGTCCCTTGATGAGTGACCATGAATCCTTGTTAGGAAATGTGAAATTTGAGTCTCTTGATTATTATACAAATGTTGTCTTTAGTGAAGGAAACTAGGTTGCAGCATGTCTTACAAAGGGCATTGAAATAATGAAAATTCATAAAGGAAACAAGGTGGAAGGAGAAGGAAAAGGTAACACATCGAATGAGGTAAGGGAAGATATTTGTTTTGTTAAAGGGGAAGGTATAAATTCAGTTGTTTATTTTGATTTTGATAGACTATGTTGGTGGGAAGTTCAGTGTAATAATTTAAATCTTATAAAGTTTAGAAGTAGAATAAGAATGGAAGGGAATAATATTGAGAGGTTGCAAGAAGTGAAGAACAGGAAAATTCCAATAGACAAAGTAGAAAAGTGGATCCAAGACAAACATAGGATCTACAAATTTTTTTGAGTTCAACTCAAGAAAAAAAATTCTTCTACCATGGGTGTCTGATCTAGGGGCATCCACGTGGAGGAACCCTAGTCTGAAATTTCAAACATGTCATTAGATTTTAAATGCTCATGGTTGGGAAGTGGAGCTTCATAAAGGCTCTAAATTTGGAAAATGTGTAAGGATTTTGAAAATAACATAAGGGATGGATTCGTGCATTTAAAGTTTTTGGTGATTGCTTCTGGAAGAGGGGAATCATGGCATTTCTATGTGCACTTGTTTTGGTGTGGAGTTTCAAAATAGCTTGAAGATTCCAGCATTAACAATCAGTCTTTCCTAATTCATTTATTATTCCATTTTCTTTCCTTTAGGATACTCCCATCAATATTTCAAATGGAATCGATCATAAAGCAGAGAGGGGGTTTTTGCTGGAGAAAGATCATATATGGGGTGTGTGGGTCTGCTAAAAGGTGGAACGAGATCAAGGTGATTTGGGGGTTTTATTTCCTACATAGTGAGAATAACCAACCACATGGGAGTGTGTGTGAGAGGCCTATAGGAGGCTGCGATTGGGAAGGGAGTGAAGGTCTGCATGAGAAATAAGGGAGTGCATGGGAAACAACAAGAGAAGTTGGACTGTGAAAAGACTAAATGAGCAACCATGGCTTGGCTATTGGATGAGAAAAGAGCAAGAGTTACGTAGGGGAACATGGTAAAAAAAAAGCTCTCCTATGATAGGAGAGTAGATTGAATTGTTAATAAACATTATCCATCGTAGTTGAAATAAAATGTTGTAGTTTAACTGTAAGGTATGAGTCATGTTATCTGCATCAATATTGGATTTGGTGCATATAAACCTTTGTGGTCCTACCACAGTAAGAAGTTTTCAAGGTGATTGGTATTTCATGCTACTAATTGATGATTATTCTAGAATTACATGGGTTAATTTTCTCAAAGAAAAATCAAAATCTCTAGATAGTTTAAAGAATTCAAAGTTATGGTTGAGAATGAAATGGATATGAAAATAAAACGTGGTGCAATCACGGATGGAGGGTTTAGAAAGAACAATCCAACCATGCAATTTTGAGTCAACAAAATGAAAATAACATAGGAAAATATTCTGTAAATATGAATCTTTATTGAATTGACAATGATACATGCATCATATGCTTCATGGGTGAATAATCAGGGCTCACAAGCCTGCTGCAAGGGTATTCAACATTACAACTAGCCAAAGGAATAATTACAGCCCCACAATGGGATGATGCAAAAATCTAACTCACTAACTATCACTTACTGAATGAATCCTTCCAAATGATTACAAATGCTCTTAAATATGATTCTCTAGATCCAACAAAGGTCTGCATTAGCCATAAGGGTTTATAAAACCCGATGAATGATCAAACATGAAGGTTGGCCTCAAAATATAAAAGATAGTTCTTCACAAAATTAAATGAATTGTGAATCTCCAAGATAGATCCCATTGGACCCAAAATTCTTGTAAGGTGTCCCATTAAGCTCCACACATTCTAGAATATGTCTGAACTAAGAAATCTAGACCAGGTCGACCCTAAATGCTCTAACTATGAATTATAGTGAAATTCTAAGAGTGATAACTTTCGGTAGATAAATGCAAATAATCAAAAATCTAGATATGTTGTATATGACTTTGTGTAGATGCTATATCCTTCTCTATGGGCTGAAAAACAATAATGTAGAGAAATTTAGAATGAAATTATGAAACTACTAAAGACTGGAATACAAGAAAATAATTTTTTTTTTGGTTGATACAAGATTACTTTACAACTAGAGATGCTCCTGCATCTGACACCCGAGGTTGGAAGAAAAGTGAGTCCCTCACTTTCTAGAGCTTAGAGAAAAACCAAAGTGGTGCACCTTAGCCTAAGATATCCATGATGAATCCTCCACTAGTCTACCTTTCCACTTCACTAGATATTCTTGTACTTGTTCCTAGCACTCCTTCCAATTTTGGTATCTAAGATCTACTCAATTTTCTTTGGTTCTTGATGTGGTAACTACTCCTTGAAATCTACTTCCTTGCTACTAGCACTTGAATATCCTTCATGATACTCATATATATCTACAACATCTAAAATAGGTGATATACCCAATGTCTTCGGTAACTTCACTTTGTATGCATTTAAGGAATCAAACTTATAATCTTACAAGGTCCAAAATTCCTCATCTTTAGTTTATTGTATGTTCTTACTAGAAATATTTTCTTCTTGAGATATACCATCACTTTATCTCCAAAAAAAAATTCCTTATGTCTCCTTCTCTCATCTACCTTCTCCTTATACTTATTGTTCATGTCTTCCAAATGCTTTTGGACTTGATTATGCAATGTATCCATGAATTATATGAACTCTTTGGCTTATGCACTCCTCTTATCCTCCAAAATGATGTATCTTATTTCTACAAGTCCTCTAAGATGTACTCCAGTTACAATCTCAAATGGTGTTCTCCCTATACTCCAGTTCACTAAATTATTGTATGCAAATTCTACTTGCAATAGAACTATGTCCCAATTTCTTGACTTATCTCCAACCAAACATCTCAACAAGTTACCTAAAGTTATGTACCACTTCTATTTCCATCCATCTACAAGTGATATGTTGAACTAAATTTTAGGTTTTCCTTCATCTTCTTCCACACTGTTCTCCAAAAGTATCCAATGAACTTGGTGTCCCTAGCTGAAACTATACTGTTAGGTGATCCATGCAATCTAACAATCTCCTTGAAAAATAAGTTAGCAACATGCACACCATCATTAGTCTTCTTGCAAGGAATGAAATGTGCCATTTTAGAAAATATATAAAGTACTACCATTATAAAATCATGTTCTCTCTGTGTTCTTGGTAATCCTAATATGAAATTTGTACTTATATCTTCCCAAGGTCTCTCTGGTATTGTCAAAGTTTTATACAATCCAATATTCAGACTACTATCTTTTGCAACTAGAAAATTTTGCAACTTTGAACATAATTCCTGACATCCTTATATATCTATGACCAAAAATAGTGTTCACTCACCAAAGTTACTATATTTTCCACACCAAAATGTCTTGCTAATCCTCTACTATGTTTCTCCTTGATCAAATTCTCCCTCATTGAACTCATCAAACTACACAAGTTTCCTTTGAACAACATATCTTCTTGAATGAAATAGTCCAAACATTGGCTTTGTTCTATCAATACTAGTTCCTTACATACTCTTCAAGCTTCAGTAAAATCTATATCATCCTCATACATGTGCTTCAATTCTTCAAAACCCAATACTTTTATTCTTATCTTTGTCAACATATTTTTTCTCCTACTCAATCTATCTACAATTTTTTTGACTTTCCACTACTATGATTCAACACAAAGGTATAAATATACAATAACTCAACCCATCTCATATGTCTCTAATTTAGCTTCCCTTGACTATTCAAATATTGCAAACTTGAAGATCAGTATACAACATAAATTCCTTAGGAAACATGCAATCTCTCCACTTCTTCAAGGCTTGAACTATGGAATAAAATTCCTGGTCATAAACTGAATATCTCCTTCTGGAATCATTCAAATTCTCACTAAAATAAGTTATAGGTCTCCCTTCTTGACTTAACACTTCTCCTATTGTATTTCCACTTGCATCACAATCAACTTGAAATACTTTGTCAAAATATAGTAATGCTAACATTGAATTCTCTATCACCTTCTGCTTTAATAATTTGAAACTTCTTTGTGCTTTGAATGTCTACTTAAATTTTAACACTCGAGAGATGATGTTCATCTAACCACATCATTTTCCAAAACTCATTACATTCAAAATATGATAAAAGTAAAGGGTGCATAGATCAATATCTTTCCATAAATGCTCAAAAGGAAAATTCAGTAATAAATTTTCATTCCATGTATACAAAAGAAGTAAATTGTACTATCAACAAAGATCTTTCCAATGATACATATGTAAATTCCATTTGCATATCAATGAGTTTGCATAAATTAATTCAAGTTTCAATTACATCATTAACTTTCAATCAATACATTTATTTCAATGTTACATCAAAACTTTCATTCCAATACATCTATTTCAATGTTACAATACTGAATTTCAAATAAAGTTGCATTTACAAGTGGGCTTTACAAGCCATTCAAAATAATACATGAATATATTTATAGCATGTGAACCTCTGAACCTCAACAGTCATCACACCACTAGTCTTCTTGCAAGCTAGGGCCAAGAGTGTGATTAAGGCACCTTTTCCGCCCAACCACGAAGTAAAAGACTTCCCTAGGTTTCTTCCTAGCTCAAAGAAATCCTTGGCCCTGCATGAGGAGCCTAGCAACTTGAAATAAAAAATGCAGGAGGGAACTCTCAATGCAAGCTTGATGCCTATATGCATTCCTAACATGAGCATCACACATTTCTTGTAAATAGGAGGTGGCAGAGACTTATATCCATTTAGTTCTAGGCTTTTAATTCCATCTATTTCAATGGTGCATGTGCTTGGCCAAGCACAAATAAAAACAAATGATAGTTTTAGAAAAGGTAAAACTACCATCTCTGTGGGTCCACCTTCGGCATCTTGTCCCAGAAGTTTCTGAAAAATACAGTAAATAATGCATTTTCTATCTAAGTTTTCCTTCAATTATACCCATTTCTAATTCAAAAGTAATTCCATCATTTTCCAATGCTCACACAAAGATTACCAAAATAAATTTTCAAACATATGTAACGCCCCGCTAGGCAACCCCAAAGGAAACTAAGATGTCTCACAATTATGACAATTTTTTTTTTAAATAACTAACATGTACTGTATATAACAAATCCATTGAGGTTACATGACTGCAATACTTTTTGTATCATCATCATTACATCACATGAAAATGGAAAATACACAAAAACTTAAAATTACATTTCACAAGGATAACAATATTACAATGTTGCTTCACATCATGAATGGGAAGAGTACAAAAACATGAAATATTACATCATAAATATATGATTACAAAGTTGCAAAGCTGAATCCAACTCTGATACAACTCCAGAGTCACTGCAAAGGTATAATTCTTCACTTCTCGATCGACGCCTGGGGACCCAATGAGGTGCATAGCACGTTCCAACCAACCACGTGGACCCAAAGGCCCACCCCCTGTGCTAAGAGATGACAAGAAGGACCCCAACGATAACCATCAAACAAAACAAGGATTCAAGACTTCACAACAAGAACCACAATAACATAAGGCAATCTCGAGCACAAGATATAACCAACACAAGATGTGCCCAACATAAGAAATAACCAATAAAGCATCAACATACAAATTCCAACATCTGCTTCCAGAGGCCCAAGAATAACTTAGAGGGAAACAAAGCATACATGGTTGTTAAAGGGTGGAGTGTCATTGTAATGTTGCATGGGTTACCCTGGTGAATCTTCCTAGGCCCCGGCCCCCAACTTGGGTTACCCTGGTGACCTCTTATGAAACCCGGCCCCACATGCAATCCAATGCGGAATCAATTACCTTTCATAAAGACAAGATAACGATCTTGCCATTCCAGGCCTTCTCGACTCATCCCCAAGTCTGAACTAGCCCTTGAGATCATTGAGCGAGGCATAATTTATCTAGTTAAATGTTTTAGACTACCTAATGTATTGATTTAGTTTTCACTGATTAAACTAACTCCACATGAGTTACCCAGGCACCACTTTGTGTGCTGGCCCCCATGAAGAGCCACTCCCCTAGTAACAACATATCTCAAAACACAAAAAGGAAAGCCATTTGCTCAAGAAACCTAATCCAATAAAATAACTGCACCAAGTGAGGCATGCACCATCTCACACTAGAGCTTCAAAGTAATGAAAACCACATTCAAGTGCAAGGCTCAAAGCCACATAAAAACAATCCAAGTGCACAATCAACCATTATCAAAGTAAAAGAATCATTTCCCACCCACTTACAGGTGAAGTAACATAAACTACAAATAATTACATCAAGCCTAATATGGGTTACCCAAGGCAATCCTCCTAGGTCGTCGGACCCCCCTACCAACTCTTGCAAGAAGAAGCCATAGACCCCTCTATCCTCTGGAAGACTAAATCACTAACACAGTAGTTTCCCCATGGCAGCATCATCAAGATCTCAAAAGACTATCAACAACCACTTTACATGACTGACTCCTACTTTAGAACAATTTACAAAATCATCTGATCCCAAGGTCAAGCATGTAACTCAATACAACCAAACAATCAAGCATAGTAACCAAAGAAATATTCCTTAAACAAAGTATTATTTCCACATACTTTCCACTCATAAGACTTAACCAAACAATCTTTAAGTAATCAAAACTAAGAAACGTAATTTTACTTAACGAACCCTAATTCACAAATATATGTGCATATATATATATAATTAACTCAATTCACTCCAATTAAATGCTCACTTATAAACTAATCTTTTGCATATCGAAAACATTTTTTTTTTTATTATCCAAGATATAGTATAATGGTATATTTTCACAGAATGCAGTTTCAATACAATATCAATTACAATATGACAACATATAAATTTAGACATATATATAATATAAGTATATTCATTTATACTCAAATTTTGTTCAAAGAAATATTCATCATATACAGCCATAAGACATTCCCATTCAACATTATAATCATGATCTTGAAGGAGTATTGTATTCTTAAGAAGGTAGAAAATGCATCAAATTGAAAACCCATTATAATTATTGAATATAGACCTTAAATAAAAGAAACTACAATATATAATTATACATATCAGCATATGAAGTAGCTTAGAGTCTGAAGGAAAAATTAGAGATTTTTTTTAATCAATTAATGATAATAGTGTATATTCTTGATTCTAGAAGGGGTATCTTCTTGTTGTTTTCTTTAATCTAGAATATCTTTGTCAAGAACAGACAACCTTGACTGGGTATCCATATTGATGGCAAAACCCAAACTGACAGGAATGTTTACACTTTCTGGCAGGGGTTTCTTTGTATCAATGTTAACACAGAGTTGAGCATAATTTGAAACAGTTTGTTGGAGTGTGAGTTCAAAGACAAGTATTATATCTTCTCCAATATCTTAATCCACTTTTGAATCCCACTGACCTCTTAATTAAATCATTAAATTGCATGAAACTTCAAAGTGATCTCTACTCAAAGTTTGAGAGGATGATGAAAATGAAAAATTGTAACATGCGAGGCACAACCATGTAAATTTTAGTGACTCAAGAGAAACTTCAGCTTATGAAAACAAAGCCAAATAGACTAGTAGACTTGTGGATCATACGAAATGCACACAAGGTAAGGTACTGTAGACATCCAAATTTGGACACTTAATTTATCCAAATTTGTCACTTTTCATCTAAACATCCTCTTATCCGAGTTAATTAAGTAATATTACTATTATTTAATTAATATCTTTAATTCTGCCAAAACCCTAAGGTATTTAATTAATAATTAAATATTAAATACATTACACTCCGTAATCCCCTTTTCATCAAATAAATTAAATAAATATTACATTTATTTAATTTCTCACATGTCATTTTCATCTAATCCTAATCCACTTCCTAATCTCTTCATTAAGGATGTGCACATGCCTAATCCTTGATTAGGATGTGTCACATCCTCCAACTTTTGCAAGTTGGCTTTTAATCCTAATTAACCCCTAATTATCCTCTAATTACTAATTAGTTAAACCTAATTAGTACCTTAGTCAACTCTCCCCATCCCCCAAGGAATTTTTAATTCCTTTTTATTCATCCCATGTCTCTCTCCTCCCCATATGAATTTTTAATTCACATTTTGTTCTTCCAAGGCTTCTAGAACCTTGGACTTGTCACAATCTCCACATGTGACCAAGTCCCACCTTTTTGGAGCCCACCTTTTATCTTTTAGACTTTCCTAAGAATGTGAATTTTTAATTCACACTTATTTCCCCAACCACCTTTCTTTTTCCCATGTAGATTTTTGAGGAATTCTAAAATTCCTCAAAAGTCCCTTTCACTCCCACTTGGGGACAAGGAATCCCATTTTGAGGAAATCCTCTCACTCCCCAAGGTGCTTGGAAGGTACTTGTCCTTCCTCCACCTCATGTACCTTTTTGACAACTCACCTCCATCTCATATCCACTTGGCCACTTCACCCTCCACATGTCAAGATGTGAGGGCTTGTGGGTTTTCAACCCACCATAGCCCTTCATATTGACCTTGTTGGATCAATCTTGATCGTTGAATTCTCTAGAGAATTCAAATTCTCCTATAAATACCCCCTCCTCAAGGGCATTTTGGGAACATTTTGAATTTTCATAACTACATGCTGCCAATTTGCATTCTCAATCCTTTGCCATCATTTAGCCATCTTTTTTAATCATTTTGCACATCTAATCTTGCATTTGGTCACTCAAGCAATCATCTAAGGAGCACACAAATCATTCCAAGCAAGGGCCAATCAAAGAGACATCAACAACAAGGAAGGTAAAACCGTTTGTGTCTTATGTTATCTATTTTCCTTTTTGTTATATCACTCTTTTGGCTAATCTTGAGGTGTCCTTGGTATTTTATCATTTTGCATTTCTTAGTTATTTTATGCACTAGAATAGGATAAATTCTAAGGTATACATTTCTGGCACGCCCGGTGGGACCCACAAATGGGTTCCTATACTTTACGTTTGTTGTTGTTGAGGTTTTTGTAGGAACACGTCGCAGAAGGGTGACTACGCCCCTGTTTTTACCGTAGTGGGGCGATTACGCCCGTGTTTTTACTGCAAAAGGGCGTGTGTGCCCTCTTGGGCTGAAAATCATTTTTTTCCTAACACTTTTCTGCAGAAGGGCGACTGCACCCACTTTGGCTGAAACTTGTCTTTTTTTGCTAACACTTTTCTACAAAAGGGCGTGTGCGCCCTCTTGGGCTGAAAATCACTTTTTTCCTAACACTTTTCTATAGAAGGGCGACTGCGCCCACTTTGGCTGAAACTTCTCTTTTTTTGCTAACACTTTTCTGCAGAAAGGCGTGTGTGCCCTCTTGGGCTAAAAATCACTTTTTTCCTAACACTTTTATGTAGAAGGGCGTGTGCGCACTCTTGGGCTGAAAATCACTTTTTTCCTCACTTTTCTGCAGAAGGGCGTGTGCGCCCTCTTGGGCTGAAAATCACTTTTTTTCCTAACACTTTTCTGTAGAAGGGTGTGTGCGCCCTCTTGGGCTGAAAATCACTTTTTTTCCTAACACTTTTCTACAAAAGGGCGTGTGCGCCCTCTTGGGCTGAAAATCACTTTTTTCCTCACTTTTCTGCAGAAGGGCGTGTGAGCCCTCTTGGGCTGAAAATCACTTTTTTCCTCACTTTTCTGCAGAAGGGTGTGTGCGCCCTCTTGGGTTGAAAATCACTTTTTTCCTAACACTTTTCTGCAGAAGGGCGTGTGCGCCCTCTTGGGCTGAAAACCACTTTTTTCCTAACACTTTTCTACAGAAGGGCGTGTGCGCCCTTTTGGGCTGAAAATCACTTTTTTTTTCCTAACACTTTTTTGCAGAAGGGCGACTACGCCCACCTTGGCTGAAACTTGTTTTTGTGCTAACGCTTTACTGCAGAAGGGCGTCTGCGCCCTCTTGGGCTGAAAGTTGTTTTTGTGCTAACGCTTTACTGCAGTGGGGCGTCTGTGCCCTCTTGGGATGAAAGTTATTTTTGTGCTAACACTTTATTGCAGCGAGGTGATTACGCCTCCTGGGTTGAAATTTGTGCTCACTTTTTCGCAGAAGGGCGACTACGCCCCTGTTTTTACTGCAGTGAGGCGATTACGCCCCTGTTTTGTTGCAGAAGGGCGACTGCACCCTTGGAAGTTGATGGAGAAAGTGAGATAAAATATCTAATATTTGCTTGCAGGGCTATCCATTTGCTCAAATTTTTTAAATTATCCTTGTTGTTTGCATTAATCTAAGAACATAGTTTAATTAGAGGGAGTAATATTCATTGCTTGCTATGCTTGTCTTTTTTGTGTTACCCAAAGGGAGCATTAGCTTGTTTTCGCTTTCCCCTTGCACTTCGTGTGAGCCTGGGGAGTAGTTGGAAACGGTTGGTGCTTTCTTTATAGTGGGACTTGCTTAGGGATTTCATCACCCCAAGGGACGATTCCAACCACGCGTACCGGCGGGGTATACAAAGGGGGGAGAGCGAAAGTTGTACCCCAATCCAGTTACGTCGTAATTCGTGGAGCATCGAGGCTAGGGTGATACCTAGATAGACGTGAAGAGTTGGTCCGAGCCCTTCAGTATCTCGCTGGGGTTCCCAACTCACGCTTGTGACGGGCTGGTATTCACGGTTGTGCCTCACGTACCGAGAGTATATCGAGGACTCCCTAGATACCTTGTGCATCCTAGATTAAGACCATTTTGGCCATACCCTTAACACTAATCATAGGGTTGTATTTGTTTGAGAGTGTTTTCTTGTGAGAAACCAGTGAATTTTTGACGATTTGGCCTTATCATTGTCATTTTAAAAGTCCTTGCCATAGTCACTTGCATCAAACCAAGCCTCTGTTTTACCGCAGTGAGGCGATTACACCCCTGTTTTTACTGCAGAAAGGCGATTACTCCCCTATTTTACCGCAGAAAGGCGATTACGCCCCTGTTTTACCCTAGAAAGGCGATTACGCCCCTGTTTTACTGCAAAAAGGCGATTACGCCCCTGTTTTACCGCAAAAAGGTGATTACACCCCTGGTTTGCTGCAGAGGGGCAAATTTGCCCTCCTGAACATCCGAGATCACCCCATTTAGATCCATTTAGCCTCTAAACCATCATTTAACCATTCCCAACCATTACCTCGTCATCCCAAGCCTTCGTTTTGTCACTTTAAACCTTCAAAAATCCCCGTTTGACCATTTTAAACCTCCATCTTATCATTCCAAACCTTTGTTTAACCATTCTAAATCCTCGTTCATTCTCCACAATTATCTTGAATCCACCCGTTCATTTTAATTTCTCCCTAATCCATTCAAAAGTCCATATCCTCACCTAACAAACATCATAATTTTACCATTTACATCACCAAACACCACTCATAATCAGCGCAAAAAGGTGGAAGTGCCCCTATTTTGCTGCAGAAAGGCGAAAGCGCCCTCTGTTTTGCTGCAGAAAGGCGGAAGCGCCCCTATTTTGCTGCAGAAAGCTGACTACGCCCCTTTAACTTCTCGGGGCCATCATTTACAAACCGTGCATCGGATCGACTTCGTCCAAAAACCAAAGTTGCTTAGTTTTTCAAGCTCTATCTAGTGGTTCCTTCCATTTCCACCTATCAAAAATTTGATCATTCTAGGGCGGCCACGCCCCGCATCACGGGGTGGACACACCCCTAACTTCCCGGGGCTGTCATTTACAAACCGTACGTCGAATCGACTTCGTCCAAAAACCAAAATTGCTTAATTTTTCTAGCTCTATCCAGTGGTACCTTTTGTTTCCTCCTATCAAGAATTTGATCATCCCGGGGTGGCCACGCCCCGCATCGCGGGGTAGATACGCCCCTAACTTCCCAAGGCTGTCATTTACAAACCGTGCATCGGATCAACTTCATTCAAAAACCAAAATTGCTTAATTTTTTAAGCTCTATCTAGTGGTACCTTTTTTTCCTATCTAATCAAACCAATCCATTTCTCTAATCAAATTCATCCAATCATCTAATCAATCCAAGCACACTAATCCTATTAGGTTCATCCAATCACAACTATCCAATCAACATCATCCAATCATCTAATCCTCTCCAATAAAACCAATCTAGTCTTTTAATCAAATTCATCCAATCATCTACCTGATCCAACCATTCGTCTACCCAATCCAATCAATCATTTTCCCCATCTAAATCCCTTGAACATCATTTCAGAAGTTATTTTCCAAATTGACCTAGGTGTTTGAATCCAATCATCATCATCAACACCTACTTAGGATTGTCATCCATCCTAAGATAATCATCACCATCGGCCCTATCAATTCACTTTCAATCTCAAGGTGGATTCGGTGTCGTAATCACCCGTTTGTGCTTTAAATCGATCAATCATCAATCAATCTTATCCAATCCGATCCAATCACATCCCTATCCAATCATCCATCTACCGAATCCCATCAAAATCAAAATCAATCCCATCACATCATCCAATCATCCTAATTTGAGCTTTAATCCAAATCCTCATCTGAGCTTGCATTAAATCCCAATTTGAGCTTTCATCCATCTCCATCCAAAATCTTTGATCCATTCTATTTATGCTTTCATCATCATGAATCCTTATCCTCCATCAATAGTAGTCAAGGGAAACCCTAATTGCATTGATGACGATAACGAAAGTCTTGTTGATCAAGAGGTATACAACATAGATCCCATTGACACTATCATCTCTAGTAAGCTTTCTCCACCCGCTTTCCAAAATCCAATCACCCCCTCGAGTTCTCTCGTTATGTCTTCATCCATGCCTACTCACGTTGCTTCTACTACCTTTGACAAGGGATATCCGTCATATCCATCATACCCTTCATCTACATCATCCTCTTATCCAACACCCACATCCTCTTATCCTAGTCTACCATCTCAATACCCCTACCCTAATCCCCCATCCACATCCTCCTATCTAAATCCTTCATCCGCATATACCCACTACCCTAATCTTCCATGCCAATCTACTCACTCTAATCCTACATTCGTACCTTCCTATCTTAATCCTACATCCACACCCTTTTACCTTAATCCTACATCCACATATCCTCATCCTAATCCACCATCCCAATACCCTTATTATAATTCATCCCCCACATCCTCTTGTCCCACTACACCACCTATATCCTCTTGTCCTAATCCACAATCCATGTCCCCCTATCTTAATTCACCACTCCAATATCCTTACCTTAACCCTCCATCCAATCCTAGTCCTCCATCTACTCCTAGTCCTCCATCCAATCCCATTCATCCATCTACTCTTAGTCCTCCATCAATCCTAATCCCCATCTACCATAGTCCTACATTCAATCCCATTCCTCCATCTAACCCTAGTCCACCAATCCATAATCCCTCATCCATTTCTACCACCCTAGCCAAGCCAACCATATGCAAGTCTCTCATTTCAGAAGTTCTCCAAGGACTCATTACAAAGAAGCCACCCCCAACTCCGCATCTTGAAGTCATGGAACCATGCCATCCCAATCCATCATCCATGATAACTAGTGATGAGAGCCTTCTCCATACCACACATATCATTGTTGTTACCACCCCTAACACTGATCAAACCATTGAAACCATTGAACCCACTAAATCCATTGAACCCACATCTCCTACTATGAGAACCACCGAATCCATCGAAGACACCCAATTCCAATCCACTCCCTCTACTCCTAGATCTACCCAATCCATTGAAGATACCCAAATCCAATCCACTCCTTCCACTCATAGTATCCATTCCCAAGAATATTTTGAATCCTCCATCCTTCCATCTTCTTCACTTGAAGAGCCCCACCAAGATTCTCTTATCATGCCTCCTACACAGGATGAGTCATGCCAAGAGCCTAATCCAAAGCATGTCAACATATCCCCTTCTCTAGATCAAGATCCTACCATCCCATCTAGTCCACCTCAAGATCACAGTCCCCCATCCGTTCCACCCCATGATCCCCTTGTCTCCACCGCTCCATCTTCATCTCCATCGCATGAGCCTACTACCACAAATCCAGATCCTATCATGGCCCCTACTCCCTCTCCTGATGTTGCTATCCCATCATCTCCTTCTTATGATCCCCCATCATCGCCTAAAAATGCTATCCCCACACCACTTGCATATCCCCTTGGTCCTCTCACATTCCTCCATGGTGGTCTCCTCGCAGAAGAAAAACAAAGTATATACACCAACCCTCCCCTTCCACCTAATAATGAACTTGCATCATTCTTCCAGAATAACAAAAATCCTGTCCTAGATCGAATGCTCAAGAGGATGAACTACCAAGGAAAAGGTTTAGGCCTTCATGAGCAAGGTATTATAGAGCCCATCCAAGCTAAAGAACATTTGTATCCGCAAGGTCTTGGATGTACTACTCATGACTCGCAATCTAAAAATGTTGGTACAACCTCTAGACATCCTCAACAAGCCTCTTCCAAAATAAATAAAGGCTCTTTCCATCGCTCCACCAAATCATATGTTGCCATCCCTCCTCCTCTATTGTATCGCCTCAAAACCGCCATCCATATTCCTCCTTCATCTGCTCCCTCCATCTTGGGTCCTTACATCCCTCCATCCACCATATCCCATCCTTCATCTAATCCATCCATCTTGGGTCCTTATGTCCCTCCACCCACTCCATTTACTTTGGGTCCGTATATCCCAAAATCACCTCCTCCATCTCATCCTTTTATCCATCCAATGCCTATCCATGTCATCCATCATAAACATCCTAATCAGGATCAACAAAGGCACATACCCACACATCCTCCATCTACACATAATCCCCATACTCCTACCTTCGTCGCTCCACATCATCCATCTCTTCACACCCATCCCATGGCTACTAAATGCACTTTGGATGCTAACATAAAAATGCATAAATCCAAACATCCACATGAATCCAATGCTTCCCATGTCCCCTCTAAAAGACATGGTAAAGAAAAGAAAAACAAAATCCCAAATCAAACTCAAATCTATAGCTCGCAAAGAGCCAGCAAAGAAAAGATCAAAACCATGTGGATCCCAAAGAAAAAAGATGCAATGCCATCAAATGAACAATCTGTAAGAACATCCAAAGTTGCTAATCCAAAAGCTGATTATACACCCCTTTCATCTCTTATATCTGTTTTGGGTCCCTGTCTTGGAATTCACCATTCCATCTCCTCCATTATCCCCACATTCTCCATCCATTAGTCCCCTTATCTTTTCACATCCATCACCACATGTGCCAATGTTGGTCCTGAACTCATCTCCCCATCACGTATCCACCCCATCATTCTATCCATACCATTTCCAACATCCCACCCATTATCCCCTGTACCTTCCCCATCAAATCCCTCTCATTCATCCTCTAGCATAATCCATTTATCCTAAGGTTGTACCAACATCCAATAGTCAGTTCGAACATGGGCTCTTACTACCTCATATAGAACTTGATGCTTGAGTCCTTCATCCATATCCTTATCATGTCTTCTAAATTGATGCTTGAGTCCTTCATCCATATCCATATCCTTATCCATTTTCATCCCCCTACTATCCAAAAATTCAAAATTCAAAATTCAAAAAAAAAAAAAGTCCAAAAATCCAAAAAATTGAAAAAAAAAAAAACATAAATAATAAAGATAAATAATTCATCCAATGGTGAAAACTTGGCAAACAAGCGCCTTGGATAAGTACCATGATGAAAACCTGGCAAATAGACGTCATGCGTAAATCCCCATCTGTACTTGGGGGCGACTTCCTAATATGCATTCCCGCTATGCTTCCCGCTATGCACCCATCCTCCTCATAAAACCCCTCCATCCCACCTATCTTCCACATCCTACCATCATATCCCATTTATCTCCCATCCCTCCATCCTTCTTGTGATCTTGATCAAAACAGGGGCACTTATCTATACATGCTTTGGCCACCTCTTGGTATACATTCCCTTCATCCATGCTCTATCATATTCCTTAGTCACCCATCCTATCCTCATCTAGTTATCTCCTTTATCTTCCCATCCACTTGTCTCCCATCCCTCATGCCTCATCATCTATGACATATCTAGAGTGGGGGAATCTGCTTCCTTTGTGACATAGTCCTTAGAGACATTATCTATCATAACATCCCTTCCATCTCCCCATCCTTATCTTCGTATCCATCTATCCTAGCATCTCTTTCATCTCCCAATCTTTATATCCCTATCCATCTATCATAACATCCCTTCCATCTCCCCATCCTTATCTTTGTATCCATCTATCCTAACATCCCTTTCATCTCCCAATCCTTCTGTCCCTATCCATCTATCATAGCATCCCTTCCATCTCCCCATCCTTGTCTCCATATCCATTTATATTAGCATCCCTTTCATCTCCCAATCCTTATATTCCTATCCATCCAAACAATCCCTCCCATCCTTCATCCATTCTTTCATCTTTATCCTCATCCCATCTCACAATCCCTTGTCATTGGTATGTGGCTATAGGCCTCCTTTCATGCAACCCAATGCCCTTTATCTCATTGCCCTCACTTTTGCTTCTCTTACACATCTTTTCAATCTTTTGCCTTTTCTCCGTGTTCATCGCCCTGTCCCTCTTTCTGCTTTTCTTTCGCAGTGGCCCTGCCCCTCCCCAGGGCGTGTCCACCCCGTTGGGGCGTCTGCGCCCTCCCGGGGTGTGTACGCCCTCCCGGAGCGTGTGCACCCCTCCGGGGCGTCTCCACCCTCCCGGGGCGTGTGCACCCTTCCGGGTGTCCGCCCCGTCAGGGCGTGTACGCCCTCCCGGGGCGTGTGTACCCCGTCGGGCGTCTCCGCCCTCCCAGGGTGTGTGCGCCCTTCGGGGCATCTCTGCCCTCCCGGGGCGTGTGCGCCCCGCCAGGGCATGTGCACCCCGTCGGGGCGTCTCTGCCCTCACGGGGCGTGTACGCCCCGTCGGGGCGTTTGTGCCCTCCTGGGGCATGTCCGCCCCATGGCCCGGGGCGCATACGCCCCACTATGGCGCGCCCCTATCCCTGCCAAAAATTCACTTTTTTACTATCTTTTTCGGAAAACCAATTCCGACCCATTTTCTAATTTTCCCCTGCTAACAAAACCCATGTGTTGAAATTTTCAAAATTGATTTTTGATTTTTACATCGAAACTTCTGGAGGCCATAACTTTTGACTCGGGTGTCCGTTTGAGCTGAAATTTGACGGGTAGTTGCGTTATGAGATTATGAGTGGATTCCCAACAGGTTTTTTGGAAAGTTGTTGGAACCCGTTTTGACACATTTTCGGGGCCTCAAACTTTCATCTTGACCCTCAAAATCCCAATTTAGTGTTTTTTTCTAAGATTTTGAAAAATTATTTTCGCTCATAACTCGAAACGCATATCTCAAATTTGGGATGTTAGTTGGCAATTCATCCTATCTCAATATTGGGTATTTCTTGGCAAAAATTTGGACCCCCAAAAGTATATCTGTGAATTTTCCTAAAATGGAAAAATTTGACAATTGTTGAAAATTGCCAAATTTGGAAAAATTTGCTTGTCAACACCTTACATCCCTTAAGCCCCAGAACTCGGTGTAGAATCAATCCAATCATATCCTTGAATCATTCTAGTCTTCAATCCAATCATATCTGAGCTTTAATCTTATCCCAATTTGAGCTTAGCCAAACCCCTAATCTGGGCTTTCATCCATCTGCAGTCAATGTCTTTGGATACCGAACAAAGTCTTAAGATCCCTCCCTCCATCTTCTTCAATTTTGTCCTATTCATCCATTCTAATAAATCCATTCACTCATTCCATATAACCATTCATCTACTTCGAACCTTCATCTATTATCTCAACACTTCATCAAACCTCCTATCATCTCAAACATTCATCAAACCTCCTATCATTTCAAACTCTCATTCCATAATCTTGATCAATCGTTTACTCATTCTAAGTAATCTTCCACCTGTTCCCACCCTTCACCTTCTAGTTCCAAGAATCAGTCATCTACCCATCCAAATCCTTATCCCTCTATCCAATCCACCCAAACAATCCTTTTCCTCCCCCCATCCTCTCCCCTCATCCCATCTCATAATCCCTTGTCATTGGTATCTAGCTATAGGCTTTTCCCCACACAATCCAATGTCATCTATCTTATCATCATCACTTCTACTTCTTTTGCACATCTTTTCTATCTCTTCATTCATCTATATGGCATGTCATTCGCCCACTTCATCTTTGATGATTTAGATAACTATCCCATCCCTGAGCTTTATATAGTCACTATCCTCCAATCCAATCCAATCCAACAGATCTATCTTGTTCCATCGTGTCAGTTCCATCATTTTAACCCCTTCTCTAGGGTTATCTCATCATCTTTCAACCATCACTTGTCTGTGGCCTTTTGTCGAACTACGTTGCCCCTGCGCTTTCACGTAGGCAAGATCGATCATTTGATCCGCCCCCGGGGTTCCATCCATCATCGATCTATATTGTCCACTTTTCTCTTGTTCTCCATCCTATCTTGGTCATCCATCGAAATCTCCATCATGGTCAGTCGTCATCCTTTTATCGAACTACGAGGGCTCTGCGCTTCCACGTTGGCAAGGCTAATCTTTGATCAGCCCCCGAGCCCCTAGGTCTTTAGGGTGTGTCAGTCTCATGTCTTGTCTCCCTTGTGTCATGCCATCAAGCTATGCCCTTATCTAGCCAGTTCTTCACAAATGAGATCCACTTGTCTCATGAGATCCAATGGATTTTGAACATCCCACATCATAACGATCTTTTAGTTTCGTATCCATCATCTTTGGTCTCAACATGATGCATCCTTCCTAACAGATCTCATCAATCCCATCCATCCCCTTGATCCTATGGCAATGGACGTTTGAAATTGATGGCAATGGATGCAATCCAATGTCATCTATCTTATCATCATCACTTCTGCTTCTTTTGCACATCTTTTCTATCTCTTCATTCATCTATATGGCATGTCATTTTCCCACTTCATCTTTGATGATTTAGATAACTATCCCATCCCTGAGCTTTATATAATCACTATCCTCCAATCCAATCCAATCCAATAGGTCTATCTTGTTCCGTCGTGTCAGTTTCGTCATTTTAACCCCTTATCTAGGGTTATCTCATCATCTTTCATCCATCACTTGTTTGTGGCCTTTTGTCGAACTACGTTGCCCCTGCGCTTTAGCGTAGGCAAGGTCGATCATTTGATCCGCCCCTGGGGTTCCATCCATCATCGATCTATATTGTCCACTTTTCTCTTATTCTCCATCCTATCTTGGTTATCCATCGAAATCTCCATCATGGTCAGTCATCAACCTTTTATCGAACTACAAGGGCTCTGTGCTTCCACGTAGGCAAGGCTAATATTTGATTAGCCCCCGAGCCCCCTAGGTCTTTAGGATGTGTCAATCTCATGTCTTGTCTCCCTTGTGTCGTGTTGTCAAGATATGCCCTTATCTAGCTGGTTCTTAACAAACAAGATCCACTTGTATCAACAAATCCAATCAGTTTTGAATATCCTACGTCATATCAATTTTTTAGCTTAGTATCCATCATTGGTCTCAATAGAATGCATCCTTCCTAACAGACCTCATCAATCCCATCCATCCCCTTGATCCTATGGCAAAGGACATTTGAAATTGATTGCGATTTTTTGATGCTTTTGGCTTTTGTTTATCATTTGAGCTCCCTATCATCACTTGTCAAGGCCGCCATGATCCATCATATTATGGCATGTTTTGATTGGTCCACATAGGGGCATATCTTGATCTTTTGTTTGATTGTGTCTTCTTGGTTGTCCCACGTAGTACCCACCAAGATCCCTGAGGTCTTGTGTTATGTTGGGGCATCCTTTTGTGCTTGTGGTTATCTCAATACCTGGCTGACCAAGGTCTTTCTAACCTTGGGGTGTTGGGATAGCCTTCTTGTCTGTTGTGTTTATTTCATGCATTAGCACTATTACGCCTTGGTTCTTCATACCCTGGCATCTTGGTGTCTTATGCTATAGCAAAAATTCAGTGCTCCGAAGATGGCAAATTGCATTAGGATTGCATTTCATTCTCCATTCCATCATTTTGCATATATCCCCCATCCTCTTATATATCACAATCCCCCCCTCCATTCATCCTTCATCCTTATCTCACATCTCTATCCAACCACCATCCATTCCATTTCGCCCGAATCATCTAATCATATCCTTGGTCTTGTTCCCAGTCTTGCTACCAGCCTTGACCCATCATCATCATCATCCATTAAAGTATCCTTCCCTATCCCTTTGGTGATTGTTTTGGGATGTATCCTTCCCTCATCAACAACACTTTCATCATCATCATCGGGAGGTATTCTTCCCTATCCTTTAGTGGTGTTTTGGGATGCATCCTTCCCTCATCAATACCACTTAGTGGGATGTATCCTTCCCTATCCTCGTGTTGTCTCGGGATCCTTCATTCCCTCATTGACAACACTCCATCTATCATCAACCTATTTTGGCTTGTACCTTGACTGGGGCAACATCACCTTTTGTCCTCAAATCCATTTGTGCTTAATCCATCTCCATATCACTTACTCTCTTACCCATCACCTTGTATCATCTTCCTCATCTCCCCTTGCATCACATTATCTATTTCGAGAGCACACACGTGTTCTCTTCAACCCGCATGTCCTCTCGAGGGGGCATCCTCAATCCCTACTCTTCATCTTCACCCCCATCATCTTTCTTCCTATCCATCCATTTGATGACTGGGGCATCTTTCCCAATCTAACCATCTCCTTCTGGGTTCTATATTTTAATATTCTTTGAAATGATGCTACTTCGTAACACCATCTCAAAGAGGGGCAAAATGTAGACATCCAAATTTGGACACTTAATTTATCCAAATTTGTCACTTTTCGTCTAAACATCCTCTTATCTGAGTTAATTAAGTAATATTACTATTATTTAATTAATATCTTTAATTCTGCTAAAACCCTAAGGTATTTATTTAATAATTAAATATTAAATACCTTACACTCCTTAATCCCCTTTTCATCAAATAAATTAAATAAATATTACATTTATTTAATTCCTCACATGTCATTTTCATCTAATCCTAATCCATTTCCTAATCTCTTCATTAAGGATGTGCACATGCCTAATCCTTGATTAGGATGTGTCACATCCTCCAACTTTTGCAAGTTGGCTTTTAATCCCATTAACCCCTAATTATCCTCTAATTACTAATTAGTTAAACCTAATTAGTACCTTAGTCAACTCTCCCCATCCCCCAAGGAATTTTTAATTCCTTTTTATTCATCCCATGTCTCTCTCCTCCCCATGTGAATTTTTAATTCACATTTTGTCCTTCCAAGGCTTCTAGAACCTTGGACTTGTCACAATCTCCACATGTGACCAAGTCCCACCTTTTTGGAGCCCACCTTTTATCTTTTAGACTTTCCTAAGAATGTGAATTTTTAATTCACACTTATTTCCCCAACCACCTTTCCTTTTCCCATGTAGATTTTTGAGGAATTCTAAAATTCCTCAAAAGTCCCTTTCACTCCCACTTGGGGATAAGGAATCCCTTTTTGAGGAAATCCTCTCACTCCCCAAAGTGCTTGGAAGGTACTTGTCATTCCTCCACCTCATATACCTTTTTGACAACTCACCTCCATCTCATATCCCCTTGGCCACTTCACCCTCCACATGTCAAGATGTGAGGGCTTGTGTGTTCTCAACCCACCATAGCACTTCATCTTGACCTTGTTGGATCAATCTTGACCGTTGAATTCTCTAGAGAATTCAAATTCTCCTATAAATACCCCCTCCTCAAGGGCATTTTGGGAACACTTTGAATTTTCATAACTACATGCTGCCAATTTGCATTCTCAATCCTTTGCCATCATTTAGCCATCTCTTTTAATCATTTTGCACATCCAATCTTGCATTTGGTCACTCAAGCAATCATCTAAGGAGCACACAAATCATTCCAAGCAAGGGCCAATCAAAGAGACATCAACAGTAAGGAAGGTAAAACCGTTTGTGTCTTGTGTTATCTATTTTCCTTTTCGTTATATCACTCTTTTGGCTAATCTTGAGGTGTCTTTGGTATTTTATCATTTTGCATTTCTTAGTTATTTTATGCACTAGAATAGGATAAATTCCAAGGCATATGCCCCATTGTGGCACTCCCCTATCCCTGCCAAAAATTCACTTTTTTACTTTCTTTTTCGGAAAACCAATTCCGACCCATTTTCTAATTTTCCCCTGCCAACAAAACCCATGTGTTGAAATTTTCAAAATTATTTTTTGATTTTTACACCGAAACTTCCAGAGGCCATAACTTTTGACTCGGGTGTCCGTTTGAGCTGAAATTTGACAAGTAGTTGCATTACGAGATTACAAGTGGATTCCCAACAAGTTTCTTTCAAAATTGTTGGAACCCATTTTGACACATTTTCAGGGCCTCAAACTTTCATCTTGACCCTCAAAATCCCAATTTAGTGTTTTTTTCCAACATTTTGAAAAATTGTTTGCACTCATAACTCGAAATGCATACTTCAAATTTGGGATGTTAGTTGGCAATTCATCCTATCTCAATATTGGGTATTTCTTGGAAAAATTTTGGACTCCCAAAAGTATATCCATGAGGTTTCCTAAAATGGCAAAATTTGACAATTTTTGAAAATTGCCAAATCGGGAAAAATCTGATTGTCAACACCTTACGCCCTTTAAACCTCGGAACTTGGTGTAGAATAAATCCAATCATAATCCAATCATCCTAATCTGAGCTTTAATCTCATCATATCTGAGCTTTAATCTTATCCCAATTTGAGCTTAGCCAAACCCCTAATCTGGGCTTTCATCCATCTGCAGTCAATGTCTTTGGATACCGAACAAAGTCTTAAGATCCCTCCCTCCATCTACTTCAATTTTTTCCTATTCATCCATTCTAATAAATCCATTCACTCATTCCATATAACCATTCATCTACTTCGAACCTTCATCTATTATCTCAACACTTCATCGAACCTCCTATCATCTCAAACATTCATCAAACCTCCTATCATTTCAAACTCTCATTCCATAATCTTGATCAATCGTTTACTCATTCTGAGTAATCTTACACCTGTTCCCACCCTTCACCTTCTAGTTCCAAGAATCAGTCAGCTACCCATCCAAATCCTTATCCCTCTATCCAATCCACCCAAACAATCCTTTTCCTCCCCCCATCCTCTCCCCTCATCCCATCTCATAATCCCTTGTCAAATTGGTATCTAGCTATAGGTTTTTCCCCACGCAATCCAATGTCATCTATCTTATCATCATCACTTCTGCTTCTTTTGCACATCTTTTCTATCTCTTCATTCATCTATATGGCATGTCATTCGCCCACTTCATCTTTGATGATTTAGATAACTATCCCATCCTTGAGCTTTATATAGTCACTATCCTCCAATCCAATCCAATCCAATCCAATCCAACAGGTCTATCTTGTTCCATCGTGTCAGTTCCATCATTTTAACCCCTTGTCTAGGGTTATCTCATCATCTTTCATCCATCACTTGTCTGTGGCCTTTTGTCGAACTACGTTGCCCCTGCGCTTTCACGTAGGCAAGGTCGATCATTTGATCCGCCCCCGGGGTTCCATCCATCATCGATCTATATTGTCCACTTTTCTCCTGTTCTCCATCCTATCTTGGTCATCCATCAAAATCTCCATCATGGTCAGTCGTCAGCCTTTTATCGAACTACGAGGGCTCTACGCTTCTACGTAGGCAAGGCTAATCTTTGATCAGCCCCCGAGCCCCTAGGTCTTTAGGGTGTGTTAGTCTCATGTCTTGTCTCCCTTGTGTCATGCCATCAAGCTGTGCCCTTATCTAGCCAGTTCTTCACAAACGAGATCCACTTGTCTCATGAGATCCAATAGATTTTGAGCATCCCACATCATAACGATCTTTTAGTTTCGTATCCATCATCTTTGGTCTCAACAGGATGCATCCTTCCTAACAGACCTCATCAATCCCATCCATCCCCTTGATCCTATGGTAATGGATGTTTGAAATTGATTGTGATATTTTGATATTTTTGGATTTTGTTTATCATTTGAGCTCCCTATCATCACTTGTCAAGGTCGCCATGATCCATCATTTTATGGTGTTTTTTGATTGGTCAACATAGGGGCATATCTTGCTCTTTTATTTGATTGTGTCTTCTTGGTTGTCCCATGTAGTACCCACCAAGATCCTTGTGGTCTTTTGTTATGCTGGGGAATCTTTTTGTGCTTGTGGTTATCTCAATACTTGGCCCGACCAAGGTCTTTGTGACTTTGGGGTGTTGGTGTAGCCTTCTTGTCTGTTGTGTTTGTTTTATGCATTAGACACTAATTCACCTTGGTTCTTCATACCCTGGCATCTTGTGTCTGATGCTCTAGCAAAAATCAGTGCTCCGAAGATAGCAAATTTCATTAGGATTGCATTTCATTTTCCATTCCATCATCTTGCATGTATCCCCCATCCTCCCATCTATCAAAATTCCCCCCATCCCTTCACCCTTCATCACTCTCCCTCATCTATCCATCCAACCTCTTCTCATCAACAACACTCCCCCTATCATCTTTATACCTTTCATCCATCTCACATCTCAATCCTATCCTCATCAACTCATACCTCGCACAAATAATCTAATCAAATCCTTGGTCTTGTCCCCCGTCTTGTTACCAACTTTGAACCCTCATCCACATCCTCATCATCATCCATTAATATCCTTCCCCATCCCTTTGGTGTTGTTTTGGGATGTATCCTTCCCTCATCAACAACACTTTTATCATCATCATCGGGAGGCATTCTTCCCTATCATTTAGTGGTGTTTTGGGATGTATCCTTCCCTCATCAATACCACTTAGTGGGATGTATCCTCCCCTATCCTCGTGATTCATTGACAACACTCCATCCATCATTGCCCCTTTTTGGCTTGTCCCTTGACTAGGGAGACATCACTTTTTGAAATCCATTTGTGCTTCATCCATCTCCATATCACTTACTCTCTTACCCATCACCTTGCATCATCTTCCTCATCTCCCCTTGCATCACATCATCTATTTTGAGAGCACACACGTGTTCTCTTCAACCCGCATGTCCTCTCGAGGGGGCATCCTCAATCCCTACTCTTCATTTCACCCCATCATCTTCTTCCTAGTCATCCCTTTGATGACTGAGGCATCTTTTCCAATCTAACCATCTCCTTCTGGGTTCTATATTTTAGTATTCTTTGAAATGATGCTACTTCGTAACACCATCTCAAAGAGGGGCAAAATGTAGACATCCAAATTTGGACATTTAATTTATCCAAATTTATCACTTTTCATCTAAAACATCCTCTTATCCAAGTTAATTAAGTAATATTATTTAATTAATATCTTTATTCGCCAAATCCCTAAGGTATTTAATTAATAATTAAATACCTTATCCTAATCCTTTTCATCAAATAAATTAAATAAATATTACATTTATTTAATTTCTACATCATTTTATCTAATCCTAATCCATTTCCTAATCTCTTCATTAAGGATGTGCACATGCCTAATCCTTGATTATGATGTGTCACATCCTCAAACTTTTGCAAGTTGGCTTTAATCCTCATTAACCCCTAATTATCCTCTAATTACTAATTAGTTAAACCTAATTAGTACCTTAGTCAACTCTCCCCATCTCCCAAGGAATTTTTAATTCATTTTTATTCATCTTAGGCTCCTCTCTTCCCCATGTGAATTTTTAATTCACATTTTATTCCTTCTAGAATCCCTTTTTCCCATGCACCTTCTAGAATATTTGACTTGTCACATCAAGTCACATGTGACAAACTACCACCTTCTGGGAACATTGTCTTATCCACCAGATTCTTCCAATCATTGTGAATTTTTAATTCACTTTTATTCACCAAAGATTCTTCCCATCTCCCAATGTACTTGCAAGGTACTTGTACTTCCTCCACATCATGTACCTCTCTTCCACCTCACCTCCATCTCATATCCCCTTGGCCACTTCACCCTCCACATGTCAAGATGTGAGGGCTTGTGGGTTCTCAACCCACCATAGCCCTTCATCTTGACCTTGTTGGATCAATTTTGATCGTTGAATTCTCTAGAGAATTCAAATTATCCTATAAATACCCCCTCTTAAAGGGCATTTTGGGAACACTTTGAATTTTCATAACTACATGTTGCCAATTTGCATTCTCAATCCTTTGCCATCATTTAGCCATCTCTTTTAATCATTTTGCACATCCAATCTTGCATTTGGTCACTCAAGTAATCATCTAAGGAGAACACAAATCATTCCAAGCAAGGGCCAATCAAAGAGACATCAACAGCAAGGAAGGTAAAACCGTTTGTGTCTTGTGTTATCTATTTTCCTTTTCGTTATATCACTCTTTTGGCTAATCTTGAGGTGTCCTTGGTCTTTTATCATTCGCATTTTTAGTTGGTTTGCACACTAGAGTAGGATAAATTCCAAGGTATACAGGTACATCAGGTAACATAAATCTCCCTACAAAATCAACATTTCATGGCGGTATGACTAAAACTTTGTAGCGGTCGGGTGAGATTTCTAGATAGCAGATGAAATAAAGAGTGCGATTTGATTTCCACTATGATCAAAACTCACCTACAGCGAAAAAGATATTATCCCCACAATAGTGGATT
Organism: Sequoia sempervirens; assembly: GCA_007258455.2. Classification (NCBI taxonomy): domain Eukaryota; kingdom Viridiplantae; phylum Streptophyta; class Pinopsida; order Cupressales; family Cupressaceae; genus Sequoia; species Sequoia sempervirens. The sequence goes on along the minus strand of VDFB02075321.1, from coordinate 241,338,555 downwards.
GATGAGATCTAGAATTGAAAATTACATTCTCACAGCTTGTTTTCGAAGTGTTTATATATGTCAGTTTCAGAGAAGTATTTGTTATGTGACCAGTAGGTGTGATGATTAAATGAAGGTGAGATAGAATTAAATGAGATGCTTCATCGTTTATGAGGAAACGTAGATATGACAAGTGTAATGTTTGGTAGACTACCATCAAGGAGGGTGGTCACAGAAAATGCAATGCTTGCAGGACGTACCCAAAAGGGATTTGTCAAATGGGTCATACACACCTGCAAGCCAATGCAATTAACAGGTGTAGAAACAAATTTCATAAAGCCAGATCTCATAACGTTTGCCAAAATCCACTCAGCCTGTGCCAAATTGGGCTTTAGAAACAGAGAACAAGTGCCATAATAGCTTATATGATGGAGATATTTGACCAAGGATGGCTATATCGCATTAAGAGCTTCGTATAGGTGAACGATAGGTAAAAATTGAAGGGAATCAATATATATTAAAATTATTTCGTTAACTGATGAAGTATCAACCATTTCCTTAATCAATATGCATGCAAAAGAGGAATACATAAACATGACACACAATAGTTGAAACACTTAAAGAGAGGATGAAAATAAAACTATATCACACATCTCACTCTAAACCGAACAAGGTAGGGTTTGTTCAAATACCCAGGATACAAAAGTAATTGATGCCCTTTGCTAAACACTAGACTTGGTTTTTTTTTAAATCCTTGAGACACTAGTATCGTGTATAGAATTAAGAGGGCTTAGAGTTATGCATGCCCGAATATGTAGTGTAGAATTACTTGCTAAAGAAACGTTTAGAAATAGAATTCTATGGTGATAGCCTTCGGATGGTTCTTCACACTCTAATTAATGCATTTCCCATTCTCGCAGTGATGGCCTAGTTATATTAGCCGACCCTCAAATCTATGTTGAGTTATTTCCCAATGCGTGAGCACCCAGATGAGAAACATCTGATCCCTCATTTTGATATCCGCCATCCCTAATAACCCCCGATTTCTCTCCTTTACAAATGTGCAACCGTTTTTCCTCTATCCACTCCTCCTAGCAGATTCCTCCCAGACCGAAGATTACTCAAAATCTTATGCACTGTACAAACAAAGAATTCCTTCATGTTCCCAAATAATCGCATATCTGCTGTTGGCAAGTGGGTGTGAACTCCTCATCCTTCTGTAATGTGGCAACTCACTGCCATCTTCGAAATGAATTTCCTCCCATGCCATCAGGAGGAGTCCACTAGAAGTTTTTATCTTCTAAAAATAGGCTCCTACAGTTAGAGGAGGATCTCCAGTTTTGCATGCGCTCATCATGCACCTCCTATCTTCTCCACTATGCTTCCTTTTCAACGAGTGTAACCGCTAACCAAAATTCTTGCATTAAACAAGTATGATTGGTAAACAACTAAAGTTGTTCCCCAATCCCTGTATGCAACCATCCATACAACCAATTATAATTGGCATGAAATTAAAGTCCTTCCCCCATGCAATGCAACCGTAACAAAAATAACAAAAATTAAGGAAAAAACTCACTCGACTCGACCTCTCATAACTTATTTATTTATTTATTTATAGATCTTATTTTTAACTGCCAAAATCCAAGATAGTTAGTCCTAAAATAGACTCCACCATCATAGCCCAATAATTGCATATTCCAACTTACAACTTATATTTATTTATTTATTATAGCTTAACTTTATAATTTTATATATCCATTGATATTCATTTATCAAAGTACTCCGTTTACGAAAAAAATTCATTTTAATGCATAAAGTAATTAAAAGAATTTATCAATTGAATAAACCAAATACTGAAACAGTTACCTAGACCCAAAATCAACAATTAACGAACAAACTTACTCTAAACGCCCAGAGAGGTCAATACGGAGCTTCATTACATCCTCCCCCCAAGGCTTTGACTTACTCCTAGAAGTCGCAAAGCTAAAGAAAATGTATGCAAACAAAAACAACATCAATTTGAACAATAACATCATGACATAATCAAATAACGAAAGACATCCAACAAACAACTGTCAAAACATGAAAACTATACTGACAGGGTTACACGGTGGAGGTACTCATCCTTGTTAAGGATGATGGTAAGGTTGGGGAAACTTTCTTGTCAACTCTATTTTTTTTTGACATCATGCCCATTGGGTTTCATGAGGCTCACCCAGTCCTGCCAGAGCAAGTGGAATCAAAGCTTACTACCTGCAATTCTGCATAAAAGCAAACATTGTGTACACCATATATCTATCAAATCAACCTAGTGTAGAGGAAATTGTCATGTCGTATGCCTCTCATGAATGAGTGATATGACATCGTCCTTCTAACACTCTATAATTACTGATACATCATAAACAATCATCAATAACAATTACTAATTAGATGCTACCATAGTATTAAATCCACATGTTAATCATAACCAATTAATTACCTTCATCATCAAGATTCAAAGCCGACTACCTGAAAATCATAAACTAAGATGGAAACATAACACATTAGCACTAGTTATTCATGCTAATTCATTGCCAAGATACACATTTCTGGTTAAACTTCATCATTTACACATCATGTACTACATTCTATTCATTACTCAATGCAAAATCTCACAATATATGTGTCACAAGATCATAATCTATGGCCTTTTCAGAAACAGAAACATAATTATCACTTTAAAACACACATAATTTCAGATTTAACACACATACAATGCATACACACTCAAATTCACTTCACACCAGAGACACCACAAAGCAACTCAAGGGTAACACAAGAGTCCCAAAATGTATTTCCAGTAGGAAGGATATCGGTGTATTGCACACTACACCGAGGGTCCCATCCATTCCACTGGATTTCTGCACCATTGAACCTACATCACCCAAAGACAAACTAGGGCAACCAAGTGCAAACTACATAAACAGACTGACACATCCTTATGAGTACGAGCAGCTAGATCAACACAATGGGATCATAGTGCCCCAGTGTACGAACCTATGCTCTGATACCAAGTTGTAATGCCCCGCTAGTCAACCCTAAAGGAAACTAAGATGTCTCACAATTATGACAATTTTTTTTTAAATAACTAACATGTACTGTATATAACAAATCCATTGAGGTTACATGACTGCATTACTTTTTGTATCATCATCATTACATCACATGAAAATGGTAAATACACAAAAACTTAAAATTACATTTCACAAGGATAACAATATTACAATGTTGCTTCACATCATGAATGGGAAGAGTACAAAAACATGAAATATTACATCAGAAATATATGATTACAAAGTTGCAAAGCTGAATCCAACTTTGATACAACTCAGGAGTCACTGCAAAGGTATAATTCTTCACTTCTCGATCGACGGCTGGGGACCCAATGAGGTGCATAGCACATTCCACCCAACCACATGGACCCGAAGGCCCACCCCCCGTGCTAGGAGATGACAAGAAGGACCCCAACGATAACCATCAAACATAACAAGGATTCTAGACTTCACAACAAGAACCATAATAACATAAGGCAATCTCGAGCACAAGATATAACCAACACAAGATGTGCCCAACATAAGAAATAACCAATAAAGCATCAACATACAAATGCCATCATCTACTTCCAGAGGCCGAAGAATAACTTAGAGGGAAACAAAGCATACATGGTTGTTAAAGGGTGGAGTGTCATCGCAATGTTGCATGGGTTACCCTGGTGAATCTTCCTCAGACCCGACCCCCAACTTGGGTTACCTTGGTGACCTCTTACAAAACCCGGCCCCACATGCAATCCAATGCGGAATCGATTACCTTTCATAAAGACAAGATAACGATCTTTCCATTCGAGGCCTTCTTGACTCATCCCCAAGTCTGAACTAGCCCTTGAGATCATTGAGCGAGGCATAATTTATCTAGTTAATTTTTTTAGACTACCTAATGTATTGATTTAGTTTTCACTGATTAAACTAACTCCACATGAGTTACCCAGGCACCACTTTGTGTGTTGGCCCCCATGAAGAGCCACTCCCCTAGTAACAACATATCTCAAAACACAAAAAGGAAAGCCATTTGCTCAAGAAACCTAATCCAATAAAATAACTGCACCAAGTGAGGCATGCACCATCTCACACTAGAGCTTCAAAGTAATGAAAACCACATTCAAGTGCAAGGCTCAAAGCCACATAAAAACAATCCAAGTGCACGATCAACCATTATCAAAGTAAAAGAATCATTTCCCACCCACTTACAAGTGAACTAACATAAACTGCAAATAATTACATCAAGCCTGATATGGGTTACCCAAGGCAATCGTCCTAGGTCACCGGACCCCCATACCAACTCTTGCAAGAAGAAGCCATAGATCCCTCTATCCTCTGGAAGACTAAATCACTAACACAGTAGTTTCCCCATGGCAGCATCATCAAGATCTCAAAAGACTATCAACAACCACTTTACACGACTGACTCCTACTTTAGAACAATTTACATAATCATCTGATCCCAAGGTCAAGCATGTAACTCAATACAGCTAAACAATCAAGCATAGTAACCAAAGAAATATTCCTTAAACAAAGTATTATTTCCACATACTTTCCAGTCATAAGACTTAACCACACAATCTTTAAGTAATCAAAACTAAGAAACGTAATTTTACTTAACGAACCCTAATTCACAAATATATGTGCATATATATATATATATAATTAACTCAATTCAATCCAATTAAATGCTCACTTATAAACTAATCTTTTGCATATCGAAAACATTTTTTTTCTTTCTTATCCAAGATATAGTATAATATGTATATTTTCACAGAATGCAGTTTCAATACAATATCAATTACAATATGACAACATATAAATTTAGACATATATAATATAAGTATATTCATTTATACTCGAATTTCATTCAAAGAAATATTCATCGTATACAGCCATAAGACATTCCCATTCAGCATTATAATCATGATCTTGAAGGAGTACTGTATTCTTAAGAAGGTAGAAAATGCATCGAATTGAAAACCCATTATAATTATTGAATACAGACCTTAAATATAAGAAACTACAATACATAATTATACATATCAGCATATGAAGTAGCTTAGAGTCTAAAATTTTAGATTGATTCGCAGAGTCTAAAGGAAAAATTAGAGATTTTGTTTAATCAATTAATGACAATAGTGTATATTCTTGATTCTAGAAGGGGTATCTTCTTCTTGTTTTCTTTAATCGACAATATCTTTTTTAAGAATCGACAACCTTGACTGGGTATCCATATTGATGGCAAAACCCAAACTGATAGGAATGTTTACACTATCTAGCAGGGGTTTCTTTGTATCAATGTTAACACAGAGTTGAGCATAATTTGGAATAGTTTGTTAGAGTGTGAGTTCAAAGACAAGTATTCTATCTTCTCCAATATCTTAATCCACTTTTGAATCCCACTGACCTCTTAATTAAATCATTAAATTGCACGAAACTTGAAACTGATCTCTACTCAAAGTTTGAGAGGATGATGAAAATGAAAAATTGTAACATGCGAGGCACAACCATGTAGATTTTAATGACTCAAGAGAAAATTCAGCTTACGAAAACAAAGCCAAATAGATTGGTAGACTTGTGGATCATACGAAATGCACACAAGGTAAGGTACATCAGGTAACATAAATCTCCCTACAAAATCAACATTGCATGGCGGTATGAATAAAACTTCGCAACGGTCGGGTGAGATTTCTAGACAGCAGATGAAATAAAGAGTGCGATTTGATTTCCACTACGATCAAAACTCACCTACAGCGAAAAAGATATTATCCCCGCAATAGTGGATTGATGAGATCTAGAATTGAAAATTACATTCTCACGGCTTTTTTTTGAAGTGTATATATGTCAGTTTCAGACAAGTCTTTGTTATGTGACCAGCAGGTGGGATGATTAAAGGAAGGTGAGATAGACTAAAATGAGATGCTTCATCGTTTATGAGGAAATGTAGATATGACAAGTGTAACGTTTGACAGACTACTGTCAAGGAGGGTGGTCATAGGAAATACAATGCTTGCAGGACGTGCCCAAAAGGGATTTGTCAAATGGGTCATACACACCTTCAAGCTAATGTAATTAACAGGTGTAGAAACAAATTTCATAAAGCCAGATCTCATAACGTTTGCTAAAATGCACTCAGCCTATGCCAAATTGGGCTTTAGAAACAGAGAACAAGTGCCATAATAGCTTATATGATGGAGATATTTGTCCAAGGATGGCTATATCGCATTAAGAGCTTCATATAGGTGAATGATAGGTAAAAATCAAAGGGAATCAATATATATACAAATTCTTTCATTAACTGATGAAGTATCAACCATTTCCTTAATCAATATGCATGTAAAAGAGGATTACATAAACATGACACACAATAGTTGAAACACTTAAAGAGAGGATGAAAATAAAACTGTATCACACATCTAACTCTAAACCGAACAAGGTAGGGTTTGTTCAAATACCTAGGATACAATAGTAATTGATGCCCTTCGCTAAACTCTAGACCTGGTTTTTTTTAAATCCTTGAGACACTAGTATAGTGTATAGAATTCAGAGGGTTTAGAGTTATGCATACCCGAATATGTAGTGTAAAATTACTTGCTAAAGAAACGTTCAGAAATAGAATTCTATGGTGATAGCCTTCGGATGGTTCACCACACTCCAATTAATGCATTTCACATTCTTGCAGTGATGGCCCAGTGATATTAGCCGACCCTCAAATCTATGTTGAGTTATTTCCCAATGCATGAGCACCCAGATGAGAAACATTTGATCCCTCATTTTGATATCCGCCGTCCCTAATAACCCTCGATTTTTCTCCTTTACAAACGTGCAACCCTTTTTCCTCTATCCACTCCTCCTAGCAGATTCCTCCCAGACCAAAGATTACTCAAAATCTTATGCACTGTACAAATAGAGAATTCCTTCATGTTCCCAAATAATCAGATATCTACTGTTGGAAAGTGGATGTGAACTCCTCATCCTCCTATAATGCGGCAACTCACTGCCATCTTTGAAATGAATTTCCTGCCATGCCGTCAGGAGGAGTCCACTGGAAGTTTTTATCTTCTAAAAATAGGCTCCTACAGTTAGAGGAGGATCTCTAGTTTTGCATGTGCTCATCATGCACCTCCTATCTTCTCCACTATGCTTCCTTTTCAACGAGTGTAACCGCTGACCAAAATTCTTGCATGAAACAAGTATGATTAGTAAACAACTAAAGTTGTTCCCCAATCCCTGTATGCAACCATCCATACAACCAATTATAATTGGCATGAAATTAAAGCCCTTCCCCCATGCAATGCAACTATAACAAAAATAACAAAAATTAAGGAGAAAACTCTCACTCGACTCGACCTATCATAACTTATTTATTTATTTATTTATAGATCTTATTTTTAACTGCCAAAATCCAAGACAGTTAGTCCTAAAATAGACTCCACCATCATAGCCCAATAATTGCATATTCCAACTTACAACTTATATTTATTTATTTATTATAGCTTAACTTTATAATTTTATATATCCATTGATATTCATTTATCAAAGTACCCCGTTTACGAAATAAATTCATTTTAATGTATAAAGTAATTAAAAGAATTTATCAATTGAATAAACCAAATACTGAAATAGTTACCTAGACCCAAAATCAACAGTTAACGAACAAACTTACTCTAAATGCCCAGAGAGGTCAATACGGAGGGTCATTACAACATACACTCAGAATGAGAGATTTTTGTATACAATTTCTATTGAAAATTACTATGCAATTTAAAATCAATCCAAGTTCTGTTTTCTAAAATAGCTTGATCAAAGTAAATAGACTTCTTAGATTCAGAAAAAGAAATCTACTCTTTTCAAAAAAAATTCACTAGTTTTAAATGTGTTTTCAATAGTCTAAATTTGCTATAAAGACTCATCTTCAGCTCTTATTATAGCCTTATGTGTATTTCACTAAGTTCAGAAATGATATACGGTGATTCATACAATGCATCGATATTAATAAATATAAACAGTTTTAGAAAAGAAAAAAACAATGTAAATAACCAAATTTGTATATGAATAGAAGTTTGCTACTGTACACAGAGTTATTTATGTGAATTTATTCTGCATCTTTTCTAAGTTTTAACTTTTAGATATAAAAGTTCATCGTACAGATTTGTATATGTATTTTTTATGTATATATATATACTCATAATATATACATATATATATAAATACATAGCAGACTTATAACTGAAATATATATATTGAGCTTGTACACAATGTTGTGTTTTTCTGCGTAATACCATTGACAGTGGGTTATATTTTCTATGGAAAATAGAGTCATATAAATGTCTGGGTATGTATGTATGTGTATATGTATATATGTATATATATATATAGCTGTGTGTATGTATATATATGTAATTTATACAAATTTTACAAATCACAGAATTTTCAGCACATGTACCTATGGTTGCATAAATCACAGTTTTATAGGGTAAGATGAATCTGACACCTCCCCCATAGGGGAAGGTGCTACCTATGAGGGGGCAATGCCTCCTCCATAGGCCTTGGCCTGTGGAGGGCGTTGTCCCTCTCACAATGCCACCCCTTCCTTTATGGGTCAGGGCTGGGGTTTGCTCCCCAATAAATAGTTTCTTGCCATAAAAAGAACTTCAACGCCCTCCCATTAATTCATATAGTTTACTGTGAAGTTCTCATGAATTCGAATAGGTATAAGGTAATGAAAATATATATATTTATATGCACAAAGTTATATGTGTGCATATAAATATATATATATACAAAATCTCAGCATAAAGATTTAGCATTGCGAAGAAAAATCATGAACTACAGTTTGCAAAGAAGAGAAACCCCAATCTGAAAGTGGAGAAATTATGCAATTTCTTTCAATGCATACAAAAGAATGAAAATATTTTCCCAATTTTCACAGTTTTGCAAACAATTTCAAGCACTTAGTATTCAAATTCCAGCGACAATATTATCATTTTTCAAACAAGATTCATGAAAAGAGAATAGAAAACTTGGATATTTTTCTTCCAGCCGTAGTTGCTCTCTAGACAGATTCTTCTCTTTGCCTCCTCTTGAACTGGTTTTCTGAAAAACTTCTTCTTCTCCTCTTTCCTGTAGCTTCACTAATTCTTCATTTTCCTACTATTTCCCAATGATTCATTCTAAAACGTCTAATTTTAATAAATTGAACATTTTCTTGGCAGCCATTAGAGCAAAATTGCAGAGCTTATTTTCAAGAATGATTTCAAGAACCATTGCTTCTCTCGGGAAGTTCTTTTCCTTTTAATAATATTTCACTTTTCCATTTCCTACCCTAATCTTGAAAATGAATTTTGAAAATGAGATTAAAATATATAACTTTGTGTTTTTATATTTCATATTCATAAATAAGAGATATGTAAAAATAATCCACAATTACTACTGCACATAGGAAAACCTTTCAAAAATACTCACCCAAGGCTAAGTTCAAGATAAATATTTATCTAACATTTGAATAAATTTCAATTAATTCAAAATATGTATTTATCTAACATTTAAATAAATTTCAATTAATTATTATTTAATTTTATTATCACAAAAGAAATTTAACGCAAGTTAAAGAAAGTATGATTCTCACTTAGATTTATATCATGATAATCATCTAAAACCAAATTTAAATTATAATTAAAATTAATTCCTTTACTTTATCATGCTTTCATTTCATCATTTATTTAATTTACTAATTGTTATTTAATTTGCAAATAATTCAAACCAAACACACTAAAATTGACATTCCTAAATGCAATCTACATGAATCTAAGTGTGCATGTGTGTGATCGAGAGAACATCCTGCCTTGTCCTATCAAGAAGCTAACCTCCTCTCCTTAATCACACCCTTAGTCTTCAACCTCCTGCATCTCAAGTGCACTCAGGCACACAACAATAACTAAATTAGTATCGCATAAAGATATAAGTCAAGCAATATAATACATGAATTCAAATATTTCTACTCTATTTTGCTTCTTCTTCAAGGTAAAACACATTCAATACTATTCAAATTTTCATAATTTAAGTAATCACTTTCATATATCACCACACCAAAACACCATAATATTCATTATTATTCTACCACACACATAAAATCATATAACAAATCCACACAAAACCAAAAGTAACCTACATTAGGGCTGAGACGTGACATAAATTCCTTCTTATCTCTTATCATTTTCTCTGTCAAGGGTGTGAAAATGCTACTAAAGTTTTGGATAAACTTATAGTAGAAAATAGCTAATCCATGTAATGATCTTACCTCTCTAATGTTCATTAGTGTAGGCCATTCAAAAATTTCTCTAAACTTTTCAGGGTCAATATTCAATCCTTCAGTAGAAATAAAAAAAAACCAGATATAACAATTTTATCTTTGTAAAGCTACACTTCTTGACATTAATCAACAACTTCTCTTCTCTTAACCTCTATAATACTTGTTTGATGTGCCACAAATGTTCTTCTCTAGTTTTACTAAAAATTAGAATATCATCTAAGTAAAAAATAACAAATTTACCCAATAATTTATTCAACACCTCATTCATCAATCTCATGAACGTGCTTAGTGCATTGGTCAATCCAAAAGGAATTACTAATCACTCATACAATCCTTCATTAGTCTTAAATTTAGTCTTTCATTCATCTCCTTGAATTTTGATATGATGATACCCACTCTTTAGGTCAATCTTTGTGAAATACCTTTCACCACTCAAACAATCCATAATTTCATCCGTCCTCAACAATGGCAATAACATAGGAAAATATTTTGTAAATATGAATCTTTATTGAATTGATAATCTTACATGCATCATATTCCTCTTGGGAAAATAATTAGAGCTCACAGGGTTGTTGCAAGGGCATTCAATATTACAACTAGCCAAAGGCCTTATTATAGTCCCATAATGGGGTGATGCAAAAATCTAACTCACTATCACTTACTGAATGAATCCTTCCAAATGATTATAAATTATCTTAAATATGATTCTCTAGCTCCAAAAAAGGTTTGCGTCAGCCATAAGGGTTTACAAAACTTAATGAATGATCAAACATGAAGGTCAATCTCAAAATATGAAAAGATAATTATTCCCAAAAGGAAATGAATTGAAAATCTCCAAGATAGATCCCATTGGACCAAAAATGCTTGTAAGGTGTCCATTAAGATTTGCATGTTCTAGAATAGGCCTGCACTAAGAAATCTAGACTAGGTTAGCCGCAAAGGCACTGACTTTGAATTAGAGTGAGATTTTGAGATCCATAACTTTCGGTAGAAAAATTCAAATGATGTAAAATTTGGATATGTTGTAGATGACTTTGTGTAGATGCTATATCTTGGTCTGTGAGCTGAGAAACAATAATGCAAAGAAATATGGAATAAAATCCTAAAATTTCTACAGACTAAAATGCAAGAAAACAATTTTTTTTGGTTGATATAGGATTGCTTTACAATCAAGGATGATCCTGCTTCAAAATGTTTGAGATTTGGAAGAGGTGGAGAATTCACCTCTAATGAGTTTAACATTTTTTGTGAGAATAATGAGATAAAGAGGAATTTATCTACCCCTAGGACTCATCAATAGAATGGTGTGGTTGAAAGAAAGAATAGGACTATTCAAGAAGCTATACGAATAATTATGAAAGAGGGAAAACTACTGAAAGACTACTCGAGAGAAGAAATTAATACTATTGTCTACATAACAAAGTTCAAGAAAGAACAAAGAATGCAAAGAATCCCTATGAGTTATGGTATGGAAGAATTCCTACCATCAAATACTTCAGAGTGGTTGGAAGAAAATATTAAGAGAAAAGAGATGAAGAGAACTTAGGAAAGTTTGATACAAGATCTAATGAAGGTATCTTTCTTGGATATTCTACAAGAAGAAAATATCATTATTGCTACAACAAGAGACTGAAGAAGATTGTTGAGAGTGCAAGTATCAACGTGGATGAAGACCTATATAAGAACTCAGTGGTGAGAGCTGGATATGAATTAGATGAGTCCTATTGTAGAGAAAATGACATAGATGAAGGTAAGGAGGAAGAACTTTAGATTAAAGAGGAAGAAGCTCTAGAAAGGATCCTTAAGACAACTAAATATGTGTAGAAGAATCAATCAGAATATCAAATCATTGGTGACAAAAGTAATGGTGTTTTGACAAGGAGAAAAGTTGATATGACTGAAGAATAGGTAAACCTATGTTTACTTTCCAAAATTGAACCTAAATCAGTGATTGAAGTATTCAAGGATGAGTATTGGATCAATGCTATGGAAGAAGAAGTGTATACACACTGTGACGCAGAGCGATCTTAGCTCAACCGATCCTGAGGAAACGTACCCACTACTTTCCCTTATAATGGATCAAGGTACTTGATCGATATGTGTTAGCCTAATCCCCATAGTTTTGAGTATTGCAGCATTGGTTTGTTAGTATATGCCTAGCCATCTCTAGGGATGTTGAGCTAGAATTACCTGGCCGCCTGTAGGGGTGTTGATTTGGCGTTAGTGAGTCAACCTCATCCATATGAGAGGTGAAGCTCGAGTAGCCACATATTGATATACTCATAAATGCATTATATATACTGTATCTGCACATGTTCCAACATGATGCAATGGATACAATGCCACACCCCACTAATATTCCAACATAGTGCCGATGATGATGCCATGTGAACTAGGCTCAAGGACACGATGCCATGTGCATAGACACGTGAAGGTGCACTATGATATTGTGTTAGGATAGCCTACTTATGTGATGAGCGTTATGGGGCCTCACACACTTGTAGAGGGATAACCATGGTTGCTTTGACAATATTTGGGTCAGTTAGCATATGGGTATGTCGTAGCCATGTATACCTCTGGCTATAGTGAGTACCTACCTGTGCCTTCTCCATGAGGTATCACTGTGTGGGGTGTGTTATGCGCGTGCCTACTTCTGTGGAGCCACAAACACATTTCCATGCAGCATACGACCAATGCGTGCCTTCTCCGGCTGGTGTATGACCATATTGCGTGACGATGTGAGGTAGGGTGTAGCCGAGGAGTACACTATGTGACATGTGGATGGTGTGCTCACTTGAGACCATATGTGGGCTACTATTATAGCCAGACATTGTTCCCTCCTTCCTCATTTAGTGGCTAGTATCTAGTCACGTAGTGTTGTATAGTGTAATTTTGAAGATTGTGTACTTTCTTTATAGTTATTGATAAAAAATTTTTGTTGATTGTAAAGGCCAACACCCTGTTTATATTTGATTGCAATGGTTTAGCCACACCTTGTGATCTTATATACTTGTAGCCCTTGTGGTTACATTTGATTTAATGTTGAAATTGTGCACATTTCTTTTCTTATTGTTGCAATTGAATTTTCATTTGATCTTTCTTTATGACTTTGGTGGCTAAACTAGTTTATCCTTATTGTTTTTGATGTCAGACATGTGTCGTATTGTAATTCCTCTCCAAGGACATATGAGGCAGACTTGGTGAGTGTATACGAGGAAGCAGACACATAGAATCTTGAGGATGGGGGTATGTGAGGCTGTTACACAACTAGGATCCACTACCCACCTAGGTATGATGACTATCTCTTGGTGGCTAACCACCTTATACAACAAGAGATAGGTCATTGTGGTCTTGTTTGGATGGTCTCACCATGTGTGTGTGGCCTAACACCATCAAGCCACTGAGTGTGAGGTATGGATTTTTTGAGATGGATATTAGCTCTTGGCTCATGGATTATGTATCATGGATTAGTATGTTGCTTTTTGGTGTCCAGATGGACCCTTGTGTAGCCTTGTGATGTAATGTTTAGTGTTGTAAAATGAATAAAGTGGAATGTCTTGTTTGTCAATGATGGTTAATGGATAAAAATGTGTGTTTGTGGGTGTATTTATGTTATGTTTATGGAAATGTAGCATTCTACTATATTGATTGTTTAATAGTGTACTGAAAGAGGAGTTGTAAGTGAAGGGAAAAGAAAAAAGAAATGGTAATGCATTTGGAATTGAATACTTTTATATGTTTATGAAAATATGAGATGGTATGTATTTTTAAATATCAAGTAATCATATGATGTGTTTTCCTTGTATGAGATTTTGAAGATTTTTTTATTGAGAAGGAAAAATTGAGTTAATTGGAGTACTTGTTATATTTATTAGTGTTAAAATCAAGTATCTTACTATAAGAAATGTATGGATTTTCCAAATAAAGGTGGTTAGAAAGATATTATTTTCAAATATGTAGCCAGATAGTGATTTTAATTGTAATATTTCAGAAAGAGGATGTACATTAATTATAGATTAGAGAAATTTTGGGACTAATGTGTTTATGTTTCCATTTTGAGCCTTGTGACTTCTAGGAGTAAGTCAAGTTTTAGGGGGGGAGAATGTAGTGCCCCTCCATTCTCACTTGGGATGTGTAGGTAGTCTAGCTAAGGATTCTGAAGAGGAAGATGGAACAAGAGCTTATGATGGCACTTTTGTGGGTATGCTGCACATTGTTTTGTTATTATTATGATGCAAAGATTTATTGGGTAGTTAAGTGATGCAGTAGCATGTTGTGAGGATATGTGGAAAGGGAAAAATTGCACCATTGAACATATGGGGACATATGCGAATGAGATACGATTGCTAGAGTTCCTTTCCTAGCACCTCAGCTATTATGAATGTGTACTCTAATTTATATGTTTGGGTGAACAAGTACATGACATCGGCTCCACCTAGATTCAAAGGTTTGAGCATGTCCATTGCCCAACATAATAGTTGATTGGGAGATAGTAACGAGGTTTTCCTAGTCAAACCACAACCCTAGTCACAGTGTGTCGTCAGTCCTTGTTCGGTATGTTTTGTGGTCATGTTGTCCATGTTTGCTTTAACATTTATTTATCTTGCAAGGTTTGCTTTGTGGAAAATTGATGATTAAATGTTTTAAATGATTATTTATTTATTTCAGATTAATGTTGTTAAAATATTTTTATTTAATTTAATTAATTAAATTTAATTTATTTGGTAAAGTAATTTAATCCTTGTGATTAAATTTATTTTATTAAGTAAACAAACTAATTGATTAAATTTATTTATTCAGTGATAGATTAATTGATTAAATTTATTTAGAGATTAAAATATGGTTTGAATTATTAAAATACAAAAATGACTTATAAATGCTTTAGAAGAAATATTTGTGTTATTGAGAAAAATATTTTAATTTTGACAATTGTTGAGAAAAGTAATTAAGGGATTTTTATTGAGAATGATTTCTCAGAGAGAATAATTGGTATTAACTGGAAGAGGTAAGAGATTACTTCACAAGAATGGAAAGAGGGATATATTTAGAAATTGTTTGTTGAAAATTAGAGGAGGTTCTTGGGAAGATTTTGGGCTCTATACTTTTGCATCTTTCTGGAAGTGGTGATTTTGGAAAAGACTTTGGGAATTGAATTTTGAAGATGAGACTCTGCTTCAAATTTTATTTCTTCAAAGCTTCTGGAAAAGAGGTTCTTTTATTTTTTTATT
The DNA here is from genome assembly GCA_007258455.2 of Sequoia sempervirens. NCBI lineage: Eukaryota > Viridiplantae > Streptophyta > Pinopsida > Cupressales > Cupressaceae > Sequoia > Sequoia sempervirens. Next base: position 241,322,960 of record VDFB02075321.1, on the reverse strand, counting down.
TATTTTGTTGATTTGGAAAGATTGTCTATACAAAGACTTTGGGAATTGAATTCTAAAGGCGAGACTTTGCTTCAAATTTCATTTCTTCAAAGCTTCTGGAAAATAGGTTCTTTTATTGTTTTATTTATTTTGTTGATTTGGAAAGATTGTCTGTAGAAAATATATTCTGTAGAAGCTTTGCTTAATTTTTGTAAAAATTGAAAGATTGCCTGTATAAGAGGATTTGTTAAATTTGTAGAAGCTTTAATTTTATTTTTTTAATTTGAAAGGTTGCTTGAGAAATTGTCGTGTATATTTAGAAGCATCTGTAGGAAAATTGTCAAAAATATTCTGTAGAGAAATTGTGAAAACTTTAGATCCTCTGTAGGGAAATTGTGTTTAAAACAATTGAAATTCCAGAGGGAATACATTAGAGAGTTTAGAAAATCTCTATAGGGTTGAATTGAGATCCTCTGTTAAATTTGTGAAAATTGAAATTCCTCTATTAAAATTTTGTTGAAATTGGAAACCTTTGGTTAATTTGTAAATCTTTCCCTGTAGAAAAAATTTTGTGGTTAATTTGTAAATCTTTCCCTGTAGAAAAAATTTTGTGAATAACTTCCTATAGGAAAAATTGCCAAAAAAAAGTAGAGAGAAGAGAGTCATGAAATTAATAATAACTAAAAATTTACAAATTGGATATCGCAGAATTTTTTATATGTTTTAAAATACTTGGTGGTGCACCTTTTGTAAAAAATTTAAAAAAACCTAGGTCTGAAAACAAAAGTTATTAAAGTCGTAACAAACTGGTTTTATGTTTAGTATTGTTTGAAAATTGTAAATTAATATTTAAATATATATTTATTTAATATATATTTTTTGGAAATTATAATTGGTTTTAAATATTTAAATTATATATATATATTTAAAATATATTTTTATAATTAGATGCATGCAAATGCATGAAGTAGATTATTTTTAAATAATATAAATTAAATGAGGAGATTGATTTTAATTAGTTAAAATTTAGAAATTTATTTAAACAATAAGATGTAATTTTTCTTTATTATTGGTAAATAATATTGTTTTAAATTAGATTAATTTAAGCAATGTGTTTCTGTTTTAAAAATTGGATTTAGGAAATCCTAATGGTAGATTCATATCTTGCTTGAATTTACCTATTAAAATTGTGATTTCTTCTATTTGCTTTTTGGGGAAAATTAGATTGTTGTACTTGTAAGACTTCTAGATGTTATTTTATGAGGGAGTTATTGTGAGTTGTAATTCAACCCTTATTTTTTCTTGGGTCTAGTGCATTTGATTGTTCAGTTACAACCCTTATGTTTTCTTGGGTAGTGCATTTGATTGTTCAGTTAATCACCCAGTTACTACGAATGGGGATGTGTTGTCTCTTGTATCATAGTTGATATCTATTATCGATATTTGTAAACTGTGTATACCCTTGAGTATTGGTTTAGATCCTCATGTTGCTGGTAGGATCTGAGTTGTTCTCAGTTGGGGGTCCAACACACAAAGGTGCGGCAGGGTAACCCATAGCAAATTATGTGTGACACTCCTCCTATGACAATGGTTTAGATGTTCAATTGATGTACTTGATTCTTTTACTCTGGAAGCAATGCAATCTTCATGTTATGTATTATACTTGTGTAGTCAAGTCTTGAGTTTTCTTGTGACTAGAGGTTGTTAGTTTGTCTTGGGAGCCATTTTACTATCTCCTAGCACGGGGGTGGGCCTTCGGTTACCACTTGGTTAGGTGGAATGTGCACCATACACCGTTGGGTCCCCATTCCATGTTCATAATAGCAAGATCTTCTAGATTGGAGAGTTCACATGTACCAGTTGATATATATCATCTCTTTTGTTCTTTGTATCAGTAGATATTTGTATATTTATTACTCCTCATTTGTATTCAAGGAGGAATTTTGTATCAATGTAATTGTAACTTTAATTGTATGAACATATTCAATTTGGAAATGAGCTTTGTAATTAATTTATGGAATGAATGCAAGCTATAAATGATTCCTTTATGTACTTTGTATCTTATGAAATAGATTAAATGCTTTAAATGTATGTAATTTAAATTCATGAGTAATATTTATATGCTAAGGTTAGAATAGTTCTATATATGGGATTCAAATGTATTGCATTGCCATGTACCTTAAAGAATGTATGTGTTAGTGTTGTTCACATTACATGTTATAATTACACTTTTTTTTAAAATGTTACGTTTCCATTGTGTTTGGGTCATTCTTTAAGGTTGCGTGGCAGGGCATTACACTAGGGAACTTTTCCCAAGACTAGAAAACTAGAATGTAATTGGAACTAAGTGGGTATTTCAGAACAAATTGAACGAGAATGGATAATTAGTAAGAAACAAGGAAAGGATTGTGTGTAAAGATTATTCACAAGTAGAAGGAATAGATTTTGAGGAGACATTTTCTTCGATGGAAAGAATAGAAGCTATCAATTCTTTTTTGGCTTTTGCAACACTTAAAGATTTCAAATTTTATCAAATGGATGTGAAGTATGCTTTCTTGAATGGTGAGTTTGAAGAAGCATGCATTGAACAATTGGAAATATTTCAATTTTCAGACAAACCAAATGTAGTTCGTAGATTAAAGAGAGAATTATATGGATTGAAGAAAGCTCCTAGAGCTTGGTAGGCAAGGTTGGATAGGTACTTGATACAACAAGGATTTGATAAAGGGACCATAGAAAGTAATCTTTATTTCAAAGTTAAAAAAATCAAATCTTGATTATAGTTGTGTATTTTGATGATATAATCTTTGGAGGAAATGAAGCTATGTGTAAGAAATTTGTGGAAGAGATGTGGGAAGAGTTTGAGATGTCTATGTTTGGGGAGATGAATTTCTTCCTTGAACTACAAATCAATTAGATAGAAAAAGGTATATTCATTTCACAATCAAAGTATGTCAAGGAAATTTTGAAGAAGTTTCAAATGGAAGATTCTAAACTGGTATGTACCTCCATGGTTACTAGTTGCAAGCTAAGTAAGAAAGACAAATCTCCTAAGGCTGGTTAGAGCAAGTATATATCAACGATTGGAGGAATGGTCTATCTAACTATTATTTGACCAGATATCATGCATGTAGTTTTTCTTGTGGTTAGATTTTAAGAAGATCCTAGAGAGTCACATGTTGTCGCAATGAAGATAATTTCAGATACTTGAAAGGCACTCTAGAACATGGTTTATGGTATCCAAAGGATACTTATTTTTCTTTAACTTCTTATACAGATGCAGATTGGGTAGGTTGTTTCTAGATGATAAGAAAAGTACAAGTGGTGGTTCATTCTTTCTTGGATGCAAATTGGTGTCTTGGTTAAGCAAGAAACAAGATTTTGTTTTGGTTATCTACTATAGAGGTAGAATATATTGTCTAGTAGTATCTTTTTGCACACAAGTGTTGTGGATAAGGCATACCTTGAAAGATATCAGAGTGATATATGATGAACCAATTTATATATTCTATGATAATAGAAGTGTTATTAACATTTCAAAGAATCTAGTAATGAATTCAAGGATAAAACATAATTCAATACAATATCACTTTTTGAGAGAGAAGGTTATAGAGAATGAGGTGAAGTTAGAGTATGTTCCTACAAAGGATCAGGTTGCTAATATATTTACTAAGGCTCTTCCTAAGGATACTTTTGAGTATCTCTGAGGGAATTTAGGGGTTATTACCCCTCCTTTAAACTAGATACATAAGGATATGCATCATTCTAGTGGATTTCAATATACATTCCTTGTTCTAATCTGATGTTGGAGGCTACCTCTCATGGAGTAGGCAGTGGTATTGTTCGTTGTTGCAGTCAAGGGTAGTAAGTGCTAGTGCAGGTTGGTGTTGTACTTTTTCAACCGTGTCAAATAATATGTGTGGTGGTTGTTGGTTGGTATAGTTTTTTGTGTGCTTCTAAGGGGGAGTATGTAGAGTAGTAAAAAGGAAAATATGAACACAAAGTAGTGGTGAGAAAATATAAGTATGATTGATGTAAAAGAGGGAAAGAGATGCAAATGTATTTCCCTTTGCCATTGATGTTAAAGAGGGAGAGAGAAAGTGTTATGAAAAAGGATTAGTTGAGTAAGGAAGAGAGAGTAAAGTTAACAAGGAGAGTATGATGTAAGGGGGAGATAGAAAAAGGATTGGTATAGAGCAATATGTTGGTGATTAGAGCTATTATGTTTGTTGTTGATGGTTTTTCACATCATACGTTGCCATGAATGATAAAGGGGGATATTGTTCCAAGTATGAGTATGAGTAGTTTGTGTTGTCATTGATGTCTATAGGATTATGTGTGTGTTGTCATTGATGTCAACTAGTTCATACTATTGTTGAATGATAGAAGTCTATTGATAGTTGAGAAGTTGTGATGATGCTATGATTAGTTTCATTATGTTGTCATTAGTAAGTGTTACTAGTGTCAACCTCTAGTGTTGCTTTGATAAGAAAGTGTATGGTTGAGTTTCTATGTTGGTTTGTTATGATGAGGAGGTGTTCAAGATGATGAGAATGTGTTTTTAGTGCTTTGTTTCCAAGTCCTTTTGAGAAAATTTTGATAAAAGAGGAAATAGTTTGTTGTGAAGGTGCTCTTGCATATAGAGTCGTGTTTTCTTTTTGCTTTGCATTTCTTCTATGCTAAAGATCTTCTTGCATGGTTTGGATATGTTGATCAAAGGTCTTTAGTGGTTTAATATCTAGAATTTTTTTTTCTAGATCATTGTCTAGACAATGTTGTGTTCACCAGTGTGTGAACTATGTAGTACAATGGTGTTTGGGAGAAATGGTTTTGCTTCGCATTTCCCATAGTTTGGTTTCTGGTCATGTCGTTCTAGAAACATGTTGATAAGGTTCATATCTACCTTTAGTTGAAGTTTCTTGTGGTTTGGTGCTCTGCAAGTTAGTTTCTTGAGTTACATTGAGTGGACGATTATTTGGGTGTACATGATGAGTTTTTTCTTCAGGTGAAAGTTGTTGTGAAGGAAATTGCTGGATTTTGGGATTTTTGTGGGATATTCCAGATTATGTTCAAGTTTTGTGTGTAATTTTCAGGTTTGGATGACCTTTGGTGTTTACAGTAATTACAAATTTTCTTTGGTTATTATGGAAGCATGGCATGGTGTGTATGAGTATATTTAGGTCTAGGTTAAGGTGTGATGTGGTCTACCCTCATTACTTTCCATCTTAGGAATATGATGCAAATTGTAGAGGTGTGAAGTATGAAGTGTGAATTTGTGAAGTGCAATGTGAGTTTCAATAAGTTAGACTACTAGTAGTGAGCAAAAGGTGTCTACAATATTCCAAAAGGGTGCAAATGTGTTGGTGATTCTATGGTGGACTCTTTTATTACATTGAGATGGATTTTTCATTGTAACATTCTTCTTTATTCTTCTCTATAATCTAGCAGTGAGCCATTCAGAATGATCCCTTCTTTCTTTTGGGTAGTGAGCCTATTGTATTTGGTGTTTCAATTACTTTATATTGTGAGCCCTCATTGTGGTTTTTCTCTTATTGCATTTTCCATGTAAATCTACTATTCTATTGTGCATAGTATTGGTGTCTTTTAGTTTTTGTTATTTTATTTCATGCTAAATCATTCTAACATATTAAAGGATAATGAATTATATATGGATATGACTATTAATGAGGATTTTGATGTTTTAATGTACAACTAATTCACTCCCCCTCTCATTTTTCTTGTGCATTCAACATAATCCACATGCCTGGAAGATTTTTGAGTGGTAGAAAAATTGGAATGATTTAATCTTCATTTTGTAAATTGATTTGTATCCATTTTTAGAACAAATAGAGAGTTGTTGCTCATAATTTGGTGACAATTTGGAGTATAGTGCATATTTGGTTTTGGGAGGAGAGTGTTTGTGTAAAGAGAATTTGAAATCTATATGCCATTCATCAAAGATTGAGGATAGATTGCTATTTTCAATTATAGATTGCTTGGTAGCTATAGTTTAACAGTTTATAAGCAAGGGAGAGGTGCAAGAGTAGAGATGAGAGCTATAAATTGAGAAAATAAAAGGTTAAGGCTAAGTTACAATGTGGAATGGAAGAAAGGAATTATTAAGAATAAATTCAAGCTATTTTAATCTAGGAATGATTTAAATAATTCTCTTTCCTTCTCTTTCAATTTCTAAATAAAGCTCTTTATCTATATGAGTTTTCTTATTCCATTGTTATGTGTAAATCATGACTATTAAAAAACCGTATGAGTGCATTTATGAATATCTTTATTATTTATGCATAGATCTAATTTAAAATGCAAAGATATAATGAGAACTAGGCAAGATGATTGGGTATATCTAGTAGTTTTATTTAATTATATTATGAAATCATGTTTTAATTCTGAATTATTATTTATATATGTATTTGAGAGAAAGGGAGCTTCATTGGAAGGTTAAAATCTCTCTAAATTTTTTTTTGACAAAAACAACTAGCTTTTTCAACCTAAGTAGCAAAGGAAAGCTAAGTATGGGAATGTGATATTATCCCAATGAGATAGTGTCTTATTTATGTTATTGGTAAATTAGTTTATATTGAATATCGGTTAGAGGGTATGAAAACATATTAAAAGTGAATGTCTTTAATATCTTTTAAAAGTTGTTATCATATATAAATAGACCAAGTATCATTATTATTACCTATTGATTGAAAAATGTGTATCCTAGATAGAGGGATTTATTCTTCCATTATTAATCAAAGGCCTTAGTGTTAGGGGAATTTAATGCGCAAAAGCACAAATAAATCTCAAGTAGAAAATGTTCTCTAGTGTGGCTATAAGCTAACTAGATACATTTATATATAATAATATATGTGTCAATATTATCTATATATGGATGAGCATAAATATTTAATATAGTTATACAAAGGATGATATCAAAGAAACCTGTGAAGAATCTAGAGATTAGTTAGATGGTTCTTAGTTGAGTTATCAAAAGTAAACAAATTATTATGTTGAGTCATTAGTGAACATTACTATGAATATAATATTTTATATCAAATACAACTAAAATATTTTTAATGTCATTAATAACTAGATCGTTTATAACATTCTAGAATGACAGAGCCATACTTAGTATGACAATGAAGAGTCTAAACCATTATTTATGAAGAAGATGATTGTCTAATGATGTCCACTTCACGATTAACAATATTCTCTATGGAGTTCTTAAGGAACAAATCTATAAAAGTAAACGATGGACGTCTAAAAATCAAATAAAGATAAAGTATTCTTTAATTCAAGTTTAATACTTGATTACTATACATAACGGCATATTGTTAGTATTGTTGGATTAAGACCAAGTGTGTCTAGTCAATGAAAAATTATAATCAGTATTACCTAATTATGCATAGAATAGGAGAGTAGTTACTTCTATGGTTATAAAATTTAAGTATTAAATTAAAAGTTAGTTACCTATACCCTAACTTTTGCAAAAGCATAGCTTGGTTATTCTAGTCAAAAGAAGATAACTAGTCAAGTTGGTTATAGACTTAGTAAGAAAGAACTTGAATAATTGGAAATTGTCTAGACCTAGATTGTTAAAAGTATGTAAGAGGGTATTCAAGATAAATGAATCAAACCTATTTAATCAAATAATCAACACTAGTGCAGTCATCACTATTGAAAGAGATTCTATATAAGTTTTTAACCTTTGGGTCAAACCAAAAGTAGAGTTAACCATAGGTCAAACAAGATTTCTAAGTCAAGTTAGAAGTGGGTAAACTTACAACATCACTTCCTTAGAAAGTGGATTGATTATATATATCAAAACTTTGGCCACAGTAAGTGTACAAGTTATTTCTTACACTTTGTCAGTTGACTATGCTCCAGGTTTACATAACTTGTCAGTAGCATCATGAATGGTTGGAAGGTATCCATAGTTCTATGGCCATACATATTATGTAGGAAAAAATAATAGATACTTAGATGGAAATAATATAGGTTCCCATACCAAAATATTTGTCAGAGGTTAGGTCTGTGCCAGGGTGATCCCATAATAGTGGTTTACAATTTTTGGCCAAACTGGACACTGAAATTATTATTTTTAACTAAATATTCACATTCGGGCACCTATAGCAGCTAAACTGTGAGGAATTTGAAGATAGTGCAAACTAGAATCTCATCAAATTTTGTCTGTAGATTCTAAAAATATTTTTTTCAAAATTTTTGGAATCAAATTGCACTTCTTTTTCCATCTCCCATGAAAATAGATTTTTTTCAGAAAACAACATTTTTAAAAAGTGACACACACCGTATAATGCATAACTTTTTTCCATGAAGGATAAAATTCTAATTCTTTCAAATTTAGATTTGTAACTCTAATATCTAGTGCTTCCACTTGGTTAGGTAGTTTTTTATTGAATATTTTTTCCTTAATCAAGTTTCAAAGTCAAACAAATTACAATTCGACAATGTATAGCGTAACTTTTTTGTATATGTCAAAATTTAATTTTATCTTTTTGTTGGATCAAGGACTTCAATATCTGGTGTACTCATATTTTTCAAATTTTTTTTGATAATCTTCTATTTTTCCACATGTGAAGAACAAAGAAATTTATTTTTGATGAAAAACCTATGTTTAATAAAACTTAAAAAACAAATACATAACAAAACCAAAACATATTAAAATTATATTCATTGGATAGCTTGTTCTGAGGAATACCATGATCATTTGAAATAAATTTTAAATGAATTCATTTGATCCCCCAAAATCTAAATCAAAAGTGATTTTTTATGAGCATTTTGATAGGTGTAAAGGAGACACATTTATAGGTATGGTTTAAAACTAGCAAGGTTCTATCCAAGGGGTTTAATCCAAGGTGATTTGATCAAACCCTCTTCAATTGGAATCCTTAAAATGGAACTTTTTAAGGCTTAAATCATTATATTTTCTAAAAATATGTGATTTCAGCTAAAATTCGTTCCTCTCAGGAATTGTAAACCACTATTATGACAGCACCTTCCATTTAGAGTTAGGAAGGTGTGTGGGGGAGCGTTTGTCCATGGTTGGAGGTAAAGTGCTTGGGTGATGCTCTCCCTCTTACAGACGAAATGTCAAGACTTATGAAACAAAAGAAGTAATCTAGATAAGGATATCATGATCTTGATCTCTTATAAGTTCTGAAATTGAATATATGATCATGAATCTATTGTAAGTTGTATTTGAAAAGATTAGTTTTTTTTACTTAGAATTATGTTAAATGTTATTTCATTAATGCAATGTTATGTGAAATTACTTATTCAACATGCAATCACGTTATTGAAAAAGAAAAATATAATTTACCTATTTTTGAAAATTTTGAATTATTCACTTCATGAGTTAAAAATTAGGTGAAAAATATAGAGTAAACATTGGGTATGTTACACTTGGTTTGTAAGATTCTACATGGCAGCATGACTATATTTTTTGAAATTTATTGTGTTCTACGAGTGATCAATGCAAGGTGATTATTTAGAAGTGTTAGAAATTTATATTTACACCTTCCCTACCAATATTAGGGCTTGATCAATACATTTGGTTTTTGTTGCTAAAAAATAGTCCCCTAAATAGGCCTTATTTGATTGTAAACAGTCTATATTTTCCCTATTTTGTACAAAAAAACCCTATCTCATTTTCACATATGCTTAGTAAGAGCCAAAAGTGTATCAAAATTAGGTCTTAAATCTCCATTATCAGGTGTATGAAGGGAGTTATGACAAAAAAGGTCTCTAAGAAAGGCTACAAGCTCCTACACCACTTACAAAGAAAGTATATGTTATACTAATCACAAAGCTTTTTCCATGCATGGATTGTTGAAAACACATTGAAATACTAAGAGTGGGGTTGAATCAGTATTCTATCAAATCTCAAATCATGTAGAGAAAAATTAAACTTAAACTTAATAGAACATGCAAGAACATGAAAGATATAAATAATGCACAACACCACACAAAACCAATGTACATGGAAAACCCCAAAGGGGAAAAACCATAGTGAGAAAAGATGCTAGGAGCTACTATCCTAATCCACCCTCACAAATGAATCATAGTTACAATTTTTTTTAGGGCTACAACCCAAGGAAGCTAATACTCCTTGTAGAAAGGTTTTAGGTTCACTCACAAGGAAGCTAAAACTCCTTATAGACTCTATTTTAGGGATACAACCAAAGGAAAAAAACTACTCCATGAATTGAGAATAAAATCAAGAAATATTAATGTATGATAGTATTTTTGCTATCTAAATCTGACAATGAAGCTCAATAATTTTGATGATTGAATTTTTTCTTTTTCCCTTCTCTTTTTGATGATTTTAATTCTGCTCTTCAATCTTTTTTGCAACTTCTTCAAGTGTCTTCTCTAGAGCTTACTGGCTCACTACTTCCATCCTTCAAGAATTTTATCTTTTGGATTACCTCCAATAATTATTAATGTGAATCAACCAGAGTCAGCCACAACATAGTAAGGACCCAAAACAATATCCTCAAACATGAACCATGTTAAACAATTATGCCTCAAAGATCCACAACATGCTACAATCACCCTTTTGGCCATGATCAAGAAAAACATGAACTCACAAAAAAATCACCAATCACGAGCACAACGATCAATGCGGACATAAAACATAGATAGAGAATGATCTAGAAACATCCACGAGCATCATGAATCACCACAGAAGCATCCACAACAACTCAAATTACCAGAATCACATCATCTCCTTTCAAGAACACCAACTAAAGCAACAAAAAAACTGTTAGAACATAGATACTCATAAATTGATCAAATCTTCTTGTAGATCTCTAAAACTTACCATGGATAAACTATATATACTTGACAACAAACCCTTTAATCCACAACCTCTTATCATCAACATACTGAGCTAGCCAACATATGAAACTTCACTGCACTACTAACAACCTGCAACTTATTTTATTACAATTTTCTCAATATCCTCGACATATACAACCTTAAAGAAATGAATGAAAATAGTGTTGACATCAATGACAACCATATATTAGAAATATCCAACAATATCCCCCTTTGGCATTGATGACAACACATGATGTGAAAAAGTCCATCAACGCAACTTTCTCTTAGCACTTTCTCCCCCTTAGATTTTGACTCTTCTCCCTAGATAATTCATAGTTTTTCACATGAATCTTCTCCCCCTTTGACATCAATTACAAAGATACACATTATCTTTCTCCACACAAGCTCTAAACCACATATCTGAACATCTAACTACTCCCCTTGAGTACCAGCCACCACAACATCAATATGGATCAAGATATGACTATGAAATGCACAGACTAATGCAAGTCAATGCATCTTAATTATGATTAGGAGGGGTAATCACCCCTAGCTTCCCTCTGAGATACTCAAAAGTATCCTTAGGAAAGGGCTTGGTAAAGATACCTGCAATCTATTCCTTAGTGGGCACATACTCCAATCTGACTTCCTTTTCACTCACCTGCTTTCTCAAAAAGTGAAACTTGATAGATATATGCTTGGTTTTTGAATGGAGCACTAGATTCTTAGAAATTTTGATTGCACTTCAATTATCATAGAATATAGCAATAGTTTCATCATACACAACTCTGATATCTTTCAACATCTGCTTCATCCACAATACTTGAGTACAATTTTTAGTAGCAACAATGTATTTTTCCCTTGTAGTAGATAAAGAAATGGCATTTTGCTTCTTACTTAACCATGAAAATAACTTATTTCCCAAGAAAAATGCACCACCACTAGTACTCTTTTTTTCATCCACATCTTTTTCCCAATCAGCATCGGTAAAGGCACTCAAAGTAAGGTCATCATCTTTAGGATACCATAAGCCAAAATCAACTGTCCCCTTCAAGTACTTGAAAGTACTCTTCACAGCTGTCACATGAGATTCCTTAAGATCAGCTTGAAATCTTGCAACAATGCATACAAACTTCATGATATCAAGTCTAGTTTGAGTCAAATAAATCAATCCACCAATCATGGATCTGTATCTAGTTTGATTTGTTTTAGGTGAATCATCATCTTGTGTCAAATTACATCTGATCACCATAGGTGTACCAAATGGATTTGAATCTTCCATACCAAACTTCTTTAGCAATTCTTTCACACACTTGGACTAAGATATAAAGATCCCCTTATCTAGCTGAGTAATTTGCAATCCCAAAAAGAATTTCATTTCTCCAATCATAGACATCTCAAACTCATTCTACATCTCATCAGCAAACTTCATGCACAAACTATCATCTCCTCCAAAAATGATATCATCAACAAAGACTTCAACAATCAAATCTTTATCATGATCAATCTTGAAATACAAATTACTATCAGCAGTAACTTTATTTAATCCAAGCTTCAATAGATACTTGTCCAATCTATCATACCATGCTCTTGGGGCTTGCTTAAGTCCATACAATGCTTTCTTCAACCAACAAACCATATCTCCCTGATCAATCAATTGAAATCCATCATGTTGCTCAATATACACTTCTTCTTCCAGTTCACCATTTAGAAATGCTGATTTGACATCCATCTAATAAACCTTGAAGTTTTTGTAAGCAACATAAGCAAGAAATAGTCTCACAACTTCAATCCTAGCATCAAGGGAAATTTTTTCTTCAATTGTCCCGTTCTTCCTTTCCACAACTCCATTCTATTGAGGGGTCTGTGGGGCAGATAATTGTCTCTTTATCCCATGCTCTTCACAAAAAGAATTAAACTCACTAGAAGTGAATTCACCACCTCTATCTAATCTCAAACATTTAATCTTTAGACCTGTCTCTATCTCAACCATAGCCTTTAAAATATTTAATTTCTCTAAAGCTTCATATTTTTCCCTTAAGAAAGTAGCCCACATCATTCTAGAAAAATCATTAATGATTATCATGAAATACCTGTATCCTTGTAAACTTATGATTCTAGAAGGACCACACAAGTCAGTATGCACAAGATCCAATACTTCATTTGAACAATGTTATTTTCTCTTGAATGAAACTCTAGTTTTCTTCCCTAACTAACATTCCTTGCATATGGCATTAGTAGGTTTTATCAACTTAGGAAGATCTCACACATCCTGAGTAGAGATTATCTTGATAATATTATCAAAGTTTACATGAAACATTCTCCTATGCCACAACCATCTTTCATCAACTCGAGCAATCATACAACTTTTACGAGTAGCACTCAAGTGAAAGATATTACCTTTTGTTTTTGTACCTGATGTAATCACATTTTTGGAACTCCCCAATATTCTACACTTTCCATCCTTGAATTGAATATTGTATCCCTTGTCAACCATCTATCCAAAACTTAAGAGATTATGCTTCAAACCTTCCACATATAAAACATCATCAATATTATGCTTACAATCAAGAGAAATGGATCCTCTGCCATAGATTACACCAGCTTTGTCATCTCCAAATATTACAACACCACCATCATAATTTTCCAAGCTCACAAATTTACTTTTATCACCTATCATGTGATGAGAGCATCCATTGTCAATTACCATTTCATCTTTTTCTTCAACTTGGGAAGCTAGATATTTCTCCACATTTGTGTAACTAGCAAATTCAATAGGTGTAGGATCATTTTCCTTGATAGAAATAAATACCCATTCATCCTCACTTACATTCCCTTTATCAGATTCATCATTTGTCACACGTTCATAGGCAATTTACCTTTATAGTTACCTTCTCCTTTGGCTTCTCTCTTGACAATAAGTGCTTCAAACTCGTCTAGTTTTCTCTCTTCTTCTTCAATCTCTCTCATTTCCTCCTCATACTTGAACATCTCTCTAGAAGAACTTTCACCCAGATCATATCTCTGCTTATCCTTTCTAGAAATAGTAGCCTTGAATGCATGTTCTATCTTAGGAAGAGTATCACCAAACTCACTTAACTCAAAAGCAGTAAGCTTACCAATCAACATATCTTTGGTTACATTTGTCACAATATGGATCTCCTCAATAGTTGTAGCTTTGGCTTTGTATGCAATAGGCAAGGATCTGAGCACTTTAGCAACAATCTATGATTTTTCCAATGTTCCACTAGCACATTTGATACTACACACAAGTCCATTCACTCTTTGCATAAAGGAAGTAATGTTCTCATCATCACCCATTCTCAACATTTCATATTTCCCTTTTAGGATTTAGAGCTTAGCAATCTTCACATGTGCATCACCTTCATACAAAGTTTCCAACTTTTTCCACATCTCATAAGTAGTTTTCAGATCCATAACATTTGTCATCTTAGAATTAGTTAGAGAACTCAACAATGCTTCCTTAGCCCTAATATTGTACTTGGCATCCTTAATCTCAGTAGAAGTAGGACTATTATGTGGGATGATATACCTATTCCTTGTAATGTTCCAATAGGGTTCACCAATGCATCTCAGATGACACTCCATTCAAGTATTCCACAGAGAATAGTTAGTTCCATCAAATCTCAAACTATCCTTCTATGTCACCATCTCAGATCACCTCAAGCTATCAAACTTCTTCCAAGGAACCTGATCTGATACCAATTGTTGGAAACACAAGGGTAGACAACTAAGAGGGGGGGTGAATCAGCAGTCTTAGAAATTATACAAATTAAACTTATTCTCATATCTGATATATAAACATGAAAGCATAAACCATCACCACATCAGTAACACACATAACACCAATATTTTTTATGTGGAAACTCTATTAGGGGAAAAAAAATGGTGTAGGTTAGTCCACAAGATTATACTCTGTTAAAAGTATAAAAGAATTATGAATGGGGAATGCACATGTGTTCAGGCACACTTCCTAGAGCTCACTACTCAAATAAAATAAGGCTCACTGCCGAAAGGAAAATACACTATCTTACAGAAACATTTAGATTACATCCACAAGATTTTGAACTAAGAAAATAACATATGTTAATGCCTGATTACAGTTTCGACAAAGCACATAAACATCTGCTCACTCTTCTTCACACTTTACTTCTTCCTTCGAAAGATTAGAACATTATTCACACATAACACTCGCACACACACCTTCAAATGGTATAAAAAAATTGCTCATATATATCTACAACAAGAGATAACATCATCTACATGTCAGCTTCAACAAAATATAAAATGTGTACAAATTGTCGGCTCAATCCATAAACAATTATTAATACAAATTAACCAAAGTCAGCCACAATATAGTAAGGACCTAAAAAAATATCCTCAAACATGAACCACCTTAAAAAATTATTCCTCAAATATCCACAACATGCTACAATCACCTTGTCATCCACGAACAAGAAAAACATGAACTCACAAAAGAAAATCACAATTCGTGAGCATAACGATCAATGCGAACATAAAACACAAATATAGCATGATCTAGAAACATCCATGAGCATCATGAATCACCACAAAAGGATCTGCAACAACTCAAATTACCAGAATCACATCATCTCCTTTTAGGAACACCAACTGAAGCAATAGAAAAATTGTAAGAACACAGATACTCATAACTCGATCAAATCTTCATGCGGATCTCTAAAACTTAATGTGGATAAAATAGATATAATCGACAACAAACCCTTTAATCAACAACCTCTTATCATCAACATACTGAGCTAGCCAACATAAGGAACTTCACTGCACCACTGACAACCTGCAACTTATTTTATTACAATTTTCTCAATATCCTTGACATATACATCCTTAAAGACATTAATGCCAATAGTGTTGACATCAATGACAACCACATATCAACAATATCCAAAAATATCTTGATCATCCATCCCAAAAATTGCCTCAAAGGGAGCAGGATCCCCTCTATAGGAGGGGATTATGATAGATCCATCACCACCAAAGACACCATTCTCCTATATAAACAAGCTCCATCTTAATAGGAAAAAGCATGAGAAAAGAGGGATCTCCACGAAAACTACACCATGCAACTCCACCTCAAAAGAAGGCATCATCTATAAAACCCAACAAAAAGCAATCACTCCTATAGTACAAGCCATCAAAACATGCTTAGGCACCAAGAGGGAAGGAAACATGAAGAAAGACTTAAAGATCACTTTAGCCAACAACATCAGTAACCCACACACCAAATGATGGGTCTTCAAATGAACTCTAAAATTAACCCATCCAGAAGTACAAAAGAAGAAACCATAAAGCACATAATATTCTAGGAAAACAAATATAAATTTATAAACATCCCAACCAAAGAGTAAAAAAGTAGGAGCAGCCACAACCACCAAACAATCAACCAAGAAATCCGAAAGGGGCAATGGGAAACCAAGAAGGAAGGATTCAGAGTGTAGGCCAACACAATGAGCACACCGGCCACCCCAATATGTCGATTAGGACCAAAGATAATCCATTCCACAAAAAAACCCTCCTCAAAGGACCCAAAGCACACAATAAAGGAACTCACCAGCTAAAAAGAAAATAGCAGAAATAACACACTAGAAAACAAGAAAGTAGTAGAAGAAAACTTCTGCTCACAAGCTACACCCACACTGTGGAAAGAAAAACCATCCCACCATCCAATTTCAAATGATAGGGACTGAACTACAATTAAAAATGAGTAGATCATCCCTCATCAACTTTCATCAATAATAACATATCCATTGTTAGCTGAGAAATCCCAAAGGGGTAATGGGAAAACAACAAGAAAGGAGTTAGAGTGTAGGCCAGCACAATAAGAACATCAACCACCCCAATACGTTGATCAAGACCTAAGATTAGCCATTCCACAAAGAAACCATCCTCAAAGGACCTAAAGCCCACAACAAAGGAGCTTTCCAGCTAAAAAACCTACATTTGAAACATAACACCATTCAGCAGGGAAGCAACAAAAGAGAAATTTCACCTACAAGCCATGCTCACACCATGGAAAGAAAAATAATTCTCTCTAACCATCTATAAATGATAGGGACTTTGTTGATGGTCAAAACAACACAACAACATTAAACAAAATATTACTATTCTATTTCTCCTGAAAGAGAAAGAAAACATATAGCAATCTAACTCCCAAGGTCCTGGTAGTTGGTTCTCAACTATGCTAATATTGTTCAATGGTCAATATGATTGTAATGTTCAAGGGGCCTTTGCTGGTAATAAAGAACAAGAATGCATAGCATCGAGTAGTCTACATTTTGGGGGTTTTAAATAAAAGAAAAAGATGAAACAGAGCTTTAAATTAGAGAAACATGAATAAAATCCTTACGTATCCAGACATGTAGATCAACAATGATTGTTCATTCTACCTAACCACAACTACAGCAAGATGCAATCCATAGAATAAACTACACTACTGCATACATCCATAATGCTAATTCAGATATCATCAACGTTCACTAAACTTACTTCAAACAAATCATCCACTCATCATCCAAAACACAGATAGAATGAATACCATAACAATTTAATTAACAGATAATCCAATGATATGACCTTGAATCCAGTTCCTTCTATTGACTTTCATCAAATAAAGAACAATTAAGCACAACAAAACCACTGGTGTATGGATTAATCATATATCATTAACCTTATCAAAATGGATCCAAACTTTGAAAATCATCACATGAAAAAAAATAATATGAAAACTATAAAATAATCGATCCTTTTACTAAACTTTTCAGAGTATCTTTCTAAAACGTTGAAATCCTAGATCTAGTTTCTATCTTCTATCCTCAGGTGGCTGATCTTTCTTCAATTAGCCAACCTTTACAAACTAGATACTAATAATACATATAGGGTGCCACATGCACTAGTTTCTCAATCATTAATCAAGATCCACAATCCATGGAGTTGAAACTGAACGTAGAAGTGGACTCAAGAACCCCTGCTTTCAAGGCTGATCACTCCGTTGTACAGAAAAGGAAATCTAATACCCCAAGAAGGAAGCGAGACCCACAGATCAAACTCATAGTTGAACCCATGTCAAAATCCACAAAAAGAGGAGAAGAGAAGATGGAGTATGACACAAAGAGTTAGTCACTTTTGCGCTGAATGCTCTTGAATGTACTCATCAAAACTGGAGAACATCTATTGAAGAGTATCCAAATCCGGCCCATCTAACAAGTCACCTTCAAATTTGATTCTTTCAAATTCTGTAGAAACTAACTTTTGCATCTCCTTTAATTTGATTAGGTCTTTTTTAGCAGCTCTTACCTCCTCCCGGATATCCATAAACTGATCTAGCAATAAACTCTCCCATCATCTCCTTTTTGCGTGATTTCTTCAAATATACTCCTCCATCTCACCCTTAGTTTATCCAATGATAGGCCTTCTTTATTGGAGGAATCTGAGTTGATCAAAATGGCTACAACCACTTCTAACTCAAAAATCTGTTGATTCAAGTCCTTACTCATTTCCCAGACTTCTTCTTGATGTCCATGTATAACCCTAGATTTTTATCTTATGATGCTGACAGTCTTTTCCACAAAATCTTCATTACAAAGCTCAAGAATTTAATATTCTATCAAAGTGGATTTGGGCACTTTGCTGACGTCCTCAAGCCTTTTAGCATATTCCTTATATTCATCATCCTGCTTGTCCAAATCCTTAGCCTGTTGGTCCAGATCCTCTGCTAACTCAAGAGCAGCTTTATGAATCTTAGAGCCTTCAACAAGAACATCATCAAAATCTTGGTTGAGCTTATCCAACCATTTATCCATCATCCCCACCTTGTTTTTCATTTGAATCAAGTCATTTTCCTCCCTCTTTGTTAACAAAACCGGCGATTCAGGAGGAGCAGCTTGTTGAGAAATTGGACTGGAAACATCTTTCAAGAAACCATGGAGCTGATCGAATTGAGCCTTAAGCTCATCCTTCCTTTGCTTATCCTTGATCATCTAGGTTTTGGTTGAAGAGGTCACAATATCAATCAAACTCATTTGTTGATTTCTTGTAGGCTTTCCCAGATTTACTACCCCCAACTAATAATCAGTGATTTACATGTCATCACGACTCTTCTCCATTACAGGTATGGGACATTCAACAATGATCTCTCCAGCATCAGTGAGCCTAGTGGAGTGAAGAACCTAGGGATTCTTCTTAGGTTTCTCTTTCCCAATTTCTTTCATCATTTCTTCCCAATTCAGTGGTTGTGGTTGAACAACTTGTTTTCTCTCTAAGTCTAGTTTTAGCCAAGTAGGAGCAATAGGAGTAGTGGCTGCCTGGGCTGAAGAAGAAGCAACAGTAGTGGAAGATAAATGCTACAACAATGTAAGCTTTGGTTGAGAATCAACCTCCTACACATTTTGTTGATAACTTTGCGCCCTTTCCTATGCTAACTTTTATGTTTCCTCTTTATCCTTTTGATCTTGCAGCCTCTAAGCCTCCAGCTCTTTCTTTAAAGATTCCACTTCCTCCTTCTTCTTTTCCAACATTTCATCTTGCTGCCTTTTCAATTCTTCAACATAATCCCATGCTTCCTTGGACTTTTTCGCATGTTCCACAATCTCAACAGCCTCCCTTTCTCTTTTCAAACAATCTTTCTCTTCCCTTTGCCTATAGCTCTTTCTCCTTTGTTGTTGTTGTTGAGCTAACTCATCGGCCTTCACCTTATCTTCCAACTCTTTTTGCTTGACTGCCAATTCGGATTGTGCATTGGACTCCTCCTCCTATTGCTTGGCTAATGCCTCAGCTTGTGCCTTACAATCCTCTTCCTATTGCATAGCTGATGCCTTAGCTTGTGCCTTAGCATCAGCTTCTCTTTTCACCTCTTCAAAGAGTTTCCATTGATCTTCCTCAGTCAATACATGCTCAGTCCCTACATCATCTGTCATATCAAAAGATGTTAATGCCAGATGTGCTTTATCAGATGCAGTCTTTTCTAAATCTGTTTCAATATTATGAATCTCAATTTGACCCTCCATTTGCTTTAAAACTTCTACTTCACTATGGAGATCTCCCTTTGGTGATTCCTGGCCCAATTATTGTGCCTTAGAGGGCTAAGTAGATGCCTCCCCTACAACAAATGTAGAAGTACCCACCTCCACAGTTGTTTCATCTTCTGATACCTCTAGAAGGTTTTGATGAACCACCTCCTCTTCTTGTGCACTAGAAGGCATAAACTCTAAAGGTTCTTTAGGTTCCATCCTTCTCTTTTCCCTTTTATATCCTTCGGTAGTACCTACAACCTTTCTCTTCTTAGATGATGTTTCCTTAGTCTGATTAGCTCTCAAACTCACCCATTCAATACTCCCATCAAGCACTGGTCTTGCAATCTGCATTATGTCAATTGTCTCATTCGCATTCCAATCTATTGGATCAAGATCCTTAGTTCCAATATTGTCTGCATTATACCCAGGATCCAAAACTATCCCATCATCGGATAATGTGTCAGGAATGTCTTCTTTTATCCCAAACTCAATCATGAGTGGGACAGGTATCCTTTCATAATTCCTCTTCCTAAGATCATATTCATCTTGCAAGTCCTCCCAAAAATCCTCCAACAGATTAAAGTGTTTCTCAAAGACACTAGGGATCAAATCCCTCATCTTGTGTTGGGGGTCATAGCATTTCCTGGCCATGTACAGGCCCAAATTCAAATAAAATAACTCATCACAAACAGTCTTAGCTGCCTGAATGTGTGGACAACAAAAGGCCCCTAGCTTCATTGGAAATTTATGGCAACCAGTCTTGTGCTTGTTGCTAAACTGGAGATTCATAGCCAAGGCTTGATAAATAAATTCCATTAGGATGATTCTATCACCACAACACCTAGGTAGAAAATGGGTATGACCATCAAAGCCTACTAACCTAAAATAGGTGAATGTGGGGTACTAGATAAACCAATGTCCCCATTCATTCACAAAAGCCATTGCTTCCCTGCTAAGCCTATACCCAACATCACGATTAAGTCTTTTTTGATAATGACATAAAGAAAGGCATCATTAACCCTTCTATAATGTTTCTCTGATGCCTGCAAGGTGAGTTGGTTATAATAATCACACACTTTCTTCTGTCCTAGGGCATCCCCCAATATACCAACTGTTTGAAGTCTACGAAAAATCCCCACACGGGCAGCTAGATAAACTACATAGGAAGTCATAAAGAAACACTTGGTTTCTCTCACCTTTATCATCTAATTGTGAATGATGTCTGATACTATCATTGACTAGTCAAATTGTTGCCTCCCATCCATAATAGTTTGAATGAAAGGAAACATCCATTCCTTAAATAGTGAAGAATCCCATTTACCAAACACCCTAGAGAGGAACATGATTATATCTCCAATTTCTTTACTAAAGTCCTCCCTCTTAGGCTGGTCCAGAAGCTTGGCTAGAGACTTCTTCTCTACCCTCATCCAAGTCTGATTCATATGAAATCAATTCCTCTCCTTGTTATCACTATAAAACTTCAGAGCCTCCGCCTCGTTCAATTTCTTAGGATTCTTGGGATTAGGTATATGAAATAGGAATTTGATCATTGGAGGGGTGAAGTCAATAATGAAATTACCCTTTACATCCACACACTGCCTAGTAGCAGGGTTATATGCTCCAGCTGCTGCAAGAATCAACTCCAGACATTGGACAGATAGGGTGAAAAGTGCCACATGTTCCAACCCGGATTGAACAATCCTTTATGTCCTTCCTATGATCTGCTCCTCAGTGAATGTCTCCTCATGCAACTCTTCATAGTTGAAAGGACCCAAATTGGTGTCAGTTATGTCAGTCCAGTCAGAATCAATCTTGCTAGCCATGAGGATGGCTTCCCTATGCTTACACCTCAAGGTATACGGGAGTTGTTCCACTTTGATCTTCTTTGGCCTAACTTCTTTCGATGAAGTTTCACCTTGCTGTCACCTTTGAGAGGCCTCATCTGATGCTCCCAACATCTCTTAATACCTAGAGCAATTCCCTGTATTAGATGAAAAAAGTATCTAAGTTAGTCAATCATATAATCACTGCTCCATCCTCCCAAGATAACATTTGGTCAAACTCTGCCTTTATCAGAGGTGGAACCATAGAATCACTAGGCATAAAGGATATTTCTTACATGTGGTGGGGCCGGGATCGGAACTGGACAAGGAAAAAAATAGTCGGAGGCGAGACTGGAACTAGAACCAAAACATGATCGGAGGCGGGACCAGAACGGGAATCGAACTAGAAACAAAAGTTAGCATTCAAGTTCAACTCCCTCCCCGGACCCGGTTCCAGTCAGAGTAAAGATAGTGATCATAATAAGGAACGGGAGCGGATCAATTTTTTCAAATGAAAAGCATTTAAAACAAGATGATCATATGAACGAATAAACCCTAGGCCATATGGGCCCCAACGGAAACTAGAAATGGCTTAGCTTAAACCTCCAACAACTCTTCCGTACAGAAGTCATTAAAACCATGAAAAAGGGTTATAATGTAAAAACCCTAATTTTCCCGATACATCACTTGCAAAAACTAGGGCACCACGAGAAACCCATACGAACAACCCAAAACCAACTCGATAAAACCATAACAGGGTCTCAGAACGAAATTCATTACCCAAGCAAGGAAACCCCTTCAAAATTGAAACCCTGGTCAAAACAAGAGCATGACAAAACGGACCTATGACGAAAGCAACAACAGAACAAACAACAAAGCAAAAATGACAAACAGAAAGACAAACTCAACAAAATAGAACAAGACAAAAAAAGAAAGAAAGAACCAAACAAACCAAACAAAAAGAACAGAAACAAAGACCAACCAAGCGAACAAATTCATAGAATAAACCCTCCTGCGAATATGCAAAAATGACACAAGCGAAAGAACAAAACGGGAGAAAGAAAAACAAAAGAAACCTACCTCCAAACACTCCTAAGGATTGACCAGAAATTCGCCAAGATTCACTCCACAATTCGCCCCTGCGATTAAATCAATTCTCTCGAGAGCTTCCTATTTGTAATTTGCTTAAAAAATTTGCATAATAATAAAAATGAGGCAGTTTAAGCATAATTAAACCTTTAATCAATAATTTGCACCTGCCAACAGGCTGCATTTAATGCCATAAATGCGCTAGATCAGGGATGGAGCCAACGACGTGATCAGACAGTTAAGTCAAGTCAATGAAACATGAAAAAGGTAAGGCGGACGTAGAGCCAAGTCAGGAACAAGATAGAGAAACTAAACAAAGTTCCATATTTCATTTCCAACCCCGGATCTGGTCCCGATATAAAGACCGACCAAAAACAATGAACGAAGACGGAGATGGGATTAGAGAGAAAACTGAAATGGAACTTTCACAAAGTTCAAAGTTTGATTCCAAATCCGGATCTAGTCCCAACCAAAAACAAAGAACAACACAAGAACAAGGGAAGCGGGACCAGAGCAAACACTGGACTTGTCCCAAACAACAAAGAGAGCGAGAAAGAAAAAGAGCAGAAGCGGAGTCGGGACGAGAACAAAAAAAAAAGGAAACCTAAAAACTTCCCATGTGAGTTCCAGTCTTGGTTCCGATCCCGCGCAAGCAAACAAAAAAAACACAAGGAAACAACCAACAAATAGGAGGATGGACCAACCCAAGTGTTAGTGAAAAACAACCAACAAAACAAATGAGAAAGAAAAGAAGAAGGCAAAGTCGAAGTCGGAACCATACCTGAACTAGAAACCTTGTGATAGTTCCATGTCTAGATTTGGTTCTAGTCCCGCCTCTGACAGAACAAAAGATAGACTTAGGAGCAAAAACAAAGAACTCCTAAGACCCAACCAAACAACCAAAGATGACCAAAACAAAAGAGAAAAGGGGGACCCATTTTGTTCCAAAATAAAGAAAAATGGGGTGGTTATGCAAGGCATAACAAATGGCGACTCGGCTGGGAAAAATGGTTTACCCATTTTTAAGATATTGAAGAATTCAATCACCCCAAAACTTATAATTCACGAGACATGTTAACTTAAGTGTGATCAAAATATTTAAGTAAAGTTGAGCTGGAATCTCTGATGTAGAACCAACATAAACTACTGCTTGAATTTGAGTGTGTACATGCTTATGGTGCATCCTTCTTTATTTGAGCTTTCTCCACACCTAAACAACTATATCTACGATCCAAGCTACATGGGTTGAGTCCTTCAACTATTGTGCAATGATATCCTGGGTATTACTCTTCTGCTAGTCAGGCATCCATAGCCCTAATGAAGATACCTCTAGTTCTCTCAAAGCATTGCTCTACTGCCAATCAGGCATCCATAGCCCCGATAGAGATACTTGAATTACCCATTTAGTATTGAGTTTTCCTTTTATCTTAGTGCTTCTCTTTTTCTTGTTTCTTTTATAGGCCTTGTGAAAATTCTTTTCAAAAACCTCCTCAATACAAAGACTTTAATAGCCTAAGATGTGGGTTGAGAACTACAGTGGATCCCAAGACAGTTTTGGGGAAACAGATTTTTCACTTGAATCAAAGATATAATCACCCTGAGATGAATAGGCACTTTATAGTCGGATGTTTTATCTATTTTGTGATAGATTTCAATGATAGTTCAAGAGGTTATCTACAATATACCTTACTCCTAATAACCTTTAGACTCATGCTAAAATGACCATAAGGCATGAGCTTTAGAACAAAATATTTCAACACATATGCCCAAAAATGCCTAAACCAATTTCTCTCCTAGTACCCACAACATTCTTTGAATAACAACCCCAATGTTTTAAGATGGAAAGAAAATAAAATCCCCAAAGAAGAAGACAAAAACAAACACAAAACAACAAAGGAAACAAAAGAAAGAAAGAAAAAACAAACAAACAACAAAAAGGAAGCAAAGAACCAGTAATTACACAAAATACATATATACAATCAATTCATAAACTCAAACCTTTACGAGCTGAAGTAATGCTTGAGAAACTACCCATTGATTGGCAATGGAATAGGTTCTCCCATCAAGGTGCTCAAGTGAAAAGCATTCTCACCCAAGATCTTGGCTACTTGATACGGACCTAGCCAGAGTCTATCAAATTTCTGATGATCACCCTTTTTCTCCTTAGCCTTGTCCCACAGCAACACCAGATCTGAGATTCTGAATGCCTTAATCTTAGCTCTTTTGTCAAACCAACATTTGACAACAACCTGATGCTTGAAAGACTGTTGTAGAGCAGCATCTCTCTGTTCTTCCATGTTTAGAAGGTTGTTTAGTCTTACCTCAATCCGGTCATCTCTTGTATAAAAATCCTCCATGAACTTAAGAATAGGTATCTATAAGTGTATGGAAAAAACCAGATCTTGGCCATAAACTAGTTTAAAAGGGGAACTTCCTAGAGCAACCTTAATACAAGTTTGATCTACCCATAAGGAAAATCTTAATTGGGTATGCTAGTCTCTAGGATTACTTTCAAGTAACTTCTTTATCACTTCTAGCAAGTTCTTGTTAGTAGATTCCACTACACCATTTCCCTGAGGATAGTAGTTAGAGGAATACTTCAAGATAATTTTATGCTCGTAAGCCCATTGTATAAATTCAATAGATGAAAAGGCAAGGCCATTGTCACATACCAAGGTGAACGACACTCCAAACCTGGTAACAATATTTTCATTGAGAAATTTGATCACCACATAAGTGGTGTTGTTCTTGCATGGTTGAGCCTCAGTCCAATGGGTGCAATAGTCTGTAGCAGTTAGGATGAATTTTTGTCCTACAGAAGAATTAGGATTAATTACCCCAACAAAATCTAGTGCCCATTGGGAAAATGGTCTTACCTCATATATTGGTTGTAGAGGCATTGCTGGATTACGCTCCTTTGATGCAGAAGTCTAACATGTATGACATGTCCTAACATGTTGATGTGCATCCCTGAACACATGGGGCCAATAATATCCTGACCTGAGGATTTGATGAGCCAAAGAATCTACCGATCTGTGTCCTGTTCCATGCCTACCATGGAATTCAGACATGGCATGTTTAGCTTCTTGTTGATCCAGACATCACAGGTACACCCCCTCATAATTTCTTCTGTATAGAACCCCTCCTTTGAGCATGTAATGACCACTCTTCATCCTCAGTTCCCTTCTCTGGGTAGCACTCATACCTTCTGGGCACCTGTTATTTAGAAGGAAGAAGATCAAGTCAGTATACCATGGGTCCTTGGTAAATGAGTGCACAATATATTGCTGACAGGTAATATTCTTGTCAACCTCTACCATGGCCTTTGATAAACCTTTTCCTCGGACAAGTTTCATTAGATGGATCTCTAAATCATACTCTTGCAGGATAGCCATCCATTTTCCTCTTCTTTCCCCCAATTCACTTTGCATAAGGAGAGACTTAATCGCCGGATCAGGCACTATAGCAATAACTTGGCTTCTCAAAATGTAATGCCTAAACTTTTTTACTGCTCGTACCAATGCAAAGGCCTATTTTTCCAAGGGTGGGTACTTGACTTCTACATTCTTGAATGGTGAGCTCATGAAAGCAATTGTTCTTTCATCTCCTTCACCTCTGTGTTGTGTTAGGACTGATGCACATGAATAATCAGATGCAAATGAATAAATATAAAAAGGATTTAAGTAATCTAGGCTGGTCAAGACCGGTGCCTCAGATATTGATTGCTTGATCTGCGTAAATGTAGATTTAGCCTCATTGCTCCATTCAATTTTAGTATCTTTCTTATCATCGCATTGAGGGGTTTGACAATTTCTGCAAACCCTGTTATGAACTTCCTTATGAAATTAATCCTCCTGAAGGACCTCATCTCCTTTTTACTGCCTGGCATCGTCAATTTCAAAATAGCCTCAACTCTATTAGGGTCTATGGATATTCCATTTTCTGATATCACATGCCCTAGAAGTTTCCCTTTAGAAACTCCAAAGACACACTTCTTGGGATTTAGAGATACTCCATAGTTGATACATCTCTTAAGGACCTTTGCTAAACCAACAGCATGATCCTTTCTTTTCTTGGAAAATATTGTCAAGTCATCAACATATATAATAATACACTTACCTATCAAATCTTTAAAAGCCACATCCATTGTGCACTCAAAGGTAGCTCCAGCGTTAATGAGGCCAAACAACATGTGTCTATAGGAAAATGTCCCCCACTTTGTAGTGAAGGCAGTCTTCATCCTATCCTCATGACTGACAAGCACTTGGTTATATCTAGAATAGCCATCTAAGAATGACATCATCTGGGATCCATTAACAATTTGTAATACCTCATCAAGAGAAGGAAGTGGATAGTTATCCTTCTCTGAGGCCTTGTTCAAATTCCTGAAATCAACACACAACTTGATCCCCCCACTTTTCTTACGTACTGGAACTAGATTGGCCACCCAAGTGGAGTGCCTTACTAGGAAGATGATTCTTGTTGATAAGAGCTTTTGCACTTCCTTCTTTATTAAAGGCTCGATCAAAGCATTGACCGGACGTTGCTTTTGATGAAAGGGCTTGGCTTTTGGCTTCAGCGGTATTGTGTGTGTGATCATAGAGGTGTCAAAAGTCTTCAAATCTTCATAGCTCTAGGAAATTGCCACAATATCTTCTTTTAACACCTTAATTATCTCATTTATGATCTCCTTGGGGTAGGTCTTTCCTATAAGGACATTTCTTTCGGGGCCCGAATTAGCTAGATTGATGGATTCATACTTCCCCCCTTCACTTTCCATTGGCACTCTCTCCTGAGCACGAGGATCATACTCAAATATCCTTTCTAAGGCTACCATCCCCTTGGGGATGCTGTTACTCTTTAAGTTCATTGCTCCTTTCGTATCAAAATCTTCAGGGTCCCATTCTCCTTGATCTCTATCTGATTCATCTATGATTTGTCCTTCAAAGAAATTTGAACTTTCCAAGAAGGCAAGTATGTGTTGGTCGTCCTCGATGACCTAAAAATTCAGAACATTATCAGGGACTGCTAAGATTGAAACTAGCTCAACTGAAAATATTTTCAATTTGGAGCCTTGCATGGGCTCCAAAGTACTAGTAGTAACTGCCAAAGCATCTGCAATCTGATTTTGTTCCCTAGGAATCAAAGCAATTTTGAAAGCATCAAAGTCCTCGATCAGATTCCAAACCCTATTCCTATAAGCAACCAATCTTTTATTATGGCAAGTATATTGGCTGCGAACCTATTTGATAATGACTTTAGAGTCCCCCATCACCATAAGAGATGTGACCTTCTTCTGATGAGCAAACATTAAGCCCCTAGCAAGTGCTTCATACTCTGCCACATTGTTTGTGCAACTGAACTATAGCCTATAGGAAGCAAAGTAAGTCTTCCCCTTTGGATTGGTTAATTCCACCCCTGCTCCACTTCCTAATTTGGACTTGGAGCCATCAAATTTCAAAATCCATAATTGATCTAGGGTTGGGATCTCTTTCTTTTTCTGGCCTACAGTCTTTTTCTTGACAGAAGTATATGGCGGCTCAGACTGGTGCTAATCATCAGTAATTGAAGGCAACTGGGGGCACAGTTCATTAGAAGATTCCCTTGAATTGAAAATTTGTTCAGGAAGTGATTCCTGAATCTCCCCTTGAGCTGGGTCATGATTTAATACTTTTGTCACCAATGCCCTAGGCATTGGAAGTGTTTCCGGGGTAAGTGTAATTGGCAAAGACTAAGATTCCTTAGTCTCAAGTGATAATTTAGAACACAAAACCTGAGTCTGCTCGAGTTGAGAAGATGATTCACTTTGAGCAGAGCTGACTCTCGTCAGGATGGTTCCATCCTTAGATTGAAATGGAAATTCATTAATAGCGGTCTGGGGTTGGCATTCACCAGTTTCTTCTAGCCTAGAGACATGTTTTAAAATATCCACACAGGGTTGGCAAGTTAATTCAAAGTGATTCTGGTAATGCACCCTACACCAGTTAGGAAGTAGGAGACTCCACATATCGACCTCCTCTCTCAGTACCAGCCTATCCTATTGTAATTTCCTTATTAGGACTTGCTGATTAACAACAACCATTGGGTAATTTTTCTATGAAAGGGGTGAGTCATCAGAATGAAGTATTGAAAAGGTCATGATTTCCTCCTACTTGTAAACTCCTATCTCGGTTTCGAAATAAGCTACCTCATTAGGGGAATCATATTCAGTAATCATATGTTTGAGCCTGGGCTCACTTTCAATTCTGATCTAGCTTGCTATTCCTTTCCAGGGCAGCCACATGTGTGAGAAATCCAAAGACAAATATCCACCTAGACTTTTCATCAGGTATCTGCTCAAGAGCATACCATAGGTTTCTGGGATATCTACGACTTGGACATCCACATAAGTTTGGATCCTTGGATTAGATCCAATCTGTACATGGATGTTTTTAAGCTCTCCTACCACATTAACTTCTATTTTATCCAACTGGATAACCTTTTTATTTTTCTGGAGTGGACTCAGACCTAACTTCCTACAAATCGAAAATGGCATGACATTCCCCAATGCCCCAGAATCAAGCAGACAGTTATGTAAATTCTTTCCAAAAATTCTCAAACTTAGCAAGAAAGGTGGAGTACCAGTCTTACCTTTGTATAAATCTGCATTCATCTCATTAGTAGGAGTCTCCTTTTCTCTTCCTTTCGACCTATCTGCTTCCCCCAAGGATTTCAACAAGATTTCCTTTTGAGTCGGGCACCATTTTAAAATATCAAAGAAAGACATTGAAGTCTTCTGCCTCTGCATCTCTGTAATGAAATAAAATTCTAAATCATTCCTAACCTGATATTTAGGAATTGAAAATGAATTACCTTTGTTATGAGAATCTGATGGCCCCTTTGGTGGTGGTGGATTATTATCAACATTCTGATTTGGGGGGACCATGTTGTTAGGAGGGGCAGAGGTCGTGAATGGCCCTCTATTTTGATTTCTAGGGAAATGGCCTCCCTTGGTTTGGAAAGCTTGGGAATCATACACATCTTCTACTGCTTCATTGTCTTCCTAGTTGGGAAATGCAAGCTCTTCCTCAAAGATATCATATGCCATGGTAGTATCTGTTGATCCACCAGATTTGTTGGATGTACCCTGGAATGGAGAATCAGCTTGGGCTATCTTAACCATTTTTTCCATCTTTGGGAAATTTACCTAAAAATGGACCGCAATATCATGTAGTCTACACCAATTAGTCATAAGGTTGAGGTCTGCCACATTAGCTGTGTGTGGCATCTCATCTCCCGCTTGATAATTTTGGGAAACTCCTTTGTTATTGGGTCCAGTATTCCATGGCCTATTGTTGCTAGGCCTTTGATTGTATCCTCTATTCTGATTTTGATAATTTTGATTAGAGGAGTTTTGGTTTTGGAAATTTCTATTGGTGTTCTGGTTGGTATTATAGTTTTGACTAGGATTTTGGTTAGGATAACCACCTTGATTGGAATATCCTCCCTGATTATGAAAACCTTGGTTTTGGTTCTGAGGGGGATTTTTTCTAAGTTGAGCCATGTCGTTAGACATCTAAGACAGTGTCTTTTTGAGAGTCTCCATCTCGTTGGTCAGTTGGAGAGTCTTTTCATTTTCTACATTCTTCACAGCAAAAGATTGATTAACTGAACTTGATCCTCCAACTTGATTTTGGTAATTTTGATTTTGCTGGGAGGAATCCTAGGGACCATTGTTAAAAAATGGCAAGGGAGGTGAATCTTGGAATTCAGACATTGGTTCGTATTGGGAATAGGACATCCCTGGGATCGTATTGAATAGAGGGGGTGTATTGGACATTGGGTATCCTAAAGGAGGAAGAACTCCTCCTAGACTTCTAGTTTGCAGATTGATCTATTGTTGCAACTGAATGGCGAGATGATATACCTTAGCCAAAGAGTCAGTTTCATTAGCATGATATGTCCTTTTCAAAAACAATCCAATCAAAGGGTCCATAGCCCTTAATTATGCCAAGATGGCAATGTTCTCAACCACCAAGTAAGGATCCTGCAACCTTTGGTACATTCTTTGGAACCTGGTGTTGAATAGAGGTAGCAATTCATGGTGTTCTTTTCTTATAGTGGAAAACTGGTGGTAAAGGATGGAAAGTTCTACATAAACCTTGAACTGATTGATAAAGGCATTCTCTAAATCAGTCCAACCTAGAACTGGCCCTTGGGGTAAGTTCAGGTACCAATTGTATGCCATGTCTCCCAATGAATAGGGGAACAATCTGCACACAACGTCCTGATGAGCCACCTGAGCATGGGCACAGGCATCTTTAAATGCCTGTATGTGCTCCTCGGCACTTCTTGACTCCCCAGGCATGTACGTAGGACAAAACCTCTCTGGGTTCTTTGGGAGATCATGTATACCTCCAGGGATAGTCCCTAATGGTGAGGGGTTATTAATAAAGTAAGCCATAGATCTCGATGGTGATACAGGTTGAGCAGGTTGTGGAATGGGTGAAAGTGGTCATTGAGGTGGTGTAGGTGGATTTGGTGGAAACCCAGGTAGGGTGAGCGGTGATGGTAAAGGTTGGATCAAGACTCTACGAACCCGGGCCCTATGCCCAACAGGGGTTTGGAGTTCAAAAAATAATTCAGGATTCTTAGAAGATCTAAGAACTCTCTCAAACCTATCTGGTGAGAATGACCCTATGCGAGCCAGATTGTTCTTCAGGCCCTCCTTCTAGTTCTAGATCTGTTGATCGTCAAAATAGCACAACAACATTAAACAAAATATTACTATTCTATTTCTCCTGAAAGAGAAAGACAACATATAGAAATCTAACTCCCAAGGTCTTGTTAGTTGGTTCTCAACTGTGCTGATATTGCTCAATGGTTAATATGATTGTAATGTTCAAGGGGCCTTTGCTGGTAATAAAGAACAAGAATGCATAGCATCGAGTAGTCTACATTTGGAGGGTTTTAAATAAAAGAAAAAGATGAAACACAACTTTAAATAAGAGAAACATGAATAAAATCCTTATGTATCCAGACATGTAGATCAACAATAAGTGTTCATTCTACCTAACCACAACTACAACAAGATGCAATCCATAGAATAAACTATACTACTGCATACATCCATAATGCTAATTCAGATATCATCAACGATCACTAAACTTACTTCAAAAAAATCATCCACTCATCATCCAAAACAGAGATCAAATGAATACCATAACAATTTAATTCACATATAATCCAATGATATTACCTTGAATCCAGTTCCTTCTATTGACTTTCATCAAATAAAGAACAATTAAGCATAGCAAAACCACTGGCGTATGGATTAATCATATATAATTAAACTTATCAAAATGGATCCAAACTTTGAAAATCATCACATGAAAAAAAACATATGAAAACTATAAAATAATCGAGCCTTTTACTAAACTTTTCAGAGTATCTTTCTAAAACATTGAAATCCTAGATCTAGTTTCTATCTTCTATCCTCAGGTGGCTGATCTTTCTTCAATTAGCCGACCTTTACAAAGTAGATTCTAATAATACATATAGGATGCCACATGCACCAGTTTCTCAATCATTAATCAAGATCCACAATCCATGGAGTTGAAACTGAACGTAGAAGTGGACTCAAGAACCCCTGCTTTCAAGGCTGATCACTCTATTGTACAAAAAAGGAAATCTGATACCCCAAGAAGGAAGTGAAACCCACAAATCAGACTCAAAGTTGAACACATGTCAAAATCCACAAAAATAGGAGAAGAGCAGATGGACTATGATGCAAAGAGTCAGTCACTTTTCCACTGAATGCTCTTGAATGTACTCGTCAAAACTGGAGAACATCTATTGAAGAGTATCCAAATCTGGCCCATCTAACAAGTCACCTTCAAATTTGATTCTTTCAAATTCTGTAGAAACTAACTTTTGAATCTCCTTTAATTTGATTAGCTCTTTTTTAACAGCTCTTACCTCCTCCCGGATATCCATAAACCGATCTAGCAATAAACTCTCCCCATCATCTCCTTTTTGCATGATTTCTTCAAATCTAATCCTCCATCTCTCCCTTAGTTTATCCAACGATAGGACTTCTTTATTGGAGGAATCTAAGTTGATCAAAATGGCTACAACCGCTTCTAACTCAATCATTTGCTTATTCAAGACCTTACTCATTTCCTAGACTTCTTCTTGATGTCCATGCATAGCCCTAGATTTGTCTCTTATGATGCTAACAGTCTTTTCCAAAAAATCTTCATTACCAAGCTCAAGAATTTACTATTCTATCAGAGTGGATTTGGGCACTTTGATGACGTACTCAATCCTTTTAACATATTCCTTATATTCATCATCCTGCCTGTCCAAATCCTTAGCCTGTTGGTCCAGATCCTCTGCTAACTCAAGAGTAGCTTTGTGAATCCTAGAGCCTTCAACAAGAACATCATCAACCTCCTAGTTGAGCTTATCCAACCATTTATCCATCATCCCCACCTTGCTTTTCATCTGAATCAAATCATCTGCCTCCCTCTTTATTAACACAACTGAGGATTCGGAGGAGCAGCCTATTGAGAAATGGGACTGGAAACATCTTTCAAGAAACCATGGAGCTAATCTAATTGAGCCTTAAGCTCATCCTTCATTTGTGTATCCTTGATCATCCCAGTTTTGGTTGAAGAGGCCACAATATCAATCAAACTCATTTGTTGATTTCTTGTAGGCTTTCCCAGATTTACTGCCCCCAACTAATAATCAGTGATTTGCATGTCATCATGGCTCTTTTCCATTACAGGTATGGCGCATTAAGGAATGATCTCTCTAGCATCAGTGAGCCTAGTGGAGTGAAGAACCTGAGCCTTCTTCGTAGGTTTCTCTTTCCCAATTTCTTTCATCATTTCTTCCCAATTCAGTGGTTGTGGTTGAACAACTTGTTTTCTCTCTAAGTCCAGTTTTAGGCAAGTAGGAGCAATAGGAGTAGTGGCTGCCTAGGCTGAAGAAGAAGCAATAGTAGTGGAAGAAAAAGGTTGCAACAATGTAAGCTTTGGTTGAGAATCAACCTCCTGCACATTTTGTTGATCACTTTGCTCCCTTTCCTATGCTAACTTTTCTGCTTCCTCTTTATCCTTTTGATCTTGCAGCCTCTTAGCCTCCAACTCTTTCTTTAAACATTCCTCTTCCTCCTTCTTTTCCAACATTTCATCTTGCTGCCTTTTCAATTCTTCAACATAATCCCATGCTTCCTTGGAATTCTTCGCATGTTCAACAATCTCAACAGCCTCCCTTTCTCTTTTCAAATGCTCTTGCTCTTCCCTTTGCCTATAAGCCTCTTCTTGTTCCTTGAGCTTAGCTTCAATAACTTCTTTTTCTGTTCTTTGCCGAGCCTTTTCTTCTTCAAGATCATGAATTTTCTGTTGCATTATCAACCTATCCCTTTCTTCTTGAATTTTGAGCTCTTGCTCCTTTTGTTGTTGTTATTGAGCTAACTCATCGGCCTTCACCTTATCTTCCAACTCTTTCTTCTTGACTGCCAATTCAGATTGTGCATTGGAATCCTCCTCCTGTTGCTTGGCTAATGCCTCAGCTTGTGCCTTAGCATCCTCTTCCTGTTGCTTAGCTTATGCCTCAGCTTGTACCTTAGCATCAACTTCTCTTTTCCCCTCTTCAAAGAGTTTCCATTGATCTTCCTTAGTCAATACATGCCCAGTCCCTGCATCATCTGTCATATCAAAAGATGTTAATGTCGGATGACCTTTATTAGATGCAGTCTTTTCTGAATCTGTTTCAATATTATGAATCTCAATTTGACCCTCCATTTTCTTTAAAACTTCTACTTCACTATGGAGAGCTCCCTTTGTTGATTCTTGGCCCAATCTTGTGCCTCAAAGGGCTGAGTAGATGCCTCCCCTACAACAAATGTAGAAGCACCCACCTCCACAGTTGTTTCATCTTCATGTACCTCTAGAAGGTTTTGAGGAACCACCTATTACCCAATTTTCACCTACGGGCTCAATCAAGCAGGGTAACCTGTGTTTTTGAGTGTTCATGAAGGCCAACTGAAGGAACATTTGCATCAAGGTTACATTTTCATCCAGGTTACTTTTTCTAACTTGTTTGCTTCTTGTGCAGCTGCGGGGGGAGGGGGTTATGTTTTAAAATTTGGCACGTGGATTAATTGTGGCTACCACAAGGGTTGAGCCCAGCGTGCAGGTATTCAGTTTTGGGTGGGTTTTCATCTTATGTTTTTGCCTTGTTTTCCCCCTTTCTATTTTGTTTTCCTTGTTCCCTTTTTCTTTTTTTTCTGTCGGAGGCAGAGTTGGACCAAAACCAAACATTAGAACTTTCCAAAAGTTCCAGTTTCCGTTTTCATTTCCAGTTTCCATTTTCGTTCCGGTTCCGGTTCTGGTTCCGCACTTGTGTGCGTCTCATTTTCTTCTTTGACCTTGCATTTGACCATGGGGTGGTTGTTTTCCTTTGTTTCTTTCTTCATTCCTTTTTTCCCATTTTTATTATGTTTTGGCAGACCTAGGATCGGGACTGAAACTGAGCTTGGAACTTTTCCAAAAGTTTCGGTTCCAGTTTCTGTTCCGGTTCTGCCCCCGTTGTGTTCCACCTAGGATTGGTTTTCATTCCAATCACATTTATGTTATGGCATCCTTTGGTCTTTGTTTTTGTGTGTCTCGGGTTCTCTTTTCCTTAGGCACTTTCTTCGTTTTTCCGGACTCGGGACCAGGTCCGAAACTGACCATTGGAACTTTTCCAAAAGTTCTTGTTCCAGTTCCTGCTCCAGTTCCAATCCCGGTTCCACCCTTTCTTCTTTTTCTTTTCTTTTTCGTTGCCTGTGGTCGGGGAATATCTCCTCCTCTTATATCTTCCTTGTGTTTTTCTTTCTTCCTTCTTGCTTTGTTTTGCCACTAGTGGGATCGGAATTGAATTTGAACCTGAAACTTCAGAAAAGTTTTAGGTCCGAATTTGGTTTCAGTTCTGATTCTGCCAACTAATTTGTGTTGCACCTGCTCTAACCCCAATCCCGGTTCTGGTTCCATCTTGGCCCCACCCACACTAGTTTTGAAAGGTCTCAGGGGAAGATTTGAGTTCGTTGTAAAGTCTCCCCGACCCGATGGTGTCTCGCCGAAGGATGAAATGCTCGGTGAAAGGTCATGCCGACAATGGAGAGTCTTGTCAATAGCAATGGACTTGCCAATCAAAAAGGATATCAATATGACTCTTGGCGCCCGCTGTGACCTCTTGCCAAAT
This sequence comes from Sequoia sempervirens, assembly GCA_007258455.2. Classification (NCBI taxonomy): domain Eukaryota; kingdom Viridiplantae; phylum Streptophyta; class Pinopsida; order Cupressales; family Cupressaceae; genus Sequoia; species Sequoia sempervirens. Next base: position 241,286,926 of record VDFB02075321.1, on the reverse strand, counting down.
ACATGAAGTATTGCCGACCCGTTAGGGTCATGCCGAAGTGAGGTGAGCTTGGGGAGAGTGGAGGATTTTGCTATGAAGTCCCACCAACCTGGTGTTGTTTTGGCCGATAGTGATAGTCTGGGTGACAATTTTGTGACATCGGTATAACTTTTGCAACTCGATATGAGGTCTTGCCGAAAGTTGTGTGTCATGCCGACTGTTGTTGTGAAGTCTAATCACATCAGGGAGACAAAGCTAGTGTCCCACTAACATGCGATCCTCTTGATCGACCTTTGACTACTCAAAAATCTTACGTGGTGTGCGTTCCACCAATTAGAGGGAGCTAGGGATGGACCATGGGTCGTTTGACTATTTGAATCCCCCCTACAAACATGATCAACAGAGCATGATGACATCGATCTACTCTGGGATCTGAGGTGATCAGTCAGTAATTGCGCTTGAATCTAGTAGGTAAATCTAATTTTACTCCTTGAAGATGGTCGACTTGAAGAAAGATCTGGAGTGAGAAGAAAGCTGAAGAAGAGGAAACTGTGAGTCACGATGACAGCTGGGACCGCTACTGGTAAAGGGGCATCAGGATTAATGATAATGCTTTTGAGCATTTAAAGCGAGTAGGAATGGAAGGCTCGACCATGGACAATGGGGATATGCATTCAATGCAGAAGTAACTCCATTTAAAAAGATCTAAGGGAAGATCTTTCAGACAACTGATATTTTTGTAAAAACCCTAGGCCGGGGGCTGACACTCTTTGGTATATATGGCATTTTTTCCATTTTTGTAAAGCAGTTCTTGGTTAGGAGATTGCTAAAAGAGCATTATTCAGACTTTGTGACTCATTTTCAAGAATACTATAGATCTGTAACACAAAGACTTCTTATTTTCTCAATAGAAAGTCATTTCCTTCACATATTTTCTTTGTTGTTTTAGTTACTGGTTGTGAGTTACATGATAAAATTATCTGTGATCCTTTATTTTATCAGATTCCTTCAATACTAGATGCAAAGGATATTATGTCATAAAGCTGGTTTATGTTAGTGATCTCTTTCTATTGCATTTATATCTGTGAAAACATCTTTGTTTTCCTTGTGTTAAGCATTAGAATAGTCGAAACCTTACATAGACTCATTTTTTATAAACATAAATCTCTGTATTGTGAGATTGTTTAGCTCTATTGAGATTTTCTGTGAGTTTTCTGCAGTATTGTCATATTTTTATCTTTGGTGTATCACCTGTTAGTGATAGGTTTTAAATTCAAGTATATCCTTCTTACTCTTTTCCTTATAATTCTTTAGTTTTCTCAAGATATCTTAAGGGGATCCAGCCCATAATCTGGAGGTCCACTTCATTCCTAGGTCACCCACAACCTCTAAGTGTTCCCATGTGTCAATAAGTTGCTATAGTTGATAGCTTAGCAAGGGTGCAAACTTTATTTAACAACAATTTTTAGCACGCTTGATGGGACAGAGAACTGTGTTTCAGTATTAAACCAAAATTATCATACTACTGTTTGGTATGTGCAGCAGAAATTATAGTCTTTAAGAGACAAATTTTAGCATACTTGGCAACTCTGAGCTCAGATTTAGCAATTCCAGTGCATTACTGCTCATGAGAAGAGTGCAGACGAGGAATAGCTCGCTTGTTTTTGAGTATTTGTAGTTGTCCCCGCCTAAGAGGAGGGGCAGGGAAATACAAAAGGTTCAAAACGTAGTTGTTTATTTCAGAAGATCCAAGTCAAATCCTTCTGTGAGAGGCCATACTACTGTTCATGTTGTTATTACTAAGAATATCCCAGTGACAATGATTCCAGCAATGAGAAATCAGCCATTTGTTGCTTTTAACCAAGGCAACCCACTAAATTTGACTCAGCATGACGAAATTCCTGTTGCTACCTTAAAAAGTTTTCCATATTTTTATGGGGAGGATCATACCACCCCAACAGAGCATATAAAAGATGTTGCCAACCTGTGTGTTGTTCACCATGTGATTGAAGAAAATGTTGCACTCTGATTGCTGGCAATGTCCTTTAAAGAAAAGGCCTTACAATGGTTCATAGGCCTGCCTATCAACTCCATAGCAACATGGGATGAGTTAGGCAGCTAGTTGTGCAATTTTTTTGAAGACAAATCAGACCACTTGTCATTGGTGGAGCAACTGTCTACAATCAAAAGAGCTCCACATGAAGTTATGTCAAATTTCAATCACCGTTTCCAGAGGAAGTGGGATAGAATCCCACAAATGGTAAGACCTACTGCTAATCATGCCTTTTTATACTATTTAAGAGTTTTAAATAGCGATATTTCTGTAATGATTCAATCAATGGGAGGTGATACACTTCTTGTAGCATATAGTGTAGTTGTTAGAGTTGAAAACAACCTCATACAGGTTGGTAAAATTTCCCCAAGACCACCTATGCCAATATTTCCCACTTTTCAGCCTCCAACCCCTATACAGTTACCTCCTTTGGCTATTATTCCAAGTGCACTAGCATTTCCAGCACCTGATACCTAGCCTAATGGTCAATTAAATGCATTTCCAGTTCAGTCTAATGAACTGCAAGAGATTAAAGGCCTTCTAATGACCTTTGGCAATAAGATGGTTAATATAAGAAAACAACAAAATCAAGGTTTTAAGCTATATCAACCCTCATTCCAGTCTAATTACCAGCAAAATTAGACCAATAGACCACCTTATCAGCCTTATAATCAAGGCAAAAAATTTTCTCCTAACCCGAGGCCACATCAAGCTTATGACTCCAACACTGCAAGCACTTCCAAAGAGTTTGCACCTGTCCAAAACAACTTAGTTCAAGATTATGAATGGTGCTTTTCATGTAGTCAACCCCATAATCAGAGCACCTGTGTAAATGGCCTGCTTAACCAAGCCTTGATGGTTCAAAACAATTCAACAATACATTCTAGTGTGCCTATAGCAACTGAAGTACAACAGCAAGAGCAACAGGCACATGAGTCTACATTCCTAAACTGGCAAGGGGAAGAATTTTGTGGAGTGGTCCACGTTGATTCTTGAATTGCAGACAATACACGCAGTAAGAAGAGGGCAATAGATGAGGGACATCAACCTAATACAGTTCAGACTCAATCAAAACAAGGGCTGAACTAGCATCAAAATTCTCCTAGCTCATCAAAAGCTGACCAGATCCGAATGCTACCAAGGGGTCAGCCTTTGGTAGGCAAGCAATAGTCCAATTTATCAGCCCAAGCGCCTTCAGTTAAAGGTGATGTTATTCCTCACAAAGGTCAAGTTAAACCTGCTACGTCTATCAATATACTGGAGCATATGAAGAAAATAAATGTACACATGTCAATATGGGATTCTCTGAGTATTTTGGGTCAAAAGGACTTGCTTCAATCTGCCTTATCAGGTTTAAGTGTCTCAGATGAGCCTAGTGTAGAAAAGGAGAAGGTTGCGTTGGATAACACTACTATTGGTAATAGCGAAAAACAAGCTGCTAAGGCCAAGCCACCTCCTTTTTATTTGTCATTGATCATAGGAAATCATTTGGTTCACAATTGTATGATTGACTCAGGGGCTAGTAGTTCAGTTATGCCCAAAAAAATTGTCGATAAGTTGGGAATTGAATATGAGCCACTAGAAAAGGGGGTAGTACAATTAGATGGTACTGTTGTTAACATAGTAGGGGTCATTAAAAATTTGAGCTTAACTCTACATGCCTATCCCAATTTTGCAATACCATAGGATATATACATTATTGAGTTGCCCCCGTATTTTTCCCTTTGTTTATCTATGGATTTTACGGCCAAGATAGGTGGTTACCTATCCTCTGATTGGTCTCACATGTTGTTCAGAACTAGATATGGCACTAGAGCCAGTATTAAATAAGAACCCATAGCCAAGGTTCATGCTGAACCTTACAATCTATCTCCTATCAATGCCAACTTGTTTACAAGTGAACAAGTGGAGCAACCTATTGTTCAAGAGGCTGAGATTCAAATAGAAAGAACATAAAATATTCTTCCTAAAGAGTGGGCACCTCAAGCTCATGACGTGGGAACAGGTAAGCAGTTGGAAGAGGTTGACATCGGTGTTTATATGATGCATGAGACTAACTCTTTTATGCCTAATATTGAAAAGAACAAGGAACAACATAGTGAGCAACATGAAAATGATCTGTGGGAGCTGTATTTTGATGGCTCAAGGAGTAGAGTAGGTACTGGTGGTGGATGTATATTGGTATCATGAGAAGGTCAGAAGTACTATCTAACTTTTAGATTATGTTTTAGCTATTCTAGTAATTCTGCTGAATATGAAGCTCTAGTCCAGGGTTTGGAGTGGGCGAGATAGAGAGGTATCAGCTGTCTAAAAGTTTATGGTGACAACGAGTTGGTTGTCAATCAGGTGAGAAAGCTTAATGCTGTTAAAAATGATATACTCAGGTCTTACAGGAATAGGGTATGTGACCTCTTAGAGGGATTTGAGGCATTAAATCTGATTTCCATTCTTAGACATCAGAATAAACATGCTAATAGATTAGCTACTATAGGAGCAGAACACAATATTCCAAAGGATATTTGCAGTGATAAAACTAATCAACATATCAAGATCGTAGTTAGGCCCACTATGCCTGATAATAATATACACTGGAAAGTCTTTGATAGTGACCAACAGATTGTCAGTTTTTTAAGAGAAGAAGTTGAGTTCTCACATACCAATCAGGAAAAGCTACAACACCAGTACAGTGACCAGATTATCCAGTTAAAAAACAAGTTTCCAAAAGGCTTGGTTACCCTAGAATCTATTTTTAATATTGATGATGAAGCTAGAAAACCTAAGGGGAGTATTCAGGTTCAACAACATCACCACGAAGAGGTTGGAGTTTTCAAAGAAAAGCTTCTGAAGTTAGGAAAGGTAGGTACAGCTGAAGAGAAGCATGTTTTTATTCAGCTTTGTCAAGAATTTAATGATATCTTTTCGTGGAAATATAGTGATTTAAAGGGATTTAATCCCCAGCTTGCTCAACATACCATTGAGCTTGAGCCTAATGTCAAACCTGTTAGGCAAAAGCAGAGGCCCTTGAATCCTAAGTTAGAACCTTTGATGAAAAATGAGCTAGATAAGTTGATTGAAAGCAACATTATTTTCCCCATTAAGCATACCTCATGGGTTTCAAACCTAATTCTAGTAAGGAAGAAAAATGGTGAAATAAGAATCTGTGTAGATTTCTGTGATTTAAATAGGGCCTCCTTTAAAGACCACCATCCTTTGCCTTCTATGGAGCAGATACTTTCGGTAGTTTCAGGGTCTGAAAGGTTTTCCTTATTAGATGGCTATTCTGGTTACAACCAGATATTGGTAAAAAAGGAAGATCAGTACAAAACAACCTTCACCACAAAATGGGGAACTATGGCCTATCTGAAAATGCCCTTTGGTTTATCTAATGCTAGGGAAACCTTTCAAAAGGCCATGGATATGGCCTTTCAGGGTTTAGTGTACAAGATAGTCTTAGTCTATCTTGATGATATCATGGTTTTTTCTAAGGAGGATAAGGATCATCTGAGTCATTTGAGGCAGATTTTTGAAAAATGCAGGGAATTTGGGATATCACTTAATCCCAAAAAATGTGTGTTTGTTGTTCATGAAGGAAGATTGCTTAGTTATGTGGTATCTAAATAGGGTATTACTATTGACCCTGAAAGAATAAGTGCTATCTTAACTCTTCCTTTACCAACGCACAAGAAAAGTCTGCAGAGTTTTATTGGTAGGATTAACTTTGTTAGGAGGTTTATCCCTAACGTTGCTGATTTATTAAGTCCACTAACTCATATATTGAGAAAGAATGTACCTTTCAGCTGGACTAAGGATGGGAAAAGAAGTTTTGAGCTTATAAAAGAGGCATTGGCAACCGCACCTACACTTCTAAATCCTAACTTTTCTAAAGATTTCATTTTATATACCTATGGAAATATTGATTCACTTTCAGCCATACTTGTACAATGAAATGATGAAGGATCTAAATAGCCCGTGGCGTTCTTCAATCAGGGACTCAAAGATTACGAGCTCAAGTATACTTTTGTAGAGAGACATGTTCTTGCTGTCATAAGAAGCTTAAATAAGTTTAGGTACATGCTTTCCAATAACAAGATTATACTAATGGTTGCTCATCCAAGTGTTAAAAAGTTTTTATTAAACAAAGATTTGAGTGATAGAAGAGTTGGTTGGGTCACTAAGGTGATGGATTATGACCTTGAAATAAAGGTTACCAAACTAATAAGAGGGAGAGGTCTCTGCGAACAACTTACTGGGGACAACAACAACAGTGTAAAGGAGGAGGACAGTTCTATTTTAGCACTCCAAGATGGACAACAAACTGCTATACCTACTCCTATTGGTTGGATTACATAAATGACACATTTTTTATTAACTGGTGAGTGCCCTCCTGATCTGACTAGATCTAGAAGAAGGTATTATCGACTGTAATCCATACCTTATGTTCTTTTAAATGGTTTGTTGTTTAGAAGAGATTTCCATGGTGTCCTATTAAGATGTATTGGAGCCGATCAGGTTGATAGAGTATTATATGAATTCCATCAAGGGTCAGCTGGCGGACACTTTTTTCTGAGAGCCACAACTATTAAAATAATGAAAGGAGGCTATTACTGGCCTACCTTATTCAAAGATGCTCATGCATGGGTAAGAAGGTGAAAAGAGTGTGCTATTTTTGTTGGAAAAGAGAAGCTAGCAACCCTCTCACTGCAACCGATTCAAATTGATCAGTCCTTCATGAAATGGGGTTTGCATTTCATTGGGGTTATAAACCCGCCATCAAGTGCGAGACACAAATGGATACTCATAGCCACTGATTATTTTTCAAAATGGACTGAAGCTGTGGCACTCAAAGAGGCTAATGAATCTACTATCCTGAATTTCTACAAAGAGCTAGTTACCAAATTTGGTATCCTAGATTCTATTGTGTCAGACAATGCCCTTGCTTTTGTGAGTGTTAAAATTTCTGACTGGGCTGTCAAAAATGGTATATATCTGAGTACATCCTCTAATTATTATCCACAGGGAAATGGATAGGCTGAGTCCACTAATAAGAATCTCTTGAGGATCACTAAGAGAACTACGGAGGACAATAAAAAAGCCTGGCACACAAACTGAAATCAGCCTTGTGGGCTGATAGGATTACGTCAAAAAGGTCTACAAGAATTTCTCCATACATGTTAGTGTATGGAAAAGAGGCAAGACTACCCATTTCAGTTGAACTTCCAGCCCTCGATCTGGTAAACCAGCTTGATATGATTGAGGAGGAGCCTATGACAACAAAGTTAGCTCAATTAATTGAGCTTGAAGAACTCAAAGCTGAAGCAGTGAAAAGGACTGAGCAATATTAGGCTCAAATAAAAAGGTCATTCGATAAAAAGGCATCTCCCAGAGTATTCCAAGAAGGTGACATAGTGCTAAAGTGGGATGAATTAAAAATCAAGCCTAGAAAGCACTCCAAATTTGATGCACTTTGGACTGGGTCATATATCATTACTAAGGAGAAACAACATAATGCTTTCCAGCTATCTAGGTTGGATGGTGTAGTGGAACCAATCCCATGAATGGGATTCACCTCAAATGTCGCTTCTAAGGTATGGACTTAAATCTGTACATAGCTATTAAAATTCTAGAGAATAGGTTCAGTTTTCATTCCCTAAGTGTTGTCCCAACACGGTAGATAGTTTCACCTCAGTTTTTTCCTATTTTCATTAAGTTTTCAACAACTTGTTATGTTCTATGAGTCTCACGTGAGTTATAGCCATGCACAAGGCTGCTCCAAGTCTGTTTCTGAGTTTTCCCAATGACTCCATGCCTAATGGATTGGCCTAGGCTACTGGTCTGCATGTTTAGCAGGAAAATATCTAGCTGAGGTCGCCAAAAATGTTACCCAATTTTCACCTACGGGCTCAATCAGGCAGGGTAACCTATGTTTTCGAGTGTTCATGAAGGCCAACTAAAGGAACATTTGCATCAAGGTTACATTTTCATCCGGGTTACTTTTTCTAACTTGTTTGCTTCTTGTGCAGCTACAGGGGGAGGGGGTTATGTTTTAAAATTCAGCACGTGGATTAAATGTGGCTCCCAGAAGGGTTGAGCCCAGCATGCAGGTATTCAGTTTTGGGTGGGTTTTCATTTTATGTTTTTTCCTTGTTTTCCCCCTTTCCATTTTGTTTTCCTTGTACCCTTTTTCTTTTTGTTCTGTCAGAGGTGGAGTCAAACCGAAACCAAACATTGGAACTTTCCAAAAGTTTCAGTTTCCGTTTTCATTCCGGTTTCGCACTTGTGTGCATCTTGTTTTCTTCTTTGACCTTGCATTTGACCATGGGGTGGTTGTTTTCCTTTGTTTCTTTCTTGCTTTTTTTCCCATTTTTATTGTGTTTTGGAAGACTCGGGATCAGGACTAAAACTGAGCTTGGAACTTTTCCAAAAGTTCTGGTTCTAGTTTCTGTTCTGGTTCCGCCCCCGCTGTGTTCCGCCCGAGATCGGTTTTCGTTCCGATCCCGTTTATGTTTTGGCATCCTTTGGTCTTTGTTTTTGTGTGCCTTGGGTTCTCTTTTCCTTAGGCACTTTCTTCATTTTTTTGGACTCGGGACTGGGTCCGAAACCGAACATTGGAACTTTTCCAAAAGTTTTAGTTCTAGTTCCTGTTCCAGTTTCGATCCCAGTTCTTCCCTTTCTTCTTTTTCTTTTCTTTTTCGTTGCCTATGGTCAGGGGATATCTCCTCCTCTTAGATCTTGCTTGTGTTTTTTTTTCTTCCTTCTTGCTTTGTTTTTCTGGGGGTGGGATCGAAACGAATTCCGAACTTGAAACTTCGAAAAAGTTTCAGGTCCAGATTTGGTTCCAGTTTCGGGTCCGTCGACTCTTTTGTGTTGCCCTTGCTCCGACCCCAATCCCGATTCCGGTTCCATCTTGGCCCCACCCCCGCCAATTTTGAAAGGTCTTGGCAGAAGATTTGAGTTCGCCGTAATGTCTCCCCTACCCGATGGTGTCTCGCTAAAGGATGAAAGGCTCGGTGAAAGGTCTTGCCAACAACGGAGAGTCTTGCTGATAGCGATAGACTTGCCAATCAAAAAGGATATCGGTATGACTCTTGGTGCCTGTTGTGACCTCTTTCCGAATACATGAAGTCTTGCCGACCCGATAGGGTCATGCCAAAGTGAGGTGAGCTCGGGGAGAGTGGAGGATTTCACTATGAAGTCCTGCCAACCTAGTGTTGTTTTGGCCGATAGCGATAGTCTGGGCGACAATTTTGGGACATCAGTATAAATTTTGCAACTTGATATGAGGTCTTGCCGAAAGTTGTGTCATGCCGACTGCTATTGTGAAATCTAATCGCATCGAGGAGACACGACTAGTGTCTCACCAACATGCAATCCTCTTGAATGACCTTTGACTGCCCGAAAAGCTTACGTGGTGTGTGTTCCACCAATTAGAGGGAGCTAAGGATAGACCATGGGCCGTTTGACTGTTTGACTCCCCCCTGTGAGCATGATTGACAGAGCATGACGAGAGCATGATTGACAGAGCATGACGACATCGATCTACTCTAGGATCGGAGGTGATCAGTCAGTAATGGCGCTTGAATCTAGCAGGTAAATCTGATGTTGCTCCTCAAAGATGGTCAACTTGAAGAAAGATCTAGAGTGAGAAGAAAGCTGAAGAAGAGGAAACCGTGAGTCATGATGACAGCTGGGACTGCTACTGGTAAAGGGGCATCGACATTAATGATAATTCTTTACAGCATTTAAAGCAAGCAAGAATGGGAGGCTCAACCATGGATAAAAGGGATATGCATTCAATGCATAAGTAACTCCATTTAAAAATATCGAAGGGCAGATCTTTCAGCCGACTGATATTTTTGGAAAATACCTAGGGCGGGGGCCGACACTCTTTGGTATATTGCTTTTTTGCCTTTTTTGTAAAGTAGTTCTTGGTTAGGAGATTGCTAAAAGAGCATTATTCAGACTTTGTAACTCATTTTAATGAATACTATAGATCTGTAATAAAGAAACTCCTTATTTTCTCAATAGAAAGTCATTTCCTTCACATATTTTATTTGTTGTTTTAGTGACTGGTTGTGAGTTACATGATAAAATTCTCTATGATCCTTTATTTTTTCAGATTCCTTCAGTACTGGATGCAAAGGATATTATGTCATAAAGTTGGTTTATGTTAGTGATCTCTTTCTATTACATTTATAAATGTGAATACATATTTGTTTTCCTTGTGTTAAGCATTAGAACAGTCAGAACCTTACACAGACTCATTTTTTATAAACATAAATCTCTGTATTATGAGATTGTTTAGCTCTATTGAGATATTTTGTGAGTTTTCTGCAGTATTGTCATATTTTTATCTTTGGTGTATAACCTGTTAGTGATAGGTTTTAAATTCAAGTATATCCTTCTTACTCTTTTCCTTATCATTCTTTAGTTTTCTCAAGATATCTTAAGGGGAACCAACCCATAATCTGGAGGTCCACTTCATTCCCAGGTCACCCACAACCTCTAAGTGTTCCCATGTGTCAATAGGTTGCTATAGTTGATAGCTTAGCAAGGGTGCAAACTTTATTTGACAACACCACTTCCTCTTCTTGTGCACTAGAAGGCATAAACTCTAAAGTTTCTTTAGGTTCCATCCTTCTCTTTTCCCTTTTATATCCTTCGGTGGTACCTGCAGCCTTCCTCTTCTTAGATGATGTTTCCTCAGTCTGATTAGCTCTCAAACTCACCCATTGAATACTCCTATCAAGCACTGGTCTTGCAATCTGCATTATGTCAGTTGTCTCATCTGCATTCCAATCTATTGGATCAAGATCCTTAGTTCCAATCTTGTCTACATTATACCTAGGATCCAAAACTATCCCATCATTGGATAATGTGTCGGGAATGTCTTCTTTTATCCCAAACTCAATCATGAGTGGGACAGGTATCCTTTCATAATTCCTCTTCCTAAGATCATATTCATCTTGCAAGTCCTCCCAAAAATCCTCCAACAGATTAAAGTGTTTCTCAAAGACACTAGGGAGAAAAGCCCTCATGTTGTGTTTGGGGTCATAGCATTTCTTGGCCGTGTACAAGCCAAACTTCAAATAAACTAACTCATCACAAACAGTCTTAGCTGCCTGAATGTGTGGACAACAAAAGGCCCCCAGCTTCATTGGAAGTTTATGGCAACCAGTCTTGTGCTTGTTGCTAAACTGGAGATTCACAACAAAGGCTTGATGAATAAATTCCATTAGGATGATTCTATCACCACAACATCTAGGTAGAAAATTGGGATGACCATCAAATCCTGCTAACCTGAAATAGGTGAATGTGGGGTACTAGATAAACCAATGTCCCCATTCATTCACAAAACCCATTGCTTCCCTACTAAGCCTATACCCAACATCACCATTAATTTTGTTGATAATGAAATAAAGAAAGGCATCATTAACCCTTCTATAATGTTGCTTTGATGCCTGCAAGGTGAGTTGGTTATAATACTCCCACACTTTCTTCTATCCTTGGGCTTCCCCCAATATACCAGCTGTTTGAAGTCTAGGAAAAATCCCCACACGGGCAGTTGCATAAACTACATAGGAAGTCATAAAGAAACACTTGGTTTCTCTCACCTTTATCATCTAATTGTGAATGATGTCTGATACTATCATTGACTAGTCAAATTATTGCCTCCCATCCATAATAGTTTGAATGAAAGGAAACATCCATTCCTTAAATAGTGAAGCATCCCATTTACCAAACACCCTAGAGAGGAACATGATTATATCTCCAATTTCTTTACTAAAGTTCTCCCTCTTAGGCTGGTCCAGAAGCTTGGCTAGAGACTTCTTCTCTACCCTCATCCAAGTCTGATTCATATGAAATCAATTCCTCTCCTTGTTATCACTATAAAACTTCAGAGCCTCCGCCTCATTCAATTTCTTAGGATTCTTGGGATTAGGTATATGAAATAGGAATTTGATCATTGGAGGGGTGAATTCAATAATGAGATTACCCTTTACATCCACACACTGCCTAGTAGCAGGGTTATATGCTCCAGCTACTGCAAGAATCAACTCCGAACATTGGACAGATAGGGGGAAAAGTGCCACATGTGGCAACCTGGTTTGAACAATCCTTTATGTCCTTCCTATGATCTGCTCCTTAGTGAATGTATCCTCATGCAACTCTTCATAGTTGAAAGGACCCAAATTGGTGTCAATTATGTCAGTCTACTCAGAATCAATCTTGCTAGCCATGAGGACGGTTTCCCTATGCTTACAACTCAAGGTATACGAGAGTTGTTCCACTTTGATCTTCTTTGGCCTAACTCCTTGCCATGAAGTTTCACCTAGCTGGCTCCTTTGAGAGGCCTCATCTGATGCTCCCAACATCTCTTAATACCTACACCAATTCCCTGTATTATATGAACAAAGCATCTGAGTTAGTCAATCATATAATCACTGCTTCATCCTACCAAGATAACATTTGGTCAAACTCTGCCTTTATCGAAGGCAGAACCATAGAAGCACTAGGCATAAAGGATATTTCTTACATGTTGCGGGGCCAGGATCGGAACTGGACAAGGAACAAAACAATCAGACGTGGGACCAGAATGGGAACCAAAACATGATCGGAGGCAGGACCAGAACGAGAACCAAAACATGATCAGAGGCGGGACCAGAATGGGAATCGAACCAGAAAAAAAATTTAGCATTCAAGTTCAACTCCCTCCATGGACCCAATTCTGATCAGAGTAAAGACAATGATCATAATAAGGAACAGGAGCGGATCAATTTCAGCAAATGGAAAGTATTTAAAACAAGGTGGTCATATGAATGAATAAACCCTAGGTCATATGGGCCCCAACGGAAACTAGAAATAGCTCAGCTTAAACCTCCAACAACTCCTCCATACATAAGTCATTAAAACCATGAAAAATAGTTACAATGAAAAAACCCTAATTCGCCCGATACATCACTTGCAAAAACTAGGGCACCACGAGAAACTCATATGAAGAACCCAAAACCAACGCGATAAAACCAGAACAAGGTCTCAAAATGAAATTCATTACCCAAGCAAGGAAACCCATTCAAAATCAAAACCCTAGTCAAAACCAGAACATGACAAAACGGACCTATCACGAAAGTGAGAGTAGAAAAAACATCAAAGAAAAAATGACAAATGGAAAGACAAACCCAACAAAACAGAACTGGACAGAAAAGAAAGAAAGAACCAAACAAACTGAACAAAAAGAACAAAAACAAAGACCAACCAAGCGAACAAATTCATAGAATAAGCCCTCCTGCGAATACGCAAAAGTGACACAAGCGAAAGAACAAAATGGGAGAAAGAAAAAAAAAAGAAACCTACCTCCAAACGCTCCTAAGGATTCACCTGAAATTCACCAAGATTTTCTCTGCAATTCGCCCCCGCGATCAAATGAATTCTCTCGAGAGCTTCATGCCCTTAATTTTCTTAAACACTTCGCATAATACTAACAATGAGGCAGTTTAAGCATAATTAAACCTTTAATCAATAATTCGCGCGTGCCAACAAGCTGCATTTAATGCCATAAATGCGCTAGATTGGGGACGGAGCCAACGACGTGATCAGACAGTTAAGTCAAGTCAATGGAACATCAAAAAGGTAAGGCAGATGTAGAGCCGGGTCGGAAACAAGATAGAGAAACTAAACAAAGTTCCATATTTCATTTCCAACCCCAGATCCGGTCCTAACAAAAAGACCGACTGAAAACAACAAATGAAGACAGAGACAGGATCAGAGAGAAAACAGAAATGGAACTTTCACAAAGTTCAAAGTTCGATTCCAGATCTGGATCTGGTCCCTACCAAAAGTAAAGAAAAACACAAGAACAAGGGAAGCGGGACCGAAGTGAACACCGGACGCAGCCCAAACAACAAAGAAAGCAAGAAAGAAAAAGGGCGGAAGCGGAGTTGAGACAAGAAAAAAAAAAGGGAAACCTAAAAACTTCCCATGTGAGTTCCAGTCCCGGTTCTGATCCCACACAAGAAAACAAAACAAAACACAAGGAAATAACCAAAAAATAGGAGGACGGACCAACCCAAGTGTTAGTAAAAGACAACCAACAAAACAAAGGAGAAAGAAAAGAAGAAGGCTGAGTCAGAGTCGGAACCATACCTGAACTAGAAACCTTGTGATAGTTCCATGTCTAGATTTGGTTCCGGTCCCACCTCCGACAGAACAAAAGATAGACTTAGGAGAAAAAACAATGAACTCTTAAGACCCAACCAAACAACCAAAGATGACCAAAACAAAAGAGAAAAGGGGGACCCTTTTTGTTCCAAAATAAAGCAAAATGGGGTGGTTATGCAAAGCATAACAGGACCAAATAGCAACAAGTAACCAACATAACATTCCTCATTAGCATTCACCATCGACAACACATTCGCCATCAGTTGAGAAAGAACAAAGGGGAAATGGGGAACCAAGAAGGAAGGAGTCAAAGTGTTGGCCAAAATAATGAGCACACCAACTACCCCAATATGTCGATGAGGACCAAAGATAATCCATTCCATAAACAAACCCTCCTCAAAGGAACCAAAGAACACAACAATGGAACTCTATAGTTAAAAAGACAATAGTAGAAGAAAAACACCCAATAGCAGAGAAGAAGCAGAAGAATAAAATTTCCACCCATAAGCCGCACTCATACCATAGAAAGAAAATTCCCTCTTGCCATCCATATGCAAATGACACAAACCAAACAATAGTGAATAACCAATAGAGCATTTGATAAAATATTTTACCAATAGTTCAATCTGTTAGTCATCAGCAACTCAACTGCTTTCTTAATGCCTCCAATAAACCAACCAAATGTAGATATCAAGCTCCCACACCCACACAACTTTCTACTATACCACTCTAGAAAGCAACCCTCAATTGATTTTTCCAACAACAAACCAAACACCATCAACAACCCAATCACTTCCTTGCTGATTCCAAGGAGCTATCCATTAGGAAGAACCATCTACAACCCATCCACCTCATCTTCAAAATCAACATCTCCCTCACCATCTACAATAGTGGAATTCAAACTCCTACCCCTGCTCCTACTCCCGTTGCTCGCCATTTATTTAAGATAATTGAATTACTATTCCTATATAGTTGATAAAGATATTGAATCTTGTCTCTCACTATTCCACAAATCCAATCTACTTCCTAAAAATAAAGCACCACCATTTTTACTTCTATCATCCACACAACTAGCCCAATCAACATTAGTGTAAGCACTCAAATCAAAATCACCACCTATTAGATATCATAAGCCATAATTAGGATTACTCTTCAAATATCTAAAGATCCTTTTGACTTCCTTGACATGAGTTTCTTTAGGATTAGCTTGAAATACTACAACTAAACATACCGCATGCATGATATTAGGTCTTGAAGTAGTTAAATACAATAGGCTTTGAATCATAGATCTACAAATATTTTGATCAACCAAGGGAGACTCATCCTCTTTGCTCAAATGAAAACCAATAACCATGGGATTACTAACTAGTTTACAATATTCCATCCCAAACTTCTTCAATATCTCCTTGACATACTTTTCTTGATAGATATATATACCATCATCTAACTGAGCAATTTGAAGACTAAGAAAGAAAGACAACTCACCAACCATGGACATTTCAAATTCATTCTACATCTCTTCAATAAACTTATTACACATCTCATCATTTCCACCAAATATAAGATCATCAACATACACAACAACTATCAAAATTCTCGCATCCTCCATCTTGAAGTAAATATTACTATCTATGGTGCCTTTCTTGAATCCTTGTTGAAGCAAGTACTTATCCAAACTTGCATACCAAGCTCTAGGAGATGGTTTCAGACTATATAGTATCTTTTTGAGTCTACACACCATGTTTGGTTCTTCTGATAACTAGAATCCATCAAGTTTCTCTATGTACACTTCTTCCAAATCTCCATTCATGAAGGATGACTTGACATCCATATGATAAACCTTGATGTCCTTGTATTTAGAAAAATCAAGAAATAATTTGATAGCATTCATCTTTGCAATTAGAGCAAAATTATCCTTAAAATCAATTCCTTCTAGTCGTGAATAGCCTTTACAAACCAATCTAGACTTGTTTCTTACAAATTTTCCTTCCTCATTCAATTTATTCCTAAATACCCACTTTGTTCCTATCATATTTTTGTTTGTAGGAATTGGAACCGATTCCCAAGTCTGATTCTTATTAATTTGATTCATCTCTTCTTCCATTACTTGCATCCATCCTTGCTAGCATCAACAAAAAATTTAGGTTCTACCTTTGATAATAATAAAAAGTTAACTTGTTCACTTTCCTTTGCAAGCCTTCTCCTGGTGAGCACTCCTTCATTCTTTTCAACAATGATATGATCTTTTTAATAATTTATCTGAACATACTTTGTCAGTCTTGTTGAGATTTTATAGTGTTTCTTCTTTCTCTTCAACTCCTTCTTCTTCTTCTCATCATCTAAGTAGGTATGTTCATCAAATCTAAAGTCTTCAATTTCATTCATATTCTGATGCAGATCTTCATCAACCTTCACATTAGTTCTTTCAACTATTCTTTCCAATCTTTTGTTGTAGCATCTATATGCTTTAATCTGAGATGAATATCCCAAAAAGATACCTTCATTAGCCTTTGAATCAAACTTTCCTAACACATATTCATTTCTCCTAGTATAGCATTTTCTTCCAAAGACTCTTAAATACCTTATAGTTGTAGGCCTCCCATACCATAACTCATAAGGAGTCTTAGTTTTGTTTAATCTCAACAATCCTCTATTCTAAACATATATTGTAGTATGAACTAATTCTCTCTAATAAACATTAGGTAGATTTGTTTCCATCAACATGATCCTTTCCATCTCTTCAATAGTCCTATTCTTTCTTTCCACAACCCCATTCTTTTGAGGAGTTATAGTAGTAGATAGATGTCCCTTTATTCCATGTTTTCCACAAAATTCATTGAATTCATTTGAAGTGAAATCACCTCCTCTATCAAAACTTAAGCATTTTATATTTGCATTCATTTTATTCTCAACCATAGATTTGAAAACTTTGAATCTATTAAAATCATTATATTTATCTTGCAAGGATGTAACCAATGCCATCCTAGAGAAATCATCAATAAAAAGCATGGAATACCTTTCTCTTTTCAGACTTTTTTGCTCTCGTAGGTCCACAAAAATTGGTATATACCAACTCCAAAGGTCTATAATAATATATTTATTATTTATACTTGAAAATTATCCCTGTATTCTTTCCAAGTTGACATTCCTTGCACACTACACTAGTAGGCTTGATTATCTTAGGAACATATTTTATCACATGCAATGAGCTGATATTTATAAGATTTTTAAAGTTGATGTGACCCATTCTTTGGTACCATAGCCAAAATTCACTTTATTTTATTAGAAGACAAGTTCTTCCATTTACATCTCTTAGATTGTATATGTCACCACTTGTACTAGATCCTTTACCAACCAATTGTTGAGACTTTTCTTTTTTGACTTCACATCCACTTTCATTCAATAAGAGATTGTAACCATTTCCGCACATTTGAATCACACTAAGAAGAGTATGCCAAAGACCTTTTACATAAAGGAAATCTTTTGTTCTATTATTTTCATCAATAATTATTGAACCTTTTCCATAGATCTACACTCAAGTATCATCTCCAAGTTTGACTATGCCACCATTCCACTTCATTAGGTCATGTGGTTAGAACAACCATTTCCAATCACCCATGAATTTTCCTCATCCTTTTCATGAAAATAAGTAAACACCATACTTGGATCTTTAGGTTTATCTCTAGTCTTCTTGGTAGCCAAGAGCAAGAATTTATCTTCATTATTTGGACCACTAGAATCATCATCTTTTGTAGAAAAGGAATCTTCCAAGGAGTAGAGATTGTTCTTAGCCTTATTCCTTCTAGGATCTTTACTTCTCTTATTAGAATCTTTCAAGGGACATTTTGAAGCAAAATGACCAACCTCTCAACACTTGAAACATTTGAAATGTACCTTAGATTTGTACTTGTTGGTACCTCTTTTCAACTTACAAAATTTTCTTCCTCTTCATCAGTGTCACTATCCAAATTAGATTCATCATAAGTTTCTTTCTTACTTGATTTGAATTCTACTTCTTTCTTTGTACCTTCTTTGTGAAACTCTCTCATTTCAAATGGAATAAGGGCACTATGTAATTGATCTATTGAAAGTTTATCTAGATCTCTAGCTTCCTCAATAAAATATACTTTAGAACTAGAAGATTTAGGAAGATATCTTAGTACCTTTTTGACCACCATAGATTCTTCAATATCTTCACCAAGCCCTCCAATTGCACTGACAACTTCATCTATGTGGAGCACATATCTAGCAATATCTTCATCCTCTAACATATTCAAGGTCTCAAATATGACTTTTTAGATCTACAACTTGGCTTTCTTTACTTTGACATATCCTTCATAGATTCCACTCGGCTTATATCCTAGACTTCTTTTGCTGACTTGGAGTGCATTACCTTCACAAGGTCAAAATATGATAACCCACTCATGATAACATTTTTTCCTTTCTAGTATTCTCACAGGACTTAATGTTAGCTAAATCAATTGGAGTAGTAGGAACAATATATCCATCTTTGACAAATTGCCAAACACCATACCCTAAGGAGGATACATGAGATTCCATTTGGTATTTGGGTATGTGCAGGATCATCATGGGAAAAATAGGCCCTTAAATGGCAATAAAATTTAGAAAAATTAGAGTTAGGCAACTTGACGTAAAAATTTGAATAAGTTATCTATATTATTTCAAAAATATGTATGAATAGAATCTATAGAAAATTGAAATAAAATCTATTTGGTGAAAATTTGAAATTTCAATGCAGTAACAATTAAATTTTAGGGAAAAAATAAGTAGGTGTCTGTCTGACCACCCTAACCAAAATAAAATTATAATATTTTTTTATAAGATTTTAGATATAAGTAGAGGACTCATGTCCCGATGTGATAGATATTTTTTTGTAATTTTTTTCCAATTAAATAATTAATTATGAATTTTTTTATTACAAATTTTAAAAAATATAAAAACTCGTATGTCTGACCACCTTAACTTGGTCAAATCTTCATGAAATTCATTTTTTTTTTAATCCGATAGTATGCGAAGCATAGAATGTGACATATGTTTCATATTCAAAAAATGTGATACCATTTAAAAGCTATAAATGTTTTTCAATTAGCCTATCGATCAAGACTTTAGTCATAATTTAAATAGAAAATGAATAATAATAATTTATTAAATTCAAAGTAAAGCATAATTTATATTGGTGGAAAGCTGAGAATATCCTTTACAAACCCTTTTCATTTCATCAATTTTGGGTAAAAAAAAGTTGTCAGCCACATACCCTACACATACCCATCATATCGCCACTTTTTGGCCCATCATGATCCTGCACATACCCATTTCCAAAAAGTGAAATTTGTTCCATCAAACTTAGGCACCTTACAAGATCCTTCTTGTTCCATCTTGGGCCTTCCTCAAGCTATTAGACTTATTCTAATGAACTGGGCTCTCATACCAATTGTTGAATACACAACAAAATATTGAGAGGGGGGTGAATCAATATTCTATCAAATCTCAAACCATCTAGAGAAAATGAAACTTAAACTTTATAGAACATGCAAGAATGTGAAAGACAGAAACAATGCACAACGCCAGATTTACATGGAAAACCCCAAAGTGGAAAAACTACAATGAGAAAATATTCTAGGAGCTACTATTCTAATCTAGCCTAGGAGCTACTATTCTAATCTAGCCTCACAAATGAATCATAGTTACAACTTTGTTTTAGGGATACAACCCAAGGAAGATAATACTCCTTGTAGAAAGGTGTGTCATAGAAAAATGGCCCCTTGTCATTTTCATGGCCTTTTAGGTCTTGTTTCACGATGTTGGAACTATGTTGATCCAATTTTATGTTGTAACATGGCTTGAACATGCTTATTTAGGTACTAAAACCCAAAGAAAGATGTCTTGTGAAGGTGTTGTGAAGTGTTATAAGACATTTCTACATTCTTCTAGACTCTATTTAATGCAATTCACCTAAAAATCACCTTTTCACTCATCGACAAGTCCTATTTTGAAGTGTTGTAAAGTCTTGTAGCAAGATTTCATGTTCTTCTAGGCATATTTTCACTATTTACACCCTTCTCATGCTTTATTTGGATGCTTTATGTCCTCATAAGTTGTAATTAAGTGTATTTTTGAATGTTATCCTAAAAAATAACATTAAATACAACATTTTTTCCTGACACTTGTTTTTAGGTCCTAGGTGGGACCCATTCACCATGGGTGGCGAATGAGTCCCCCTTGGCCCCAAATTCAAAATATTTCAAATTTCCTTTGAGGATTTTATTCAAAAACACTTGATGTCCGCCTGTGATGAGGTATGAATGGATACTAAGGCACAAAAATTGTATAAATAAGTGTTTTTTCTCTCATTTTACATCCTCCAACATTCACATATCATATTCAAGCAATCTCAAGTATTCAAGCATTTTACATCAACAATTCAAGCACTTTGAAGCAGCCATTGACATTACTTCAGACTTGCATCATTAAGGGTTAGGTAAGTTGATAGCACTTGTATGTTATTAGTTTATCTTTCTCTTTCATTTCATTATATTTTCAAGGGTTTAATTACCAAAAGTGGGGTTTGACGAAGGCAAACCCCTATTCACTAACCCTCAATCATTTTCCCCCTATTACATGTTTATTTGTAGCTCTTTGTATGTAGATTTGATAGGTTATTAGGTGTTGAAGATTTATTTCCAAGTCAAATAGGTGCTTCAAGTCAACTTGAGTCAAATTCAAGCTCAAAGAGAGTTATTTATCTATTTTATGTAGAACTAACTTCGACAACCCGACAAATAGAATTTTCCAAATCTGGTGTTGCAGAGTTGTCTCCTGAATTTTCAAAAGTTTGGGAGAGCACTTATTCGACACATGTGGCAAATGAGTCCCACCTTAGGACTAAAAATCTGAATTCTGTCAGATTCCAAATCCTGACAGACAAAAACCAGCTCCTGACACTTTTTCACCAAGAGGAGGACTATTTCGCCATCCTGGGTGAATGAATCCCACTGTGAAAATTTAGTAATTTCCATCAACATTAAAAACACTCTAGAATCATCACAATTCATCCAAGTGCACTTAGATTCATCTCTATACTTTCTATTTTGCATTATTTCTTCATTTACATAGTTGTTTGCATACCACAATGTGTTTTCAAACATAGGTGTAATTGCACTTTTGCATTCATTTTCGATCATTCAGATTAGTCAATTACATTTAGTTAAGTTCATTTATTTAAAAAAAATTCATACATTTTGATTTGAGTGATACATTAGCATTCTTGGCCCTACCTCTCTCCTTTTAGGTGAAAAACCCTAGAAGTGCAAGAGTAGTCCATAGGGTCCCAAAAATCTATGTTTCAAAAGGTTTTAGGGTCACTCCTAAGGAAGCTACAACTCCATATAGATTTTTTTATGGAAGCAACTACTCCCAAAATTGAGAACAAACCCAAGAAAGATTACAACATGATAGTCCTACTGTCTGAATCTAACAATGAACATCAATCCTTTTGATGATTGCAATTCTACTCTTCAATATCTTCCATAACTTCTTCAAGTGTCTTCTCTAGAGATTTCTAGATCACTACTTTCAACCTTGATGATTTTATTATTTTGGCCCACTACCTCTAGTAATAAGTGAGGCACGCTCTTCTTTTTTCTTCTATCACAAAAATATCTTCAAGATAAATCTAGCTAGGATAATCACTTCTGCTGTTTCTCTTTCAGTCACACATCATAATGAATTAAACATACTTGACACAAATACTCAAAACCCAAGCTCTATCAACTATGTTTACAATAGATACGGGTATGTGCAGGATCATCATGGAAAAAACAAGCCCTTAAGTGGCAAAAAAATAAGAAAATCAGAGTTAGGAAACTTGACATAAAAATTTGAATAAGTTATCTATATTATTTCAAAAATATGTAAGAATAGAATCTGTAGCAAATTGAATTTAGTTTCTAAACTACTAGGTTTATTTTTATTTTAAAATCCATTTGGTGAAAATTTGAAATTTCAATGCAGTAGTACTTAAATTTCAAGGAAAAAATAAGAAGTAGGTGTGTCTGACCACCCTAACAACAATAAAATGATAATATTTTCTTATAATATTTTATATATAAGTAGAGGACTCATGTCCAAATATGATGCATATTTTTTTTGTAATTTTTTCCAAGTAAATAATTAATTTTGATTTTTTTATTACAACTTTTAAAAATATAAAAAATTGTATGTCTAACCACCTTAACTTGGTCAAAACTTCATGAAATTCATCTTTTTTTAATCTTAGAGTATGTGAAACATAGAATGTGACACATTTTTTGGATTCAAAAAATGTGATACTGATTGAAAGCTATAGATGTTTTTCAATCAGCCTATCAATTGGGACTTTAGTCGTAATTCAAATAGAAAATGAGTAATAATTATTTATTAAATTCAAAGTAAAGCATAATTTATATTGGTGGAAAGCTGAGAGTCTTCTTTAGAAACCCTTTTCATTTCATCAATTTTGGGTAAAAAAAAAGTCGTTAGCCACATACCCTACACATACCCATCATATCACCACTTTTTGTCCCGTCATGATCCTGCACATACCCATACATGATATTACATTGATTACATTACATGTTGGCCAAAAACAAGAATATTACAATTACTAGTTGGAAAAATATCAAAGAACAATTATAAATATGTAGAGGGAAAGACCCAAATGGTCTACAAAAAACACGAGGAAGAGGAACACATCTTGCAGGTTCCAACACATGCATAACCTATTCCTAAACATTCTTCAAAGCATATTCAAATTAGGTCAGCATTAAGCAAGAAAATATGAAACTTGTAACATTTTAGCCATTACAACTTGGCAGTACACATGAAATATTAAACACTACTTATTCTTATCCTAGATGAGTTAGTATGATGCATACAACACCTTCAAACATTCCTTGAGCTCTATGCAAACAATAATTCTTGGTGTACACCTTCAACAAACCCTAGTCGGCTAGGAAAAAAGAAAACTTAGGACCACCTTCATTTCAGACCACAACCTATTTTGAAGAAAGAAAAAAACACCTTGTAGAGCAATAGAAAAAATTACATAATCTTCAAGAACACTCCCATACATCCATTTCATATATTCATGTAGCAATAGGTTGGTGCAAACTAATAGACATGAAACAAGCCACTAGACAACATAGTCTAAAACTCTATAACTTCAAACTTTCTTTGTGGAAGAGAAAATGATATGAAACTTTGGATATAACACCTTGAAAAAATTTTGGACTTAAATTTTGAATTGCACAACCATATCTTAAAATGTGGAGTAATACAGAGAAAACCTTTTATACCTCTATGAGCATCCTCATAGAAACAATACTTCAAGTTGCCAGTTAAATAACCATGTTTCCAGACCACAATTAATCTAAAACTTGGACCACATATTATTTGACACAACATGAATCTATCTTCCAATCCACAAGAGAAAAGCATCACTGGTGAAGAAATGCATAGAATCTCTTAGAGATTCTAGCAACCAATTAGCTAGATTACAACCAAATCCAATATACTTGTGACATAAATGACAACCAATACTCACTCTTTTGAAATCAATGACAACCAAACTATTGTCATATGGCTTGTTTATTGGAATGTGGCTTCCAGTGTTTTCATTGATGGCAACCCAAGTCATCCCTCTGGTCGGAAGACCAAGATTTCTCCATTCCAGCAAGATAAGTAAAGATCCAAGTTTTACCAACAGAAAGTGTGAAGAACAGGGTATCCGGTTAACATATCGATCTGTACGCCTCACCGGATCATCATTTTGAGTTGTAGATATTTGAGAGAGTTTGTTAAGAATCTATACTATCTTGTTGCTAAGTTTTGTAATATGGCATTGATTAGTGCATGAGTTAGGAGATCCGGTTGAATACTTTGGCAGGATGTTTTTCTATTTATTTCCTCATTATGGCCGACCTAGTGAATGTCACATGTTGTAGATGTACAAGGAGTAATTGCTTAATTATTTCTTATGTTGGTTATTTTTATTGGGTCCTATCTATGTCTTAGCCGACTTTGGTGGGTGCACATTAAATTTAATTTGTGATTTGAGCCAACCATTGAAGGATATTTCATGTTTTGTTAAAGCTGACTTGAAGCGATGAAATTTTTGTTAGCAGATATATATATGAGATTGGTAATTCATTTTGAAGTGAAGTGAAGGTGTGTGAATGTGTGTGAAGAGAAGAATAGATGTATGAGAGTGAATATCAGAAGATCTGTTGAGCGAAGTTTTTTTGTACATAAAAAGGGTTTTTGGTGAAGCAAAGCATAGCAGAAGTGCAAAATTGGACAAAAGGCTCAGAATTTAATTAGTGTGCTTCATTGGAACTAAATCTAGGAATTTGGAGATGTTATCCTCTTAGTTCAATTTTTTTGTTGTAATCACAAACATTTTGTAAGGTAGTGAGCCTTCCTTATTTTGAGCAGTGAGCTCTAGGCAGTGTGTCTGAATGCAAGTGCATTCCCTTTTATTCATAATTTTAATAGAGTATAATTGTGGATTAATCTACACCATGGTTTTTCCCCTAATAGGGTTTCCATGTAAAAATATTGGTGTTATGGTGATGTGATTATCTTGTTCATGTGCTTGCATCTTTATTTCTGTTTATGTGTTGTAGATGGTTTAATATTTGGATTTAAAGTTTAAATTTGTTGAACATTGATTCACCCCCCCTCTCAGTGTTCCTTGAGTCCAAAAATTGGTATCAGAGCACGGTTCCTCTATAGAAGTTTAACAGGTTGAGGTGGATCTTGAATTGCAATGGTCTCTAGTGGTCTTCAATAGCAACTTATGGTGGCACTTGATGAACTTGATCAGTCCAAAGAAGATGTCATGGAATTAAAAGAAAATCTTGTGGATGGTGAGAAATTCATTCAATAATTGAAGGATAAAATCAATGAGTCAAGAGAAAAGAGAAAGGAACTTTACGATCAAATAAAGAAGAAATAGAATAAGATCTTGGAAGATGTTCACCTGAATCAAACCCTAAAAGATATAGCAGAAGAATGTGAAAAACTTGCTAGGAATAATGCTACTCTAAAGCTTGAGATGGAATCTGTGGCGATGAAGCTAACTAAGGAGATTGAAGAAAGGAAGAATGAGGAGAATCTGGCATAGTATTTAAAAGAAAACTTTGAAGAATGCAATAGATTAAATAGTGGACTTATTTAGATGGAGATTGAACTGCAACAATCCAGAAATAACAAACAAGACCTTGAAAGACAAATAGTTATCCTCAGAGATGAACTCACTACTGCAAGTGAATACAAGCAAAAGTTCAGGATTAGTTCTGCTAAGCTTGATGAGCTGGCTAAAGGATAGAAGGATGCAAATGACAAGTGAGGTCTTGGATATGAGAAAGGAGAAAGCTCCAGATTTGAACACAAGGATTCTAGACAAAGAAATTAGATGAACAAAGACAAAAGGTATCTGGTAAGACAACCCAATGCTCATAAGTTTAATGGTTACTGCTTTTCTTGTAATAAATTTTGTCATATGGCTTCTCAGTGTAGAAGTAAAATAAATTCAAGTAGACCATCATTTCTCGGTTAGTGTTTTAGTTGCAATAAGTTTGGTCATAAGTCAATTGAATGTAGAAGCATGTCTGTCAGTGTGAGGAATGTTAAATGCTACACCTGTGGAAGATTTGGGCATATTGCTAATTAGTGTAGATCAAAGGAAATCAATGGAATGAATGGTTTGGACAAAGAAATCCAATGTGTTACAATTGCAAAAAAATTGGTCACATTGCAAGATTCTACAAGAACAGAAACATGGATAGAAGAGGTTTGGTATACAAAGGAAGAATTTCACAAAAAGGTGACAAAGGAAAAGGAAAAGTGACTATTGAAGAGATAAGAGATTAGATGAAGAAAACATGGTTAAAGAAGAGTGAATTTGATGAAGGAAATAAGCCCATACTAGAAGTAGCCTTCGGTAATTCCTCCAGAAATTGATCTTAGGCCATGGGCCTAGGTGGAGTTTTTCAAGAAAATCCTTTGTCTCCCTATCGATAGCTGGCACTGTTGGAACTGTAAAATTTTGAAAATTTTACAGTTGTTTATACTCATGAGTTTCCAAAGAAGTCCTTACCATAAGCACTGAAATTTACTTTGCATAACATTTTTGCCCATATTTTGTCATTTGGTCCCATAGAATTCTTCTAACCCTGAGTATTATAATGTATAAACCATATCGGCGTAACATGATGTAGGTCTTACCTATCCATAAAGCATTTTTATACTAACATGTGCCTTTTGTAGTCTATCGGAAAGAGATCAGGAATGTCATACCGATAAGTTTTCATCTGAGGATTGATATCGGTAAGAGGAAATGCACAGTCTCAGCGATAGCAGGGTCCTATCAACGAGACAACAGTTATCGGGGTGAGTCATAGCGAGCATATATGTGTCTTACCAATGAAACACAAAGAGCTGTCACCGAGACAAGAGTCATCAGAGTTGCATCCTGCAACATCTGTTCAATCTCACTGATAAAGCAGAGGTAGATCCTGTCGGTAGTATAATGTCATTGGGATGAAGTCAGGGAGTCTTTTCGACCTCCTATGTCACAGCGACAAGATTTCATTGGTAAAAGACTTGGCAGTATATTTGGACAGAATGAATTCAGTGAGACTGGCTTCAGCGACGAGAGACACGAAAGGTCATACCAAATGTACTTCCATCGGAAGGACAATTGTTATGTCTCGCCAATCAGAAAATAGACCGAAGGAAATTTCTCGACAAGACACAAAGTAATCTGTGTAGCATCTACCCAACTCACAATGTTACAGTGATAGGCTTCATCGGTGAGAGTTACAATGATATACATGAGACCGAAAGGATAACTGTCGGGAAGACTCATAACATTGGTATAACTACAAGACAACTTGGTGATAGAAGCAAAGATATAGATAGGCTATCAGTGAGACTCAGAACGTCGATCAAACTGCATGGCATCAAAGCGATATGTGATCTATGGTAGTCAGAGAGACAATGAACATCGGTATGACTGCAGGACGTCTCAGTGGGTGTCTAATGAACATAGAAAAAGGCCCGAACAATAGATTGTCAAGATTTGAATACGAAAGGACGTGTCCTTTCAAATACTGATGTATAAATGTTCATTTTCAATTGTAAATAGTAGATAGCGAGTAAAAAATATAGTAGGATACAAAATGTTTACATTTTTGAGACTATGATGCATGTTTGAAACAATGGAGATTTCAATTGAATTCATTTGATGTGGTGATATTTTTCTGGTATCAATTGTTTGTTGTGTTAATTGAAAGTATTGTTGAAGTTGTCTCCAAGGTCGATGTTTTCTAATTGTTTAAACTGATATATCAAGGATATTTTTCAGTTTATGAGTGCACATTTGTTGTATCTATATGATTGGATTAATTGGTTCTTTCAAGGAAATATTAAGTCCTTTTTGTTAGTCATAGTAATTAGGAAATCTCATTTGGATCATTAAGAAGAAATCAATAGTCACATCCTTGCATGTTTATACTAGTTATAAACTTAAAATTGTATGCCAAACAATTGAGTATATGCCAGAAAGAAGTTATTCATTTCAAATTTTCATTTGACTCTGTACACCCAATAAGGCACTAGTCTCTACTATTTCACTATTTAATTTCATTCATTTTTTTATATGAACACATTAGATTTTAGCCTTGATATTTCTTATACAATTTATACCAAAATAAAACTCATTTATCCACTCCCATTTGCTAGTGTGGGTAAATTTCTTTAGGAAATGAACAGATGTCAAGTCCGCTTTATTCAAATAGGTATACCTACCTAGGTTTGGTAGCACTTGAAGAGTAGAAGGTCTAAATCATTTGGCCTTGTCTGTTACCCTGAAACGCATCAAGAGATTGGCAACCTCTTGAGGTATTTTTCCTACATTTTTGAGAGCTAACAAATTGGCAACTTTGCTGGGGAAATTATTTGTAGAATATCCAGTTGAAGATCATCATATAGAGTCATTGAAGAAAGATTCATAGTTTGAGAAGTTTCAGAAAGAGTGATTCCACTGGGGATACAATCAAGAATAATTTCATTTTTCTCACTTTTAACAAAGTGAGTGGTGACTCTGACAAGAATATTGCATCAATTCAGCATGAATGATAGAAGATCCCAATACAAAGGAGGTCCTGCTAGAGGTCCTGCTGGAAATAGTAAGTGGACACATAAGGATGATAAGGTTGACAAGGGTAAGAAGATAAATGAGGACATCTGCATAACGAACAAATATAAAGCATCAAGACCACATGGAGAGATAATTCAAGTGTAGAACCTTATACCACTAAAGAACAAAGAAATCCTTTTTATAATCCTCATAAATAGGTGGAATTTGAGGCTAAACTCGAGGCTGAAAGAGTCACATATCAACAGGAATATGAGCAAAGAATGGAGGGTAATCAAAATGAGGCTATTGATCATGTAACTCCTCAAGAAAATTATAAGTTCTCAACTCATGAAGAAATAGAAACACAGTTCGAGTTTCATAAACAAGAAGTAGAAAGAGCAAAAGCTGAACAGGAAAATATCCAAATGATAAAAGCAATCCAATACTTCAAATTGCAGAAAGCCCAAATTGATGCTCAAACAACTGGTTTTTCAAAGTATATACCGCCTCATAGGTAGGGAAATAATAATGTAGGGCCTTCAGACCCATCAAAGGCTCCTCAAAATTATATGGGAAATTGATACAAGCAACCAAACCATCCATCGTATATTGCATCACAACATACAAATGTACAACCACCTCATGGTCAACAATATGTGCTATATCTTCATACACAATAGAATAATCCAATGTACTAGTATCAACACTTGCATAATCCTCCCCCTCAGCAATATACAACAATGATTAGACAATTTGATTTGATAGGGTTTCAAGTATACCCTTACCCTATGGATAGCAGTTGGAGAAGTCTTGTTCCTAAGTTTACAGGGAGCAGTGCAATTACTGTTGAAGATCATTTGAGGAATTTTAATGCTTTTGTCCAAGACTTGGATATATCATATGAATATTTACATATGAGGTTGTTCATGATGTCACTCACCGAAGAAGTTAGGGATTGGTTCAATAGCTTGCCAACAACTTCTGTTGATTCTATCCAAGAATTTCATGATCAATTTCTTGAACAATATGGAAATCCGTGTGCACTAGATGCCACTTTACATGAATTAGTACAGATTCAAAAAAATCAGAATGAGTCAATTTATGATTTTAACTGGAGATTCAACAAATTGCAGAATAAGATACCACCTAGGTCAAAGTTTCCAGACTCTACAGCATTGAGTATTTATTTGAATGCATTCGATAAAAAAATTGTGTATGAACTAAGAAACAAGTTTCCAAGAGATTTAGTTGAAGCCCAAAAGATAGCACTAACCATTGAAAACAACAGGAAAGATGCTGGGATGATTAGTAAAAGAGATAATCCTAGGGTTCCTCGGCAAGTCAATAAGTATCAATACAAACATGAGAACACATACAAAAGTGAGAGGCCTAGGTTACATGACATGCCTTACAATACAAATTGGAAGAATGGAAAACCTGTAGTGGATAGACCCAGGAACAAAGAAACACCTAATCCATTAAGGAAGAAGGGGGCGTATATGGTCAATAATAATCTCTGGTGTGAAGGTTGTGATGGGCCACATTCCCCAGATCACTGTGTTGTAGCCCAAGAAATGTAGGAAGAAGGAATATTAGCGGGTGACAATGGAGAGGATCACACAGTGTACTTGACCTCAAATACATTTCACCCTGATGAGGAGGAGTATTCATCTTCAAAAGATGAAGGCTATGAGTACGATGTTTCAAATTAGAGGTGCAATGTCCACATGGCTGAACAACAAGTTTTTTCTGATTCTGAAGAAAGTTATGCAGAACAATACTCTGTTGAGGTGCCTACTCAATGCGATATAAGGACACCCACTAAAGAGGAAATAAAGAGGTTAACCATTGCTACAGTTGAACAAGCAAAGAGAAAATAATCATTAAGAAATAGGATAGTGAATGAAAAGGAAAGTGTTCCCAGGGGAATATTTATGAAAGACAGAGAAGTGATGCCAAATTTTTTGAAGAAAACAAAAAATAAGCGTCATAATGAGAATGAACAGATGCTTGCCCAGAAAGAGGAGAACAGAGAGTTATACAAAGAAAAGTAGAAACCTGTCTAAAAGGAAGAATTCAAAGGGGAAACATTAGAGAAAAAGAAAACAGTTAAGGAAAAGGGTTCTTCATTCGACTTTTCTCAGGCTTTATCTCAGGTAAAAATGTCTGTTCCACTGCTTGAGATGATGAGAATTAAGGAACATAGAGATAGTGTGATACAATTGATATCAAATGGAAACAAGAAAAGTGAAATTTTGAAAATCAAATGGCCACTAAAGCATTTAATAAACAAGAATAGGTGACTATCCCAGAAGTGTGTCTAAATGATGTATTGGTAAATTCCCCACAAGTTGAACCTTTTTTCACCACACTGCTTATAAACAACAAATTATTGAGGAATTGCATGATAGACTCTGGCGTTGCTATCATTATCATGCCAATTGGAGTTATGAAACAACTTGGTATGTGGGTGAATATTAATGGAGGTAAGTGCTATGCAATCGATAGCAGGCCTGTTCTGGTAGTAGGTGTTATGAAAGATGTTGAAATTAAATTAGCCGCTTATCCTCAAGTGGCCTATAATATAGATATAATTGTAATCGATACCCCTCCTCAGTTCAGGATGCTTCTATCAAGATAATGGAAAGCAGCGATTGGGGGAAATGTCCAATTTGATTTATCTTATGCAACAATTCTAGTGAATGGCCAGGAAGTTAAGCTATACAGGGAGCCAAGGATGAACCCAATTGTAGATTGTGTACCTCAAGATCAAGTCAATTGATTTTGTGATATGGATCTCAAAAGTTTTAAGATAGAACCAACCTAGCTAGAGTTAGTCAATGGTGATCCAATTGATAAACATGTTGCAAAAAACTGTGATGGTGTATGGAAAATGTACTTTGATGGATCATGTAGCCAAGAAGGTAATGGAGAAGGAATAGTGTTTGTTTCATCTGAAGGAGTCACATTTAAATATTCATTTTTTAATGGAATTTGAATGCACGAACAATATAGTAGAGTATGAAGCTTTACTATCAGGATTGAATATGGCTGTAAAACATAAGATCAAGCTGCTAGCTATTCTAGGGGATTCTGAGCTAGTTGTTTCTCAAGTTAAATCAAAATATGTAGCAAAACACAATAGGCTAAAGCAATACAGAAATGTTGTATGGGACACAATTGAGTTGTTTGATGCTTTCTCCATTGAATGGATTGAGAGGTCAAAAAACATAATGGCAAAATTTTTAGCCAATGTAGCATTGAGAAGAGATGATATCACACTGGCTGGAGTGTCTCAAATTGAGTTCAAAACAAGACCCGTTGTGCCTGAAAATATATGCAGTTGGCAGGTTTTTAATGATGATGCTGACCTCTTGAAATTTCTTCACTGTATAGATCAATATGAAGCTCAAGAAGTTGATTTCAATGCCTTTGTTGAAGAAGTAGATGGAAAGTAGATAGTATTTGGGAAAGAGGTCTTACAACTTAAAACTAATAAGCTTTCCAAAGGGCTAATAGCATTGGAAAGGGTATATGATGGAAATGATCGGTCCCTCATGAAACAAATACTAGTCAAGAGAGATGATATTGAAGAGGTCAATTTAGGGACTGGATTGGCACCAAAAAAGGTATACATTGGAAAGAAAATAATCCCAACAATTCGAAGAATGTTGATTGCACTATTGAGAAAATATAAACATGTGTTTGGATGGTCTTATGAAGATCTCAAAGCATATAGGGAAGATTTTTTTCAACATGAAATCCTGTTGAAGCCAGATGCCAAGCCATTTAGGCAGAGGCAAAGACCTATTAACCCAACATTGGAACCAAAAATGCAGGAGGAATTGGTAAAGTTTAGAGATGGGGGTATTATCAAACCAATCAGGCATTCAACATGGATTTCAAACCTGGTTCCTATGAGGAAGAAGAATAGGGATATCAGATTATGTGTTGACTTCAAAAATCTAAACGTGGCATCTCTCAAGGATAATTATCCTCTACCTAATATGGAGGTTGTACTACATAAAGTAACAAGATGTGAGTTGTTATCTAGGATGGATGGGTTCTCTAGTTACAACCAGGTCAAAGTCAAAGAATCTGAGCTGTACAAGACAACTTTTACAGCCCCATGGGGAACATATGTTTATGCGAAAATTCTATTTGGTCTCACAAATGTAGGTGCAACCTTTCAAAGAGCTATGGACGTAGCATTTGCAGACTTGATTAATGCTATCATGGTGGTATATCAAGATGACCTTACTACTTATTCAAAAAGGGCTGGAGATCATGTAGAACATCTAGAAAAGGTATTTATTAAATCTTTAGAATATGGTATTAGTCTGAACCCTAAGAAATGTCATTTTGCAATCACAGAGGGAAAACTCTTAGGACATATTGTGTCAAAGGAGGGAATTAGAATAGATCCTAAGAAGGTTGAGGCAATAGATAAAATCCCTAGTCCTAAGACCATCAAGGCTATCCAATCATTTTTTGGACAGATCAATTTTGTTAGGAGATTTGTCTCTAATTTTGCTAAAATTATTAAGCCCATATCAAAGATGTTAAGGAAGGGACAAAAGATAGAATGGACTGCAGAGGCATTGGAAGCTTTCATATCCATCAAAAGGGCCATCAAGGAGGCTCTTGTCCTTAAATCTCCATATTTTGAAAAACCTTTTCAAATATTTTCATTTGCTTTGTTGCATACTATAGCTATTGTCATGTTATAGAAGAATGAGGAAGGTCATGAGCAACTTGTGTATTTTTTCAGCAAGTCATTGCAGGGGTTAGAATTGAAATATGATATAATGGAGAAACAATTGTTTGCATTGGTGAAAGCCATAAAATCTTTTAGACCATATCTTGTTGGAGCCAAAGTGATAGATTATGTCCCTCATTCAGCTGTTAAAGATGTTTTGACACAGTCAGAGGTAACTGGAATTTGATTAATAAAATTCAAGAATTTGATATGGAAATACAAATCACCAAATTAGTAAGAGGTCAGGGTTTGGCCAAGTTAATGGCAGAAAAAAATATTGAAGAAAATAAAATTTGTAATGTAGAAGATGAAGGAAATGCAATTGCAATTATTGAGCATACTCCTTGATATACAAACATCATGTATTATCTCACATGAAGTGTCTTGAAGGATTAAGTGATAGTAAGAGAAGAACCTTGAAGCTACAAGCATCCAAATATGTGTTCATGGAAGGTGATTTGTTTTGGAAAAGCAGGGATGGGATGTTGTTGCTATGTCTAGATGAGTCACAAGCCAAGCACGTTATGAGAGAAATGCATGAAGGGGTTTGTGGAAGCCATTATTCTACAAAGACAACTACACACAAGATTCTCAGGGCAAGTTATTACTGGCCAAAAGTCTTTAATGATTCTTTTTCATACATAAGAAGATGTGAAGCATGTCAGAAGCTCTCAGGGAAAATGAAGTATCAGGGAGCTTTACCACTCAGACCTTTGTAGGTTGAAGCCCCTTTTCATCAATGGGGAATTTATTTTATTGGGGAGATACAAGAGAAATAAAGTAGAGGACACAAGTGGATCCTAGTAGCTACTAATTACTTCACCAAATGGGTAGAGGCAGTCCCAACCAAGCAAGCAACAAGTAAAGTTGTGATCAATTTTTTAATGGGTAACATTGTTACCAGATTTGGTACATCATTAAGATTGATTACAGATAATGGGATGTGTTTCTGATCTGATAAGTTTAGAGATTTTTGTAGTACATATGGTATCACTGTTTCTTATGCAGCTCCTTACCATCCACAAGCTAATGGTCAGGCAGAGTCCAACAACAAAAGTCTTCTGAAGATCATAAGGAGGATGCTAAGTGGGAACAAAAGGGCTTGGGATTCAAGATTGAGGTTGGATGTGTGGGTTGATAGGATAACTGTGAAAAAGGAATTGGAAAATCCCCATTTGAATTGGTATATGGAACACAAGCTAGGATGCCTTTACAAAATTTGTTACCAGTTTACAAATTTATCCTTCAGGAAGATATAGATATTCCATAACCAATGTAGGAGAGAATGGAACAACTAGCAGAGCTTGATGAAATAAGAAGATTAGCTCAAAAATAGAATGTGAAGTTGCAGGAACAAATGAAGTATTTATTTGATAGAAGAGCAAAAGATAGAAAATTCAAAGAATATGATTTGGTTTTAATGTGGAATGCAAGGTGTCAGGAGAAGGGAAAACATGGGAAATTTGAAGCCTTGTGGTTAGAACCCTTTGTTGTTGCTGGCAAGAAAGGTGAAGATTCGTATTACTTGAAAAATATGACTGGTGAAGAACAGGAGTTGCCTGTACATGGGAAATTCTTGAAGCATTTTTTCTCTTGAACAATACTGAGGATTAAGAGTTGCTAGTGCATGGACAACTCTTGACAATTCTCTCAAAAATTTCTCTTCCATGCACAATATTTTAGGAAATAAAAGGAACAGGAATTGCCAGTACATGGACAATCCTGAAATTCCTTCTTTTAAAATAAATTTTTCCATGTACACTAGTATAGGGTCATGTTCATCTCCATTTCCATTCATTTCATCTTGCTCACTGGCCCATCACATTGAGTTTGGTCTGCTCACCTAAAAATATGGATCCTTGTAATGATCTCACAATCATTCATCCCCAAACAGAGCCATTGTTGGAACTATAAAATTTTGAAAATTTTACAGTTGTTTATACTCATGAGTTTCCAAAGAAGTCCTTACCATAAGCACAGAAATCTGCTTTGCATAACATTTTTTCCCATATTTTGTAATTTGGTCCCATAGAATTCTTCTAACCCTGAGTATTATAATGTATAAACCATATCAACGTAACATGATGCAGGTCTCACCCATCCATAAAGAATTTTTATACTAACGTGTGTCTTTTGCAGTCTATCAACAAGAGATTAGGAATGTCATACCGATAAGTTTTCATTTGAGGATTGATATCGGCAAGAGGCAATGCACAGTCTTAGCGACAACAGGGTCCTATCGACGAGACATCAGTTATCAGGGTGACTCATAGCGAGCATATATGTGTCTTACCAATGAAACACAAAGAGCTATGTTGCCAAGACAAGAGTCATCGGAGTAGCATCGTACAGTATTCGTTCAGTCTTGCCGATAAAGCAGAGGTAGATCCTATTGGTAGTATAATGTCATCGGGGTGAAGTCATGGAGTCTTGTTGACCTCCTATGTCACAGTGACATCATTTCATTGGTAAAAGACTTAGCGGTATATTTGGATAGAATGGATTCGGCGAGACTAGCTTCAGTGGGGAGAGATACGAAAGGTCATACCGAATGTACTTCCATCGGTAGGAGAATTGTTATGTCTCGGCGATCAGAAAATAGACTGAAGGAAATTTCTCAACAAGACACGAAGTAATCTATGGAGCATCTGCCCAACTCACAATGTTACAACGATAGGCTTCATCAGCAAGAGTTATTGCAATATACATAAGACCAAAAGGATAATTGTTAGAAAGACTCATAACATCGATATAACTACAAGACAACTTGGTGATAGAAGCGAAGATATAGATAGGCTATCAGTGAAACTCAGAATGTCGGTCAAACTACATGACATCAAAGCGATATGTGATATGTTGTATTCAGAGAGACATTGAACATCAGTATGACTGCAGGATGTCTCAACGGGTGTCTAATGAACATGGAAAACTCCGGAACAACAAATCACCGAGATTTGAATACGAAAGGATGCGTCCTTTCAAATACTAATGTATAAATGTTCATTTTTTATTGTAAATAGTAGATACCGAGTAAAAAATATAGTAGGCTACAAAATGTTTACATTTTTGAGACTATGATGCATGTTTGAAACAATGGAGATTTCAATTGAATTCATTTGATGTGGTGATATTTTTTGGTATCAATTATTTGTTGTGTTAATTGAAAGTATTGTTGAAGTTGTCTCCAAGGTTGATGTTTTCTAATTGTTTAAACAGATATATCAAGGATATTTTTTAGTTTATCAGTGCACATTTGTTGTATTTGTATGATTGGATTAATTAGTTCTTTCAGGGAAAGATTAAGTCCTTTTAGTCAGTCATAGTAATTAGGAAATCTCATTTGGATCATTAAGAAGAACTCAGTAATCACATCCTTGCATGTTTATACTAGTTATAAACTTAAAATTGTATGCCAAACAATTTGAGTATATGCCAGAAAGAAGTTATTCATTTCATATTTTCATTTGACTCTGTACACCCAATAAGGCACTAGTCTCTACTATTTAACCATTTAATTTCATTCATTTTTTCATATGAACACATTAGATTTTAGCCTTGATATTGCTTATACAATTTATACCAAAATAAAACTCATTTATCCACTCCCGTTTGCCAGTGTGGGTAAATTGCTTTAGGAAATGAATAGAGGTCAAGTCTACTTTATTCAAATAGGTTTACCCGCCTAGGCCTGGTAGCACCTGAAGAGTAGAAGGTCTAAATCATTTGGCCTTGTCTGTTACCCTGAAACATATCAAGAGATTGGCAACCTCTTGAGGTATTTTTCCTACGTTTTTGAGAGCTAACAGGCACCATAATGCAAGAAACTGTTAGTAGCAGTGATAGAAGTTTGCAAGTTCGTCAGTGATTGCTTATGCAGAAGTATGAGAAGTAGAAGGTCCACAGACAAATTTTTCTTTTGTTGTCTGAGAAAATAAAGTACCCAAAACTCCTAGGGATGAACCGGAACTAGGTGAATCGGATGTAATAATTGCAAAAGGAATTGAGGAAGATGATGCCTTATTTAAAGCTAAGATATTGCAGCTTGTTCAAGAAAAATATGGGATGAATAAAATTGCTGACTTATGGTTGGAGAAACCCTCATATGAGAAGGACCTAATTGAGAACACATTGAATTCTTACTTTGTACACAAAAATATTGATTTGGAGAGTTTTCAAAATATTTTTCTAGAAGAATTGATTGAATGTTTCAAGGAAGCTATGGTAGCTGAGTCCCTAGACAAGAAAGAGGAAGAAGTAATTCTACATCTGAAGGAGCAGTTTAGGTTGTCCCTTACCAAACTAAAAAAGAAAATGAATGAGTTGATACAATGCATTAATTCAGATAACATCTACAACTATTGTCTCCAATGGCCTCATGTTGTTGGGAGGTATAAGGAAAAGCTAGAGCAGATTGAAGCTGAGTTGGTCAAAATTGGTCAGGATTACAACATGTCTCAGGACAAGGATGGTGCAGTAAAGAAAAGAATTCAGGAATTGCAGTTTGAGCATGCAAAACTCCACTTTTCCAGGAACAACCTGGTGGACACATTTTGGAAAGTTAAGGATTTGACTAAATGCAGGTTTGAGCAGTTGATTGAGGTCTTGGAGAAAGGAGAGAATTTAGAAGAGGCAATTACAATTCCAGAATCTCTCATTCAAATTATTAACAATACATCTAAGAATATAACATGATCTTAATCATTGGGATTTATGTAGAAGCATGGAAGAAATTTCTTCTGGGTATGAAAGATAAGTACAAGTTAATTTTCTAACTTAAGTAGCAGTTGTACTTCAAATTTTGAGGAGAGAGCTTAGTGAAGAATATATTTTTCATTGATGTCAAAGGGGGAGGAGACCAATTAAAAATGTTTTATCATTCCAAGGGGGAGTTTGGAGTTTGAGTTTTGAAATTTTGAATTCTGACACTTAGTCATTTTTCACTAAGTGTTGCCAGCAATGCCAAAGGGGGAGATTGTTGGCGTATGTCTTGTTTATTTGCATGTGGATTCCAATATTTTCATTGATGGCAACCCAAGTCATCCCTCTAGTTCACATACCAATATTTATCCATTATGGCAAGATAAGTAAAGATTAGAGTTTTACCGGCATAAAGTGTGAAGAACAGGGTATCTAGTTAGCATATCAATTTGTACACCTAACCAGATCATCATTTTGAGTTGTGGATCTCTGAGAGATTTTGTTAAGAATCTATACTATCTTGTTGTTAAGTTTTGTAATATGGCATTGATCAATGTATGAGTTAGGAGATCCAGTTGAACGCTTTGGTAGGATGTTTTTCTATTTATTTCCTCATTATGGTCGACCTAGTGAATGTCGCATGTCACAGATCTACAAGGAGTAATTGCTTAATTATTTCTTATGTTGGTTATTTTGTTTTGGGTCCTAGCTATGGCTTAGCCAAATTTGGTGGGTGTGCATTAAATTTAATTTGTGATTTGAGCCAACCATTGAAGGATATTTCATGTTTTGTTAAAGCTGACTTGAAGCGATGAAATTTTTGTTAGCGGATATATATATGAGATCGGTAATTCATTTTGAAATGAAGTGAAGGTGTACAAATGTGTGTGAAGAGTAGAATAGATTTATGAGAGTGAATATTAGAAGATTTGTTGAGTGAAGTTTGTTTGTACAGAAGAAGGGTTTTTATGAAGCGAAGCAAAGCAGAACAGAGCAGAAGTGAAGAATGGGACATAAGGTCTATAATTTAATTAGTCTGCTTCATTGGAACTAAATCTAGGAATTTGGAGATGCTATCCTCTCAATTCAACATTTTGTTGTAATCACAAATATTTTGTAAGGCAACGAGCCTTCCTTATTTTGAGTAGTGAGCTCTAGGCTGTGTGCCTAAATGCAAGTGCATTCCCTTTTATTCATACTTTTAATAGAGTATAATTATGGATTAATCTCCACTGTGGTTTTTCCCCTAATGGGGTTTCCACATAAAAATATTGGTGTTATGGTGATGTGATTATCTTTTTCATGTGCTTTCATCTTTATTTCTGTTTATGTGTTGTGGATGGTTTAATATCTAGATTCAAAGTTTAAATTTGTTGAACACTGATTCACCCCCCTCCTCTCAGTGTTCCCTAAGTCCAACACAAACTACAACATCGATAAGTCTGGTATAGTGAAGTTAAGAATGTCTAAGTTTTTTCAAACCATGGTGAATTTCTATAAGTCTTCCAATTAGGATTTTGTCTTTTTCTAGGCCTAGAGTGAAGCTAGTGTGAGTTACTGGGAGATTGAATTGCTTAGTTCATTACATGAACATGAAGATGAGGTCATATGATCTATTTCATGAGCCTAGAAAAGATATATGTTATATTAAAGGGCCATAGAGGTTAGAATTCATGTGAATAATAAAGGCGTGATAGGGGTAAACCCAAAAAACTGGTTTACAATTCCATTGAGGAAGGAAAAAGGAAATTTCAGTGTTTCAACAATTTTAGGGGGTTCGCTCAAACTCGATAGCTTAGGTGAACACATTTTAGGGTTTGCTCAAACCCCACAGTCATGTGAACCCCAAAATTTATATTATTTTTAAATTATATAATGGGGTTCGAGTGAATGGGGGTTTGCTCAAACCCTCGAATTAGGGTTTTTTTTATTAAAAGTTTTTACTGTCATTTTCAACAGTCATTTTCATGAACTCTATTGTTGTAATGAACCTGAACCCCTCAACCTCAGGTGAAGGAAGAAATTTTTGACTTTTGTGACTGAAGAACTCACCACCCTCAATGATCGACAATTGAGGAATTCACCAAACTGGTGTCTAAACCATTTTCAACAAATCCATTTTTTGCATATCTTTCAATCATGGCAATCGATGAGAACATATTTCTTCAAATCATTCAAACAATTCACTTTCCTTGTCAATTCTTCTATATTTCAATGAGATCATGCTTATAGTATATGTATTTTAATAGTTTGATGTGGCTACATTCTTTTATATTCTCAAATTTTCACATCCGGTTATAAAAATCATAGAAATCAAGTGTGTCTATGGATTATAAAACAAATCTAAAATATCTTTAAATGTATTCAAAGAAGTGACTAATGTATACTCATTATCTTCAACTACTAGCATGCCTCATGTGGAACATGACATTTAATAGACATACAAATTTAACTTTTAAACTATAGACATATAGTTATTAATCTGATGTAATTCAATAAATGCTAGAATGTGGGTTTTATTTTTTATTTCTTTTGTATGGGGAACATGACAGTCATACATTCAACCTTCTAATTTGTTTCTATGTATCTTAGATATGAAACATTTTTTTTTTTTTGTTCTTTGCCTTTGTTTTCAAATAAGGAATTTAGGAAAAATTCAAAACTTCACTAGGTTGAAAACAAGTGTATTATATATGAGTTTACATGCAAGCAAAAAAAGTGAGAGATGATGCTATAAGTGGAGTGAAAATTTCAAATTAAATCAAAGATTCTTGAACTTAATAATTCCATGGAACAAATACAATTGGAAATAGATTCAATTTAAGGAAATGGTAAAATGAATTTTCAAAGTCACTAGGTTTTGTAAATTGCATATGAATTTACATGCAAGCAAAGAAAGTGAGAGATGATGAGATATAAACTTGGAGTTGAAAAAATGAAATAAAATATTATTGAACTTAAAGGAATTCCATGGAACAAATACAATTGAAAATAGATTCAATTTAAGGAAATGGTAAAAGGAATTTTCAAAGTCACTAGGTTTTGTAAATTGGATATGAATTTACATGCAAGAAAAGAAAGTGAGAGATGATGCCAAGCTATAAGTGGAGTTGAACAAATGAAATAAAATATTCTTTAACTTAATAATTCCATGTCCAACAAATGCAATTGGAAATGGATGATAAAGAATTTAGGAAAAATAAGTTTAAAACTTCACTAGGTCAAGAACAAGTATTGCATATGAGTTTACACATGCAAGCAAAAAAGTGAGAGATGATGCTATAAGTGGAGTTGAAATTTCAAATGAAATAAAATATTCATGAACTTAATAATTCCATGGAAAAAATACTTGATTGGAAATAGATTCAATTTAAGGAAATAGAAAAATGAATTTTCAAAGTCACCAGGTTTTGTAAAATGCATATGAATTTACATGCACGAAAAGAAAGTGAGAGATGATGAGCTATAAACTTGGAGTTGAAAAAATAAAGTCAAATATTCTTGAACTTAATAACTCCATGGAACAAATGCAATTGTAAATAAATGATAAGGAGTTTAGGCAAAATGAGTTTAAAACTTTACTAGGTCAAGAACAAGTATTACATGTATGAGTTTACATGTCCTGAGCAAAAAAAGTGAGAGATGATGCTATAAGTGGAGTATAAATTTAAAATGAAATCAAAGATTCTTTAACTTAAGAATTCCATGGAGAAAATACAATTGGAAATAGATTCAATTTTTAAGGAAATGGAAAAATGAATTTTCAAAGCCACTAGGTTTTGTGAATTGCATATGAATTTACATGTAAGAAAAGAAAGTCTCATAGATGATGAGCTATAAACTTGGAGTTAAACAAATGAAATCAAATATTCTTGAACTTAATAATTCTATGGAACAAATAAAATTGCAAGTATATTCAATTTAAGGAAATGGAAAAATGAATTTAAAGTCACCAGGTTAAATACATATTGCATATATGAATATTTTACATGCAAGAAAATGAAGTGATAGATGATGCTCACTATATAAGTGGAGTTGAACAAATTAAATCAAATATTATAACTTTAAATTAAGAATTCCATAGAAAAAATGCAATTGAAAATAGATGATAAGGAATTTAGGCTGAAATGAGTTTAAAACTTCACTAGGTTGAACAAGTATTGCATATGAACTTTTACATGTGTGAGAAAAAAAGTGAGAGATGATACTATAAGTGGAGTTGAGTTCAAATGAAATCAAATATCCTTGAACTTAATAATTCCATGGAACAAATACAAAATTGGAAATAGATTCAATTTAAGGAATGGAAAAATGAATTTTCAAAGTCACTAGGTTTTGTATTGCATATATGAATTTATATGCAAGCAAAGAAATTGAGAGATGATGAGCTTGTAAAGTGGAGTTGAATGTAAATGAAATAAAATAATTCCATGGAACAAATTCAATGATGATAATGAACTTATGACCATTTAAGAATATGATATGCAACATGAGACCAAATAATATTATGACTAAAGTTTATGATATGCTACTAAGATTAAAAGGTATGCCAAATGAAACTAAGGGGATTAAAACCTTTTGGACCTAGGAAAAAGGATTCTAACCAATCTATGGTAGACCAAGATAACAATTAGTAGACCCTTCTACAAAAGAAAAGATAAGATGGAGTTATTTGTCTTACACCCAATATCCACAAAGTGGTGAGGGGAGAGGATACATTTGAACACTACACCCACAAAGTAGGCCTAATTAACATGAAAGACAAAACAAAATACAAGTTGTAGTTTGTTTTGACCCATGAAATTTGAAGATGCAAGATTGTTGTTCTTTTTAAACCAATGAGGTGAACATGCAAGGTTGTTTTTCTTTTTAAACCAATGAGTGAAAATTCAAGGTTGTTCTTTTGAAACCAATGAGTGAAAATGCAAGGTTGTTACATTCTTTTTAAACCAATGCTCATGAAAATGAAAGTTGTTGTTTTCTTAAAACCAATGAGGTGAAAATGCAAGGTTCTTGTTATTTTTAAACCAATGAGTGAAATGCAAGGTTGTTGTTCTTTTTAAACCAATGAGTGAAAATGAAAGGTTGTTGTTCTTTTTAAACCAATGAGTGAAAATGCAATGTTGTTATTTTTAAACCAATGCTTGTGAAAATGCAAGTTGTTATTTTTAAACCAATGAGGTGAAAATGCAAGGCTATTATTCTTTTTAAACCAATGAGAGAAAATGCAAGTTTTTGTTCTTTTTAAACTAGTGAGTGAAATGCAAGTTGTTCTTTTAAAACCAATGAGTGAAAATGAAAGTTTTCTATTCTTTCTAAACTAGTACTAGTGAAAATGCAAGGTTGTTGTTCTTTTGAAACCAATGAGGTGAAAATGAAAGGTTTTTCTTTTTAAACCAATGAGTGAAAATGCAAGGTTGTTCTTCTTTTTAAACAAATGAGGGAAAATGCAAGGTTGTTGTTCTTTTTAAACCAATGAGTGAAAATGCAAGGTTGTTGTTTTTCTTAAACCAATGAGTGAAAATAAAATACTAGAACATGAAATTAAGAATTCCATGGAAGAAATGCAATGATGATAATGACCAATTTGGTGTAAGATAAATAAAAATGTTGTATGACAAAGGAAGGGAGAGAGAGAGAGTGTGTGTCCCTTAGAGAGAATGATAGAGATAGAGGAAGGTGGATCTAGAGAAGGATATATATATATATATATATATATATATATATATATATATATATATATATATATATATATATATATATATATATATAGAGAGAGAGAGAGAGAGAGAGAGAGAGAGGGAGAGAGAAGGGGTTACTTAAACTAGAAATGTTCAAACTATGCTAAAAACTTATATATTAAATAGAAAATAAATTTAATATTTTTGGAATAATATTAAAAATAGGAAATAAAATATGCATGTACCTTGTTTCTTTCTATGATTTCTTGCC
This sequence comes from Sequoia sempervirens, assembly GCA_007258455.2. Classification (NCBI taxonomy): domain Eukaryota; kingdom Viridiplantae; phylum Streptophyta; class Pinopsida; order Cupressales; family Cupressaceae; genus Sequoia; species Sequoia sempervirens. The sequence goes on along the minus strand of VDFB02075321.1, from coordinate 241,243,129 downwards.
AAATTTCATTCACACTTCTTTTATTTTTGTTCAATGTTATGTTTTCTTTTTCTTTTACTTGTAATTTTCTTGCTCTACCAAAAGATGACTTCACAAATCCTCTAAACCAAAATATGACTTCACAAATCAAAAATCTCCCTTGATGGAAGATGACTTCACAAATCACAAATCCTCTAGACCAAAAGATGACTTCACAAATCCAAACTCTCCAAAAATATCCAAAATCTCCCTTGATGGAAGATGACTTCACAAATCACAAATCCTCTAGATCAAAAGATGACTTCACAAATCCAAAATCTCCCTCAAGATGGATAAAATGTGAATTAATCTCCTAATGTTGATATTGAAAAAATGAAAAAATAAACACATTTATATGCATATGTAATTATAAAAGAACATAATAATTAGCTGGTTGGCCAAGGGTTCGAGCAGACGTTGTCCAAGGATTCGCTCAAATCATCCTGAGTGGATTTTTTAATATTATTTCAAAGGGGTTCGAGTGAACCCCCATTCGCTTGAACCACCATTCGAGCGAATGGGTCAAAGGGGGTTCACTTGCCCCCCCCCCCCCCCCCCTTTTTACACTTCTCCCCCTCTCCTACCAAATTTCTACAAAATTTCGCATTTCAAAGCTCAGGTTGAGGATGAAAATGGAGGAAAAATCACATAACCAACTAGATGATGGTAGTCCTCGGAACAAGCTATCTATCAAATATGATTTTAATATGTTTTGGTTTTATTATGTATTTTTTTAGTCTAATTAAACATAGTTTTTTCACTGAAAATCAAGCTCTATGTTCTACACATGTGGAAAAATAGCATATTACAATATATATATATATATGCACTAGATATTGATGTCCTTGATCCAACAAAAAAATGAATTTCAATACACAATTTTTTTTATGTGTTAGCAAGTAAATCATGTCTAAATTGTAACTGGTTTGACTTCAAAACTTAATTAAGAAAAAAATATTCAATTAAATGCTATGAAACCAATTGCATGAACTAGGGTCATCCCACAATAATGGGTTACACTTTTTGGCCAAACTTCACATTGAAATCAACATTTTCAGAGAAAACTTCACTTTCTGACACTTATAGTAGGTAAACTATTAGGAATTTGAAAATGATGTTAACTAGTGATTTGTGATATTTTTTATGTAGATTTTAAATGTATTTTTTTTTTAAATTAAAATTAAATTGTAATTTTTTTGTGTCTCCTTTGATAACTAGTTTTTAATAGTAAACAACATTTTTAAAAAGTGGTGTGTACTTCGGCTCACATAACTTTTTTTCTACAAAGGATAAAATTCTAATTCTTTTGAATTTAGGTTGGTAACACAAGTATCGAGTTCTTTCATTTTGTTTCATAGCATTTTATTGAATATTTTTCTTTTAATTAAGTTTTGAAGTCAAAACATTTATAATTTAGACATAGGTGCACTTCGGTTTCATAACTTTTTTGGTATGTATTGAAATTCAATTTTTCTTTTTTTGTTAGAACGAGGACATCAATACCTAGTGGATATATATTTTTCAAATTTTTTTCCCTCAAATTTACTATTTTTCCACAATGATTTTTTAATCGAACTTGACGTTCGGTGAAAAACCTATGTACAGTAAAACTAAAAAATAAAATATAAAATAAAAAACAAAATATATTACATTTATAGTTGTTGGAAAGAAAGTTTCGATCACTATAATCATCCAACTTGGTTTGTCAAGTTTACTCCATTTGCACCTCCTTCCCAAGCTTCGATAGTAAAAAAAATGCATAAATTTTGAAATGGTGGAGGGGAAGGTGAAAAAAGGGGGTTCATTAGAACGCCCCTTCTAATGAAGGGGGTTCATTCGAACCCCCCTTATATGGTGCAAAAGGGGGTTCATTAGAAGGGAGGGTGGTTCATTAGAAGGGGGGAGGGTTCATTAGAAGGGGTGGTTCATTAGAAGGGGGGTGGTTCATTCGAATCCCCTTCATTAGAAGGGGTAAACCATTTTAATTTTTTTTATGACCATTTCTAATTTTTCTTCGTTCGAAAAATTGTAACCCACTATTGTGGGTTTACCCACTAGGTATCGTAGTTACAAATCTAAATTAAAAAAACAAGAATTTTATCCTTCATAAAAAAAAAGTTATGTGTTAGCAAGTACACGCCACTCTTTAAAAAGGGTGTTTACTATTAAAAAATAGTTTTTGAAGGAGATGGGAAAAGAAATGCAATCTGATTCCAATTTTTTTTAAAAATATATATTTAGAATCTATAGAGAAAATGTCACAAATCACTAGTTCGCATCATCTTTAAATTCCTCACGGTTTAGCAGCTATAGGTACCCAAAAGTGAAGATTTAGTTAAAAAAATCCAATTGAATGTCCAGTTTGGCCAAAAATTGTAAACCAGTATTGTGGGAATAGGTTGTAAGCAAGTGTTCAAGGTGAAGAGTGAAGTTGATGTGAGTATAGTAGAGCTAGGAAGGCATCATATTGGGTGGACCATGGATTCATGAAATGAAAGGAGTGCCTTCAATGCTTCATTTAATGAAATAGACTTACAAAAATAAGGTTTACTTGATAAAATCTGATCTAAAATCTGAAAATTATTTACAAACTAAAACAGGAATGAAGAATTGTCTTAGAACATTGACACCAACTACAAAAGTGGAACCTTTACAAATTGAGGACAAAGACGAATGTCTTTCGTTGATGAAAAATTTATTGGATGATTATTGGGGTTCATTAGATTTCACACCTAAATTCATGGGGGGATACAAGATTACGCAATCAAAACTAGAATAAGTGAAAGAAGCCACAATGGTATCAACACAACCTATCACTTAATCATCAAAAATATTTGATTCCACAACTTCTAGCAAAGTGGAAATTAAAAATTTCACATTCACTTATGATGAAAATGATTATGAAAATCTTACTTCTTCGAAAGAAATGAAAGCCATTTATGGAAGAGGTTATGAAATTTTGAAACAATTTTCGTATAATGGAAAAGGATGTGGTGTAAAATAAAAGGGTATTTGTGTCCCTATAGATCCCAACAACCAAGAAAAAATAAGAGGTCGTGGTTATTCTCCTTCAAAAATAATAGAAAAGTAAAAATTAACTTCACCTAATCATGAAAGATTCTCCCACAACAAATAGCACTAATTTCTACTCCTTTTCATGTGGTAGTTGTAGTATCACACAATACTCACTACCATGTATGTGGGTATAAAATAGGCTTTATGCAATCATATTTCATTTTGTAAGGAGTAGCATATCACCATCCATCTTGGCTCACCTTTGTCCCTACACTTGGGAGGCAAGGGGATAGGTAGCCTTGTGTTAGGTGTATTCCTTCTAGCAAAGGATCCCTTTCTATCTCCTTAAAATGTTAGTGTAGCATGTACACTAAAATTTTAATGGGGGGCATATAGTCCCCACTCATTGTTTGCATAAGAAATGGTCCCTTCTTAGTGATGATAGTGTACATATCCTAGGATGTGACCTTTTTATTGAAAGTGTGGCCTTCTCGATCTATGTTAGTGTCCCATTTGTGGTGATATTACACTTGATAGCCCATAAGAGTGCAACCTTTCTTGGAATACAACATTCCCCTTGGTGGTAATGCTATGGCTAGTATTCCCTAAGGTGTGAGTTTATGTTCCATAGTTTTTACTCTCTTGGTGGTGATGTAATGTGTTATGTTCCATAAAGTATGAAATTTCATGTATTGAGAAAATCCCCTTTATTATTTTTGTAAATCACCTTTTACGATGGTTTTGTTATAACACCCCTTAAGGTTTTGGCCTTATCTTGTCATCATTCATGTACCTTCTTAGGTGAGTTTGTGCACATTCTTAGGTGAGTTTTCCATTTTTTCTTCACTTTGTTTACACATTGGACTTAGTGGTAAGTTGAAATTGACATTTTCACTTGACTTTGTTCACACATGTTGGACTTAGTGGTGTGTTGACATTTGTATTTTTCTTCACTTTGTTCACATGCACTGAACTTAGTGTTGCATTGGCATAAAATCTTGATCATTTTATGGCACCTTATCAAGGTTATCAAGGAGTATAACTCTTGGTATGGTTGTTAATGGGTACACACCTAGTGAATATTAGACTTCACTAGACCCTACATGTGTTTCTCATTTTTCTACTTTGTCTTTGGGGCTCACCTAGATAATATTGGACTTCACTAGACCTTGTGTTGCCTTTGGTTTTTGATTCACCTAGCAAATATCAGAATTTTTTATTGTGTGAGTCATGAATGCCTTTGCATGGAAACATAGCATAACGCAACTTGCTAACCAATAGATCCATGTGGCTCATGAGTGATGTGGCATAACACAATTTGTTAGTTCTCATGGGAGAATTCTTTTTGTCTAACATTTATTTGATGGATGATGTTTTCTATTTGATACAATATAAGATTGAGGTCTCTTTTTCCTCACCAACTTGAATCCCTTTACCACTAACCTTGTGATTTTTTGTGCATATTTTATGTGTCTTCTTCATGTTTGCATTGTTTTTTTGTTCATTTTATTGTCTTCTATATGTTATGTTGTCTCATGTGTTTTCATTGTGTATGCTTTGTTTTTTCAACATGTATGTTTGTGTATGTTGTATTGCTACATATCATACATGTGTGTGTTCCTTTGTGCTCATGTTGGTTTTCCATGGGATCTTGGATCTTGGGGGCTTGTGCACTCCTCCTAGATCCTTTTCATCCTATCTCCTCAACATTTAGACAATCAGACCCCTTTTGACATAGATTTTATACTTTAGTGTGAATTTGATTGTAATTCCACACTCTCACTAAAGTGGGGGATAAGTATAGCATAAAAAATGTCACCCTCAAAAATTTCACACTATGTTTTCCCCCCTTTTAAATTATTGGACCTAATTGACCCCCCAATTTCCTAAATTATGCATTATATGGCCCATTTTTATCATTTTCTAACAAACTGAAAGTGGATAAAAAATGAATTCATCTATTCTTTTCCCCTAACACCTTAATTTCTAGAGAAATCATTATCAAGAGCATTATCAAGCAAGACAAGAGAAGCATCTTAGTGACTTATTGAAAAAAATAAAGATCCAAGAATCATGTCATATCGTATGTGAGTTTATTTATATTAATATTATCATTGTTTGTGAAGGCTAACCATTTTGTAGGTCTCCAAGAAATTCAAGAAAATCAAGCAAGCAAGATCCAAGTCCTTGAGGAGATGTGCATGACTTCATTCCTTCAATGAAGCCATTAAAGGGTGGTGAGTTGTAGCTCTTTGTTGATTCATAATTCCTTCCTATCATTTATCCTTTTATCATTGACATTATCATTGTGGAAGTTGAAACACTAACACAAGGTTTGGCTAAGGCAAGCCTGCAAATGGAACAATCTTTCTTCTCTCTTTGAATGCGTAGGTTTCATGTTTGGAGAGGATTGGAGGAAGTTTGAAGACAAATTATATATTGTTGCATTCAAAACCGTACACCTTGTCAACTCATGAAAAATCACCTATAAAATTATCTGACAGTGATCCAAAAAAAATGTATGCAAGTATCAGTAGCCCAAATCTGACATCAGAGGACTATGAAAATAGATCTAGAGTAGCCCTACAAGGATAGAGACATCCTTTGGTAGCTATGTCATCCTATGGTGACTGAATTCAAATATATAGGATAGGTACATGACACTCTACCCTTCTTAGTTTTTCTTGCAAATCTCTATTACTGTTTGTCAATTGTGGGAAACTTGCATTTTTCATATTAGGGTACATAGTTTAACTAGGTGGGAAAAGCAATTCATCTCTAATCAATATCTAAGACCCCCAAAGGCTTAAACGTGTGTAGATCTGAGTCTAATTGGCTCATCTTCATGGTTGAAATTCAATGTAATCACCTTGTTGATTTTCATCCTAATGTTCTCTAGAGAAATAAAAATTGATCCTAGGTTCTATGCACTTAGATCTTTACGATCACCTTTTTTTCCACATTAAATTATAGTTAACCTCACATGAAAATAGTGCATGGGAATTTGAGGTGACATTATTTTCTAAGTGTTGGTAATTTGTAAGGTGTTGTAACAAGTATTTAATTTGGATATATTTTGTATATTTTGGATTCCAACTAGTCATGTCCCCCTTTTTAATTTGAATTTATTCAAGAAACAAATAGCCCAATTCTAATGTTTCCTAGGCTAAGGTAAATTAATAGGGAAATAATAATTTTAATTTATCTATTTCTTGGATGGAATTTAATATTTTAAATTTATCTTGGGATATTTAAGTATTAAAATAATATTATTTCATATTTCCAAATGGGGTGTTTGATTCCTTGGGATTCTCATGAGATGGTCAGTTGCTAAAAATAGTGGATTTCATGGTAATTAAATAGAGGTATGATTGGTCTTCATTCATGCATGAAGTGATAGGGTATTTGGAAAATTAATTTTGAATGAGAATTCAAAATATAATTTTAAATTAATATTCCCTACAAGTTGGGAATTGGATTTTATGGGTCATGTTTGATTTAAGAAAAAACTTATCATTGATTTGGGGTTTTATCAAGTAATTTTTTCTACTTGACAGTTCTTGCATGATCTTTGGCTTACAATTCCTTCTTGGATGAAAACCCAATGAAGTTTGGAGATTGTGGATGAAAAACCATTAGTTTCCAAGAGGAAATTTCTCTTAGCAGTTGCATTGGAGCCTAAGGATTTGCAAGAGATTTAGTGCTTGTGTATGTTGTGTTGATCGTAGGTTGCAGGTAAAGCCTATGTACAAGTGGATTACTATTTTTGGTGTGGTTTGTTGTAGGTTTTTTTTTGTTGTAAGAGTATCTTATTTATTTTTATTTTTCTATTCTATATCTACTCAAATTTATGGAGGCATTTTTTTGTGTAAATATACAATTAATATTCAATGAGTTTGCTATAGTGTGTTCATGTGCTAGTTGTTGGTGAATTTTGTGAGGTTTTGTTTCCAATGTTTTAAGATGAATTTTTTGGTATTTTTTATGATCAATGTTCTTCTATAGTAGATCATACTTGCTATATATCATTTTACTTGTGAACAACAAAGTGTTGAGGAGTGTTATTGTAACAACCATCCACTTAATACTCAAGTAATATCAAGAATTTACTAGAAGGTAAATAAACTTAGTAAACATGAGAGAGAATTTTTTTTAAATTAAAACATTTGCATAAGCACAAGAATAAAGTACAACTTTTCCAGATAAATTCAAACTTGAATTCACATGTAATCATAACTAGAATCAAGATAATTCCTTACAATATTCATTTATATCACATAAGATACACTTAACATGAAGAATAGTTTTACCTGATAGGTGGAATGTCATAAACCATAACATGGAGTTCACTGCATCTGAAATGTTGATGTTAATCTTCACAAGTCTTGGTGAGTCTTCTACTACAGAGGGAGAGCATCATCCTAGTGCTTTTCCTCCAACCACGGACTCAAGTGGTCCCCCGCACACTTCCTAATTGGAAGCGCCCCGGCCCTTCACAAAGGGTGTAGATATAAGGAAATGTCAAGTTTCACCATCTGAGTCCTAGTGATGTGTCCTACAAAACTCAATCGACCATGCAACTCTAGATCCCTTCTAGCTAAGTAATGATCTTTCTGATTGGTCGTTCCATCTAGACACACACCTCTGACTCATCTTAGAAAACTATCTCATCCTATAGTTTTTCTTACTTTATTTGGTATTCTAGACACAACTAGTCTATATAGAAAATCCATCCTAGTCAATCTGACTTAGAAATAATCCATAATTCATTATAAACATGTAATGTAAAGATTTAGATATTTCAAACCTTTTCAAAAGTCCCTTATTGCATTCTTGCAATATCTAGGGTTTATGACGTCCTATCATTTACTTCTCAAGATTCAATACCCAACATCTCGATGCATTTAATTGAGTTTCATCATTATCGAAGAATCTCTTAAGGTGTTATAAAGACTTCCTATCTTGCTCTATAGTTTTCTTGACCTTTCACTGACAATCAAAATATATATGTACAATGTCATATCTGACATAAGAGTTATATATTTCCTACATCCTCCTTGTTTCAATACTAGGGTTTAGCTTCTCTAACCCAATACATGGAAATATCAACATCCTCGTTTTCCAAGGTAATAGCACAAGTGTAACAAAACATAAGAACAAATACCCCTAGCCTTTCCTAGACCACCAGGCATTGCTTGAGTTCACATTTTACACAACATGAATAAACATAGTATTCAAGGTAATCCTTACTAACATAATATTGAAATGAATACATCGTTTATATCAATTTTTTAGATCTGAGACAACCTTTCTACCTTAAAGGGTTCACTTTAAAAGATAATAATCTACTTTCGACCCCTTGGTCTTACTTGAGTCCACTGACTTTCAACATAGGCTAAGTTATGATCTCATAAATAACTTCCTTGTCACATAAACCTTTATTAATCATAACAGTTTACATCATCATATTGAATTGAGTTACAAATCTCTCCTTATGTCCCATCCTGAGGTAAATCACTCCAGTGATACTTAATTTGGACTATCTATGTCCTAAGTGCACTTAGCTTTAAAATAAGTTCTATTGAACAAGAACTATGAGATTTATATCATTGCATTGGCTAGTTTACTATCTCTCCTAAGATGACATAACATAAGTAATAGTTGATCTTTTTATAAGTTCTTCCTTAAGAGATTTTCTTGAGGCCATATATATAATAATAGTTGTTTGCATAGTTGACATTTACCTTCTTTAGTACCACTAGTTTATAGAATAACTAGGGTAAGTCTTATAATCAAGAACCTATCAAGTAATTGCTTCACATAGGGAAAAAGACATAATGTCGTGGTTGGCAAGAAAGCCACAATATATCTGTAAATAAAAATATAATGACCTGCTCATCTCCATGAAGAGTCATAATAACCTCAATGTACACGTTATGCACAACCAGTCGAGGCTCAACATCATTTACTATCAGATAGACAAGATTAAAGAATAAAGTGCACACGACACCAACTCAGTTGTACCACTAAGTTTAAGTGTTTGAGGCTATCATGGTGTGACCATTTTTATTATGGCATGCAACAATTATGCGGTAGCAATTCCATAGGCCAATACCCTTGACCTAACTTTAGTTGTAAATGATTATTGCCCTAACGACTCAATAATACACACTAGGTTTTCAAGTTTTATCGACTGATAAATGATTGAAGGAAAAAAAATAGTATTAAAAAGAGAGAGAGTGTTTAAAAGCATGATCTACTCAAACTTTGCCTGCACTATTTCAAGAAAAAGGAGAGAGTGTTTAAAAGCATGACCTGCTCAAACTTCGACTGCACTATCCAGAACGTTGTACCATATTTTGGCTCACTTTAGTGTAAGTGACTGATGGAATAGAACAATGTTCTTCAAAATGCCAGAATAAGGAGGAAACTGCATTCCTCTATAAAGACAATGAGCCATAACATGCACAATATTCTCATGCACAAGGAAAAGCATGGAAACACTCTAAAGATTTAAACCGCAAGTCCTGAGGTGTGGTGGACTCCAAGTGCAATCATTGTCCATGCATAATTGGCTCAGTTTTCCATTGAATGGTGTTGAAGGTATTAAGGTCCAGAAATTTTCTATTGGGAATGGCACTGAAATATTGTATTGCAGAAATGAACGACCTGTCATTAGGGAACGCTATCCTCTTCTCACTTCCTGTCATGCCGTCATGTCTATTCTCCTATCATCACACTCATGGTGTCCGCTCTCGAGTTATTTCCATGACAACATATCCTGAGCTTGAGATTAGATTCCTCCTGAAAACTCCAACTCCATTGAAAGGCCTCCTTTCTATAATGCTATTCTGCATTCTCCCTTCCTTCCCCGAGATATCAGACTTCTATACCTCAATATCTTGGCTTCCCCCCCTAGAAACGGTTGAACAAAATGGGATGAGATGTCTCCCCCCATAAGGGATTCCAATCCACCTAAAAACAAGGTCGTCATTAGCAGTTCGTTATCAAAATGATTTTTCCTGCTACCTTTCCCTTATTCTCTCAATATTGTCATGATTAAGATAAGGAAAGAATACAGTTACAATAACTAAATAACTCCACTTGCAAAACATGGAATAGAGAGTCAAAATCCTTATTACCGATGCTAACTTGAAAAAGATGCCAGCAATCTCAAAAAGATTTTTAATAATCTTTGAGTTTAGACTTTTGCCACATTCACCTTATTGGTCATGGCTAAACAATACCCACTTTGCTATAAGAAAGGAAAACATAAATGAATAGGCATATCTATGCCATCTCAATAATCAATAAGCTTCTTAATTGAGTCGAGTAAACATATCGATATATCATGCCCCTCCATAAAAGGAGCCTTGAAAAAATAGTGGACTCAACGATTGGCTTAGTTGTTAAAAGTATCACCAAATACAACACATATAAATGACAAATCATTCCAAAATTTAGGGTTGGTAACCCAATCTTACACGATCGACGACGTTGATCTTTTGTCGTCTCTTGAGTGTATTCACCCCTTAAAACAAACTCAAGGACGATCATCAAAATGAATTCCTTTTGCAAGGAATCGAGCTATAATATTAGTTCCCCGACTTATTAAGCCAATTTAAACTATTATCAAGAATATAGACAATAGTGAACACCCAATTATGCAAACGTGGTCACTACATAAACTCGTTATGACATGAGAAGCGGCATATACGGCATAAAGTTGTCTCAATCGTGAAACAACTAAAGTTCAACCTTGACGATGTCACTATCCCCAAAATGACTAGGTTGACGTTAAGCAACTAGAAATAGACTTAAGATGGTGACAACCTGTTCTATTCCTTGTATCTATTCCCTTCTCTCTGATGATGCTCTCCCTCCCTTTTCTCAGATGGCGGAAACCCTCTTCCTGAATGCAACTTGCAATCAACAACACAAGATTATTGTTTCAGTAATCATTTTCATAATCCTCATGAGATCATCACATCTTGACAACTTTTAAACACATGTCAAATTTTGGTCAAATAAACATGACTCATGAAAACATTGGTTTTTCTAGCCATTTTAACTAAACGTCAAATCATTGAAACATGCTTAATCATCTACTAATTACTTCAAAGTAGAAATTAAAGCATAGTTAAAGTTAGGGGTGTAACAATTATCTTTCAAATTAAAGCTAGTAAGTGTTAGTTGTATGGTGTAAGTTACAACTTTTCAAGAATAATTTGTTAGAATAATTTTTCATATTTATTTTTTGTTTTCGATGTTGGATTTTTTCTATTGTAAAAAAAAAAATTACGTGATAAATCAATTTATATCAATATTAAAATAACCATAAGTGTATGAACAAATTTTGTTAAATCAATGTGGGTATCAATTGTATTTCCAATGATTGATTGAAGTGAGTTTAAATTTTAGTACTTTGTCTCATATCTTCTATGTATTGATGTTCTCAAATAAATTTGAAAAATATATTTTAATTTGGGATAATATACTACTTTGGGAGAGGGGGGTCCTATGACAACCTATGACAATTTCGTATGATGCATAAGAGAAAAAGATAGAAACATTTATTGCAAATATTGATTGCTCTATGATACATTTCATAACCACTACTTGAGGAGAATGTGAGACCAAAATGAAATATTATATTTGATTATTTTATGATGGAATATGACATATGTAAGGAATTTACTATTTAATTATGGATCTAATTCTCCATGACTCAGGAATTAGATTTTTCCACCCAAATTGGGTGCCATGTTTGATAGTGGTTTTAGTTCATGTTTTTGGATTTTATTTGGTATATTCATGTATATAAACATTCTATAAATTGGTTCTTGAGGAAGTGGATTTAATATGAGATTTGTAGGTACACAAGTTTTTTTAAAGTATTTATAAAATTCTTCCAAGTTTAACTCATAGTGAAATACTCGTGCAAAGAGTTGCATTGCAAGTGTTTTGTAATCTCTTTTAGATTTGATAATACATTATGCAAGTTTTGGAGTGTGGGGTTTTTCTACCAAGATCTGTTTCCCCACATAAATAATTGTGTTATGGTTTTATTATATATCTACTTATGACTACTTTTCACTACTCTTTTTTTTAAAAAAATTGGATCAAAATTTAGGTTTTATGTACATCACTCTCTCCAAATATAGTATAGGAAGTTGTTTCTACACACCTTTCTTCCCTACAAATTTTTTTTTGGTCAAGTTATAATATAAGGGGCTTGGAAAAATATTTAAGATAAATTACATGATTATCCTATATTAGACTATGACACAAATAATACCTAGTCTTAGAAACTTCTATAGTGTAAGAAGAAGCAAAGAAAAAAAGAGGAAGAGAGAAATCTACCTACCAAGGCTAGTAATGATTTAATATGGAATTTTTTCATCTCAATCACCCAAAAAAACTCAATGGACAGAATAAATTCACACTCTACAAGGATAATCTTCTTAGGACCCTAGCCCCTCAACTCAAATAGCTTAATAAATTGAAAGTGTTGGGGTATAAGTTTATGAAGTGCATCAAACAATAAAAATGACTCTTCAAAAGGAAATGAAGAGAATTCAAAAATAAGTTAGACAATATTATTTATATAAAAACAAAGTAAGTCAAGGACCAACAAAAACTACATTGGTGAAGCATACTATATCATCTATCCAAGTATCGTCTAAGCTAAGACATGGAATAAAAAAATCTATAAAAGAAGGGAGGGTAAACTAGTTGTACAACAAGGTTGTAATTCCATACTTTTATACAACAAGGAATACAAACCATAACAATAAATATGTTTTATTTTGACCACCCTTATGGTGTAAGTATTTCTATCTCTCCTCATAAATTCATTTTATTTAGTGATTAGTACTCACGAATTTTGTATTCTCAAAAAAATCCTTTTTACAATAGCATTTCACTTCTAGTTACCTTGACAACTCCAAATACTAAATTCACAATGTCACTACATATTTCCCTATTCACTTCTCTCATTATCCATGTAATATCAACATTTTCTTATCAAATCAAGTTGGTCCCAATATTTCCTATCACCCAATTGTTCACACAAATATCCTCCCAATAGTACTTATGATTGGTGCATAATGTTTTGCATGGTGAATACATCACTTTTCACATCTAAGATATCATATTTTCTAGTGTCTCCATAAATCCTTGCTGTAAATCCTAAAAGGAATATGAATTCCATGTTTGGATTACTTCTTTATTCCTGTTAACTAAGATTATTCATTCCTCATTTCCTCTCAGAGCAATTTTAATCATACTCAACAAATGAGTGAATTTATCATATGCAATACCCATGGGTACCCTATATATAGGAGGTTTCATTCATTCCTTATTAAAATTACATAAAAATATGATATTTTTCAAATAGTCCCACAAGCTAAGATGGGCAGTTAAAAACATAATGAATGTAGATCACTAGCAGAAATTTCTATGCACTCACTATTTGACCCTACTCATTAATATGTAATGATTATATAAATGAGTCCAAATATAGATCATTCATGAGGCTTAATGAGGGTAGAGGACTATTGAGTACATGTAGTTTGGATGAATCTCATGTAGGCTTAGGTAGAGAATAAAGTAGAATTGATAGAGGAAATATATAAATTAATAACTTTGGATTTCATCAAGGTAAAGAATAAATTAGAGAAAAGGGAGACCTAGATGGTTAATACAAAGAATACATTAAACCAAATATAAGCTCAGTTAAAGGCATGGGATCAAGAGCTAAAAAATTTAAACAAAGGAGTTATATTACCAAGCTTCATCTAACTCATAATGAGAGGAAAGAGATATAAATATAAAAAATTGGAAATAAAACTTGAGAAGGGAAAGCTCACCTTAGAAGACCAAAGAGACAAGAGTATGAAAGGATGGTTGAAACAACTAAGCTACATAAAACTATGTTTAATTTTTTAAATTCAAATGAGCCACTAAAGAGAAAACCCTCAACTAAAGAGAAACTGATTCAAAAATTATAGATAAAATTAAAAATAGAAAAAAAAATCACCAAGCATCACACCACTAATTAAAGAGATCTATTCCCCATACTAGGATAGGATGGCATATATGGTTATGGAACTTAGTTTTGCATTGAAATTTGTAGCTTCCACACAAACTCTTGGTATAGAAGTCAAAACAAAAAGTGAGGAAAATCTAGTATCTCTCTCTTTTGAGATAACATTGGATCAATATTTCATAAGTTATATGGCCTACCAAAAGAATAATTGATTACCAAAAAAATTGAAAATAGGTGGGATACAACCATAAGAGTAAATAACGCTACCCAAAAGTGTGAGTCCCAATTAACTAATTTGAAGTTGGTTGTGCAAGCAATGGGAAGATATGTTGTCACCCTCATATAGTAGGGTCTTCCAACTCTATTTATAATTATGATAGGATAATAGATCAAGAAGAATTAAAGGATTGGTCATGTGAAACAAGAATACTAGTATTCCACATTTTTAGCTTGGAGTTATGAAGAGTATCATTTCTAAACAATTGAGGGCATGTCAAAAATTTAAGACATTCTCTTGAATTTAAATTTTTTGGTGCAATCATGTACTAAGAGATCATTCATTTAACCAATTTTTTTTTTAATATTTGAAGCCAATAATTTTGGCCTTTTATGAGCTCATGGGATATAAATAGGAGTTGTATACTCATTAAAAAGGAGAGAAAATTAAGAATTTGCATGCAATAAAATCTCTACTAACTTAATATTTTCTTATGATAGTTTTTATTTATTGTATCCTAAGTGTATTGGAGATTATTATAGTATCTTATGAAACTATGTAATACCAATTGATCAACATAAGAAGTTGTGATCATTTTGTCCCTCTTCTTTTATCTATTTGGTAGCCCTTTGCTCATTCCATGAATAATTAAAGTAATTTTCTTAAATTATTTTTGTGCAAAGTCTATAGAATACAAATCTTAAAATTGGTATGCAGTGAATAGTTTCTTTCTATTCATCTAGATTAGCATTAGAGTAATTTTCTTTAGTTATCTCTTCATTTTCTCTAGTTTTATACCTTAATGAAATTTATTGAAAATATCAAGAAGACTAGGCTTCTAAAATCCCAAAGATCATTCTACAAGCCATGTTTCACATTTCATAAAAAAAATATGTTGGTGCAATTTTGCACACTAGTATAAATTTGATGATCGGCATGGGACTATAATGTCTTAGGTGGTATTAAAATGGTTAGAATTGTTGGTTGTAGGTTTTCTAATTAAATTTATTTTATTTTTTTGATTTCTTGTAGTATGCTTGTAATGGTTGTCTATTGCTTTGTTCTTCCCTTTCTATATGGTGAATATCATGTTAAGTACTTTGTAATGGTATATTTTATATTGTCAAAACATGGGGCTTTCTATATATATCCCAAATATCTATAGTTAAAACAAGAAACATATAGATAAAATAAATTTTGTTACATAATTTTCAAATTTATAAATGTTATGATTCATTATTTTTTACATAATAAATATCACTAAATAAATAAAAAAATTAATAAACCTGTAAATCTCCACTAATATTTCCAAAAAATAATTTTAATAAACAACATAAATATAACAAATTTAATTACATAAAATTTTAAAACTATAAATTTAATGGTTCGCTATTTTTCACCTTACGATCATTAACTTTGTTAAAGTTAAATAATATTTTTTGTTCATTTAAATTGAAATGAAAGAACGTGTTTATGAAAATAAGACAGAGCTTACATATATTATTTTTATTTTACTCTTAGAAAAACAAAAAAAAATCTCCAATAATAGAATTAAATTAACTAACGTATTTAATTTTACATTAATAGTAGTGCTCACCAGTGTCGAGAATGGCCATTCAATAAATGGAACAGTATTCATAATGCCCCTCCAAACAAAGAAAGCATTAGAACCTAGTTTTCTTAAATTCAGATCTACTATCTTCATTTCTAATTACCTGACATTCGAATTTTTTAATTTCTCTTACTATTATTGTTTTGTTATCTTTTAAAAAAAAAAAAAAAAAAATTTGATCTACTGGGTAAATAAAATATTTAAATTGTGTGGTGGTAATGTTTTCTGTCATTCAGACAATATATTTATTCTGGAAAGATAAAGTACTCTGCACAGCATGCATGCATCTGTATCCAATTCTTATCAATAAAATTGCTACAAAATTTCCAACAGAAAGACATGATCTTAAATTTAAATATTGTTTATTAAACATATTATGGAAATATAAATAACCAAAAGTCCAACTATCCTCTAAGAGGAGTAAATTCAAAAAACTTGAATATGGCAACAGTACAGATCCAAAGCAAAGCAGCACGAAGAAATAATTTTGAAATCCAAGTTCAATCATTCCATCTTAACAGACCAACGAGCCTCGCAAATTCCCGTTCCAACTCAAAAGCAACATTCTTCCAACACGCAGCAGCAGCACAGGGTAGCACAACTGCATAAAACAACAGAGAAAATAATTATTCATCTCTAGTAAATATGGTAAAACAAAGTATTTCTTATTCCAGCCATTCCTTCAATGATCTATTTCTCACAAGCAACGAATTGAATGGTCCTATAGGAAGAGGGGTTTCAAGATAAAATTCCCAAACATTAGATTACCTTCTCTATTGAATAACAAAAACCCATCTCAACTAACAAAGGAAAAAGCCCACATAATAAGAAGGAAATCATAGTCCTAATATTAACTTGTCTATTGAAGATGACCCAAAAAAACGAACATTAATTAATGTTGAGAACTCACCATCCCTTCCAAAACCCATCGCCTCTAGATTGTGTCTCAGGTAGGGGTCCTCCCTGGGGAGGGTAACCTTCCTGTGGATACCCAGCTGGTGGATAGCCCTGCGGTGGAGGAGGATAAGCCTGTGGATGCTCAACTGGAGGATACCCTGTTTATATTATTAAACAAAGAATCACAGAAATATTAAGGCTGGGTCTAAAAATATAGAAGTGAATAAATATCAGGCTTTAATTATGTTGTTTTCTGTCAAATTCATTAATCCATGTTTTATGAGTAGTGGTTCAAACAAATCTATCTCTCATGAAAATGAATGGTCTGCTTAACACTCTTACATCCAGATCAATGAATTTGATTTAAAAACTAAACAATTGAATTCTGATAGCAGTATCATAATTCGACATACTGACCAAAACACCTCCTACTTATAAATAAACTGTATCATATAATCATTATAAAAACACACCCCAAAACCATACACCCCAATCATTGAATGTTTGGAAAACAACCCAAATGATAATGGAAAAAGTTCAGCATTCCCCAGAAATTTGAGAATGAGAAATACCTTGTGGAGGAGGATTGGCAATAGGAGCTTGCTGTTGATTATAGTAACTCATTCTCAGGAAACTAAAGAAACAAGAAACAAAGCCTGCAAATAATAGGCGTCCTCTCACAACTCAGATGATTATTGTTGGAAGGCTATATCGTGTAAATTATATATTAAGGATGTTTTTGGAGAAGCAGGAGAAGTTTCCTCGTAAACGACGGCATTTTGTCAATTCCGGTGGCCGACTGTACTGTTTACGCGCCGGCGTTGGTAGCTATGGAGAAGCGTGGATAATGACGGAGAAATCATTTAAAAAGCAATCAATTTACGGGTGCTTTTGCATTGCTTTCGTTTACGTCACTGCCAAAACTCTCTTCTCCATTCTCAAAGTTGGGAGTTGCCTTTTAAGAATGTCTGTCATAGAAAGTTAGATTTTTTTGTTTGTCTGCTTGTCTAATAACGCGTCTGTAATCCTTGTTAAGTTTCCTCTCTCTAGAAGATATACGACATTGCTTACAGTTTTTTCCTAATATATAGATTTGTAGGGTTCCTGTATATTCACGCAACAGGTGGTCAAATATTAATATACAAAGAATTTTAGTGGTCAACTCTTGGAGTAGTGGAGTTTTGCAGGTTGGAACAGGAATTTGCCACAGGAAACTGTCAAAACTGATTTTTATTTTAGTTATTTGGCAGTAATAAATCGGTTTGCAGGAGTCAACAAAGTGTTTAAATATTGTGTTTTCTAATTTTTGATTTGGTCGTCGTTTTTTTTTATGTCAATCTTCATTTCTTCCCAACCGAAGATTCTTTGAAATTGTCAAACTCTTATCCACCCAAATCCATTCAGTCTTTTTGACTCTTTTCAATCAAAAGAACTAATAAGTAATAAGTAAAAAATATTGGAAAGATAATAAATAATTAAATTAAAAATTTAAACTAAGATAAATTGATGAGAAATATTTTTTTATTATTAATATTTTTAGAAAGTTTGTATCATCAATATTTTTTTACAAATTAATGGCCTAGTTTAATTAGTGCAAGTTTACTTAAGATTGATGTGACCTCCTAGAGTGATGTAGATACAATCCATACCTATAAGCAATCTAGTATTAGCCATTTATTTTACTTATTTTTTATGTTTGTTTTGTTTTGTAAGTATTTTTCAAGCTCTCTTTTTTTTTGTGGTATTTTGTGGTAAGTTTGCAACTATATATGTCCATCTCACTCCTTTTTGGTTCATCTAGTCATTTCTAGAATACTTGACATTCATATGAATGATAGGTTGTCATATTTCAAGATACCAAGTTATAATTGTGAGCATAAGATTTCATAAGCATCCTAAACGTGCCTATATAATTCACTTATGTTTTGATGGTATCTTGCTTATTGCATCCTCAATTCATTATGTACACAAACCTAAATTGGAATGCACACCAAGTATTTGAATCTTCTACCAATTTCCAAAATTATCTATTTAATTTTGGGTCCTAAGAGAGGACATATAAGAAAACACATTTAATTTTGAGACTTGTATCTCAAGATAAACCTAAACGAGGTAGACTTGTGCAATTCCAAAGTGATGAGCCCAATCCCAAGATTGACTAAAGAAGAAATCATTTAATTTTGGGTATGTTGATCATTCTCATATTGACCTCAACGAATGTAACACATTTTCATTTAACACAAATTACCCCATATCTTTCTTCTATAAGAAGCCTAATATCATTTCAATGTATATTGGTAATAGCAACAAGAGTTTATCTAGAGTTGTTAGAAAATCAATTTGCATTAAAATCAAACATATATATTGTAATGGAAAGGATGAATCCCAAATTGTCTTTGAAGCTCTTACAACTATCTTGTAATTGTATTTCCCATATATAAATTAATCTATGGTTTAAGTTTTATATTATTTTCTAGGTGTAAGTTGATGCGTGTTTACATTTGTTGGATGGTTAGATAGTCTTTAAATACACCCTATGTTGAATATTGTGGTTGTGTTTCTGATACGTGGTTGTCATTGATGTCAATACTATTAGCATTAATACATTTGAATTTGTATATGTCGAGGATATTGAGAAAATTGTAATGAAATGAGTTGCAGGTTGTCAGTGGTGAATTGAAATTCAGTTTCTCGGTGAGTTCAATACACTGATGATCAGAGGTTGTGGACTAAAGGGTTTCTTGTCGAGTATATCTATTTTATCCACGTTGAGTTTCAAAGATCCGCATGAATATTTGATTGAGTTATGAAGATTTGTATTCTGATAGTCTTTATGTTACTTTAGTTTGTGTTCCTAAATGAAGATGATGCAATTTCAGTAAGTTCAATTGTTGCGGATGCTTCTCTAGTGATTCATGATGTTTGTGGATGTTTCTAGATCATTCTCTATCTGTGTTGCATGTCTACATTGATTGTTGTGCTCGTGATCCAAGATTTTCTCTTGTGTGTTCATGTTATTCATGTTCTTAGCCGACAAGGTGTTTGTAGCATGTTGTGGATCTTCGAGGAATAATTTTTGAAGGTGGTTCATGTTCAAAGATGTTATTTTGAGTCTTCACTATGTTGTGGCCAACCTTGGTTGATTCACATTAATAATTGTTATTGTTTTGGGCCGATAGTTTGTTATCATATTATTATTTTGTTGAAGCTGACATGTAGCAATTTAATTTCTTGTTGCAGATATATAAGTGATTGTTTATTTCATTTGAGGTATGTTGAAAGTGTGTGTGTGTGCAACTAATGTTCTAAATCATTCTTAGGCAGAGCAGAGTGTGAAGAAGAGTGAAGAAGAGTGAAGAAAAGTGAAGAAGTGTTCATGTGCTTAACCGGAACTGTGATCAGGCATTAGAAAATACTATTTTATCAGTTCAAATCCCTGTGGATGTAATCCAAATCTTTTTGTAAGATAGTGTGTCTTCCTTTGGGGAGTAAGCCTTGTTGTAATTGAGCAGTGACCTCTAGGGAGTGTGCCTAAATGCATGTGCATTCCCCATTTCATTCTTTATAATTTTAATAGGGTATAATCTTGTGGACTAACCTCCACCATGGCTTTTCCATTAACAAGTTTTCCACGTAAAAAAATTCTTGGTGTTATGTGTGTTTCTGATGTGTTGATGATTTATGCTTTCATGGTTAGTAATCAGATATGAGAATAAGGTTAATAAAGTTAATAAGTTATGAATTTATATGACAATTGATTCACCCCCCTCTTAGTTGTCTACCCTTGTGTTGCCAACAACTGGTATCAAAGCAGGTTCCTTGGAAGAATTTTAATAGCTTGAGGTGATCCGAGATGGTGATTTACAAGAAGGATAGTTTGAGATTTGAGGGAACAAATTATTCTCTATGGAAGAATCAAATGGAATTCCCTCTGGGATGCATTGGTGAACCCTACTGGAGCATTACAAGTAATAGGTATGTTATACCTTAGAATGGTGCTACTACTACTACAGAGATTAGAGATGTTGAGTACAATATCAGGGCTAAGGAAGCATTGTTGAGTGCTTTGACTGATACTGAGATGACTAATGTTATGGATTTGGAGACTGCTTATGAGATCTAGAAAAAGTTGGAAACTTTATATGAAGGTGATGCTAATGTGAAGATTGCTAAGTTGCAAAGTCTAAAAGGGAAATATGAAATGTTGAGAATGGGAGATGATGAAAATATAACTACTTTCATGCAAAGAGTGAATGAACTTGTGTGTGGTGTTAGATGTGCTAGTTGACAGTTAGAAGAATTAGAGATTGTTGCTAAAGTGCTTAGATCTTTGTCTACTGCTTATAAAGTCAAAGCTACAGCTATTGAAAAGCTCCAGACTCTGACAAATGTTACTCGAGATATGTTGATTCGTAAGCTTACTGCTTTTGAGTTGAGTGAATTTGGTGATGCCCTTCCTAAGATAGAATCTACATTCAAGGCTACTACATCTGGAAGAGATAAATAGAGATATGATTTGGGAGAGAGTTCTTCTAGAAAGACATTCAAGTATGAAGAATAAATGAGACAACTTGAAGAAGAAGAAGAAAGAGAATTGGATGAGCTTGAAGCACTGATTGTGAAAATAGAAGCCAAAGGACAAGGTAGGTATAAAGGAAAGTTTCCTATTAATGGTTTTCCTACAATAAGATAGGTCATTTTGCATCAAGGTGTCCAGAAAGAGTTTCTAAACTAAGACATAACAAGCCTAAATTTCAAAATAAGTGTTATTATGTTGATGATGAAGGAGTGATAGATGATGAATTTGATAAAGGAAATGGAAGTGAGGATGAATGGGTATTTATTACTATCAAGGAAAATAATCCAATGTCTACTAAATCTGCTAGTTGTACAAATGTGGAGAAAGCCCTAGATGCTCGAGTTGAAGAGAAAGATAAATAGGTGATTGATAGTGGATGCTCTCATCATATGACAGGAGATGCAAGTAAGTTTGTGAGATTGGAGAAGTATGATGGTGGTGTTGTGAGATTTTGTGATAACACAGTTGGTGTGATCTGTGGTAGAGGATGCATTTCTCTTGATGGTAAGAACAATACTGATGATGTGGGTATGTGCAGGATCGTGATGGGCCAAAAAGTGGCGATATGATGAGTATGTGTAGGGTATGTGGCTAACGACTTTGTTTTTACCCAAAATTGATGAAACGAAAAGGGTTTTTAAAGGAGATTCTCAGCTTTCCACCGATATAAATTATGCTTTACTTTGAATTTAATAAATAATTATTATTCATTTTCTATTTGAATTACGATTAAAGTCCTGATTGATAGGCTCATTGAAAAATATCTATAGCTTTCAAACAGTATCACATTTTTTGAATCCAAAATATGCATCACATTCTATGCTTTGCATACTATGGGATTAAAAAAAAAAATGAATTTCATGAATTTTTGACCAAGTTAAGGTGGTCAGACATATGAGTTTTTATATTTTTTAAAAGTTGTAATAAAAAGTTCATAATTAATTAATTACTTGGAAAAAAATTACAAAAAAATATGCATCACATCGAGATATGAGTCCTATAATTATATCTAAAATATTATAAAAAAATATTATCATTTTATTGTGGTTAGGGAGGTCAGACAGACACCTACTTATTTTTTCATTGAAATTTAAGTACTACTGCACTGAAATTTCAAAATTTCATCAAATAGAATTTTTTTCTTTTAAATAAACCTAGTAGTTTAGAAACTACATTCAATATTCTATAGATTCTATTCTTACATATTTTTGAAATAATATAGATAACTTATTCAAAATTTTATGTCAAGTTGCCTAACTCTAATTTTTCTAAATTTTTCGCCACTTAAGGGTTTGTTTTATCCATGATGATCCTACACATACCCATGTCCTATATGTGGAAGGTCTGAAGCATAATCTTTTAAGTGTTGGAAATATGTTTGATAAGGGTTACAATATTTAGTTCAAGGATGGAAAGTGTAGAATATTAGGGTGTTCCATAAATGTGATTGCATTAGGTACACAAACAAGAGGTAATATCTTTCATTTGAATGCTACTAGTGAAAGTTGGTTGTGGCATAGAAGAATGTGTCATGTTAACTTTGACAATATTATCAAGATAAGTTCTACTCAGATAGTGAAAGATCTTCCTAAGTTGATGAAACCTACTAATGCCATATGCAAGGAATGTCAGCTGGGGAAGCAAACTAGAATTTCATTTTGGAGCAAACAACATAATTCAAATGAATTGTTGGAGCTTGTGCATACTGATTTTTGTAGTCCTTTTAGAGTTATAAGTTTACAAGGTTACAGGTATTTCATGTTGCTTATTGATGATTATTCAAGAATGATGTGGGCTACTTTCTTAAGGGAGAAATTTGAAGCTTTGGAGAAGTTCAAGATCTTTAAGGCTATGGTTGAAATAGAGGTGGTGAATTCACTTCCGGTGAGTTTAATTATTTTTGTGAAGTGCATGGAATAAAGAGACAATTATCTACCCCACAGACCCCTCAACAAAATGGAGTTGCGAAAAGGAAGAATAGGACAGTTCAAGAGCCTACTAGAACTATGATGCTGGAAGGAAATGTTCCTCATATCTATTGGAGAGAAATTGTGAGTACTATTTTTTACATCCTTAACCAGGTAAAAGTCAAAGGTGATACTGGTAAGACCCCTTTTTAGCTATGAACTAGTCATAAGCCTACTATTAAATATTTCAAAATCTTTGGTAGTAAATGTTATATCTAAAGAGATGAAGATTTAGTAAAGTTTGATGCTAGGAGTAATGAAGGAATCTTTTTGGGTTACTCTACTAAAAGCAAGGCCTACCAGTGCTACAATAAGAGATTGAAGAAAATGTTTGAAAATGCAAATGTTAAGGTTGATGAAGACATAGCAAGACCATCCAGAACCTGTGGATATGATTATGATTATCAGAATGATAGTACAAACAAAGGAAAGCAAGTTTAGACTTCAAATCAAGTTCAAATCATTCTCGTGAATCAAGAAGATCAAGAGGAAGGAGAAAATAGTGAAAGTGCAGAAGAGATCACAAAAGCCTAAAATTCAAGAACGTCCTAAGACTCCGAGGTATGTAAGACTAAATCATTTAGAAGATTAGATCATTGGTGATAAGAACAAAGGTGTCCAGACTAGGAGAAAGATTTTAGAAGAATACTATTTGATTTCAAATACTGGGCCTACTAATGTGAATAAAGCATGTAAAGATGAACATTGGGTTGAAGCAATGAAAGAAGAGCTACAACAAATTGAGAAGAATAATACATGGATTCTTGTTCCTAGACCTACGGATAAAAATGTCATTGGAACTAAATGTGTCTTTAGAAACAAACTAAATCAGAAAGGTGAAGTGGTTAGAAACAAAGCAAGATTGGTGTGTAAGGGATATTCTCAAATGGAAGGAATTGATTTTGAAGAGACCTTTGCTCTTGTTGCTAGAATTGAAGCTATGAGATTGTTTCTTACTTATGTTGCCTATAAAGACTACAAGATTTATCAAATGGATGTCAAGTCAGCATTTCTAAATGGCAAGTTGGAAGAAGAGGTGTATGTCTAGCAACCCGATGTATTCCAGTTGACTTATCAGGGTAATATGCTTTGTTGGTTGAAGAAAGCATGGTATGGAATTAAGCAAGCCCCTAGAGCTTGGTATGCTAGATTCTGATAAGTATTTCCTAAAGCTTGGATTTAACAAAGGTACTACTGATAGTAATTTTTATTTCAAGAATGATGATAAAGATTTGATTGTGGAATTTTTTGTTGATGATATAATTTTTGGAGGAGATGATAGTTTGTGCATGAAGTTTTCTAATGAGATGCAGAGTGAGTTTGAGATGTCAATGATTGGAGAGATGATTTTTTTTTTTGGGATTGCAAATTACTCAGTTAAACAAAGGGATTTTTATATCTCAGTCCAAGTATGAGAAAGAATTGTTGAAGAAATTTGGTATGGAAGATTCAAAGCCAGTTGGTACACCCATTGTGAACAGATGTAAGTTGACAACAGATGATGATTCTCTGAAGGAAAATCAGACTAGATATAGATCAATGATTGGTGGATTGTTGTATTTAACTCAAACTAGGCCTGATATCATGAATGCTGTATGTATTGTTGCAAGATTTCAAGTTGATCCTAAGGAATCTCATGTGGCTGAGCTGTGAAGAGGATTTTCAAATACTTGAAGGGGATAGTTGATTTTGGCCTATGGTATCCTAAAGATGATGATCTTACTTTGAGTTCCTTTACTGATGTTGATTGGGATGGTGATGTGAATGATAGAAAAACTACTAGTGGTGGTGCATTTTTCTTGGGAAAGAAGCTAATTTCATGGCTAAGTAAAAAGCAAAATGCCATTTCGTTATCTACTATAGAGGCCGAATACATTGTTGTTGCTAACAATTGTACTCAAGTATTGTGGATGAAGCAATGTTGAAGGATATGAGAGTTGTGTATGATGACCCTATTGCTATATTATGTGATAATTCAAGTGCTATTAACATTTATAATAATCTGGTGCTGCATTTAAAGACCAAGCATATATCTATCAAGTTTCACTTTTTTAGAGAGAATGTGAGTGAAAAAGAAGTCAGATTGGAATATGTGCCTCCTAAGGAACATATTGAAAATATCTTTACAAAGTCGTTGCCTAAGGATACTTTTCAGTATCTCAAAGGGAAGTTAGGGGTGATTACCCCTTAATGAGAACTAAGATGCATTGTCTTGCATAAATCCGTGATTTTCATGATCATATTTTGATCTGGATTGATGTTGTGGTGGTTGTTACTCAGGGGGAGTAGTCAGATGTTCAGATGTTTAGATATGTGGTTTAGAGCTTGTGTGGAGAAAAAAAATCTTTGTCATTGATGTCAAAGGCGGAGAAGAGTAATGTAAAAAACATTTTGGGGGAGAAGAGTCATGTAGAAGAGTTGTTCAGAAGAAAAGAGTCAAAACCTAAAGGGGAGTAAGTGTAGTTGCATTGATGGTGTTTTTCACATCATGTGTTCCCATCAATGCCAAAGGGGGAGATTGTTAAATGTTGTGGTTGTGTTGCTGATATACAGTTGTCATTGATGTCAACACTATTAGAGTTAATGTATTTGAAGCTATATATGTCGAGGATATTGAGAAAATTGTAATGAAATGAGTTGCAGGTTGTCAGTGGTGAATTGAAGTTCAATTTGTCAGCAAGTTTAGTATGTTGATGGTCAAAAATTGTGAACTAAAGGGTTTCTTATGGAGTATATCTAGTTTATCCATGTTGAGTTTTAGAGATCCGCATGAAGATTTGATCGAGTTATGAAGATTTGTATTCTGACAGTCTTTCTGTTACTTCAGTTTGTGTTCCTGAATGAAGATGATGTGATTTTCAGTAAGTTCAGTTGTTGCGGATGCTTCTCTGGTGATTCATGATTTTTTTGGATGTTTCTAGATCATGATCTATCTATGTTGCATGTTCACATTGATCATTATGCTCATGATCCAAGATTTTCTCTTGCGTGTTCATGTTCTTCATGTTCTTGGCCGACAAGGTGTTTGTAGCATGTTGTGGATCTTCAAGGAATAATTTTTGAAGGTGGTTCATGTCTGAAAATGTTATTTTGAGTCTTCACTATGTTGTGGTTGACCTTGGTTGATTTGTATTAATAATTGTTATTGTTTTGGGCGGAGAATTTGTTATCATTTTATTATTTTGTTGAAGCCGACATGTAGCAATTTAATTTCTTGTTGCGGATATATATAAGCGACTATTTATTTCATTTGAGGTATGTCGAATGTGTGTGTGCGTGAATAATGTTCTAAATCATTCGAAGGAAGAGCAAAGTGTGAAGAAGAGTGAAGAAAAGTGAAGAAGTGTTCATGTGCTTAACTAGAAATGTGATCAGGCATTAGCAGATGCTATTTTATCAGTTCAAATCCCTATGGATGTAATCTGAATCATTATGTAAGATAGTGTGTCTTCCTTTGGGTAGTAATCCTCATTGTAATTGAGTAGTGAGCTCTAGGGAGTGTGCCTGAATGCATGTGCATTCCCCATTTCATTATTTATACTTTTAACAGGGTATAATCTTGTGGATTGACCTCCACCGTGCTTTTTCCCTTAATAGGGTTTCCACGTAAAATAATTCTTGGTGTTATGTGTGTTTCTAATGTGTTGATGATTTATGCTCTCACGGTTAATAATTAGATTTGAGAATAAGGTTAATAAATTTAATAATTTGTGAATTTCTATGACTGCTGATTCACCCCCCCTCTTAGTTTTCTGCCCTTGTGTTGCCCAACACCCTACAACCTTGTCATTGTCATATCATTTGTTTTCCTCCTCTATTCATATTGACTAAGAAAATGGTTCTTTTGAAAACCTACTCTAGTGTAGAGGAAGAGAATAAACTTCATTGATCATACTCAAGCCCCTTGGTCATTATACAAAAATAAAAAAAATGCACTAAGTTAAAACACAAATATTGATGCAAGTCAGACTAGCATAACTAATACTAATATGAAATTAGGAACTAATACATTGTGATATTGGTGTGAGTGTTGATGTTAGGTGGATAAATAACATTGTGTTCCATTTTTTGGCCTAAGTAGGATACTCAAATAAATAGTTTTAGCCATTTTTCACTTTTTATCACTTATATCAAGAAAAACATTAAGAATTTGAGGATTGTCTAAACTAGTGATCTTTGAGATTTCAAATGTAGATTATATATATATTGAAATTTAGAAAAAAATTTAACTATAAAATCCAATGAACAAGGTCAGCCCATTTTACTTTTACCATCACCTAAGTCATTATAGTTCCATGTTGACCATAAATTTTTTGCTAATGTGCAAATCTATGCTAACATGGAATTTTTTTAAATATATAACCTAAATTTTTGAATGACCTCTAAGATTTTAGAGAGAATGATATCCAAGATTTTAAAAGTTGACTCTTCTTGAGATTTTCAATGAGTTCTTTTAGGTAAAAAACTATAAGAAAGGGGAGAGAGAATGATTCTTGAAAATTACTCTAATATTAATCTAGATGAATAGTAAGAAACTAATCACTACATAAAGATTTTAATATTTTCATTCTACAAAATTTGCACAATAATAATTTAAATAATTAATTTATGTATTCATGGAACGAGCAAAATGCTACCAAATAGATTAAAGAAGATGGACGAAGTGGTGATTACTTCTTATATTCATCTTTTGGTATTACATAGTTTCAAATTCACAAGATATTAAAATAATCTTTAATACATGAAGGCTACTATACAAAACAACTAGGTATATGAGAAAATACCAAGTTTTAAGACCTCTAATGGCATACTCATTATCAATTTTCCCTCTATTTTAATGATTATTGTGACCGATGGATTAGTATGGATTGGTTATGCTTGATCCATGAAAAATCAAAGCATAATTAAGCCACTAACATCAATCTTAGTAGGATCAATAAAATTCAAATTAAACCAAAATCTATTAAAACCAAGCATACTTGAACCATATTTTTTTGGGTGCTATAGCTCTCTTACTCTATTAGGGTTTTCACCTAAAAGGAGAGAGATAGGCCAAAAACCTGGGTGGTTCACTCAAACTAATACAAATATAATGGAAATATGAATAAAATGTACCTAGATGAGATTATCTAAATGTAGAAAACTAAAGAAAGATATTGATTATTAAGTGAAAACTAAAAAAATGCAAGTTGTTGGAAAACACATAGTGATATGCAAAAAGACCTAGAAATGAATAATAAATTGTAATAGAAATGGATAAAACTAAATGTGTGCATCTAAGATCTTTTTGTACACTGGAAATGAATTTTGAAATTCTGTTGATGCTAGAAATTTGGTCTACAGGGACTCATTCACCATTCTGGGTGAATTAGTCCTAGTTTTGAGAAAATGTTCTAGAACCCGTTTTGGGCAAATGGGTATCCAAAACTATAGAAAACCCTTTTTAGGCCTGGTAGTGCAACTCATTTTCCAATAATGGAAAATAAGTCCACTTTTGAATTTCTGAATATTCAAAAGTGGAAACGAGAGCCTGCAGTTTGCACTTTGGTTCCTGACAACTGTCTGCCTCTAAAAGTCTAACTTTTGGCACTGTAGGTGACTTTTAGTGGATATTTTAACTTGGTCAATAAGGATATGTCTTCAAAAAAATTTCAACTCAATCCTTAATTATTGTCAAGTCTTCAAGATTCCTAAACCTACAAACACACAAGAAGAGAAGGAGAAATGTTGGGTGTTAAGGCATGGGGGTTTACCTTGGTCAAATCCCTTTTAGGTAATTAAACCAAATGAAAAAATAATATGAAGCATGAACATGGAATAATGGAATTAGTACCTTTCCATGGTGATTGATCTTGAATTTCTACAACAATAGATAAAGATTCTACCCTTGAATGCTTTAGAAAGCTATCTTGATGACTTAGAATGCAAAAACCCTAACTTGCTTGGCTTGAGGTAGAAGATAAATGATGAATAAGATGAATGTGTTATGAATGAGTTAAGAGATATAAATCGGGGTTTAAATACTTATAGTTTAGGTAATTCACCTTATTTTCCCATTCATTGGATCCCTAAGGCTAACATGAAAGAAAAATAAACTTAAATCCCAAAATTCCCGCTCAAAACTCAAAAAATGACCCAAATGGGACTATTCACCACATTGGGTGAATCAGTCCCACATGGCAAGGACTCATTTGCCACAGATGGAGAATTATTCCTAGAAGGGACCATTTTCCAGCTAGGTTGTTGGGGAGTGAGGAATTCCAGTTCTTATGTTGATTTCATTAGGTATTTAACCAAATTATGCCTTGGAATGCATAATATGGGATCATAGGGTCCTATTAATGATGATGTGAAGGTGAATTAGGGCTTGGGACACATAATTTAATGTGAAAATGTTATTGAATACACTATACAACACTAAAATGAGGTCCACACAGCCTAGAAAGGCACAACATTCAATGTGAATGTGTAAAACACATTATAGCACTAGATTAACATTAAGTTTATTTTACAAGCCTTCTAGATTCATGTGAAAATGTAATTAAATACATTTTGTAATGTTGAATTAAAGGAAGATGGGTTTATTAAGTCTAGAGAGGTGTGAAAGTCCTTTACAACACTTTACAACACCTTTACAAGACATTGATAAATGCATTTTATCCAGTTTGCAAGGGTCCAAGACCTAGTGTGGATGTGTAAATCACCTCACAAAACTAAATCAAGGCCTCGTTAAGTCAAATTTATCATCAATTATTCCAAAATCAAGAAAGTTGTCTTTTTACTATTGTACATTTAGCCCCCACTTTAATGAGAGGATGAACTTACATCGAACTCACACTAAAGTAGACATTTAAGAGATGCCCAATCATACCAATACGAATAAAAAAGGATGAAAATGATCAAAGGAGGTTGTATGAGCCCCTAGGATCTAAGATCCCAAGTCAGACCAACATAAGCACAAAAGAATACGCACAAGGTGAATGATTTGCAGCAGAACAAGATACATGATCATAGAATTGAAAGAACTAGAAGGGAAGAGAAAAGTGAAAATGAAAAGGTGGATCAAGCTTCAACCATTTTTCCAAAATATTGTGGATCATATCTAGGTTGTTTATCTAGAAAAAGGAAATGCATACTCACTTTGGGGTGACAGAACTCATGGTTGTCTGCCAGGTGAGTAGGCCTAAAATGTGAGAAACATACACTTGGTTGGTATGTACTCACAAACATGCAGGTGGATATGGGGAAATTCATGCCTTGAAATGGGCTTCCTGCTCAACCATATGAAAGTTATGCCCCCTGATAACTTTAATAAGGAACTAGACAAAAATGATCTTCAAACTCTATGAAGTAAGAAAAACTTCATATGCTTGACACTCATAGACATTGTAAATGCAAGATAGTGCAAAGACTATTCAAAGGGATTTTTCTTGGTTTGTGCAAGGTCTCATCTTAGGGGAAATTGTGCTCAATGTCTCCAAGAGAGGATGTGTCAAAGAAGTATCACACTCTTAGAGGGAATCAAGCCCAATGGCACCACCAAGAAAAAGACGCACCGCAAGAAGAAGAAAAATTGTGTAGTGAAATATGATGAATGTCAATGTATGCCCCCACTTTAAAGCGGTTGTGAACACCAGTACTGTGAGCAATTGCTTTAAAGTAGTAGGAGAACATGAGAGCTTACTCGTAAAGCCCTATGCCAAGTCATATGTTTTCAAGAAGGTACGTCATGAAAAGGTAGTATGTCACATGCGAGCCAACTTAAGGCACATCATCCACGTCCCAAGCTTGCTCTTATATGTCCATGAAAGGTTAACGACTAGCCAAAGGAGGAAACTACAAGTGACATATGAGGTCAAGGATACATAACCCCTTGCCCCCACTTAGTGCAAGACAAGGGTGAGTTGAAATGGTTGAAAAGATGCAAGGTGGAGTGAAAATCAATATCAATTAGAGGAATTTGGTTCCTCCCACATAAGGAAGAACACCAAGGGTATGTGTAGGATCATCATGGAAAAAATAAGCCCTTAAGTGGTGGAAAATTCAGAAAAATCAGAGTTGGAAACTTGATGTAAAAATTTGAATAAGTTATCTATATTTTTTCAAAAATATATAAGAATAGAATCTGTAGAAAATTGAATGTAGTTTCTAAACTACTAGGTTTATTTTTTTTTTAAATCTATTTGGTGAAAATTTAAAATTTCAATACAGTACCACTTAAATTTCAAGGAAAAAATAAGAAGTAGGTGTCTGTTTGACCACCCTAACCACAATAAAATGATAATATTTTAGTTATAAGTAGAGGACTCATGTCCCGATGTGATGCATATTTTTTTGTAATTTTTTTCCAAGTAAATAGTTAATTATGAACTTTTTATTATAACTTTTAAAAGATATAAAAACTTGTATGTCTGACCACCTTAACATGGTTGAAACTTCATGGAATTCATTTTTTTTTTAATCCTATAGTATGCGAAGCATAGAATGTGATGCATGTTTTGGATTCAAAAAATGTGATATCGTTTGAAAGCTATAGATGTTTTTCACTCAGCCTATCAATCAGGACTTTAGTCGCAATTCAAATAGAAAATGAATAATAATTATTTATTAAATTCATACTAAAGCATAATTTACATTGGTGGAAAGCTAAGAATCTCCTTTAAAAACCCTTTTCGTTTCATCAATTTTGGGTTAAAAAAAAGTCGTCAGCCACATACCCATCATATCACCACTTTTTGGCCCATCATGATCCTGCACATACCCCCAAACTCCTTAAAATGTTGGGTTTTACTACTCAAATCCTTACATTCATTAGTGGAATGGCCATGAACTCTGTGATAGGCATAGAATGAAGTTTTGTAATAAAATTTCTTTTGAGTTCTTGGAGGGAGAGAGATCAAGTGACCTTGGAGGAGTCTCGACAAAATACCTTCTTGATCAACGGGAGAATATATTCCTATGGTTTTCTTCAAAGATACATCTTGCTTAGTATTAGATGTCATATCTATGCAATACTCTGTAGATTGCAAGATTTTGTTCTCTCCTTTATAGGAGGGTGTAAACTCTAACAAATTCAATTCATTAGTGTTTTGTGAGATGACATTGACATTAAGTGAAGGTGTATTTGTTTGTTTAATGGCTTGTAAAGGAGAATGATGAAGACCACCAGTGTCAATTAGTTCAGGATGCTTTACAGTTAAAGTTGGTTTAGAGGAATTGTTTGTGATATTATTGATGTTGAGTGAAGGCTTGGTTATTTCTATCAAAGGACAATAACCAAGACCATGAGTTGTTTGTTGTGTGATAGGATCGATAGGGTTTCAAATACCTTGTTTGTTAGCACCACATCCTTTTCCACTATTTCCAAGTTTTTTCATACTTGTTCATAACCTCGTCCATAAAGCTTTTTCATTGCTTTTGGATTGGGTGGTTTTTCGTGATTAAGTTATTCAAAGTTTGTTGTGTAATTTTCTTCTTTTTCTAAAGTGGTTGAGGCAGATGCTTTCAAAATGTCATCTGAAGTGTGTGTGGACATTATCATTGTTTCTTTTCTCTTATTTGAATCTTTGTTGATGATTTTGTACTCGCCCATGAATTCATGTTCGAAATCTAAAGAACCCCAATCATCTTCTAATAGCATTGTAACTTGTTCTATATGTTGTTGTTTGTGTTTTTTTTGAATGGGTGCCAATTGTGTAGTTGGTGAAATTGTGTCTAAATGATTCTCTTTGTTTTTCTCAATGTTCAAACAACTATTTGGGTTGGGTTCAGCTTCAAGTATGTGCACTTTGTTTTCATAAATGTCTTTCATTTTATGATGAAGAGTAGAAGGCACACCATTCATTGCATGAATCCATGGTCAGCCTAGAATGAGATTATAAGAAAGATCATTAGGCATAACATGGATTGGTGTATCCAATGTAACCTTCCCAACTGTAAGAGGCAAAGTGATCACACCAAGGGATTGTTTTCCTATATTGTCAAATCCATGGATAGTCAAGGAATTAGGTTGAATTTTTTATTTATCCACATGAAGTCTATCAAAAATATTTACACTACACACATTAATGGTTGAGCCATTGTCAACAATGGTTTGCTTTATCCCTATTCGTTTGTATTGAGATATTATTAGGAAAGCAACATTTTGTTTTTGCACTTCCAAAGGGGGGAGTTCACTTTGGTGGAAAACAATGTCAGCATTCAATCCTTGAATTATAGTTGCTATATCATTCGGTTGTGCATTAGAAGGGAGAGGAATTTGTTGTAAGGTCATTTGAAGCATAGTGTGATAGTTAGGTGAGTTTTGAATTAAATCCCATAGGGATATCTTTGCAAGAGTATTTTTAAGTTTCTCAACAAGATCATACTCCTTAATGTGTGAATTAAATCAAGAGCACTAGGCAATATGGGATTAGGCAAAGGTAATAGTGTTGGGGTGGGTTGTGGTGGTTGGGGATTATTTCAAGTGTTATATGTATGAGCAACAATATTATGACTCAGTTGCTACGAAATAGTGTTCGTAGGTGGGTTAAGGATAAGTTTAGTTTTGTTATGAGTGGTAGGTTTGTGTGATAGTGGGTAAAGGATGAGAGGATTCTTAGGATGTCCTATGGGGTATGTAGGAGGTCCATTAATCAAGAGGGGATCTAATGGAGACTTGCGCATTCATAACCTCATCGGTCTTGGTTTCTTATATCTCTAATAAAGGGAAATCAAGAATCACCTTTGTGTCTAAGTAAGATACATTACTAGGGTTGCCATGTTATAGTATTATGATATTATTCATAGAAGGAGAGTTTTTAAGAGAACTGCAAACCATGTTTTCTTGAAATTCATTTATTGGTTCATCTAAAATGACTGCATCACAAGTAGGGGAATGATCAATGGTTGGATGATTGATAATGGGGAGATGAGAAGAACAATCTATTTGATTATCATGTTTCCCTAAGGTCTCATTCTCTTATTCCATATTATTTACTCTAAAAGGAGAGCTTGTAATTGGTTCATCCATGGGTGGATTTTGTAAGGTAACTTCATCACAAAGGGGGAAAAGGATCAAGAGAAGGGTCGCTATAGTGTTCATGTTTACCAAATAGATCTTCCATAAGATAGGAACATTAGGGAAGGGAGGAATAATATTCTCATGACTTTTAGTAGGTATATCTTCTAACACCAACTTATCCTCTTTACATCGAGGAGGGATATTAGGATAAGAAAAAGTTTGATTATCATGATTATGGAGACTAGGTAAGGTAATATCTAGAAACGTGTCTACTATTTCATCTTCTTGTTGTATTGTGTGATCGTCATGATTAGTTATTGTTATGTCCTCTTGGTTAGTAATGTTTTCTCTAATAGGAGAGGTAAGAGGAGAGAAACAACTCGGGTTCTCAAAAATCTCATCAATTGGTTCTTCTAACACTATAATATCTACTTCACAAGTAGGAGAGATAATAAGAGAAGGGGTATGTGTAGGATTATCATGGAAAAAATAGGCCCTTAAGTGGCGATAAAATTCAAAAAAATCAGACTTAGGCAACTTGACGTAATTTTTTTAATAAGTTATCTATATTATTTCAAAAATATGTAAGAATAGAATATGTATCAAATTTCATGTAGTTTCTAAACTACTAGGTTTACTTCTTTTTTTAAAATCTATTTGGTGCAAATTTGAAATTTCAATGCAGTAGCACTTAAATTTTAGGAAAAAAATAAGAAGTAGGTGTCTGTCTGACCACCTTGACCACAATAAAATTATAATATTTTAGATATAAGTAGAGGAGTCATGTCCCGATGTGATGCATGCTTTTTTCTAATTTTTTCCAAGTAAATAATTAATTATGAATTTTTTATTACAACTTTTGAAAAATATAAAACTTGTATGTCTGGCCACCTTAACTTGGTCAAAGATTCATTAATTTTATTTTTTTTAATCCTATAGTATGCGAAGCATAGAATGTGATGCATGTTTCAGATTCAAAAAATGTGATACCGTTTGAAAACTATAGATGTTTTTCAATCAGCTTATCAATCAAGACTTTAATCATAATTCAAATAGAAAATGAATAATAATTATTTATTAAATTCAAATTAAAGCATAATTTATATTGGTGGAAAGTTGAGAATCTCCTTTAAAAACCCTTTTCGTTTCATCATTTTTGGGTAAAAAAAAAGTCATCAACCACATACCCTACACATACCCATCATATCGCCACTTTTTGGGCCATCATGATCCTGCACATACCCAAAGAATAGATGTGATTGTTATGATTATCCAAGGTTTCTTTCACTATACAAACCTTACTCACAGAAGTGATACAAGGAGAGGGGTCAATGAGGAAGAAAAAGAGAGGGGAAAGGACCTCATATTCATATGCAGCTAACAAAACTTTCTTACAATATGCAACACGATCTAAAAGAAGAACATGAAATATGATAATTATAGAGTGTTGTAATGAAAAAATGATGTACTAATTATTCTAAAACTTGAAATGTAACTATGCTAGAGAAATCATGCAAAAGAGGAATGTAATTTTTCAAATTTTAAGGATGACAATGAACTGATTATGCTATATAACAATGTGAAAATGCAAACTTGAAATTTAAACCATGCATGAAATGAGCTAATTTAGCCTAGATTTAATGAAATGCATGTTACAAAAACTCAGCGAACTGCTACAGATGGGTAATGGCACCAAACAAAAGCTTAAAAGTAGGGTTTTCAGTTCTATAAAGGGCATTTTCAAGGGTTAAAAGGAACTGATTCGCCCAAGGTGGCAAATGAGTCTCGGTGAGGAATTTTTTAGAATCTTCAAGTCTTTTATGGATTTTGATGTTTGTAGGGCACTAAGATGTAGACCTAAGATGAAAATGCAAAATTTTAGAAAATTTTAATGATTTTAGATGACAAAAATGCAACTTAAATGCACTTTTCATGAATAGAAAATTTGACACCTAGCATGCAAATTAATCCATGCAAACCCTAATGCAAGGTCAATGCAAGCTATATCTATGAGGAAGGAATCCAAATCAGAAAAGAAAAGTATTCTAAAGGAAATTTCACCAAAATGAACCATAGATTTTTGGGTGCTATAGCTCTCATACTCTATTAGGGTTTTTCACCTAAAAGGAGATAGATAGGCAAAAAACTTGGGTGGTTCACTCAAACTAATGGAAATATAATAGAAATATGAATAAAATGTGCCTAGCTGAGATGATCTAAATGCAAAAAACTAAACAAAGATACTGATCATTAAGTGAAAACTAAGAAAAAGCAAGCTGTTAGAAAACACATTGTGATATGCGAAAAGACCTAGAAATGAATAGTAAACTATAACAAAAATTGATGAAACTAAAAGTGTGCACCTAAGATCTTGCTATATACTGGAAATTAATTTTTGAATGTTGTTGATGCTAGAAATTTGGTCTACAAGGACTCATTCACCATTCTGGGCGCATTAGTCCTAGTTCTAAGAAACTATTCCAGAACCCGTTTTGGGCAAATGGGTATCCAAAATTGTAGAAAACCCTTTTCAAGCCTAGAAATGGGACTCATTCACCACTAATGGTGAATTAGTCCACTTTTGAATTTATTGATATTCAAGCGTGGAAACAGAAGCCTGCGGTCTATAGTTTGGTTCTTGGCAGGTGTCTGCCTTCGAAAGTCTCATTTATGGCACTATAGGTGACTTTTAGTGGATATTTTGACTTGGTAAACAAGGAGATGTCTTCAAAAACTTTGAAATTAAATCCTTAATTATTTTCAAGTCTTCAAGATTCCTAAATCTACAAACACACAAGAAGAGAAGGAAAAATGTTGGATGTTAAGGCATGGGGGTTTGCCTTGGTCAAACCCCTTTTAGGTAATTAAACCAAATGAAGAAATAATATGAAGCATGAACATGGAATAATGGAATTAGTACCTTTCCAAGGTGATTGATCTTGAATTTCTACAACAATAGATAAAGATTCTACCCTTGAATGCTTTAGAAAGCTATCTTGATGACTTATAATGCAAAAACCCTAACTTGCTTGGCTTGAGGTAGAAGATAAATGATGAATAAGATGAATGTGTTATGAATGAGTTAACAGATGTAAATTAGAGTTTAGAGACTTGTATTTATAGGAAATTCGCCTTATTTTCCCATTAATTGGATCCCTAAGGTCACATGAAAGAAAAATAAACTTAAATTTCAAAATTTTCTACTCAAAACTCAAAAAATGACCCAAATCGAGCTAATTCACCACCTTGGGTGAATCACTCCCACCTAGCAAGGACTCATTCACCAAAAATGGTGAATTAGTCCTAGAGGGACTCATTTGCTAGCTGGGTTGTTGGGGAATGAGGGATTCTAATTCTTATGTTGATTTCATTGGGTATTTGACCAAATTATGCCTTGGGATGCACAATATGGGGTCATAGGGGCCTATTAATGATGATGTGAAGGTCAATTAGGGATTGGGACACAAAATTCAATGTGAAAATGTGATTAAATACACTTTACAACACTAAAATGGGGTCCACAGAGCCTAGAAAGGCACACCATCCAATGTGGATGTGCAAAACACATTACAACACTAGAATAATATTAAGTTTATTTTACAAGCCTTCTATATCAATGTGAAAATGTAATTAAATACATTTTATAATATTGAATTAAGATAAAATGGTTTTATTAAGTCTAGAGAGGTGTGAAAGTCTTTTACAATACCTTTACAAGACATTGATAAATGTTTTTTATATAGTTTGCAAGGGTCC
Source organism: Sequoia sempervirens (assembly GCA_007258455.2). Lineage (NCBI taxonomy): Eukaryota > Viridiplantae > Streptophyta > Pinopsida > Cupressales > Cupressaceae > Sequoia > Sequoia sempervirens. Next base: position 241,205,016 of record VDFB02075321.1, on the reverse strand, counting down.
AAGACCTAGTGTGGATGTGTAAAACACCTCACAACACTAAGTAAAGGCCTTGTTAAGTCCAATTTATCATCAATTATTCCCAAATCAAGAAATTTTCCTTTTTTTCTATAGTACAATACTAAACCACGAAAGCTTCAATAAACCTACTCTAATCCATTTGAAATTTATCCTATTGGGGGAGTGGTATTGCATTGATGTGGAATGGCAACCATTTCCCAATTCCAGGGGTAATAAGCTTGTTTCAATCACTTTTATTGAAGAAAACCAATGAAACCATTGTGAGATGTGTATGAAAACATGATTCTAAAGTAGATTAACATGGTGCAAGCTATTTTAGCATGCTTTATGCTAATAAGATTAAGATGTGTAAATGCAAAGCTAATCTAAATAGATTCTAACCTAAAAGATTTCGAAGCCTGGTAATGAAATATAAATAACAGAACATGGAGATGCCAAAAATAAAAACAAAATTGGTCTCAGAAATTAAAAGTGGAGATAAGAACTGGGAAGTGGTGACATGCCAGGTATCAATCGATCCGGATCACAGAATCTAACATAATCTAACTTTCCAGCCTTAAGGTGGGATTCATTTGCCACTGATGGTGACTTAGTCCTCTCCCAAAATTCTATGAAATCAAGGACCAATCCTGTAGCACCAGATCTGAGGTTGTCTGCTTGTCGGTTGATTGAGTCAAATCTACAAAAAAAAGGACTATAGGTTGTCTTCAAGCTTGAAATAGGTTGTAGTTGACTTGAAACACTTTGTTGACTTGTTGGCCACCTTCTAACACCTAATTTCTTGATAAATATGTATAAACAAGTCTACAAACACAATTGCAAGAGGGGAAAAATGGTTTACGGTTAGGTTAGAGGGATTTTCCATGGTCAAATCCCACTTTGGTAATCAAACCCTGAATGAAGAAATGGAATGAAATGAACAAGGAAAAATGAATAAACAACATGAAAATTTCCTAAACTCGCCAACCTTGTTGAAGCATTCTAAAGATATATCAATGGATGCTCCAAAATACTTGATTGAGTGATGCAAAATGCTTAAATGCTTGAATGGATTAGTGAATAAGTGAACTTGATGAATGGGGGTTAAAATGGATGTAAAAACACTTATTTATACACAATTGTGCCTTAGTAACCCAAAGATACCTCATCACAGGCTGACATAAAGTGATTTTAAATAAAACCCCAAAAAAAAATTTAAAATATTTTTAATTTTTAGCCAAGAGAGACTCATTGGCCACCCATGGCGAATGATCCCACCTTGGACGTGAAAGTGGGTGTCAGAAATTATCTTTCATTTAATGTTGTTTGCCAAGTTTACATTCAAAAACAAACTTAATTAAGTCTTATAAGGGCATAAAGGGGTCAAATAAAGCATAAGAAAGGTGTAAATAGTGAAATGAAGCCTAGAAAAGAGTGAAATCTTGTTACAAGACTTTACAACACTTCAAAATAGGACTTCATAAGTGATGAAAATGTGATTTTTAAGTGAATTGTAATGAATAAAGTCTAGAAAAGTGTAGAAATGTTTTACAACACTTCACAACACCTTCACAAGACACCATTATTTGAATTTTAAGGACCTAATGTGAATGTTCAAGCCACATTGCATCATTAAATCAAAGCAAAATGGACCAAACATCGTGAAGAAAGACCTAAAAGACCATGAAAAGGGGCCATTTTTCTAAGGCACATTTAGCCCCCACTTTAGTAAGAGGATGAACTTGCTTCAAACTCACACTAAAGTAGCCATGCATATCAAGAGAGAGGTCCTAATGCACTTATGTTAGCAAGATGGAATGACAATGATCACGAGGTATGATCAAACCCCCAGGATGAAGATCCCAAGGCAAACTAGACATAAGAACAAAGGATCACACATTTGAAAGGAAAATTGGATTGAGCTTTGATCATCTGTCCAACTAGTTTTGTATTAGATCTAGGCTATTTGAAAAGAATGCATACTCACTCTGGGGTGATAGAACTCATGGTGGTCTGCTGGGTGAGAAGACCCAAAAAAGGTGAGATACATATGCTAGTTGGTATGCACTCACAAACACAAAGGTGGCTATGGGTATGTACCATAGAAAAATGGTCCCTTGACATTTTCATGGTCTTTTAGGCCTTTCTTCACAATGCTTGGTCGATTTTGCTCTGATTTAATGTTGCAATGTGGCTTGAACATTCACATTAGGTCCTTAAAATTCAAATTAGGGCATCTTGTGAAGGTGTTGTTAAGTGTTGTAAAAAAATTCTACACTTTTCTACTCTATTCATTACAATTCACCTAAAAATCACCTTTTCATCACTTATCAAGTCCTATTTTGAAGTTTTGTAAAGTCTTTTAACAAGATTTTATGCTTTTCTAAACACAATTTCACTATTTACACCTTTCTTATGCTTTATTTGACCCTTTTATCCCCTTATAAAGCTTAATTAAGTGTGTTTTCGAATGTAATCCTGACAAAAAACATTAAATGCAAGTTAATTCTTGAAACCCACTTACAAGCCCAAGGTGGGACCCCTTCTCCATGGGTGGTGAATGAGTCCCTCTTGGCTCAAAATTCAAAATATTTCAAATTTTCTTTCAGTTTTTTAATTTAAAATCACCTCATGTCGGCCTATCATGAGATATCTTTGGGTTACTAAGGCACAAGTATGTATAAATAAGTATTTTTACATCCATTCTAGGCCCCATTCATCAAGTTCACTTATTCACTCATTCATTCAAGCATTCAAGCACTTTGCATCCTTGAATCAAGCATTAATTAAGTATTTTAGAGCAGCCATTGTTATATCTTTAGATTTCTTCAATAAGAGTTTTGTAAGTTGATTGCATTTGCATGTTATTTGTTTATTATTCTTTTCCATTCCATTTCTTCATTAAGGGTTTGATTACAAAAATGGGATTTGACCAAGGCAAATCCCTATAAACTAACCCTTAACCATTTCCCCCTTTTGCATGTGTGGTTGCAGACTTGTGTATGTAGATTTAACAAGCTATTAGGTGTTGAAAAGTGCACATGAAGTCAACAAAGTGTTTCAAGTCAAATACAAACTATTTCAAGCTTGGAGAAGACATTATGTCCATTTTATGCAGAATTAACTTCGTCAACCCGAAAAGTAGTCAACCTTAGATATGGTGCTACATGATTGGTCCCTGATTTCACATAATTTTTGGAGTGGACTGATTCGCCATCATTGGTGAATGAGTCCCACCTTAAGGCTAGAAATCCATATTTTGTCAAATTTTGGATTCCAACACTGAGAAACCAGCTTTCAACAATTTTCATCTGAAAGAGGACCGATTCACCATCAATGGCGAATGACTCCCACTAGTGATTTTTAGTGATCTTTGTTAGCATTAATAATATTCTGCGTTCTCCATTCTCTACCTAGGTGCATTTTGATTCAGCCTTCTTCTCTTTTGTTTTCATTTTGTTTATACTTTAGTTCATTTTTGCATATCACAT
>VDFB02075321.1:241154800-241201428 GCA_007258455.2 Sequoia sempervirens | reverse complement strand
CTCACCCCTCTCCCTCCTACCCCCTCTCCCTCTGTTAGGTCTCTCTCCCTCTCTCAACCCTCTCCCTCCTACCCCCTCTCCCTCTCTTAGGTCTCTCCCTCTTAGTCACTCCCTCTGTCTCTCTCCCCTCTACCCTTAATTGTAAACCTTAAAATCTTCACCCTTAAATCCTCTACCCTCTACCCTTAGCCCTTCCCTCCTTGATCTCTCTCTCACTCCCTCTAGCTCTCTACCTAGTATCCTTAATCCTCTACCCTATAAATGTACCATCTAAAGCTTAAAAAAACCAAATTTATCATAATGTGAGAGCATTATTAACTAGTAGAGATATGCTCATTTATGGTTAAATAACGCGCTCGCATTATCACTAAAAAGGTAAAAAATCACAATATACCTGTGATGTCAGCCCACATTTTGCATATTCTCCTGGTTTTGTGCGTGATCCGATAAAAAGTAGCTTTTTGGTGATTGAGTAAAGTGTGCATGCATGATTTTGAGATTCCATCACCTTTTGAATGTTCTTTCCATCACCTTTTCATGAAATAGCCGAGTTTTCACGTTGAGAGGCATATAATATCAATTCAAGTTTGAATTATAGTGATAATTGATATACAATTGAAATTTGGAGGGGAACAAGCTTTTGAAGAAGTCAAATTTTTGAGGACTTTGAGGAAGGAAGAAGCAAAGGCTGCATAATTGGGTAGAACTCCTCTATTTGAAACTTTTCTTTTTAAGGTATGTGAAATCTTTGTACATTTTCTTTCATTCTATTATGGCTTGCTTTCATTTTTGTTGTTTTGCTTATTCCATGTTGATCAAATTGTTTGTTTATGATGCAATATCAGATTGCCAAGAGACTCAACAACATCATTTCTTTAGGGAACTTCCTTCCCAAATCAATAAAGAGTAAAAGAACAATTTATACAAAATTTGTCAAATTCATCCAAAACTACTTTTCATTCAACGAAAATCCATTTATTTCATTTCAAGTTATAAGGCTATCAATAGCCAATTCACCATCTCCATATAGAAAACTATTTTCAGAATCAACTTTCAACTTTTTTCTTGTCATAAACAATACAACAATCACTCATCAACTCAACTTAACCCTTCAAGGCAAAAACAATCAAAAACCTCTATTCCTTAGACTTGCAATCAAACATCATCCCAACCATTTAAGATATCTTTTCTCAAATCAACACATCCATCATCCTATCTTCACTTAAACACCATTTGTAACAACAACAAGCAGCATTAGTTTAACACTATCACCAAACATTTAAGATACCAATTTCATCATGTTTTGATTGTAATATTCCAATATATCAGTATAGACACACTCTGACTACTTTGCATTCAAGAAACCATTGCCATATATTGGAAACATATGCCCAAATCATCAAATCTTTCACAATCTACCTTCAAAACATTACCAAGCATAGACACAACTATGGCATCACAAATGAGACTGGTCCCAAGCACTTAACACCATTCTTTTCACTGTTTCTACATATTCTCTATTTTTAGCAAACAATGCCAAATATCTCTAGGAGGCCAACATTCTATCTAGTCGGGTGATTCCTTTTCTATCATAAACCATTTACACAATCCCAATACAAATTCTCAGGCCTATTTTGATCCTTTTCAACATACTATAAAAGTTTATACACTTATTTCACAAAACATAGTAGAACATTTATTTCAACATACTATAAAAGTTTATAAAAGTTTATACTCCACCCAACAATTGAAACATGCTTCATTATGTTTGCAAATTATTTTGAAATAATTTCTAAGCTCCTCTACATGTTATTTCCTCAAACCCTACTTGAAAACACCATTTTTTTGAATGAGAAAATTCAGAATTTTGTTCATGTAACAGTATCTCGACTTCTTATTTCTATTTACCCCTGCCACACACATCTTCACATTGAAAAGACACTAAATATGATCCATTTCACTGACCTACTAGCCCTACATCGGTGGAATGGCTAAGAATCACTTTTTAGACTCTCAAAACAATTCTAAGGAAACCACATACCGAGACTTAGGAAACTAAGTTCAAATTAGATCGATTAATTGAATTACAATTCCTACAACTTTCAAGAATGAAAGAAGTCTCTTTCCCTGACAAGAATAAAATATTAGAATGCTTGAATCACTATGCAACCCGAAAACAAGAATAGAAAAGCTTTCCAAAATAACTGAGCAGAGGTTTTTTTTATTAATTTTTATTGATTTTTGGGATACAAGATCTTCCTTTTGCGAGCTTACAATTCTTTTTAAAGGTGTCTAAATCAGTTGAAATAACTGCCTCTTCATCTTCATCAACCCATCCTTGCCCTTCCACAAAAAAGACTCTTCACCTTCCTACTTTTGTGGAATTTTACATTTTTACAATAATAGACAACTTTTATTATAAAAAGCAACTTTTCAATAATATCACATAGTGACCTATTTCATGGTGCAAATACATTGAAATTCATCATTTAATGACCTTCACTCATCATATTTACTTGAACATTACAAATTGAACAAATTATCCTTTTGAAGGAATTTCATGACCTAGGTGCTTCTGCACCAGTTTGTCATGTTACAACCTTACGTTGTCAATGGACATTTTAAATCATACAATTCGATACACTTTCCTATTACATTTTTAAACCACATCTCTTTGAGGAATTTTGTTAAATTTAACAATTGACTTTCTTTGTGTATGCTTCCAAAGCTTTCATTGAGTTATTTTGTCAAATAGTTATACAAACCAACTTTCATTGACTTTCTTTGTGTATGTTTCCAAAGCTTTCAATTAGTTAATTTGACAAATTAGCACTTTTTGCAAAGGTAAAATTATTCACCATGCTGAAGAAACGAACTGTTAAAAGGAAAAAACTAACAGATGACCAGCTCCAAGCCATTAGAGATAAAGAGAAAAAACGGATGAAGGAATATCGTGAAAAGCAAAAATTAGGAAGAATTGATGAAACCAAGCTAGTTGAAGAGGAACCTCAACCGTAAAAAATAGAAAAGAAATTGGCAACACAAAGGGCACAAATGCGAAAGAGTCGTGCTAGGGGAGATATAGATACCGTAGTTGGAGACACACCCTCTACCGCAAGTGAATACGAAGGGACACCATTAAGCACAAGCGAATATGGAGGGACACCATCTACCACAATTGAGTATGTTTGGACACCATCCACCACATCTGAAGTTGAGAGTACATCATCACTCAGAGTTGAGGAACAAGGTATGCCATCATCCCCATGTGAACCTCAAGGTATGTCTTCTATTCCACCCTCGATCAAAGGTACGCAATCTACCCCACCTCAATTCAATATTGATGAAATTGTTAATGTTGAGATGTATGTACCTAAGAGAACACCACCTAGAATTTTGCGTAGAAAGCCAAAGTTTTTGATTAATATTGATGAGGATATTTTGCAGCACATGGAAGGTAAGATTTCAGAATGCACTTGTAGAAGATATGCTGATAAGATTTGGCAAATGTTCTTTGAAAGGCTAAATGAGACTGCAAGATGTCAACTATTTGTTCAAATGATGTGGGGTTTAAAGTACAGAAACATCATGAAGACTCTTGGGTTGAGAACATCGAATGCATCAAGTGAAAACACTATTGTGAAGAATATAATGGATGCTTATGACAGTGTGGGTAAGACCTCACGCTCAAAGGATAGTAATGTCACTCGACATGTCATTACATCGACTTTGGTAAGCTATCAAACAAAGAGATCTCACCTCATTAAAAAGACAAGTGAACAAATGGGAATTAGTAGAAAAACTTTATCAAAAGTTGTTCAAAGGCAGCAAAGAATTGAGGGCACCAATTCAAATGAATTATGGGCATTCTCGGGGAGACTGCCACACAAAGATAAAAAGTTGTTGAAGCATTGAGAACACTAATTGAAGATTATTGGAAGAATAATACAAGGCCATCTCCTAATCAAAGGGATGTCGTAAGAAGGAGAATTGGTAGTCAAAACCGTGAGCCACATCCAAAGTATTTTTTGGATACGACTCAAACCCAATTTTTTCATCAATTTCAAAATTCTTATCCTCAAATTAGTATTTCTCAAAGATTTTTTGAAATGATTAAACCTTTTTATGTCAAGATAAATCACACATGCACTACTTGTTGCTATAAACTACATATTGAATTCTCTAACCATTATGATGTTTATCGTTCTATATGTTTAGATTTGCATACTAACGATGTTTTGCAGGATTGTGGCATAGAAGCCCCACCAAAATCTTCAAGAGAGTTCTCATCAAAAAATTTATGTGAAATAGAGGATGGCCAAATATTCTATAGGAAAACATGCTTGGATGGTTCATGCGAGCATTGCGGTGGCTTGCAACAAATGCTAGTATGTCAACATATGGAAATCACATATGAGGTGGGACAAAAACTAGTAGAGTTTGGGAAGTATAAAATAGTGGCATATGCTACAAAAGATGGGTTTGAAGCAAAAAGGTGTGAGTTGGTTATTCAAAAGATTCCAGTGTATCAGTTCATGTCCATGTTTAGTGAGAATCTAGTGTATGAGTATGCAAGGCATACCCATAGATCTCGATGGTTGGACACACAATTCATGCTATGCAAAGACACCTTTCCACATGGCAGCATAGTATCAATGGTTGAATTTGCAGAGAACTACACTCTACAGCCATAGCATGAGGTGCAGTCACAGTATTACAACTCCACATAGGTTTCGATATTTGTGCACATAGCATTCATACATGCAACTGAAAGTACAGAGGACGAAAGGAAGGTATTGAGGGAGTATCACTTTTATATTAGTGATGATCACACACATTCTCCAGAGTTTGTGCAAGATTGCTTCCAGATGTTCTACAATCATTTGGCTCAGAGGGGCATATCATATGATCGGCATATAATATGGTCAGATAACTATGTAGCACAATTCAAGAACGCGCACATGTTCTACTGGTTGTGCAAGATGCATCTCACTACATGTATTCAACATATGTGGAACTTTTGTGAGGCCGGACATGGAAAGGGGGAGCATGACGGTGCAGGAGCATGCATGAAAAGAGCATTAGCATGAGAAGAGTTAAAGTATAAAGACAGTGAACAGTTGACAGATGCAAGATCAATTGTCGAGTGGTCTAATGGTTCGATGGGTCTAGGTAGTGAAGGTACGTCTTCAGTTCATAGATTTTTTTGGTTGATGGATGATACTAACATTGCACCATATGAGGATTATTGTACAGTAACAGGATCGAGTGAGTTGCACTCTTTCCTTAGGTCAAATGCAGGTTCTAAGAGACCACACTTCCTTAATCCATAATTTCACTAATTTTTTTAAAAGTAAATCCCTTAATGTCTTGCTCAATTAGTTGTATACTCAAGAACTTCTATCCATACGAGATAGACATCTATCCATCTGAGATAGGAATCTAACCATACGGGATAGGTTAATGTCCATACGAGACCAAGACTCATCTATCCGTCTAGGAGAGGCATCTAACCTTTCGGGTTAGGTTAATGTCCATTCGGGACCAAGATCTATCTATCTAAACAAGGTAGACATCTAACCACATGGATTAGAAAATGCTCTCGCCAGAGACTTAGACTCATCGGGACCATCCAGGTCCCGAGTCACTCTCTAAAGACTACACTCCCCTACTAGGAGTGCACCGAGATCAACGTCATTATGAGTATAATAATAAAAGTTTGTCTCCCACCTCAGAATTTGGCCTCAAGCCTCGAGGAATCAAGCGAATCCATCTAGGATTCCTTCTGAGTATAACAAGTAATTTCTAACTTCAATTTTAATATTTATTTATCTTCCTTTATCTTAAGGTATCTTAACAAGGCCAATAAGGTAAACACCTTTAACCAATCCTAAATCCCCACCCCGAGCGCCTGCGTACTAGGGACAACTCCATCCCTAGACTGCCTACATACATTGTTTCAGCATGGGATCAAGGCATATAATATGTAGTTTTTTTTTCTAATCTATTGTTGGATGTAAACTGTTTTGTGGGTACGTGACCGTTTCTACGGCCATCTCCCCAGATAGTTTCTCTTCGGTTGCTACCCACATGAGGGAGCATAAAGATTCATGGTGATCTTTTGCTTGTTTTCTAATTCATCTATGTCCTAAATTCCTATAAGTCACGTCACCCTTTCCTATTGAACAACAAATCATCAAAGATAAAAGAATTAAAAAGTCAATTTACATGCCCAAACCCTATTGTGGTTTTCTATGATTTTCACTAGCAAATGTAATTCCATTATAGTATTATCTTTTTTTAGATTATCGATCCAAGAGGGATTTCCTACCCCTTGGATTTTAACTCCAAAAATGTTCTTTATTACTCCCCGATGATTTATAGGGACGATGCTACAGATGCCGTTGTTGTAGCTTTATTAGGCTATAAGTACAGTAACTCAAGCGCGATGACATTACCCGTAAACGTGAGTCAGAGGCACCATTAATACCGAATGCTGGTAGTTTTTTTTTTTGTTTTTTTCCTCTTATTTAAGTTTTCTATCTAAGGAGGAAATTAAATGCATTATCAATAATAATAAAGGTATCTTGTGCACATAAACCAAATGGGAATATAAAAGCTTTAGACCTTCTTGTTAAGAAGTAAAATTAAATGAACTTACTAAATAAAAAAAAGCTATTTATTCAAGTGCAATCCCTATGAAGAAGTATTGCATCTACTTACATTATTTGAAAGTAAAACTTTTTGTAACAATGTTTTGAATAGTCAGATCCATTTATGAAATAAAAACACTTAAACATGAAGTTAAATTCTTCAAGATGGGTGATCTAATTTAGAGATGGTATGAATCTAATTAGTTTTCAATGTTAGTATTTCCTAGAAAGGAAATTTGAATCTATTCGCATAGTCTATGTCATAGAATTAGTAGTTTTGATTTAAATTGCATAACACTAATATTTTCAAGATAAATATCCATCTAAGATAGCATAAATAATTCCAACTCAAAGAGACTTCATGGCATAATCTATTGTTTCAAAATAAAAGGTTTATTAATTTTGGTTGCATTGCATTGCATAAATAATCCAACTAAAAAGAGACTTGATTTTAATTGCATAAGTTATTTCACTAATTTCTTAGATAGATAAACCAATACAATGTCTTAATAAGAGCCTTGATTTTTAATTGTATAAGTTATACTACTAATGCCTCAAGATTTATGATCTATCTAAAGAAGGTTTGCATTAATTTGCATAAGTTTATTCTTGATAATATTCTAATAATTACATAATTATTTATTCACTATGATCTTGTTGTAATTAAATGAATCAACCTTGTTTTAAAAAAAATCTACTTGTATATTAATTTAAAGAATAACCATGATATTTAAGTTTATTGTAAATATATTAAATCATAACTATGATGTGCTATAAACCTTGAATCCCAAGAAAATAAATTTATTACATGGAGAGAGAGTTTACAATAAATCTAAGAGCTAAGTTTGTGGCATAACAAGAAAGCAATTTTATTAAAGATATATTATTAATGCCTTACGTTAGTATTTTGTAAATTTAAGCTTATAATTTAATGTCTAATGGTCATAATTGTTATTATAGAGTTGTAATTATTGTCATAAAAATATAGTATTGCCATAAGATTTAAATGTTGTCATTCCTCTATTTTAAAATTTCTATAACTAGGTCCATAATCATAGTTTATCATCATTTTATGAAGAAGAGAGATATATTATAAGTTCATTAATTATATTAATTATTAGCTAGTAACCATTTCCATCTTTGTTCAAAGGAAATTAAATACTATCTCATAGAACCATAGTTTGGACCAAATCTTCATCAATTATCGATGTTAATTAATTTATTGTCTTGCTAAATTAGGGTAACATTATTAAAATTAAGAAGTTTATAGATTTTTTTTTTTATTTAATGAATAAACCCACCCTTTGATAGTTAATTAGATCGAATATTTTATTATTTAATCTACCCAATTGATACCTTTTTTTTTGAAAATTTTATCAATTTATTTATTTTCAAAGAACAATCTAATTTTAAAACTTATTTCATTTAAGACTTAAATGAATATTAATTAAATTTTATAAATAAATTGAATATAAAAACCACATATGTATTTTAACACTAATAAAATAATAATTCATTTATTTATAAATTTTATTTTATAAAAATTGATTTATATTTGTAATAACATTAACCAAATTAAAGGAAAATAATTTCTTTATAAATAAACTTAAATGAGAATAAATATATTGATTTAAAGAAGAAAAATAAAATAGAAATAATAATAGTAGAAAGATTAGTTTCATTTTATATTTAGTTGAAAAAAAAAACAATAGATTGATTTTACAAACAAGGATAAGAAAGAGAGTAATAGATTGATTCTAGCAAATTTTCTAGACTTAATTAGTTATTCTAAAAGTAAATCAAACTAAAGAAAACCTAGATGTTGATGGAGTTGTAACAAATCTTCTCTTTGTGCCTTCTTCAACTTGATTATCCTTTCTTCAATCCTATCCTTCTTCAAAGTGATAGCATAAAAATACCATTCATGTGTTGATAATAGGAGAAGAAATGGCCTCAATTTATAGATATGAGGGGAGATAAATTGAGGGCCAAGATTGGAGATTGATTCAATGGCTAGGATTGTTTGAGAAGGTGGGGTTTGGATTGATAGCCTCACTTTGTGACAAGTGTCACAAGAAGAAAGCTTTAAAAATAGGCCCACATGGCATGGGGAGAGGAGCCAAGGGTGCTCACACATGTGTGAGCACACCTTGGGAGAGGTGGATATGACAAGTCTTCACACCTTTCCCAAGACCATAAAACTTGTCACTTCTCTTTAAGTAACTTTTTTAGGGGTTCATACTTTTCCCAAAAGGTCATATTATGTTTTCAATAAGCTTCCACCCCATAGGTACTTACCCTTCCTTTTTAGGAGTGTGTATTTAATAATTTTTTATTTGTTTTGTTTTGTTTTTTTTCTTTATTTATTTAATCTCTACTTTCTTCACACATAAATTAATTGTATAAAACCACTTACATAATATTACCACACAAAATTCTAATATGTCTAAATTTTTAACAAAAAGAGGGTCATAACACAGGTTCATGGAGTATCGATACACATAAGATGACATGATTTTGTTCTTTATGTACAATGCAAGCCTGGAATGATTGTGAGTCAGGGGAGTGCGTTGACAAATGGTTGACAAGTTATCTTAGCCCACTTCAAACATATCGCCCTCTGATGGCATTGGAACTATCACAGATGGAATCATCGGTCGACTTTGACCATGTATCGGATCTAGTTCAACTAGGTAATATATCTACTTGATTAGTATTTGAAATTCCATATTGTTATCTTACTTTGTATTGTATTCATAATGTTGACTAATGTCAAGAGATATGCCACACATATAAATGCAGGGCATGTTTATCCAGTTATTGCAGATGAAGACAATGAAGAGGGTATAGACTATTACTTATGTTGTGTTGAGGCAAAAAAGAAATTGGAATCCCCAATTATAGATGGAGAAAACATTGAATACCCTATAGGCTCAGTTGTTGTTACTAGAACATGGCTGAGAAGGTACCCACATAAGAGTGTTAAACATTGGTTGTTTGAGGAATTTGACACACATCGTAAGATTCTTCATTACTCAAACCTTGTTGTGGCATCCAATGTTCATTTGAGCAAATATCGGGGTAGACCTTTGAACAAGACCTTGTGGAAGGTCCGTGAGTCTGACCATGAGGCAATACTTGACACAATAAAGAGTAGAGCAGACCTAGATGGTTCATTGGATTAATTTGTAAGTATATGCACAATGGTGCTTTAAGTCAATCTAGGTTGGTAGGATATGAGGTTGCAATGTCATGTTAGCATGTTGTCAATTTGATGTAATGAAGCCTTGAATGGCCTAAATGTGAAAATGCATGTAAATTCATAATGCAAGGGTCAAGATGATGTAATGAGGCCATCATAAGGTCACTAGTTTAGGTATGGAGTCATTTACATCAATATGTCAAAAGTTGCACATAACAATGCAATGTTGTCAAACCAAAAATTATCATTTTCCAAATACTTACAAGTTGAAGGGTCACACTTGTAAAAGAAGTTGAAAAGTGGTTGTAGTTGGTTGAGGAGGTTGATATGCCTTCAAAAAAGCCTTGTGAATGTTGTATGTTGTTGGCAATCATACTTTTGAAAGTAGGAGCACCAACTCCATCTTTTCAACACTTGAACCCTTTTGGTTTCTATTATTTGGTCATTTGATCATTTAGGGTGTTCTTAGATGGTTTGAGGTCATTCTATTTCATTTAATAAGGATTCAATACCATTTTTGTATGTAATAGGTCAATTGAGTCATGATGTAAAGAAGTTGATCAATAAGGGGATTCATGTGGTCAACCTTGTAATTTAAGTGTTTTAGGGTTATTTGTGTTAAATAAGGTCTTTACAAAAAATTTATCATGTAATAGGAATTTTTACACTAGGAATGGTCCTCTTTCACATCCAAACACGTGGAATCACTCTAAGCTACGTTCAACCGGATCGATCCCTTAAGGGTCCAAAGGGAAAAATGCCTGCAAACTTCAACATGAGGTTACTCAAACACCGTGATGCTTAGAAAATTCCCGTCTGATCCTATAGGATCACGTTGGGCCCCTCTACAATAATTTCTCTCAGTTTACGTTATCTCAGAGTGGTTTTCTCGTAGTCTCTAGTTTTCAATTGATGGAAAAAGTGTCAAATAGAAGCAGTGGAAAGTTGCAAAGTGGTGCAATTTTCGTTCTACAACTCATGTGACCAAAAAGACTGTTCCAACATGTCTAAATAGGAATTTTTACACTAGGCATGGTCCTCTTTCATACCCAAACACGCGGAATCACTCCAAGCTACGTTCAACCGAATTGATCCCTTAAGGGTCTAAAGGGAAAAATGCCTGCAAACTTCAGCATGAGGTTACTGAGACACCGTGATGCTTAGAAACCTCCCGTCTAATCCTATGGGATCATGTTGGGACCCTCTACAATAACGTCTCTCGGTTTTCGTTATCTTGGAGTGGTTTTCCCGTAGTCTCTAGTTTTTCAATTGATGAAAAAAGTATCAAATGGAAGCAATGGAAAGTTGCAAAGTGGCACAATTTTTATTCTACAACTCGTGTGACCAAATGGACTATTCCAACGTGTTTGAATAGGCATGTTTACATTAGACATGGTCCTCTTTTGCACTCAAACACACAAAATTGCTCCAAGCTATGTTCAACCGGATCTATCCATTAAGGGTCCAAAGGGAAAAATGCCTACAAACTTCAGCATGAAGTTACTCAGACACCGTGATGCTTAGAAACTTCCCGTTTGATCATATGGGATCATGTTGGGCCCCTCTATAATAACATCTCTGGGTTTTTCGCTATCTCAGAGTGGTTTTCTCGTAGTCTCTAGTTTTCAGTTGATGGAAAAAGTGTCAAATGGAAGCAGTAGAAAGTTGCAAAGTGGTTCAATTTTTGTTTTGCAACTCATGTGACCAAACAAACTGTTCCAACACGTCTGAATAGGCATTTTTATGCTAAACATGGTCCTCTTTCACACCTAAACATGCAGAATCGCTCCGAGTTACATTCAACCAGATCGATCCCTTAAGGGTCCAAAGGGAAAATGCCTGCAAACTTCAGCATGAGGTTAGTCGGACACCGTGATGCTTAGAAAATTCTCGTCTAATTCTATGGAATCATGTTGGGCCCCTCTACAATATCCTCTCTCGATTTTCATTATCTCGAAGTGGTTTTCGCATAGTCTCCAGTTTTTAGTTGATGGAAAAAGTGTCAAATGGAAGCAGTGGAAAGTTGCAAAGTGGTGCAATTTTTGTTCTGCAACTCACATGACCAAATGAACTATTCCAACACATCTAAATAGGCATATTTACACTAGGCATGGTCCTCTTTTGCACCCAAACATGCGGAATCGCTCCGAGCTACGTTCAACCGGATCGATCCCTTAAGGGTCCAAAGGGAAAAATGCCTACAAAATTTAGTATGAGGTTACTCGCACACCGTAACACTTAGAAACTTCTCGTCTAATCCTATGAGATCATGTTGGGATCCTCTACAATAACCTCTCATTTTTTGTTATCTCAGAGTGTTTTTTCCATAGTCTCCAGTTTTTCAGTTGATGGAAAAAGTGTCAAATGGAAGCAGTGGAAAGTTGTAAAGTGGTGCAATTTTTGTTCTGCAAATCATGTGACCAAATAGACTGTTTCAATGCGTCTGAATAGGCATTTTTACGCTAGGCATGGTCCTCTTTCACACCCAAACACGTAGAATCATTCCGAGCTACGTTCAACTAGATCCATCCCTTAAGGGTCCAAAGGAAAAAATTCCTGCAAACTTCAGCATGAGGTTACTTGAACACCGTGATTCTTAGAAACTTCCCATATGATCCTAAGGGATTGAGTTGAGCCCCTCTACAATAAAATGTCTCGATTTTTGTTATCTCGGAGTGGTTTTCCCGTTGTCTCCGGTTTTAAGTTGATGGAAAAAGTGTCAAATGGAAGTAGTGGAAAGTTGCAAAGTGGTGCAATTTTCATTTTGCAACTTGTGTGACCAAATAGAATGTTCCAACGTGGTTGAATAGGAATTTTTATGCTAGGCATGGTCCTCTTTCACACCCAAACATGCGGAATCACTCCGAGCTACGTTCAACCGGATCGATCCCTTAAGGGTCCAAAGGCAAAAATGCCTACAAACTTCAGCATGAGGTTAGTTGGACACTGTTATACTTAGAAACTTCCCGTTTGATCCTATGGGATTGCGTTGGGCCCCTATACAATAGCCTCTCTCAATTTTTGTTATCTTGTAGTGGTTTTCCTGTAGTCTCTAGTTTTTAGTTGATGGAAAATGTGTCAAATGGAAGTAGTGGAAAGTTGCAAAGTGGTGCAATTTTTGTTCTCCAACTCGTGTGATCAAACAGACCATTCCAACACATCTGAATAGGAATTTTTAGACTAGGCATGGTCCTCTTTTGTAGCAAAACATGCGGAATCGCTCCGAGCTACGTTCGACCGGATCAATCCCTTAAGGGTCCAAAGGGAAAAATTCCTGCAAACTTCATCATGAGGTTAGTTGGACACTGTGATGCTTAGAAACTTCTCGTCTAATCCTATGGGATCACGTTGGACCCCTCTACAATAACCTCTCTTGATTTTTGTTATCTCATAGTGGTTTTCTCGTGGTGTCCATATTTTAGTTGATGAAAAAAGTGTCAAATGGAAGCAGTGAAAAGTTGCCAAGTGGTGCAACTTTCATTCTACAACTCGTGTGACCAAACGGACTGTTCCAACACATCTGAATAGACATGTTTACACTAGGCATGGTCCTCTTTCACACACAAACACATGGAATCGCTCTGAACTACGTTCAACCGAATCGATCCCTTAAGGGTCCAAAGGGCAAAATGGCTGCAAATTCAACATGAGGTTACCAGGACACCGTGATGCTTAGAAACTTGTCATCTAATCCTATGGGATCATGTTGGGACCCTCTACAATAAAATCTCTCGGTTTACATTATCTTTAAGTGGTTTTCCCGTGGTGTCAAAGTTTTCGTTGATGAAAAAAGTGTCAAATGGAAGTAGTGGAAAGTTGCAAAGTGATGCAACTTTTGTTCTGCAACTCGTGTGACCAAACAAACTATTCCAATGCATCTAAATAGGCATGTTTACACTAGGCGTGGTCCTCTTTTGCACCCAAACACGTGGAATCACTCTGAGCTATGTTCAACCAGATCGATCCCTTAAGGGTCCATAGGGAAAAGTCACTGCAAAATTCAGCATGAGGCTACTCAGAAACTGTGATGCTTAGAAACTTCTCGTCTAATCCCATGGGATTGTGTTGGGCCCCTCTACAATAACCTCTCTCAGTTTTTGTTATCTCAGAGTGGTTTTTCCATGGTGCCCAAATTTCAGTTGATGGAAAAAGTGTCAAATGGAAGTAGTGGAAAGTTGCAAAGTGGTGCAACTTTCATTCTGCAACTTGTGTGACCAAACAGACTGTTCCAACATGTTTGAATAGGCATATTCATGCTAGACATGGTCCTCTTTCTCACCCAAACACGCTGGTTTGGCCAAAAAATTTTGGAGGGGGGTTCAATTCGTTTTGGGTTCGTTGGTACAAAAAACATGTAAAAACAAAATATATATCTATGCATCCTAAAAGCATGAATTAGGATTAGAATATCACATATGATCATATAAACAACAAAATCACCATAAACTTGAATGTCATTTAAAATAACAAAATTGAAAAAAAAAAGTGTTTATAACTTGCAAAAAAATTTGAATAAAATCACACTGATTTTCGTGTGAAAAAAAACCATGAGACCATAGCTTGTTGCTTAATTTTATGCTTTGATAGATTTTTTCCAAGCATCCATAGCTTGTTCGAAAGTAATTTTTGTAGGCTTTTAGCCATAGCAGCAAGGCAGTGAATTGTTTGATAAAATGCATTGGTAGACATGTATGAAAAATGTGGTAGCATAGACAAGGCAGTGAACTGTTTGAAAAAATGCCTCAAAGAAATGTGGTCTCATGATGATGGAATGACATGACGAATGCCATGACAAGCAAATTGCTATGGATTTTCATGGCATTCCACCACCATTGAGACCACATTTATTTGAGGCTTTTATTCAAACAGTTCAATGCCTTGTCTATGCTATTGCTTATTAAATTATGCTTTGATAGATTTTTTCCAAGCATCCATAGCTTGTTTGGAAGCAACTATTTTAGGATTTTAGCCATAGGAGCAAGGAGGTGAACTGTTTGATAAAATGCTTTCGTAAACATGTATGAAAAATGTGGTAGCATAGACAAGGCAACAAATTGTTTGAAAAAATGCCTCAAAGAAATATGGTCTCATGGTGATGGAATGCCATGACGAATGCCATGACAAGTAAATTGCTATGGATTTTCATGGCATTCTACCACCATTGAGACCACATTTCTTTGAGGATTTTATTCAAATAGTTCACTGGGCCTTGTCTATGCTATTGCTTATTAAATTATGCTTTGATAGATTTTTTCCAAGCATCCATAGCTTGTTTGAAAGCACCTATTTTAGGATTTTAGCCATAGCAGCAAAGGAGGTGAACTATTTGATAAAATGCTTTGGTAAACATGTATGAAAAATGTGGTAGCATAGACAAGGCATTGAAGCTGTTTGAAAAAATGCCTCAATGAAATGTGGTCTCATGGTGATTGAATGCCATGACGAATGCCATGACAAGAAAATTGCTATGGATTGTCATGGCATTCCACCATTGAGACCACATTTCTTTGAGGCTTTTATTCAAACAGTTCCTTGCCTTGTCTATGCTATTGCTTATTAAATTATGCTTTGATAGATTTTTTCCAAGCATCCATAGCTTGTTTGGAAGCACCTATTTTAGGCTTTTAGCCATAGGAGCAAGGAGGTGAACTATTTGATAAAATACTTTGGTAAACACATATGAAAAATGTGGTAGCATAGACAAGGCAGAGAATTGTTTGAAAAAATGCCTCAAAGAAATGTGGTCTCATGGTGATGGAATGCCATGACAATCAAAAGCATTTCATTGTCATGGAATTCCATCACCATGAGACCTCATTTCTTTGAGGCATTTTTTCAAAGAGTTCACTACCTTGTCTATGATATGCTTACTATTATGCTTTTGATAGATTTTTTTGAAGCATCCATAGCTTGTTCGAAAGCACTTGTTTTAGGCTTTCAGCCTTAGCAACAAGGCAGTGAACTATTTGACAAAATGCTTTGGTAGACATGTATCAAAAATGTGGTAGTATAGACAAGGTAGTGAATTGTTTGAAAAAATTCCTCAAAGAAATGTGGTCTCATAGAATGCCATGACAATCAAATGCAATTGGGAGTTGCTCCTAGTTATTAGTTATGCAATGTGAAGCAATGCTTTGAGTTTGAAATATGTGCAATGCAATGTAATCAATGATATGAATATAAACTACAAAAACCTATTTTTTACAATTTATTAGTTAAACTCTTTATTTTATTTGCTCTCTATATCTCTATGCTATGGAAATGCCTTTAATTTTTTTTTTAAAAGTTTTTATCTCAGAAATTGTTCTACTTTTTTTTACCTTTTTTTTTAAATCTGATTTTTTTCCCATTTTTTCTAGACTTTTTCCTGATTTTTTCAAAAAACCTTATACTTTTGGTTTGTCAAATTTTTCCCCAAAATATTTTTGTTGCTATGGTATAAACACACATATTTTTGTAATATCAAGGATACTTTTTGAAACTTCCATGCATTGCTAATCTAAAACGAAAAGTCTTTTACCTAATTTGTATGTAGCCATGCTTTTGACATTGTCAAAAAGAGAAAATATGGACACCATCAATAAAAAAGATTTGTATTAACCAAATAGCCATGTACACATACATCAATATATGTCAATATAAGTATAAAATATAGTTACAAAATAGCCATATAGGCTTACACTCGAATGCCATATAGGCATACAATATCAAATATATCCAATACAAGATACGTACAAAATTGCCATGTCTAGGCATACAAGAAAGGGCTCTAGAATTAAAATTCATTTCTCTCCATGCTCTGGAAATAAAAATTTTCCCTTTGTTTGGCGATCTGATGGTGATAAGTCTATCTGTCATTTATGCTATGCTCGAGGAGTGCTCCTGCTGCTCCTCCTATAGTTTAGCTACTGGTGAAGTCTTAACTGTTACAATAAGAAGTAAAGACATTAATATATAGAGATTACATTATAAGAAATGATATATTTAACAAAATAATCACTTACTGCCATCTCATGATCACTCTCCGCGATGGAAATATTTGCATGCTGATGCTCAGGCATGCTCAAGCCCTGTATAAACCATCCAAATAGGAATTAAACTACGAATCAATAATGGTTTGATTTTTCACTAGAATTAACATCTATAACAACAAATGTAAATGTAAATTTAGTAATTTTCCTCATACCTCCTCTATTGGAGCCACAGAGGATTGTATAGTGGATGAAACACCAATATCCATTGCCCTTGTAACATTTGTAGGTGTTCCCATAGCCAACATCTAAAAATAAAACAACAAATTATTCAATCACAAAAAAGTTACAATAGCGAGATCCATGTCATGACTTATAATGTATGAGATCTAATAAACAAAATTTTGAGTACAAGTATTAAGCTATATATTTCTAGTAGGTCTTGGCACTTCAATAGGAAGACCAAGAATGATGGGGAGAAGAACACATACTCCATTTTGAAGGATGGGAAGACTTACAACCTTTCACCTCTCCTAGAAGAAGACAAGGAAAAGCATGAAGGACCTAGTGTTTTGATGGTGGGTGAGAAGGAGTTCATGAAGACCTTGAATGAAGGAGGAGGAAGAGGATTCTTCTTGATTATGAAGCCAAAAAGTGAATAAGATCTGCCCACAAAGAAGAAGGAAGATGCACCAAACAAAGTCTAAGAGTTGTTGGAAAGGTACAAGGACATAATGGTGAATGAATTACCTAGTTCCCTACCTCCCATTAGGGATATAAGCCACCATATTGATTTGATTCCAGGGGCTGCATTGCCTAATAAGGCTGCATACAAGATGACACCTGCTCAAAATGAGGAGATTGCAAGACAAGTGCAAGAGTTGACGGATAAAGGGCTAGTGAGGAAGAGTTTGAGCCCATGTGATGTTCCTACTATCCTAGCACCAAGGAAGGATGGGAATTGGACACTTTATACTGATTCAAGAGCCATTAATAGGATCGTGCAATTAGATATAGGTTCCCGATGCCAATAATAGAGGACCTCATGGATTGTCTATCAAGAGCATCTTACTTTTCCAAGATTGATCTAAAGAGCGGGTACCATCAGATAAGGATTAGAGAGGGGGATGAATGGAAGACAAATTTTAAGACTAATGAAGGGCTCTATGATTGGTTGGTGATTCCCTTTGGGTTATCAAATGCCCCTAGTACATTTATGTGCCTTATGAATGAGGTATTGAGACCTTTCATTGGAAATTTTGTTGTAGTTTATTTAGATGGCATCCTTGTGTTTAGTAGGTCTAAAGAAGAACATTTGAAGCACCTTGACATGGTACCAAGGAGGTTACAAGAGGAGAAGTTGTTGATCAACATGGAAAAGTGTGAATTCATGAAGGAAGAACTAGTCTACCTTGGTTTTGTCATCTCCAAGGGAAGTTTGAAGATGGATCCTTCAAAGGTGCATGCTATTCTTACTCAAGGCCAACACCAAAGTCCATGGGAGATGTGAGAAGCTTCCATGGACTTGCAAGCTTTTATAGAAAGTTCATCAAGAACTTTAGCCAAATTCGTGCACCAATCTTGGACACCATCAAAGGAGATAACAAAGGTAAGTATTCTTGGACAAATGAGGCTAATAAAGGGTTTCAATATCTGAAAATGAGAGTAGTACAATAGCCTATAATTGTGCTCCCTGATTTTGATAAAGTTTTTACCATTGAGTGTGATGCTAGCAATCAAGTAATAGGGGCTATTTTTAGCCAAGAAGGCAGACCAGTTGCATTTTACAATGAGAGGTTGAATGAAGAAAAGAGGAAGCATTCTTCCTATGATTTGGAATTGTATGCTATGGTCCAATCCCTCAAAAAGTGGAGACACTACTTGTTACCTAAATAATTTTTTGTTTATACTGATAATCATGCCTTGAGTTCTTTGAATGCACAGGACAAACTCAGTCATAGGCACATGAAGTGGGTAGAGTCTTTGCAAGCCTATAATTTCACAATAAAGCATATGAAGGGCCAAGCAAATAAGGTGGGAGATCTTCTCAGTAGAAGGTCACTTGTAGTGCAAGAGATCCAACTCCAAAGCATGGGGGTTGAAGCATTGAAGGATATGTGTCATGAAGATTCATATTTCAAGGAGGTATACAATGTTTGTGAGCAACATTTGAATTATTTTTATGGTGAATTCTCTGACTTTTTATTGTAGAATGGTTTTCTCTTCAAAGGAAGCCAATTGTGTGTGCGTAAATGCTCAATGAGGGAGAATATCATAAAGGAGAAACATAGTGGGAGTCTTGGAGGTCACTTTGGCGTTGACAAGATCTTAGAATAAGTTAGGAGATTTTACTATTGGCCAAAGTTATAGGTGGATGTGAGAGGGTATGTGGAAGGCTGCATAATATGTCAAAGGGAAAAGGGAACTTCATCAAATGTAGGACTCTATCAACCACTGCCCATTCCCAATAGGCCTTCGGAGTGTGTAAGTATCGACTTTGTCTTGGGGTTGCCTAGAACCCAAAAAAATTTTGATAGTATCTTTGTGGTAGTTGATAGATTTAGTAAGATGGCACATTTTCTTCCTTGCAAATGCACCAATGATGCATCTCATATAGCAGGTCTCTTCTTTAAGGAGGTTGTTAGGATACATGGACTACCTTTAAGCATTGTTTTTGAAAGGGATTCTAAATTCATTGGTAACTTTTGGACGACCTTGTGGAAGAAACTCAAGGAAAAAATATGTCCTTTAGTTCAGTATACCATCCAAAAATGGATTGAAAAATTGAAGTGGTGAATAGATCATTGGGAAACCTCTTAAGATGCCTTACCAAGGAGCATGGAAAAGTTTGGGATCTGATTTTACTTCAAGCTGAATTTGCTTATAATGACTCCATGAATTGGAACATTAGTAGAAGCCCTTTTGAGGTAGTCTATGGCATGCACCCTAGAGGGGTCTATGAACTAAGAGATCTACAAGGAGTTTCTAGGAGAAGTGCTCAAGGTGAGGAATTTGTTGTTACAATCAGGGATATTCATCAACAAGTGAAGGGAACCCTTCAAAAGAATGTTGAGAAGTATAAGGAAAAGGCAGATTTAAAGAAGAGGAATGTCCAATTCAAGGTTGGAGACTTGGTGATGGAACACTTGAAGAAGGAGAGACTTCCAAAAGGAAAGTATACCAAACTCATGAAGAAGAAGATAGGACCTTGCAAGGTGGTCTACAAGTTTGGCCAAAATGCTTATGAAATAGAGCTACCTCCTGGGGTGGCAATCTCTCCTATCTTCAACATTTTTGACTTGTATCCTTTCAAAGCTTTTTTGATATGATTGAGTGCTTGGTTACTATCAAACTAATGATATGATCGATGTTACTAATTTTTTTTAAGGTGTATAAGACAGGTTTGGTGACTTTGATGGTTGGATGGGTGACTATTATGAAGCCCTTTGAGCAAATTGGTGATTAACCACAAGATGATAATCAAGATTTTGTCATAGCAGGAGTTTGTAACCTATAAATAGATTGTTGTAGTCAAAATATGGTGAGTACAGTGCTTGATAATGGACTGATAATAGTGAGATATGGTTTAATTGATTTGTTACCTTAGTGAATAAATGAAAGGATGAATTGTTCAAGTGTCAATAATTAGGTTTATGTTGTTTTTATGGTGGTTGAGAATGATGTGAATCTAATTGACTAAGTCAAAGTTTTCTTTAATATGGTTTTTTCTTTGAATAAATCAATTGGAATACTGATTAGTGGAATGATGAATGATGGCCTATGGAATGGCTAAGAGAATTTGAGTGGATTTTGGTTGAATGAAAAGTAGATTTATGATGAAATTATATTTGATCTTCTCCTAATTCTATTTGGGATTGAAATCCCTTGAAGAAATGATGTTGATGGTGTTTGTTGGATGCTCTGCATCAGATGTACCCTGATGATTGAGTGTTTTGATATGATGCTCTGCATCACTAACTGCCTTGTCTATGCTATTGCTTACTATTATGGTTTCATAGATTTTTTCCAAGCATCCATAGTTTGTCGTGGTGGTGCACCTTTGCAAGCACATGCCTCCATGTGAAGTAATTGCATCGGTTGCTTATGTTGACTTTCTAAACAACTATATTGTACAGTTGAAATTTTGTCATTTATCAACATCTAGTTATTAGTTATGGAATTTGAAGTACTAATGCTTTGAGTTTGAATGATGTGTAATGCAACGTAACCAACAATATGAATATAAACTACACAAATCTATTAAGTAGAATTCATTAGTTAAGTTCTCTTTATTCTATTACCTTCGTGTACATTTGAGTGAATCCACTGGCACTAGGAGGTGTTTGCTTGAAACCACCAATATTAGCCTGTTCAACATCCAAAATCACATGTATTAAAATACCATTCATAAAACAATGCTATTAACATGTAATAAATTTATAATTGTTTACTAGTTACATACCCCACTGATAGGTGTACTCCAGAAATAAGTAGGTGGAGGACTAGTGTATCTAGTCTCAACACTGTGACCCTGCAATTTTATTAAAATAATAAAACTAAATTAGTTAATCATGCATTTCAAAATCAAAATTTAATAAATTAAATTCAATGAACATGTTGACTTTTACCTAACTATCAATGCCATATGCATGATGAAAAATGTCAGCCGTCCTCTCCATCATTGTAGCAGCATTCAGATCCTGTGTAGCAGCATACGGATCCCGCGTAGCAGCATATGGATCCTACATAGCAACCTCCTGTGTGCCGGTGGGGTCATATGAACAAGTCTCCCCACAAGATTGACACACATGGGTTCGAAGGCCACCACACGAAGACTCCCTTGGATGGAATTTTACAATAGGGCTACTATGATGGATCACACTTTGGGTCAAAGTGTTGATTGCCTGCAATGTCTCTACGTAAGCACTCTCCTTCACAACAATAGACATAATAATGTGCTCACGAGGCGGCCTAGCGAGAGGTCATCTCCCTTGCTGCGCAGGATCTGGCTGTGCACTGGGCCTATCCTGAGCCGACCCCCCACCTCTCCTCTGGAACTCCCTCATATCAAAATAATTTGGGATTTGGTTCAATATGAACTCACTGTATAGTTTCCTAAGAAAATATTGGGGGACTTCACAATTATTGCACAGTGGGTGATCAAAGACCAAATACCATCTATCATAAAAATGGTTCCTAATCTCTTGGTGGTGGCACCAATGAATAGGAAACCTCTTTGCATTGAGGGTAAGATTTTGATTTGTTTTAGGGTCAATGAATAGAAAGCACAAATCACCTTTAGTAATTTTTAAATCTTTTACTTGTTTATATGATAATTTGTCTACATAATATGCCCTGGCTGCCTGCCTCCTATCTTTCCATCTAGATATTTGTTGGGTAATTGCTTCTAAATTTTTTAACATCTCTTTCAATGAATTTACTAGATGCATTCTTTCTGTGGTTGAAGCATTTGGATCACTCAACCTACTGATAAGATTCTCAAGTTGTTTTCTATTATTGTCAATTTCACTCAGATTTTCTTGAGTGCCAAGAGGGTATTGAGTGATTGGTGGGGGAGGTTGATTTTGTTATTGAGGTTGATTTTGTTGAATATTTTCTTGAGGATTTTGTTGTTGAGGATTTGTAGGATTTCCTACAATTTTTTTTTTAAAAATCAAATCTAACCTAAAACAAACAAAATCAATTTCAAACTAAGAAATTCAAAACAAATAGCAAACAATACTTACCTCTCACACCTCTTTGTCATCGTGGCTACATATTTTCAAAGCAAATCCAACTATTGTTGATAAAATTTGTAGAAATCCTTCCTCCTAGAATGCGAGCACGAAAGTGAGGGTTTTTGGCCTCGGGCAGAGAGGAACAATAAATAGAAAATGATAGTTTTTACTTATTTTTTTCTTTTAAAAAAACATAACGTGAGCGTGTTATAACGCACTCGTGTTATAACGTGCTCACGTTATCTCTTTCCAAAAAAAATTTTGGCCACAAAAGTGCGACCATCTTCATGCACCCACCCAACAATCCAGAATCTCAAAACCAACATGCCCCTTGAACATTATAGCCATATTGACGACTTTGTGAAACAACAACATTGTGAACCAACATCAAAGACCTTGGGAGGTGATCAGTTTGATTACTAATTGTATTTTTCAAGAGAGGTGAGATATTTCACTTTTATCTTACCTACATGTTGTGGGTAAACTTGGCACCATCAACAAATCTGGTGCTAAAAGGAGGGCCAAAAGAGCACACTGGATAATATTGGGTTTTTCTCACCAGAGAGGTCCCATAGAGTTCTTTGATCAACTGAAAACCCACCACCTTTGATAGAACTCAAGACCCCAACAAGACACAAGATTCACAAGATTGGGGCAACCGTTATACCACCCTTATCAGCTCCACTCACTCCACCAGGCTTTTCACCAATACCCCAGTGGATACTTGTCAATCCACCATTGAATCCATCTCAAGTGCCATTACAGTTGGTTTAGCCCATCCAACAGCTGGCTCAACCCCCACCACCGCCACCAATGGCATTTTTTATGAATAATCCCTCTCCATTGGGGACTATTCCTAGAGGCTTTCATGATATGCCTAAGAATCCTGAGAGATACTATCCGAAGTACATTCATGGTGAATCAAGGAGTGTTGAAGAGAACATACAAGCTTTTAAGGATGCTTGTACCAAAGCCTAGATAGCTCACCATGATGTGGTTTGTATGTTGTTCCCTTATTCCTTAGGGGATATAGCATACAACTGGTACCAAAATCTTCCACAAGGTTCTATCTTGAGCTAGATAGATCTGGAAAATGATTTCATTAATTAGTTCAGAGTTTATGTGGATCTAGCCATTTTTTTCAACCAATTTTCTACCATTAGGAAGGAGCGATGTGAATCCCTGCCCTTGTTTAATACCAAGTTTCAACAAATGTATAGGAGACTGCAGGACCCCTATCTAGTTTCTGAGAATCATGCCATTCAAGCATATTTTAGAGTTATAGACCCTTTGCTTGGCCTGTTCCTACAAAGGACTTCTCAGCCCACAGATATTGATTCCCTATCTAAAGTTTATCATCTAGCCATCAAGCTGCAACAACAAACTAGCTCTCAACAAGGAAACTTGGGAGGAGGTTTTCCTTCAATGGGGTATTAGATGCCTAACCCAACCCATTTATTCATTAATGTCCCAAGGATGTCTCCTTCCCATTATGGACCTATGTTTGAGTTGTAGACTCAATCTCCTGTTCCATTCTTTGCCAATGGATCTCCTGACTTCTTTCAACAACCACAAGCTCATCATAGTCCACATCATCATCATAACCAAGCTAGAATACCAAATCTCATCAGTCAGCCACTTGTTGCTAAGAGTGCTGAGAGTGCAAAGACAGTTCAACTCACAAATGAGGTTGAGACCTTAAAGAAAACTCTATCTCAAGTCACAAATGATATGGCTCAGCTTAAACTGAACCCCTATTAGAACCAAGGTAATTACCCTAATCAGAGTAATAACAATCAGGGTAATTATCCAAACAACTACAATCATAGCCAAAGGAATTATCGAGGCCAAAACTTCCCTAACCAAGGCTATCAAACTAAAAATAGAGGATATAACCAGAGGCAAAATAACAACTGACAATGGAATACAGGGCCAAATAATAGTGGGGTTCCTCACAATTATCAAGCTAATGAGGATAGGCCACATGTTGCGAATGTGGTTGACCTCAATTTTATGATTACCTGGTGCAGGTTGCATGATACTGCAACTCATTCCGAGGTAAACTGTCCTGAAATGGAGAAGGTCATGAAGATGGCATAGGCAAATGCCCAAACGTTCCAAGGGAATTCAAACAAAGGAGGTGGCTCAGTGGATACAAATATAACTTATGACCTCTTTGAAGAAGAACCTTCATTCCCAATGTAGAATAAGAATGAACTAGAGGAAGATACGTATGATACCCAAGCCTTTCAGACAAAGGGAGGACACTTTTTAAGAAATTAGAATAAGGGTCCGTTCACTACATCAACACCACCTAACTATATGGTGCCTCCGTATTAGGGTGTTGATAACAAAGGTAATTCATCTGGTGTTTTAAAATATAATGCAAGCTATAACATAGAATTTGATATTATTTCTGAGATGCAGAAAAAAAAACCTCTTTATCATACTTTGACATCCTAAAGTGGTGCCCTTCCCAACGAGATATAGTGCTAAAAGCTTTGGAAGAAGTTGATAAATCAAAAGGGAAAACCAAGGTGGCACCCACTGTAGACATGAATTCAGCTTTGTATAGAAGCAAGGTAGGTACCCCACCATTTCTTTTAAGTTTGAGAATTTGTGGGAAGAATCTACATAATTGTCTGCTAGATTCAGGGGTTTCTGGCAATGTTATGCCATTTTCTATATGCAAGAAATTGGGATTGAACCCTATCCAAACAAATAAGAAGGTTATCCAACTTGATAAAACATAGGTTAATGTAGTTGGAGAATTGAGAAATATACATGCGCAAGTAGGGTCTAACCCTAGGATTTTAACCAATATGGATATTCAAGTAGCATACATTCTCGAGACTTATGGTATGCTATTGAGCAAAGATTAATGAAGAGTATAGGGGGATATCTCTCCCTCGAATTTTCACATATGTGGCTACCATGGAGGGGAATGCCTACCTAGATTAGGATTAAGAGTGAACCTCACCTCAAACATATCATCACTGAGTATGATTTTCCCAATGAGGTGGCTTATTTTGAAACCGAGATAGGGGTTTATAAAAGAGAGGAAATTATGAATTTTTCAGTTCTTGATTCTAATGATTTGTCAATGCAAAAATTCCTTGATCCCATGATTAATGTAAACCAACAAGTATTGATCAGGAAGCTGCAATAGGATTAGCTGGTTTTAGGGGAAGATATCAATTTACGGAGTCTTCTACTCCTTAATTGGTGCAGGGTAAACTACTAAGATCATTCAGAACTGACCTGCCAGCCCTGCATTGGTGTTTTGAATCATGTTTCCCAAACCAAAGAGACCCGCCCAAGTCACCTTGAGGCCACTTCAGATCACTTCTCATTCGAATCCAAAAATACAATAATGTTAACTAGGGATAATATACCTTCAGAGAAAGTCCCTCCTCAAACTAAACCTAACCCGGTCTTGATACTAGACCAACGTAGTTACGATGAACAACCCCAAGGTTTGTTTGATACCCCTGCACTCACAAGTATACCAAAAACCAAGGGATTAATCAAAAATACAAGTGACTATCAGAAACATATCCTAGGATTACATGATATATTTGACTGAGAATCAGAAATTGCACCTGATGAGCCTATTAAAAACCCATTCTCAATATTTGATGCAAAAGATCAAGTGGCCCCACCTATGGTTCATCTTATCCAAACACCTACAACAACCTCAAAGGGATCAACCCCATCTCATGATCAGCTATGGACCCTCACGTTTGATGTATCCAAATCCAAAACAAGGTGTGGTGTTGGAATTGAATTAACCAACCCAAAAGGGAAAACATTTTTTGCTTGTTACAAGTTGCAGTTTGGGTGCACTAACAATATAATAGAGTATGAAGCATTAGCTCAAGGACTGATGTTTGCACATCAGAAAAATGTCACTTCCTTGGTGGTTAAAGGAGATTCGGAAGTGATTAACAAGCAAGTACACAACCAATACACATGTCACAATAAAAGGCTGGCAACTTATAGAAATTGAGTATGGAACCTAATTGAAGACTTTGATGCTTTTGGGATTAGCTTAATTCCTAGAGAGGAGAATCAAATCGTTGATTCATTAGCTGTTGCCGCAAGTACCCTAGAACCCATGCAAGGCTCCAAGCTTAAGAGATTCTTAGTAGAATTGATATCCACCCCGACTATTCTTGATAATGTCAAGAACCTTCAAGTATTCGATGATGATCAACATATCCTTTCTTTTCTAGCAAGCTTAAATGTTTTTGAAGGAAAAATCATCGATGAGTCCAACAGGGATCAAGGAGACTAGAACCCCGAAGACTGTGGTACAGAGGGGGTCCTCGATTTAAAAAGTAATAGCATTCCCAAGGGAATGGTGGCCTTAGAAAGAATTTTTGATTCAGACCCAAGGGCTCGGGAAAAGGTATCAACCAAGGATAAAGGAGGTGAATATGAAATTGTTAACCTATCTAATTTTGGCCCTGAAAGAAATTTTTACATAGGGAAAGCCTGCCCTTAAGTAATTAGAAAAGATATATTGAGGGCACTGAAGAAAGATATTGCTGCAATAGCTTGGGGGTATGAAGATCTAAAAAAATTTGATGCTTCTGTGATAACTCATACTATTCCTTTGAAGCTTGAAGCTAGACCATTTCAGCAGAAACAACGTCCTGTCAATGCCCTGATTGAACCACTGATCTTTAAGGAAGTTCAAAAATTTCTTTCTGCAAGAATAATCTTCCCTATGCGACATTCAACATGGGTGGCTAACTTTGTTCCAATTCGTAAGAAGAATGGAGAGATCAGGCTATGTGTAGATTTTGGAAATCTTAATAGAGCTTCCCAAAAAGACAACTACCCACTCCCTTCTTTGGACAAAGTCTTACAAACTGTCAATAGGTCTCAGATGATGTCATTCCTAGATGGCTATTCTAGGTACAATCAGGTGCTCGTTAATTATGAAGACATAATGAAGACATCCTTCACTACTAAGTGGGGAATATTTACTTATAGAAGGATGCCATTTGGTTTGATAAATGTTGGAGCAACCTTTTAGTGTGCCATGGACGTAGGGTTCAAAGATTTGATTGGTAAATGCATCATCATTTACATGGATGACCCAATAGTGTTCTCTAAAGATAGACTGAACCATGCTGTAGACTTGGCTAAAGTTCTTGAAAGATCTATCTAATATGGTGTCTCTTTGAATCCTAAAAAGTGCGTGTTTGGGGTTTTTGAAGGGAAACTTTTGGCACACATAATCTTGGAAAGAGAAATCTTGATAGATCTAGATCGAGTCGAGTCTATTTTAAAGTTAACCATGCTAGGAAGTAAGAAGGAGATGAGATATTTCTTTGGAAATATCAACTTTGTAAGAAAGTTTATTACAGGTTTTGCAGAAATTGTTAAGTCATTGAATGAAATGATGAAGAAAGATGCTAGAATAGAATGGAGTAATGGGTAAAAGGCTGCTTTTTCTCAAGTCAAGCAATCCATTTCGAAAGCGCCAGTCCTCACCAACCCTGACTACTTAAATCCATTTTATGTTTATTCTTTTGCCTTTGAACACTCAGGTGCTGTTGTCCTAACTCAATGAAGAGGGGAAGGGGATGAAAGGCCAATTACCTTCATGAGTTCTCCGTTTAAGAATGCTGAAGTCAAGTACCCACCTCTTGAGAAACAAGCTTTTGCATTGGGCATTATATCCTCCGAAGTCAAATTATTGTTGTGGTTCCTAATGCTACTATGAAGTCTGTACTTATGTAGAACAAGTTGGGAGAATGAAGGGGGAAATGGATGGCTATTTTGTAGGAGTTTAATATGGAGATTCGCCCTATGAAACTTGTCCAAGGTCAAGGCCTGTCTAAATCAATGGAAGATGCTGGTGAGAACATTATTTGTAAGCAATACACAACACAGTCCTTTTCCAATGACCCTTGGTATGCTGATATTATTTATTTCATGCTCAATAATCGGTGCCGAGAGGGAATGAATAAAACTCAAAGGAGAGCACTTAGAATGAAAAGCTCCCATTATATGCTCAAAGGAGGATTGTCATGCTGGAAGAATTTTGAGGGAGTTTACCTACGATGCCTTGATCAACAAGAGGCTAAGCATGCAATTGCTAAATTTCATGGGAAACATGGCACAGGCCATGGTTCTATAGATTCGTTAGCACATCAGATCCTCATATCTGGTTATTATTGGCCATGTGTGTTTAAAGATGCCCACCAACATGTAAGGACATGTCAGACTTTTGCATCAAAGGAGCATAATTCAACAATGCCTCTATAACGAGTATATGAGATAAGACCATTTTCCCAATGGGCACTTGATTTTATTGGGGTAATTAGCCCAAATTCTTCTACAGGACACAAATTCATTTTGACTACCACATATTACTACATGAGATGGACAAAAGCTATACCTTGCAAGAATAACACAACGAAAGTGGTAATCAAGTTCCTCATTGAATGCATCACAACCAGGTTTGGAGTACCCTTTGCATTGGTATGTGACAATGGCCCTGCCTTTTCTTCTACTAAGTTCATTTCATGGGCTTATGATCATACAATTGTTTTAAAGTATTCTTCAAATTATTATCCGCAAGGAAATGGAGTTGTAGAATCAACTAAAAAGAATCTCCTAGGAGTAATAAAAAAACCGTTAGAGAACAATCCTAGGGACTGGCATACCCAGTTAAGATTTTCTTTATGGGTAGATAGGACTAGGATCAAGGCTGCTTTGAAGACTTCACCATTTAAGCTAGTATATGGCCAAGATCCTGTGTTCCCTATTCACTTGCAAATACCTGTCCTTAAGTTTATGTAGGAATTTTACTCTAGTTATGACAGGATTGAAGTAAGGTTAGCTAGCTTGCTGAGATTAGAAGAGTAGAGAGATATTGCTTTGCAACAATTCTTTAAGCACCAGGCTATTGTCAAACGTTGGTTTGAAAAAAGAGCCAAAATGAAGGCTTTAAGAATATCAGACCTTGTGCTACTATGGGATAAGGCTAACGAAAAGAAAGGTGATCACCAAAAGTTTGATAAGCTCTGGTTGGGTCCCTATCAAATTGCTGAAATCCTAGGAAAAAATGCTTTCTGGCTAAGTGGTTTAATGAGAGATCCTATTCCATTGCCTATCAATGGATAGTTTCTTAAACATTAATTTGGATCTTGAAAGTTTGATATTTTTGTTGGGTTGTGTATATGTAAATAGTTTTGTTGTTTTCCTTGTTTGCCTTTTCTTTTGTTATTTTGCTTGTTGTTCCTTTGTCTTTCTTTGTGGGGACCTTCATTTTATGCAGTTGTAAGGGGGGGTTATTATCTGAAGTATATTTTTGTTACTAGGAGAGAGGTTGGTTTAGATATTTTTAGGTTTTGTGGTTAGATGATTCTGTTCTAAATTCATTGTTTTATGTCCATTATCAATAAGAGTTGTGGAAAGTCTTGAAAACAAGGTGCAAAGTAAACAATCTTCATTAACTACGACTGAATCTGCCACAAATCAATACAAACATCTCCTTTTGTAATGGTACATTTGTCTTGGTGTGATGGTGTTGTAAGATTTGAGTGAAAAATATGATTCCCCAGATGTTGTTATGAGGTCCATGGTAGTTTTCAACCCAGAACAGATGTCAGACATCTGACATATTGAGAAAGAATTGAATGAAATATCTGAAACTCCAAGAGAAAAAAAAGAAAGAAAAAGAAAAGGGAACTATCTAAGAAAAGAAAACTCAATATGAATGGGTGATTCTAGTATCTCTACCAGGGCTATGGACGCCTGACTGGTAGTAGAGCAATGTTGTGAGAAAACTAGAGGTATCTCCGTCGGAGCTATGGACACTTGACTCGCAGCGGAGCAATGCCCAAGATATCATTGCACAACAGCTAAAGGGAATCAACTCATGTAGTTCAAATCTTGCACATTATTGTTCAAAAGATGAGGAAAACTTTGTAAAAGGGTGATGCACCTTCAAGCACACACATAGATTCATGGGTAGCCAGTGTTGATTTACATTTGAGATTCTATCTCAACATTGTGTGTTAAAATTGACCCAATTGGAGTTGTGATGTCCATAAACTAGGAGTTCTGGGTACCTGAATCCTTTGGTTTCTTGAAAATGGTTAAACCATTTTCCCAGCCAAGTCACCAATTGTTATGCCTTGCATAACCACCCCATTTTAAACTTGTTTAAAATAGGTCCCCCTTTTTTCTGTTATGCTTCCTTTGGCCTTTTATTTTCTGCCTTAGGCATTTTATATTTTATTCTGGTGGAAGCGGGACGCGAACCAAAACTGAAATTTGGAATTTTTTCCAAGTTTTTGTTTCCCCATTTTGGTTCTGGTTCTGCCAGTTATTTTTTTGTTTTGGAAAAAGTGGGACGCAGACCAAAATCGAACTATGGAACTTTTCTGAAGTTCCAGGTTCCTGTTCTGTTCCAGTCCTGGTTCCGCTGAACTCATTTGTCTTGCCTTTTGTTCCGATCATTTGGTGGTTGGGTATTTTTCTTCCCTTCCTTTTTACTTTTTCATCCTTTTTTTCATCATTTCTTTGTGTTGTCGGAGGTGGATTTGGGATGGAATCCGAACCTAGAATTTGGAGAAAGTTTAGGGTCAGGTTTTTGTTCCGCTTCTGCCCCCGTTGCGATTTTCCAAGGATCGGTTTTTCCTCCGATCCTATTTGCATTTGTTTCCGTGTTTGGATCCTTGTGTTTGGTCTCTTTTGCTGGGCCGAGTTCAAGAAGTATTTGGGATATGGAGTTATTACTAAATTCAGTTTCCTCATCTGGTTCTGACTCCACCCCACCCTGCTGTAGTCCCCGGTTACTTTTCTTTTTGCGGACGTGGAGCCAGAATGTGGGCTGAATTTGGAAATGTTGGTTATTTCCATGTTTTTTTATTGTTCTAACTCTGGTCCTAGTTCTGATTTTATTCTGGCTCCACCCTCGCCAGTATTAAATGTAAGTATGTTTCTGGTTCAGATTTGGTTCTTCCTCCACCAAAGTTGAGTTTCTTTTTGCTAAGAATAATTGAATGAAAGATATATGAAAGGTAGGATGAATGATGATATTTTCTATGCTTGAGAGGACTAATGAAGGCATTGTTTCATAGGATTAAAGCATGTCGAGAGCATCTGATGTTGTTTCTCATGGAAGTCAGCCCGTGAAAAGGTTCTAGGCTGAGAGGAAAGGGTAAAGGGAGAAAGGCGCGAGTCTTAATGACATACGAGACGTTTGTAAGGAAAGCTTAGGAATGGCTGCAAAAGTCTAACCACCAATGGTTGACCTTCAGCTTCCTCTGATTGGTCGAACACATACCACGTAGGATCTTCAGACGGTTAAAAGTCGTTCAAGCAGAATCGTATGTCAGTGAGACACTAGCCATGTCTCCCCAATGCTACAATGCTCCACTGATGCTATCAACATAACTTACAACTATTGACAAGAGGTCATAACAAATTGCAAGAGTCTCCCCTACACCCAACATGAACACATCCATTAGCTAGAACAAAAGTCAGAACAAGGTCTTAGCGAGCCTCCATGTCACACTGAAATGTCCTACCATTGATGAGACTTCAACCATCGCTATGACTTCCAGCGAGCCTTCAGGTCACATCGAAGTGTTAAACCATCAGCAAGAGATCCTTAGTCGCTAAGAGTCTTCGAAGGTCACGCCGCTCCCCGATGCTACCTGTCACTAGGAGTCTCACTAAAGACATCCTTATGAATAACTGTCGGTGAGACATACACTGTCGGGATGAGTCATTTCGAAAGTTCACATTTCTCCCCAACTCCACTCATCGCCAAGAGATCTCCCCGGGCAAAGAGAGGTAGGAAAACTCATAGCGATAGAAAATCCTTAGCGATAAATCTAGTTGGTAAGATAGCAACAAGGTCTTGGTGACCTGAGCATTCCACAAGGTTACACAGTTGCTAGTCGATCAGACAGAAAGAATGTTACACTAACTTTTCTTTTTCATAGGTTTCACGTTAGTAAGTTTGAGACACATTTTCCAACAAATTTCACTAGCAAGAGTAGGTGGACATGAATGGAGATACCCCTGGAACATTCAAAGTAGCTCTGCGGGAGTGGTTTTTGAGGTTGAGGATGAAATGCGTGGAGTCTTAATGGTGGACTCGAAGGCTGTGAGTTAAGGATGATGGTTGTAAAAGATCTGGAAACCATGCCTGAGAGTGATCTTTCGCCAACATGAACAAAGTATATGCATTTAATGCATCGTTGACTTTGTTCAAACCCTTCTGGAACTGACTCATTTTGGTAAACCCTAAAATGGGGCCGACGCTTTTGACACGTGTGTATAAATATGGTGCTTTTGCCTCTTTGTAAAAGGGACAAATCTTTTTCTTTTCGATCTTCTTCTCTTTGGGTTAAGAATTAGCAAGTTAGGGTTAGAAGATAGAAAAACTCGAGAGAAAAAGTAGAGTAGGATTCAAATTCAGTAGGAGGAGGTGATGTATCTTCCAGATTTTCTTAGTATAGTTGGAGATAATTCGAAGATATGGATTTTATGTACACTAGTGATCTTGCCATATTTGTAAATGTTGTTTATCTATTTCACCAATAGTAGGAGCCAGATTTAAATCTACTTCATATTGTGCTTCCGAATAGTATTTATCTTGGGTTAATATTTGATTTGGAAAGCTTTCAAGGAATGAAATTTTATCTTATGCTCTATTTAAATGATGATTTTCAAAATACTGTTGAAGTTTGCACTGTGAATGAATGAAACTGTGTATTAATTACAAGTTAATTTTATTCTGTAGTTTTAGTTTAGGAATTCCTTGGAAAGTAACAAGTCTGATTAGTTGGAGGAATCAACATTCTCTTCAGTTTAAAAGATTTAATCTATCTTTTTCTGTTTCTTTAAAACCACTGGTTAAAGTACGTTTAAATATATGTTTGATCTTATAACAATCCAGAAGCTCAAAACCAGCAGGCCCCTTGAACATTACAGCCATATTGACTAGTTTACGAAATAGCAAAATTGTGAACCAACATCAAAGACCTTGGGAGGTGATTAGTTTGATTGCTAATTGTCTTTTATAGAAGAGTTGAGATATTTCACTTTTATCTTACCTACATGTTGTGGGTCAACTTGGCACCATCAACAATGATAGTTATGTGGGGAAATCTCTTTTAAATAAGTTATTTTCGAGGAAGATGGAGGAAGGATCATTTGTTGTAGATCATTTGAATGTATTTAATATGATCATTGCTCAGTTGGGGTCTGTTGGTGTGAAGATAGACATGAAAAGGATCATTGCATGCTCCTATTGTATTCATTTCCTGACACATGGGATCACCTAGTAATGGCTATTGGGAGTACAAGATCCACTTTCAAGATGGAAGACGTGGTTGCTTCATTATTGTTAGAGGAAATGTGAAGGAAGTCTTCTAAGATGGCCAAGGAGGCCCTTTCCGTTCAAGGAAGATCAAAGGAGAAAGGAAAGAAGAGGGAAAAGAAGTCTAAATCCAAGTCAGAGGGGAGATCAAAGTCTCTTGGTAAAAATTTCAAGGTGAAATGTTGGAATTGTGGGTAGACTAGACACATCTAGAAAGATTGTAAAGAGGAGAAGAAGAAGAAAAAGAAAAATAGTTCTTCAAAAAATGAATCTTCTCAGAGTGATGTAGATGCCTTCATAGAAGCCTTGGCAATTCAGGCATGAGAAGATGTTTGGCTGATTGAATTAGGTGTGCCCTTTCACATGAACTCTCATAGAGGTTGATTCTCAAAGTATGAGAAGTATGATGGTGGAAGGGTGTATCTAGGTGTTGATTCTC
Organism: Sequoia sempervirens; assembly: GCA_007258455.2. Classification (NCBI taxonomy): domain Eukaryota; kingdom Viridiplantae; phylum Streptophyta; class Pinopsida; order Cupressales; family Cupressaceae; genus Sequoia; species Sequoia sempervirens. Next base: position 241,167,066 of record VDFB02075321.1, on the reverse strand, counting down.
ACCCAGAGATTATTGGTCATGGAAGAGTCAGAATTCAGTTTCCTGATGGAAGAGTGAAGGGAATCAATGATATGATGCATATACCACTTGTCTAGCTCAAAATTTACTTTCTGTAAATAAGCTTAAAGATGCCAATGTGTATGTCTCTTTCTTGAATGGTGTTTGTAGAATGACTAGAGGGTCTATGGTGTCAGATAAGGGTGCATGAATTGGAACTTTGTATAAGTTGGATGCATGTGCAGTATAGTGTAATAGTGCTTTTAGAAAGTCAAGTAAATCTGATCATGTAGAGAAAGTAGGTGTTTTTTCTGAGGGTGAAAACTCTTTGGAGATGAAGCTCCCAACAAAGAAAAAAATGTTGTGGCATCAAAGGCTCAACCACATTGGTGAAAAAGGATTAAAAGCCTTGGAAAATAAAAGCTTGGTTGAAGGGCTTGATGATTGCAATCTTGAGTTCATTTTTTCCAAACATTGTATATATGGAAAGCAACATTTTGTTTCATTTTATTCTAGTCCTCATAAATCCTATAGTATTTTGGATCATATTCATGCTCATTTGTTTGGTCCAATTAATACTATTTCATTATTGAAATATGTGTATTTTGTTTTGTTCGTAGATGATTATTCGAGAAGGACATTTGTTTATTTTCTCAGAAGTAAATATGAAGCTTTCAATTAGTTTAAGGAATTTAAAACCTTTGTTGAAAATCATACTAGTAGAAAGATTAAGTGTTTGAGGATTGATAATGGTGGTGAGTTTGGTTTGGAAAATTTTGATAAGTTTTGGAAGGACCATAGAATTAAAGGGCATAAAACAACTCCTTACACTCCACAAAAAAATGGAGTTGCAGAAAGGATGAATAGAACATTGATGGAAAGGGTGAGAAGTATGTTGAGTAGTGCTGGTCTGGAACATAAGTTATGGGTTGAGGCTATAGCTACAACATGTTATTTGATTAATATATCTCCCACTTTTGCGCTCCTCGAAAAGACACCTATGGAAGTGTGGTTTGGTAAGAAGCCCTCGTTGAGACACATTCGAGTCTTTGGTTGTGAGGCATATGCCTATGTGCCTAGTGAAAAAAGATCTAAACTAGAGTACAAGGTTGTAAAGTGTATTTTCATCAGTTATGGAATTGGTGTGAAAGGGTACAAGATTTGAAACCCAGTTACAGAGGTGTTGTATAGTAGAAGTGTGATTTTCTACAAGCTGAAACCTTCTACAGTTGATATATAGTTGGAGATGAAAGATGAAAGAAAGGAGATAATTGAATTTCCTCTTATAACCAATAAGGATGAAGTACATACTCCTGGTGGACTTGTTATTGAGGAGAGCTCAAGTAGCTCTGAAAGTTCTAAACAAGATGAAGAACCTTAGCCTTAGTTTGTGAGGAGGTCTACACATGTGAAGTGACAACTTGAAAGGTTTGGATATACTATGTTAGATTCCAGTCATGCCTATGCTTTAATTGCTAACTATGATGATCCTAAGACTGTTAGAGAGGGTATGGGTATGCCTAATTTAGATTTTTGGTTGGAAGCCATGAATGAGGAAATGGCATCTTTGAAGAGGAATGAAACGTGGGATCTGGTACCTTTTCTTAAAGGTTGAAATCTTGTTGGATGTAAATGGGTGTTCAAGAAGAAGATTTGTTTGGATGGTAGTGTTGAGAAGCATAAATCAAGGTTGGTCACAAAAGGATATTCCCAGATGGAGGGGATTGATTGTAAAGAAATATTTTATTTTGTAGCTAAGTTGACGTCTATCAGATTTCTATTGTCACTTGCAATTGCATATGACTTAGAGATCAAGCAGATGGATGTGAAGACAACATTTCTTCATAGTGATTTGAAGGAAGAGATTTTACATGTCCCAAGTAGAGCACTTCATTGAAAAGGGTAAGGAAAAAATGGTTTGTATATTAAAAAAATCTCTTAATGGTTTGAAGAAATTGCCTAGAATGTGATACTAGAAGTTTGATACCTGTGTTGTCTTTGGGGTTTGTGAGATAAAAGTATGATCATTGTGTTTACTTTAAATCTGAAAATGGTCATCTTCTTCTTATTTCCTTGTATGTGGATGACATGTTATTCATTGGGAATGATTTCTGAATTAAAGTCACAATTGTCGACACCATTTGAAATGAAGGATTTAGGTTCAACTAGGTATATTCTAGGGATGGAAATCAAAAGGGATAGGGGAATAGAAAACTTTGGATCAGCTAGAGCAAGTATATAAATTATATCCTAGAGAGGTTTAATATGGTAGATTGCAAGTAGTTAGTCGTTCCATTGTTCCATGGATTGAAACTTTTTATTGAAGATTTCCCAAAATATCCTATTGAGATGGAGGACATGACTAGGGTGTCTTATGCGAGTGAAGTTGGTAGTTTAATGTATGCAATGGTTTGACTAGGCTAGACATTTCCCAAGCAGTGGGACTGCTTAGTCAGTTTATGGCTAATCTAAGAAGGCCACATTGGGATGCTATTAAGAGAGTTTTCAGGTATTTGAAGGGTACTTCTAAGTATGCCTTATGTTATCATGGTTACTCTACTAGATCTTAGAGTTTAGTTAGAATTCATGGATATGTGGATTCTGATTAGGTAGGAGACATTAACAGCAAAAGATCCACTAGTGGATATGTATTCACGTTGTTTGGTGGTGCAGTTAGCTGGATGAGCAAGTGGCAAGTTGTAGTCACTTTATCCACTACTGAGGTGAAGTACATGGTAGAAATTAACAATTGCAAGGAAGCTATTTGGCTTATAATATTGTGTTCTGTTGTTGGTTTGATGTAGGGTAGATTGTTATTTGCTATGATAGTCAGAGTGCCATTTTTTTGGAAAAAAATCCAACCTTCCATGCTAGGATGAAATATATTGACATGCAGTACCACATTGTTCATGATATGGTGGAGGATGAAAAGGTTAGTTTGGAAAATTTGATACTTTGGCGAATGTTATTGATGCATTGACAAAGCCTGTGAGCATAGATAAGTTCAAATGGTGCACCAATTTGATGGGCCTTGGGGCCTAGAATATTTAGTGACTTCAAGTGTTGCAAGGAGCCAGTAAGTTATTTGTCAAGTGGGAGAATATTGAGAAAGAGATGTCTCAAACTTACTAGTGTAAAGGGTATCAGTCAATGACTTATCAAGTTGATAGGCGAATTTCAGTGGGATGAAATGGCTAGTCTCTTTGACATGCTGATAAGGTTTGAAAAGCTTAGGCTTTAGCTTCACCGGGTTGATAGGCACATGTCAACAGGACTTAGTGGTGAGTTTCCTCAACATCCCAATAAGCACTTTAGGCTTCAGGCTTTGAATTTATTGGGTTGACATTACAATGTCAGAGGGAGTTGTTTTGTAGTCCCTTTGAAATTCTGATGGACTGTCAAAAGGGACATCAAAGGGAGCTATTTTGTAGTCCCTTCGAAATTCCAATAAACAACGAGATAGGATTTTTCGAGGAGATAGGAGGATATCGATGGGACCTAAAATGTGGTCCCTTTGATATTCATCAGTGAGAATTTTCCATATCTGAAGGAGTTGCTACAGAGTCCCTTCAACATTTCGATAGGATGTTCACAATGTTTGTGTGCTGGTATTAGAGAGACATATCATTATTGGTAAGATAGTAATGGAAGTCCCTTCAACATTTCAATGATACTTTATTGGCGAGACTTTGCCATATCAGAAAGAGTTTCTACATTGTCCCTTTGACATCCCAATAGGATGGAGCAATAGGTGTGTTGGGGTGACAATGAGAATTCAGAGAGACATAGTTTCATGTCCTTTTGACATTTTGATAGGACTTCAATGACGACAAAAGATAATGACGGTTAAGTTTTTTTTTGACCGTTTGTCTGGTATGGAAGTTGGAATGTCCGTCTTCTAGTAATTCTTGAGAAGTTTGTATTGAATGTCGTATTGCATTGAGTTGAGGATGAAGATTGAAGAAATTGTAAGGAAATGCTATCGGATTCATTCTATGAATAAAGACCCAAAATAGTATAGCTCTGCACTTGTATGTAATATATGCTTTACTGTAATACTAGAGATCTTTGCTTTGGTGTGGGATTTTTCCCAAGAGGGTTTTCCCACATAAATCTTGTATTATTTCTATATTGTCTATTATGTTATTCATACATATGTGCATATTTATGTTCTATAATTGCAAGTCTTGAAAAATATTTTGTATCTCTCTCGTGAAGATTAGCTTTAGGAAGGCATATTCCACACTCTACTTTCCTTTCAATCCATAAACTAAAGATGGGATTGCCCAAGGGAAATATATTGTCCCAACACCAACCCTAAATAAGACCAAGCTCTACATGAGATTTAATAAGTCTCCCAAGCCCCTCAACCATTAAAATAAATATGGGGATAAAGGATCCCCCTGGACACCCCAAAATTCTTAGACGACTCCCCATTGACCAACACAAAGAAGGAGGAGGAAACACAACTCATAACCCACTCGATCCAAGTGTTGCCAAACCCAAAAACCTTCAAAATATTGGATAGAAAATCCCATTTGTCACGATCATAAGATTTGACCATATCCAACTTAATAATCATTACCTTCTCTCTAGAGGAGGCTATGGAGTGAATAGACTTAGCCACAATAACAATCCCATCAAGAATCTACCTATCAGCCACAAATCCCCTTGCTCCTCAAATATCAACCTGTCAAGCCACTACTTCAAGTGTTCTACAATCAGTACACCACATTACAAAGAGAAATTGGTCTAAAAATATCCAAAGAAATAGCATCCTCCCACTTAGGGATAAGAGCTAGAAAAGTGGTGTTCAAATCTCTTTGCATTTTCTTTTTCCTTTGGGATATTATGTTTTAGATGAAGAAAGGAAAAGATCTAGGTCCTTATGGGTTTTCCATTTAGTGCCAAAGGTCAGCTTCCTAGAGCTCCACTAATGAGGGACAAGATCATGAAGAGACATGTCCCAAAGCCACATGAGTTGGAATCTAAATGGCTGCTTTTTAGGGGATCTGGAGGAATGAGCGGAGAACTTGATCGGCCACTGATCAAAACCCTGCCAATCCAAAATATCAAAGCTAGATCTCCATCTATCACCGGCCCAAAAGCTGGACACTAGGAACCTATCCAACCTTTTCAAAATGGAAGCCTCACCAATCCTCATATTATTCCATGTAAACACCCCATTCAAGGGTAACTTAATATCCACCAAGTTCAAATAAGCCACATTATCCCTGAGGAGCTCTGAAGAGGGGTCTAGATAGGAATAGCCACCCATGTTTTCTCTTCCAAAGAGGAGATAACAAATTAAAATCACCTACTAGAATCCAAGGAAAAAGATCGTAGGTATTTAACATGTGACCATAATTGTTTCTTTCCAAATAGATCAATAGGAGCATAAATGTTAGAGAAAAGGATTCTTTCACTCGACTCCAAACTAGAAGAAACAAGAGAGATAAAGTACCTATTGGAGAGCCACCAAATAGGAATAATTCTACAAGGATCCTATAAACATGTAAGGCCCCTAGAGCTTCCCTATACCCCCACACATTGGCACACACCTCTACCCCAAATCATAGAAGCCAAGTTTAACATACTTTTAACAAACAACTTCATCTCCTAGAGGAAAATCATATCAAGAGAGTGAACATGAATCAACTCATGAATAGGCTTTTGTTGATGGAGACTATTCATACCCCTAACATTCCAAGATATCACTATCATTGCTGAGGTTGGGAGAAGTGAGAATCAATTTAGTCCCCATAGAACCAAACTCCACCAATGTCTCACCAATAATCTTAACCTTTTTGTGATCCTTCTTTCTACCTACTTTAAGAGGCTTTTCTAGAGCCCCCTTTTTGGGGGTTTTTGCTCCAAGCTCAAAATGGGAGACAGTGCCTAGATTATACTTGAATCCATAATGCCTTTGTCAATTATGAGTCTAGAACTAGGGATGCTAGAATCCCTAATAACCTTTGACATTGAGCTGACCCCCCCAAGCACATGAACAAAGGGAGGGAGATCCGTGTCCATCTAAGCCATTTGACCATGCACGGGGGATTGAATGGAGATATAATTTTTTTGATTCCTAAGAAGTTGCTTAGCACTAGGACCATCTACCGCTTGCATGTCAAGGGGAACTCCTTCCTCTGGGAAAAAGTCCTCTAAGGCTTAAAACCTATTAAAAGTTTCCTCTTCATGCCAATCTTTGAGGGTCCTCTTCTAACCTTTACCTCTATTATGGGGCTTAACCAGCTCAAAACCCTCCTTATCCACAACTACCCCTTGCATGGGAGCTTTAAATTTATCCACCTTCAGGGAAAAATGGGAAGAAGCTCAATCAAATCCATCAACATTGATAGCTTTGGGACACTTTCACTGAAGGTGACCATATTCATGGCATACGCAACATTGAAAAGGAAAAGTTCATAGTCCAACAGCTCGGTCCAAGAAGTTTCCCCAATACTCATATCCATTGAATCTAGAAATGGCTTATTCAAATCGATCATAACACACACATGAGCAAAGGAAAGATCTATTTTATTCAACCTCTGTTGAGAGGGTCCAATCGACTTACCAAGCAAAAGAGTGATTATCTACAAAATATCACTTCGCCAACATTCTAGAGGAAATCAAGGAAGACACACCCAAATAGGAATCCTATATGGGAGCTCCTCTATAGAGTTGAAACCCAGATGCCAAGGTTTGATGAATAGGCCCACCTGGTTGTAGAAATGGGGCCCACCCTCAAAATACCAGTTCTTATCAGCCACACAAGAGAAATCCACCATGAAGAAATTACTGCCAACATTTTATCAAAGTCACCATTTGAGTTCCAAGTCTTGTGAATCCATGAATGAAGAAACAAAAATGATAGTTGCATCCCCATAAACTTGCAAATCAACACATGGTTGCTATAATACTACACATCTTCAACAACAGATTCGAGTTGGATCACCAACACTGGCCATTTTCATGATCGTTCCAAACACCCATTCACCTTTTTTATTCTAAAATCCCCATTCCTTGATAATCCCTCTCTAAGGTTATCCATGTTCATAAAAAATGATCTACCTGCAAATGGAGTCGATGCAAAATTTTCTTTGCTCGTAGGTACTTGCATCACCATATAAAAGGGATAAACCCCACAACCAAAGTAGTCAAAGCCACAGGGGTGAAGCAAAGACCAAAAGAAAACAAAGAAAGATAGCCACAAAAAAATACATTGAAATAAAGAACCCCCTCCCTATAAGCAAAAAAATCCCACCCACACAAGAAAACACCCACGATTGAGAATACCCACACCCAAATGCAATAAAAATCTGCCCCCATCTAGATCATGCCTCCCTAAACACTCGCACTAGCACCCAAGGCGTGACCTAAAGTTGGCCACAAACCTACAACAAGATTTCCCATGTGCTCATTCTCTCATCAACTCACAATCTTTACGATACTTTTCAATCAAGTAACACTATCATTACCACCATATTATATTATTTATAGTTATTAATGATATATATTATTTGGTTCGAAGGAAGATGCAGATGGTCGATGAGTTGTGGTGGACAGGGTGCTATTGGGTACCTCTAGGTGTCTTCCCCCTGCCTTGGTTGTCCTTGCATTGTTGCTTTTCCTTCTTCTAGGGTCATTGGTTGTGTCTATTACGATGGCTTGGCTGCTAGTAGTTGTTGCTGCCTCAACTTTAGAGGTTTCTAGCTTAGGCTACTACTGTGTGGGTGTTGACTTTTGCTGCTATTTTTTCTCCCATGGGAGTCATTTTATGGTGGTTGCTATTTTTTCTCCTATGGGAGTCATTTTATCTCTAGTGCCTTGTATTCTTCGGTGGTTTGTCATTGTTGATGCTAGGTTTGGTTCACTATGGTGGGAGATGGGTTTCATTACTTGGGTATGGTCTGGTATGGTTTTGGAAAGGGGTGTCTCTTCTTTTCCTGCCCTAATTTCTTTTGGTGTTGGGTGCTAGTTCATTGTGGATTTGAAGGTCCTTGACCCTTATCTATTTTTTTTTTATTGAGGTAGTTAGCAAGTTCTCTGTTAGGTTCAGGGTTATGCTCCATGTTATGTACAGGAGTGTCTATTTGGCTCGTTTGTCTCCTTTTCTCTAGGAAATTCCTTTTGGCTTCTTCTATTGAGGTGGAGAACCCCTCTTATGAGGTGGAGTTTGTGTGTCCTGCTGGAGTTGGGAATCATTGTTCGGGGGCTTTAGAGGCCAGTCTTATTGCCCTTGTTAAGATGGTTCTCAAGGTTAGTGATGGGCTCTAGTGTCATCATCAAGATTTGATGGTGTTGCTACATGGTTATGGCCGCTACCCTGCATTCATTCTGACTGTCTTTTCTCCTATTGATGTGGAGAACAAGAGTTTTAATGGGTGTTGTTGCTACCCTATTTTTAGTTGTTCCTTTCTAGCATCTCATATTGAGGTAGTTTTCCTATTGAGGTGAAAAATGTTACTATTGGAAAGGTTTGGAGATGGATTTTTTGGGTTTACTGATTAGGAGCTATTGCTGTTGGAGAATTTTTTTGGGTTGTGTTGTCCCCTTTTCTCCTGGACTTCCCATTTGGTTTCTCCTATCTTGGTGGAGAACCCTCCTATTGAGGTGGAGTTGGTTTGTGCTGCTAGAGTTGGGATTATCTGTTTGGGGGCTTTGGAGGTCTACCTTATTGCATGTGTTAAGAACGTTCTCAAGGTTAGTGATGGAATTTTATTTCCTCATCAAGATTGATGTTTTTGCTACATGGGAGTGGTTGCTACCCTACTTCCAGTTTGGCTCTCCTTTGTTTTGGGGTGGATAATGAGAGTAGTGATGGGAGCTGTTGCTACCCTATTTTTAGTCGTCCCTTTCTAGTGTCTCATTTTGAGGTGTTTTTCCTATTGAGGTGGAAAATGTTACTATTGGAAAGTTTTGAAGAAGGTTTTGTTGAGTTTGCTGATTGGAAGTTGGTGCTGCCCTTTTCTCAGTTTAGTCCTCGCTTTTTTGGGGATTTTGTTAGGCTCAATTTTGAGTGAAAGTTCTATTGTGGTTTGATTGTTGTAGATGGTTTGTGGCCTGGTTGTTTCAGGAAATCCTTTTGGTGGGAATCTAGTAGGCTCAATTTTGAGTAAAGTTCTACTGCGGTTCAACTATTGCAGGTGTTTTGTGGCCTAGTTGTTTCTGGAAAGTCTTTAGGGCTTGTTGTTTTGGTGATAGGAATGGGTTGTTAGTTTGTTTTTGAATTAGGACTACTATTGGTTATAAGTATTTTTTCATGCCTGATTATCTAGTGATCAGGTGTTGTTGGTGTTTCTGTTGTGTATTGTGGTCTTTTTGCTGGTGCTATTTTTCTATTGTGTTGGAAAAGTTTGAGACTTTCCTATTTGGAAGTGTCATTCTCTTAGCTCTGCAAACGGTTCTTGGAACTTTCAAAACCTTGCTTACCTTATCAAAAATGATATATTTTTTATTTATTATATATATATATATTTGGTCTCGAAAAGTATCCCCACGACTCAAGCCCAATGGGTTCCTTTTATAGGGTGAGCTTGAGGTGAGACTAATCCCTACAACCTCAAGATAACCAACATAACCCCCTTATGTATGAAGTAGGATGATTTCTGAGCCAGAGAGAATCAAACCCAAGACCTCGGGGAGCAAACCCAAGACTCAGACCAACTCCTCTAACCCATGGAGGCATTTATTATAGTTATATATTATTAATAACTATATTATATAAATTATATAAATTAGAAAATACAATATTAATCATAACATATATAGTAGTTATAGTGATTTTATTATATTTATTAAATAAAAATATATAATATATATTTTATTATAATATGTGTTGACTATATTATATATATTATTGAAATTAAAATCTAGAATATTAATATTATATATTAAAAAATAACATATATAATCATTTTAGTTATTGTATTACATTTATTAAATAAAAAAAAATATAATATATCTTTAATCTTTTTTATGCTATTTAATTATATATTATATATCTTGTATTTATTATAGTATTATATATTATTAAATAAAAATATAAAATTAATAAGTATACAATGCAAAAGAAAATCAAAGTCCCAATTCAATACCAATTAATGGAAATAACAACTTTGTCAATTGCAACAAGTTCTGGGTTTCACATTAAAATAACTAATCTCAATAAATCATGAATTACCACAAACAAAATACTGTTTAATTTCTTTCCAATTTGAAAGGGGCAAAAATTTGAGTGCAATTTAATTATTTTATTGATTCCAAGTTCTTATTCACAGGTAAAACACTACACAATCTGCAATACTAACATTGTTTTCAAAATTTACAATTCTTTGTTTTCTTTTATTCTATGCTTCCTCTAAATGTAACTCCCCATGTTTCCCTATATGTCACAACCTAGTGTTTTATTTTTTCACGTATATTGATGTCTCTATTCTATTAGAGACTTCCATTTTCATTATTTCTTCTTGTTCTCAATGTTGCATTCCTTCCTTTTCCTTCCACATAGCCCCCTCACACCATCTATAACTATGGCACTAGATTTTTCAACTGTTTGTTGGGCATTCCATATGGCTTTTCCTTGATGAGGTGTGACTGGGCATTGCGTTCCTTAAAAGAACAAAATCTTTATTCAAATCTACCACTTAACTATCACTTGATCAATCTTTCTCTACTACACACCCTCTCTATCTAAAAAGACAACTTTTTTTATGTACCTTCAAAATTCTCTCTTCATATTTCTTTGTTGTGTCCTCTTACCTCCTCTATGTGACCCCTCACATTCACCTTTTGAGCATTATTTTCCATTTAAAGTGATTTCAAGCCAAGTGGCCTCCATTTTTCTTTTCCATAAATTAATTCCTCTTTATGAGGTGTGTCTTGTGCTAACTCTTTTGGAAGTATTATTACATTGCATTTAAATTTCCCCATAATATGGTGCAACCTCTTGACATTCCAATTTATTTTCACAATAATAAATAAAAATAACAATATTATCTTTACCTTTTTTATTCTATGGAAATAAAACCAACAATCTGAGTGAGTTCATTGAGTTCAATTTGTAAATAGAACAAAATTGATAAATCACATCAACAAATTGAAAGATTAACAGTTATGCCAATTACAAAGTTAGGTGTCAGTGGGTGAAAACACCAAAGTTCTCTAATTCACATGAAATTTGGAATGTATACTTAAAATGGTACCCCATGGACCCCTGCAATAGTATTTCACTCAAAACATCCAAAATTGTGAGATATTAAACTAAAAATCTTTTGGGTGATATTGATTACACATTTGCCTAAGATGCTCCTGCATCAAACACACCAGGTAGGAAATTTATGAGCATAGGATAACAAAGGTGGAGTTGATTAGTCGAATTACTCTTCTAGGTTGAATGCAACCTTCAACGAACTTCATCATTGAATCTCATGCCTAAATTCAGTCCTTCTTCCTCTTCTTCACACATCTTTATGGAACACTCGTCATCTTCCTCCAACAATGATACACTCTCTTCTTCCTCCCTTTTGTAGATTTATATCCACCATATACCATCCTCCTCCAAAGACTCTTTCCTCTTTTCTCCTCATTTGTGGGATCCATTCCATGACTAACCAACCAACTCCACCAAAATCTCATATCATCCTTATAACAACTTGAAACACCCTCACCAAAATTTGTATCTACAACTTCATGGAAATTAAATATTTCCATGTGCTTTTCTTCATACTCTCCTATCCTCATCATATAAAATGAAGGGAAATCAACATCATCACAAAATATGATAATATTTACATTTATTGCAACATATCCCTCATTACCATCAACTACAAATTTTCTTTCTTCACCCTTCGTTGCAATGACAAGCTTTTCCATCCACTCATCTATCAATGCCAACATATTCAACAAAAAATTATCTTTGTCTTCACTATCTTCAACCACTATTTCTGCACTTGTATCCTCTTTTTCACCTTTTTCTTCTTCTTTCTCCACACCTTCATCATGGAATTCCTTCGTTGTGAACTCATCTCTCACAACCTCCCGATGTTGCATAGCTTCCAATCTGTTGAATCTCATATTTATATTCATCCTCATCTTGAAAATATTCCTCTTTTTATATTGCCTCCATCCATCCCATATCATGTGATTCTTCCTCACAAGTATACCCATCTTATTTGTTGCAAATTTTCACTAGGGTATGTGCAGGATCATGATGGGCCAAAAAGTGGCAATATGTAAGTGATATGATGAAACATGTGGCTGACAAC
>VDFB02075321.1:241050755-241154700 GCA_007258455.2 Sequoia sempervirens | reverse complement strand
GAGAGCTTCATTTAGTTGTTGGAAGGCCTAAGTGGCTAGCTCTGACCATGAGAATGAATCCTTCTTTAATAGCATTGTTAATGGTGTTAAGATACAAGCATGATAATGAATAAATCTTCTATAGTATCTTGTTAGAACCTAAAATCCTCTCAACCCTTTAGGTTTCATCCATTCTTTTATTGTAACAATCTTCATGGGATCTACCTTAACACATTCATGTGACACCACATGTCCCAAGTATTCTATATATTTTACCCAAAGATACATTTGGATTACTTGGCATAGTATCTTCCAATACTTGCAATATCTTCTCTACATGTTGCAAATGTTCTTCCCATAATTTACTATGGATAAGGATATCATCAAATAAATCCACCACAAATTTGTGAAGAAATGGGCAAAGTATTGAGTTCATGAGTATTTGAAAAGTTTATGGGATATTAGTTAAGCCAAATGGGATTACTAAGAATTCATTAGGTCCCTCATGTGTTCTAAAGGAATTTTTACATATATCCTCTCCCTTTATACAAATTTGATGAAAATTAGAACATAAATCTAACTTCATAAAGAAAATTGCACCATTTATTTCATCTAATAGTTCATCAATAGTAAGAATAGGAAACTTATCCTTAAGAGCGAGCTTATTGAGTTCCCTATAATTAGGACACAATCTCCATGACTTATCCTTCCTTCTAACCATTGGAGATGAATAGGGACTTTTACTAGGATGAATAATTCATGATCCAACATTTCCTTGACTATTTATTCATTTTTTATCTTTTTTTCATAAGGATAATGATAAGGCCTAATGTTAGGAGGAATGCTTCTAGATATTGATTCAATGGCATGATCATGGCCTCTAATTGGAGGTATACCCATAGGTTCTATAATTTTTTTGGTTGTTTTTGAATGATCTCTTGAAGTTCTTATGGATGTTGAGTTTGTATATCTTGTGCTTCTATAAAATTTAGTTGTGCCACTAGACCATATGAACCCTTCTTAAGTAAATTTTTCATCCTTTGGGAGATAATAATTTGAGTTGCTGGTGATGCTACTCCTATAAGTTTATAATTTTGTCCATTATAGTTGAAAGTCATAAATAATTATTGAAAATTTAATGGCATTGTTCCCAACTATTTAATCCGTTGTACTCCTAAACCTACATCTTCTCTTGCTATTGGAATAATAAACATTTCTTAACATAGATGGTAATTTCCTATTGAAGGTTTTATACGATGGCACTTACCACCACAAGGGAGTTGTTTTCCATCAACTCATGACATGGAAGTTAGAGACTAGATATACAAAAAAATTAAGATCATGTTATAATCTTTTAGGTCAATAAAGTTATGTGTACTACATGTATCAATCAACATTGATACCTTTCTCTTTTTTATATAACTAAAAACTTTAAGTGTTTGTGGTGTTCTTGTTCTATTTAATGCATGTAATGATATACTAGCACTATATTTTTCCTCTAAATTTTCACTCTTTAGTTCCATATTTGATTCTTCTATAGATACCTCTTCCTCTTCTTCAACCTCATTCTCAATAATCATTAGTCTCTTTTTTATTATTACCAAATTTATGGACCCTAGACCATTTATTATCACAATGACATTTTTCTCTTTTCTATGCCTCTTGTTGAGGAGAGAATTTTTCGACAAACTTTGAAACGTCAAAATTCTGACCCAGCATCGTTAGTTGGGTTGGAATTTCGACATTTCAAAGTTCATCAGAAAATCAGCAAAATAATTCTGACAAAATTTTGTCGAAATTCCGACAAACTTTTGTCGGATTTTGAGTCAAAATTTATCAGTGTCGGGCTTATGTTGATATTTTGTAGTGAGGTTTCTTTTCTCAATATGTAATGCTTGTTGCATTTCTTTTCTAACTATACAAGGTTCAAATAAATGAACATCATGTTTAATTTGTTAATTAATTCCATTAATGTAGATTTGTAGCCTTTGATAAGGTGTCACATCTTGAGTTTGAATTGCCAATCTCATGTGTTCAACATTGTATTCTACTATAGACCCTATTTATTTTAAATTTATAAGTTGGGTAAAATAGACCCCTTCCATGGTTGGTCATAGTGGGCTATTAAGTCATTGGTGAATTCTCTCCAACTGATTAATTTACTTTGGTTTTTACCCATCATCCATTGCTACCATTGATAAGGTTCAGATTCTAAATATAGTGAGGCTATGTCAACAATTGCATCATTTGATATATTATGGAGTTTAAAATATTATTTCATGAGACTTATCCATGAAGTTACATATATACCACCAAACTTACACATATCTATTTTGGGTAGGTTTAATTTTAAACCTTGAAAAGATTGACCTATTCCTTGATTTTGTCTATTATGGTTGTACCCACCTTGGTGGCTTTTTGAACCCCTTAATTCTAATAGTATTATTTTTTCAAACCTACATAATCCCTCATTTAAGGATGTTATAAATGAGTCAAGTAATTTATTCTTAATGAAATGTACCATTTTTTCACAATTCAATGGAATTATTCCCTCAATTTTAGCCAGTGGACAATAAATATGGTAATCAGTTTCCTCATTCATAAAAGAGTCATTTGGTCTCAAATATGGCATGGATTCAATTTTTTTATTTTGAACTATAGATTCCTCTTTATTAATTGAGGGAGGATAGTATCTAGTGCGATTTGTAAAATTTAGAACATATGTTAAGATAGGTTTTGAAATTTATGGTTTGACTAAAACTTGACCACTAAATTAAGGAGTTTATTTTATGTCTAATATTAAATTACAAATAATAAACCCTACCCAATTTTTTATAAGGTTTCCAAAAATATAATCTTTTTAAATTCCAAAAATTGCAGTCTATAGAGCAAAATAATGAATTTCTTTAACTAAACTTTGACCATTAAATTAAAGAATTTATTTTATTTTTTATAGTAAATTAAAAAGAGAAAACCCTACCTAATTTTTTATTAGCTTTCAAAAAAATTAAAAATTTCTTATTATGATATTTCTTGGAAATATTTGTGAAAATTCATAAATATAATAGACCACTTCGAGAGGGTTACCTCTAGTAATAAAAAATTATGATATGAATTAAATAATTGAAGATATGATGGTTTGAGAATAACATCTCCCCTTTATTTATAGGATTAACCATGTAGGGACATACCCCTTCGTCCTAATAAAGAGTATTTAAGGTATTAACTAAAACTAATGTTAAGGTTAAGCATGCCACAAGTGTTTCACTCATTATACTTAGGAATATATATTATATTATTAGGATATATGATATTAGGGTCATAACATTAGATAGAATATTAGATACCTAACACTTTCCCCATACCCATAAAATTACCTAATGTCTGTGTGATTTCCAATGCCACCCTTCCATCCCTTGTTCCACCCACCTATGCCCACCACCAATCCTTTGCTAACATGCTAAAACCTTCTAGCTTAGATATCATCTCACCTTACTCAATACCCACCATTTTTTTTTTAATAGTAACCTACCCTACCCCACCCCACTATTAGCCCAAACCAAAAATAATTCCTTCACCTCCTTCTTTGACTTCTACATCTACTATCTCTCCAATTGAGGTAGTGTATCTTACCTAACCTCATAATCCTAGTCCCCTCAATTCTAGTATAATTATAGATGACCATAGGTTGGTGGAATACTATTTTTCTAATCCATTACCCTATGTAGGTAATGGGTACCTCTTTGAAAAAATTATTATTGTCTCCACATTATTAGTGATATTCACTTGCATGCTAACAATCATTCCTTGTCAAGACATTTAAGAGGGTACTTATACTTATCCATATATAGGATGCATCCTTTCTAATTCTCTTGATACTACTATAGTAATTTATTTATTGTCTCTTTTAACACTTAGTAGTCCTAAATCATCACATTACCATAATTGTTATGAAGATGACTTGTTAGATAAGGATTTCAATGAGTAAGAATTTTATCTTTGTATCATCTACATATATGATTATGTGTAATTTTTATTTCAATTATTTTTGTATTTTGCTAATTTATAGTGTGTATAATATGTTATTGTATCTTTTTATGTATATTATTTCCTCCTTGAGGAACCATGATACTCTTGTGAGTACGTGAATATAGGTAAAACATAATATTGTTATAACATTCCTCGATTCACACTAAATATTCTTCTTGGATTTATTGTGATTTTTCCTTCTATTATATTCTTGGGTAAATTTTAAATAATTGGAATATTTAGGTATCTTTGATGTTAACATAAGTTCTAGAATTTATCTCTCTTTCACTATTTATTTTTTATGTTCTTTCCTCTTTTGTTATCATAGTTATATATGACTTGAGGAATGATGAAAATTATATTAAAATTCAATGATTATGTATTTCTCATTGCATACTAACCCCAAGGCTTATATATCACGCTATGTGTTTCTTCTTACAATGTTTTTGATTAACAATAAAATAAGGTTTTGAAGGGAATCAAAACCATTTACAACAAAACATTTCTCAAATAGAGAAAATCACAACCAAACAACAAACAAAAAGAAACTAAAAGCAAGAAATTTACTTCATGTTCTTAAGGGTGTCAACCACCTATAATTCCTAGTTGTAATCTTGATTAATGAGTCTCATCAGATCATTCTTTTCCTATTCGAAAAAATTTTCTTGCTACCACAATTCTAAGCATTAGGTCCTTTCTCTGCCTCCAACAGTATCTTTTTTCCTTTTTCCTTTGCACCTTGATCAGTTTCATCCCATTGTATCCAAGGATAACACCAACCACCTACTCCTCTTTAAGGTCCTTTAAATTATCTATTAGGATCCTCAGTGCTTCAACATTATTCTTGATTGAGCATTGACTAATTTTGAGGAGATTCTCAATATTTGTGCTAATCTTCTAAACCTTTTTTCCATTTCCTTGCATGCATATTTCATAATATTTTTTTAACTCATTGATGGTATCCTCAATAGCCACTACCCTATTCTTTAGTTCCCTATACCCAGAAGTAGACTGCTCACTCTCCTCATTAGAAACCTTTTTTTGAAAACCACACACATTTACATTAACTTTATTAATCTCTAGGAGAAACCATTTAGCTAGTTTGAAATTACTTGTCACTCCCTCTCTAGCAATCCTGAGGATTTCATAAATTTCTTCCCTGTTGACATGTAGGTAAGAGAAATTCTTCAAAAGAGGGTGGATACTAGGTGCATCTATATTTTCTTTGGTAGGGCCTTTAATTAGGGAGTGATCCATAGTCATTCTTACTTCACCAAACAACACCTCCTCCCCAATTTTCTTCTCTCCTTTTCCCACATCAGCCCCATGGGAGATAGAGAGTTGTTTTCCCCTCATTTAACCTTTGAAACCTTCCTCCTCATCACTTGTTTGGGAACCCTTTGACTAAGATATTTCCTTCTTAGCTTTCCTTTTTGGAGAGGATTTCTTAGAAGAATTCTTTATTTTCCTTTTCTCTTCGCCATCCAAAGGAGTAAAAAATAACACTTCCATAGAGTCGGCCCCATATTCAGTTTCCTTCCAATCATCATCTTTGTCTTCTCTAGGGGATTTAGAACTCATATCTGAGTACTGAACAGTCTTAGGTTTCTTGCAATGTTACTAATGCATATGTGAAATGGTATTTACTCCTACTTATGTTGATTCTTGGACACAATCTCAAGTGTGTTATATTCTCTTTTTATAGTGACAACTTGTCATTTTTCCTCTTCTCAAGGGAAATATACCAATCTCTAGGGACATAATTTAATATATGTTTCTTAGGGATCCTTTTCCTTTCCCATTTTCTACCTTAAAATTAATTATGTACCTTCAAATTATGCAATTATTTTAAGGGGGCATATATCTTCATTACCTAGCCCCAAGTATAAAAATATGCTTAGATTTAGCTAGCAAAACTAAATTATGAGAAATTTCAAAGAATTGAGGCTTTCCTTGTCTAGTCTCCCCTTCCTCCTATTATTCTATAGACTCAAAATATTCCTTCTTCTCTCATGCCCATAAGCTTTCCGAATATATATGTGATTTGTAATGTCGCCCTTTTATCCCTTGTCCCACCCACCTATACCCACTAACAATAATTTCCTAATGAACTAAATATTTCTATCTTAGACATTATCCCACCTCCTTCACTACCCACTAAACATAAATTTGAATAGTACCCTACTTCACCCCACAACTAGCCCAAACCAACACTAATTCCTTCACCTCATTATTTGACTTCTACATATTCTATCTCTCCAATTGAGGTAGCTTCTCTTCCCTAACCTCATAATCCTAGTCCCCTCAAGTATATTATAATTATAGATGATTAGGGGTTGGTGGAATATATTTTGTAGCTAATTTTAATCTCATAACATCACTCTCATTAATCTTATTATTATTATCACTCTATCATACTTGTTATTATCATTTTATTGTTGTTCTATGATACTTGTTCTTATGGAACTTTAAAATCATAACTTCTTCCTATTTCCATTGCCATACACACTAATACATTGCTACCCCAATATACTAGAATTGTTGATATCAAAATATTATATTTCCATATTATCACTCTTCAAAATTCTAGAAATATTTAAGATTTTAAGAGCTCACATTATCAAAGTTCATTCCAATCTATTTCTATTTAATTTCCTATGAAGATCAAAAGATTGAATTGGGGCTTGACCATTTTGGCAAGCTCCCATGTAGTCGCCTCATTTCTATATTGTCTATATATAAGTATCTTGAAGGTTTAATTTGCAAGGAGATTTAAATTCACTTAATATTTTTCTATCAATTTTATCATTTCTTTTAAGCTAAGTTAAATTAGATTAAATATATAATTTTTATTCTTGACTTTTCCTATGCATTTTTAGTGTCATGTGTTTTTGTCTCCACTTTCCCTATTTGTAGATATTCTAGATTCCATACATATATTTTATTTAATATATTTTTGAAAAACACAAATAGAAGTCATGTGTAGGTGCACTATAGTCTAAGCTGAATGTCCCCATATTTATTTTCTAAATTATTTGTAGTTCTCCAAGTTTGTTTTTATGTGGTTTATTTTTATATTATTTTCCTCCATTTCTAGTATTCACTATTTTCCATTCCCAAATCAATATTTTTGCTTAAAATATGAATGTAGTTTAATAGGAAAATGTATAATTATATAACATTAAGCATATTGTTAGTTATCTTCCATAAATATTAGTATTTTCTAAATCTTATTCTTGTGTAGTGATTGATGATTAGTTGATTTATGAAACTAATTAGAAACCAAATTGTCTTCTCTCCACACAAATAGTATAAAACAATGTCTTAGAAATCATTTAGGAATATTTGTATACATTATAATAGCATGGAGATAATTTGTATCTGTTTATTTCAATTTCTTGATTAATATTATTTGGTTTATATTTTATTTTTTATTCATTTGGAAGATGATAGAATATTATATATATACAAACAACAAACAAGCATAGCAATGTTGAGTGGTTTTGGAAATGTTCAATGGGTTACACTAGAATTTTAGTGTTGCTCATAGTTTCAAATACATTAGGAACTAAATAGTTTAGTCAATGATGTTGAAATTGGAAGTATAACCATCATTGTATGTTTATAATTGCCTAATTCTAAAAATATATGCCACAAATTTTATCTCATCATTGTATATTAGTTACATTACACAACTTACAAATTATCTTTAGAGAAATATATTGGTATGACATCGGTAGTTACACATGACCAAGAATATTATATGAATTCTTACCTTATCTTCAATCCATGGTCCAAAAATATTAAATTGAATCATAAGGGTTCACGTAAAGGAGAATTTATTGGACTAGAAAACTCCTTAAAGGTTTTGTCGATACTACTTGTTTTGTAGCTTTAGATTCTAAAAGGTCCTAGGGAGATATATTTTAGGTAACCTTAACTACAGAAATCAAATGCATGAATATATATTAAATCTATGCATATATATTGATTATGTGGGTGTGGAAACTATACATGAAGTTATATGATAAGATTTCTAATCTAATAACAATTATATGACAAGGTTTGACCATAAGCCACAACAAAAAAAATTAAATTATATTCTTTCAAAGAATATTTGACAAGAAAATCTATAATTCCCCTTATATCCTAGAGATAAAATATGATGGGAATTATAGATTATATATATATTAAATTTAGATATAAGTAAGAGCTATGGGATTTCCTTACTTCAATATACTTGCTATCTTATTTTAGTGTGTGGGACAAGGAACTTTACATGTGTTTGTATCATGTTGTACACAAAGTTGTCTCCTCCAAGACTTTAATTATACTATAAAAAAAAACTACTTCTTACACTTAATTCACTTGTAGATAAATGTCTGTGTTATACCTACAAAATTCCCATTACATCTTCAAGTGTGATTAATAACTAATAGTCCTAAATGAACTATAGTAAATTATATATTTCTAAATACAAATTTGAAATCTAAAACCCATTTTATTTATTATTTCCTAATATAAATATCAAATTCTAAATTCAAAAGAAACCAATTCATTTTTATTTTTTTAAATATATTTTTTTAAATATATTTTTTTAAGTTATTTTAACTTTATGACTTAATTAAGAACACATAAAACATATTTTAACAATTTTGGGTCGAGCAGGAGGGGGTTGGAATCCTATAGGATCATAGAAGTAGAATGATACTTTCCTATGCAGTTAACCTTGACACAAAAACTTCAAGTTTTGTTGAGGTGGTAGTGACCTATCATGGGACTCAACTCCATCCAATAATAGAGGCTTCACCAATTTGGCAATAGAAGGGGATTCCAAGCAATTTACCATCATGATGCTAAAAGGTGATGCCTCACCTTTCTAGTCACTAGGTGATCTCATCGCTTATGCCCACCTTTACATGATGAGAATAGGAAAGAACTAAATAAGGCATGTTTAACGAGAAGAGAATAAGGTTGTGGATGTCATGCCAAATCTAGGAGCCTTCATTAACAATATTAAAGTTTGGGATGATATCCTTATGATCCTAGAGAACATGGGAAATTTAATCATTAATGAAGTGATTGCACATCATGCTAGGGATTGACCTGTACCTCCCTTGAGATCATAATCACAACACATACCACCCCAATTGCTTGAAGGATAATAATTGCTTCCCATTTCAAACTCCTCATATCAAGCTTTCCTTGTCTATGGTTTCTATTTTCTTCTGGATTCATCTGAGATTGGGTCTAAATCATTATTCTATTACTATTTTTTCAACTGATATGGGAGGGGACCTAGTTCAGGAGGAGCTCAATCATTGTGACACACTAAGAAACAACCCTGAATTATGGCTTATTGTATAGAAAGGAAAACTTTCTTCTTACAATGAGGCCATGTGAAGGGTCATGACCCTAATCTTTCTATGGAATTGTCAAATTCTTGGAAGGATGGTCTCATCAAGGTTAGAGGTCTTTCATTTGCAGCTCTATGGAGCTCATATTAGTAGCTACTATCCTCCACATAGAAGGTACATTATCCCAAAAAAACCTAAAAAACACTTCCAAAGAGACATGGAGAAATTCCTAAAGAAAGGTGAGAAGGTGAATAGATTACATAATGGATACAATAGAGAAGATCTATCAGGTGTTGGAAGTGGGTTTTTAAGGTTTTAATGAGGTATGTAGCATTGGATGGTTGCATTAAAAGATTTCATGCCCATCTTTTTCCAATGTTATATAATTTTCACCATAATATCAAAATGAAATTCACTTTCTAGATTCACTCCTCCTTGGAGCAATCTATTAAAGTAGTCCAAGATAATGAGAAGTCTTTACCTCTCCACCAAGGCCTAATTTATAGGATTTATTGGCACAATGTGATGCTTTCCTCAGCCATATCTTCTCTCTTGTGAGTGATAAAGCTAACCCTTGTTAATAAAAGTGCTACTAAGATCACGAAGAGGAATCCCATCACCCTTACCTCTATTACATTATCTATCCCTTGCCATCAACCTGGAATCACTAGGTCTAATCCCCCCCATGCTTCCAAAGGTAAAACCCTAGTGTTTGAGGACCCTACCCCCATTGGTAAGAAAAAAGTATCTTTTGTGAATGCCCCTAAATTTCCATTTTTGATGATAACTTTGGATCCTTGTGGTCCCCGACATTGGATGGTTCCCTTGAAGATTCCCCTCCCAACTCTCCCTTGCATACCTTTTCTTTTGATCCCCCATCCTCCCCTAAGTGGGATATTGAATAGAATTTGGAGTGTGAGGACACTCCTTCATAAACCTCAAACATTTGTGAGAAGTGTGCCCCCCACTAGAGAAGTTGGATGAAATCTACAAAACCACCAATATCTAGAATGACATTCTCAAGTGGTTGCTTTCTCAGTTGATAACAACAAAGAACAAAATCCAAAACTTGGAATCTTATGTTCTCAACAAGTCTATGGATTGGCCAAGTGAAGTGGAAGATGCAAACCATTGAAATTTGTTGAGAGGTATGGCCAATACCTTTGACAACGGGGCCAACCTTGAAAAAGAGGTCGCAACTGATCAAAATTGTAATCAATTTCACTGAGGACAGTATGAGATTAAGGAATGAGGTTGCTAATCTTCATAGCAATGAAGATAAAGTGCTCCTTATTTTGTAGGAGATCATTAAGTATAGAAAGGAAATAGTAAGAAATATTGCAGTTTCCATTTAGACGTTTCAACAAGAGTTGAAGAGTTTCCAAGCCAAGTGTGCCAGGGATGAACAATCATAGTCCCCTTAGACTAGTTCCAGGAAAAAGGGCAAGAATGTGGAGAGTATGCCTACTACCCTCAAGGATAACACTAGAAAGGAAAACTAGAAGGTTGTGTCCTTTGAATAAAAACTCTAGTTTCCCTCCAAGGAATGACAAGGCATTAAGGGTCTCCATCTTCTTAGAGATCAGTAATTGGTCATGTGTGTGTGTTGGTCGCTAACTAGTCCTGTCTTTTTTTATGTTTTTTGTTGGTCTTCTCCTTTGTTTTTGTTTTTAGTTTTTAAGCTATCTCACTGTTTGTGAGACCCTTTTGCTAAGCCTATATGGTTGTTTTGTAATGGGTTTGAGCCCTTCCTAATTTATCATAATCAAAACATATTTTAACAATTTAGATTAACTTCATAAATGTGTAATATTTGAAAGCTATAGATTGTTATCCAAACATTATAACTTAATAAAAAACACATAAAACTTATATGTACAATTTAAATTAACTTCATAAATATGTAATACTTGAAAACTATATATCATAATTTAAAACATTCCAATTAAAATTAACAATCATGATTGAAATAATATATAAAATTTTGTTTATCTATTAATAATATTATTTACTTTATTTTTTTTAAATATCAACAAATTTGATCATCAATACCACACAAAATCAATAGACATTATCTATCCAAATAATCATAATTAAATGGTTGGCATAACCCATTTCACTCTATATTTACAACATGAATCCACAGATTTTGTTTTATTCGAGATCAAAGCCCTTACCCTACCTTTTTAATAAAAAATATGAACCCGTAGATTCTATAATACTTAAGATCATCCATTAAAAAAAAATTAACATTATATTTTTTTAAATATTAAAACAACCAATTACCGACCATTTATAGTTAGGCCCTGCAATAATTTCTGCCATATGTTATTTCATACCACAGTATACAGTTTCCTACCATTAAACTTAATTAAAAAGATGTCAATGGAAAAATTGATGTGACTTTTGACTTTTAATTCATAGGTCTTTAAGTCAAAGTATTTATTCATATAATTTAATTAAAAACCATGTTACTTTTGACTTTTAATTCATATTTTTTACAGTCAAAAGTATTTATTCTGGCAAAGGGCGTGGGCTGGGTGGAAGAAAAGGGCGCACAAAACCATTACACTTAGTTAATGCTCACGATGGAAGAAATGGGCATAGAAAATCATTTCCCTTAATGCTCACGATGGAATTATTTTACAGTAATCTTCAACATTTTATATTCATGCATTGAATTTACTTTATATTTCAGCACAGATGTGCAAATTTTTCAGAAGGCATGGAAGTCAATACTTTCCATTTTTCCATGGAATGCAATTTTCTCTAATTTCAATATCTTTCTCGGAATCGTAGTTCACACGCCTGTTACGCATAAGTGGCTGCCAAAGACAAAACAGTTTTCGACATTGGACAAGAATTTGCAGCTATTTAATAAGATTTCGGAGACCTGCAAACAACACATAGGCTTGGCAAGTTTTATATTTCTCAGTTACTTGTTTCTGAGTTCAGTAAAGATGAATATGGTTTTAGTTTGTCCCCTCCTACTCTTGTTTCTCTCTGCACTGCCTTCTTACATCTCTCTCCATTCTTCTCCTTCATATTATTCTGATCAAGAAGCTCTGCTGGTTTTCAAGCATGCTCTCTCCCTAGACTCTCAAGATTCCTTGCTCGATTGGTCTCCTCATCACTCCTCCTGCAATTGGACTGGCATTGTCTGCTCTTCTCGTCATCAACGTGTGCTTTCTTTGAATCTCACGGGTATGTTTTTGTTGGGTCCTATCTCTCCTTTCCTTGGCAATCTCTCTTTTCTTAGAGTACTTTCTCTCAAACAATAGCTTTGAGGGCCAAATTCCTTCTCAATTGGGGAGGCTTTTTCGCCTAAGAATACTTCAATTGTCTAAAAATGAATTGGAAGGATCCATTCCCTCTACTCTAGCAAGTTGTCAATTTTTACAAGTTTTCACATTGTCCCATAATCATTTGAGTAGCAATATTCCTTCCCAACTTAGTCGTCTTTCAAATTTAAAGACAATTGCATTAGGTTCAAACCAATTGACAGGTACAATCCCAACTTTCATAGGCAACTTGTCCTCCTTAACTATTTTGGATTTGGCTAACAATAGACTCCATGGTGGTATCCCTATTGAATTGGGTATGCTTACTCAACTCAATTGGCTTTCTCTAAACAAAAATAACCTAACAAGCACAATCCCATCTTCCTTAGGAAACTTGTCCTCTTTAATTCACTTACATTTGGAGGAAAATAAGCTCCAAGGTGGGATTCCTGTTGAGTTGAGTATGCTTACAAAACTTAGATTGCTTTATATTAACAACAACAACTTGAAAGGAGTGATTCCCATTGCTCTTGCCAACTGCACTCTTCTCCAAAATTTATCATTAAATGGCAACCAGTTAACTGGTCACATTCCTTGGCAGTTTGGGAAACTATCAAAGTTGCAAGAATTATATTTGTGGGAAAACCAACTCATGGGAGAAATTCCAAGCTCCCTCTGTAATTGCACACAACTTCAAGAGCTTGGCTTAGGGCATAACCATCTAAGAGGTAAGGTTCCCTTGGAGTTTTCTAATTTAGGGAAACTTCAATACCTTGATTTAGGGTACAATCATCTTGTGAGTGGACATAATGATTTTCCTATACTAACAACCTTGACTAATTGCTCCTATTTGAAATATATATCACTGTCTTCTAATTATCTCATAGGCATTTTGCCCTCTTCAATTAGTCTACTATCAAGCCAACTCTCTGTTTTGTGGTTAGACTCTAATAAATTTGAGGGAAACATACCAAGTGGTATTAGCAACCTCACAATGCTTCAATACTTAAAGTTATCTAGAAATTGTTTGAATGGAACAATACCATCCCCACTTGGTCAACTTTCACATCTTTAAAGATTGTATATAGATAGAAACAAATTATTTGGAAGTATTCCAAAAGGTTTGGGTAATGCAAAAAGGCTTGGGTTATTATCATTGAGTAAAAACATGCTTTCAGGGAAAATTCCAAATAGTCTTGGTAATCTTCCACAACTGAGACATCTTTTTCTTGATCAAAATCAATTGTCAGAGGAAATACCTGCTAGTTTAGGGAGATGCCAAAATTTGGAGTTGGTGGACTTATCTCACAACAAGCTAAGAGGAAATATACCTCGAGAAGTAGCAGGTCTTAAAAATATCCAATTCTATTTCAATATCTCTAGCAATTTATTACAAGGTTCTCTTTTAGAAATGAGCAAAATGGTAATGGTCCAAGCTATAGATGTGTCAATAAACAAATTCTCAGGTGAAATTCCAGTTGCACTATGAAGTTGCACAAATGTGCAATATTTGAACCTATCATGGAATTTATTTGATGGGGCAATTCCAGTGTCATTCACAAATCTCAAAAACCTTCAAGATATTGATCTCTCTAACAATAATTTGTCAGGGGCAATCCCAATGGCTTTCCAAGAGATGAAAACTCTTCAACATATCAATCTCTCTTCAAATAGATTAACAGGAGAAGTTCCAAAGGAAGGAGTATTTTCAACAATGGACAAGTCAGCCATTATGAGAAATCTTGGTCTTTGTGGCAAGTGGATCCATTTGCATCCATGCTCTGATTCCAAAAAATATTCAATCTCAAGAAATATGATATTGCCAATTGTGATTGGTGTTGTAATCTTCATCATGTCTATTCCATTGTTGATAATTTTCTATATAAGGAAACATACTCATCCAAAAAATGTTGATCTCAACATTTGGCCTAAAAGGATTTCATATGAAGAACTTAAACACGCAACTAGTGAGTTTAGTGAGATTAATCTATTAGGAGTTGGTAGTCTTGGATCTATTTACAGAGGGATTCTCAATAATGGTGCCAATGTTGTTGTTAAAGTTCTCAATTTACAAGATGAAAATTCTCTCCAATCTTTTAACAAAGAATGTAATGTTTTGAAAAGAGTTAGGCACCATAATGTGATCAAAATTATTTCAGCTTGTTCCAATCTTGATTTCAAAGCATTAGTTCTTCCATTAATGTCAAATGGAAGTTTGGAGAGATGGCTATATCCTATGGGAGGAGATGAGTGCAAATTAAATTTATCTAACAGATTGGGAATAGCAAAGGAGATAGCACAAGGAATGGAATATTTGCATCATTATTGCTTCGTACAAGTTATTCATTGTGACTTAAAACCAAATAATGTGTTATTAGGGGATGATATGACTCCACATATAGCAGACTTTGGTATTACCAAACTTCTATTTGGGGATTCAAAGGATTCATTGAGTTTTGTTAATGCACTCAAGGGATCTATAGGCTACATTGCACCAGGTATATATTTTAAACTATTACAACCTAATTTCTCATTGTATTCATTTTGTATTTAGTATGAATGCTT
Organism: Sequoia sempervirens; assembly: GCA_007258455.2. NCBI lineage: Eukaryota > Viridiplantae > Streptophyta > Pinopsida > Cupressales > Cupressaceae > Sequoia > Sequoia sempervirens. The sequence goes on along the minus strand of VDFB02075321.1, from coordinate 241,139,489 downwards.
CATATGAGAGGAGAATTCAAATAATAATTGTATTATATTGCAGAGTATGGAATGGGCATAAATATTTCATCAAAAGGAGATGTATATAGCTTGGAGTTCTAGTTTTAGAGTTACTAACAAGGAGGAGACCTATTGATGACATGTTTGTAGAAGGAATGAATCTACCAAAATGGGTGGACATCGCTTTTCCAGATAAAATCATAGAAGTTGTGGATGAAAACTTGCTTAAAGATGTTAATGAATCAAATTTAGCAATGGTATTATCATGCCTTACTCAATTTATCCAAGTGGGGTTGGCCTGCACAAGGGAGCTACCACAACAACGCCCAAATATGATGGAGATAGTTAAAAGATTAGAAAGAATAACAAGAGAATTTCTTGGTACTCAATCTTTTCAATTACCCATAGATATCTCACCTTTTCTTGAGAGTATAAGTGGTGTAAGAAATACTAATTCAACGGAGGATGAACATTGGTCTACATCTACATCTAATGTGTTCACACAACTTGAGAGAAACTAATTATTGTTTTCATGTTTAATATTCTTTCTTGTAAAACAGTAATCTTGTGTATTTACTATATAGGTTTAGAATATTGTAATGTTATGTAGTTATGGCATGTGTAATGTTGAACCAAACTCTAAAGATTTAGAGATGATGTATAATTTATAAGAGAGACACAGTTAGTTAATGATTGATTATATATGCGAGGAATAGGAAGAAAAGAGTGCAAGTTAGATTATTATTTTTATTGTCTTCATTCTTCTTCACAAAGGATTATTTAGGTTTGTAATATTTTTTTAAATATTATCTCCAATAGGAATAAGAAGAAATGAGTGCTAGTTTTTAAATTATTATTTTTATTGTCTTCATTCTTTTGTACAAAGGATTATTTAGGTTTGTAATATTTTTTAAATATTATCTTCAATAGTATTAGTGCAAGTTAAATTATTATTTTTATTATCTTCATTCTTCTTTACAAAGGATTATTTAGGTTTGTAATATTTTTTAAATATTATCTCCAATCTTGTGGCAACTAATCTAATAATATATAGTATCTACCAAAATATGTCATTTATTGCCTCAACGATTTCATGTAAAAGGATTGAAATCCATACTCATTATAGCCTTCAAAAAGGTCTTCTATTTGCAAATCATGTTTATCAAAATCACTTGATATGGTCTACACCTTTCTTTCTTGGGCATGAGGGAATCTATTGAAACAAAGGGTTATCAATATTATACAAAGGGAATGGTGGTGATGTTGGATATCTTTTTATGTTGTGTTCAATGTCAATTCTTGTATTTGAAATTGATTATTAATTAGGAGAAGGTACTTGTGAAGTATTTGATGATCCATTAATAATCATTTGTTATTTCAAATCATCACTAATCATAGTTTTCTCGTTATTGTTTACACTATATTATTAAAGCCTTCAATTTTCTATTCAAATTTGTTGGAATTTGGCCTATCAAAATATTGCACATGAGAGAATAAGTGCAATAGTAGCAAGGAATACTAGCATCTTGTGTTTACTACCCCTTTTAATTTGTTTTCATCTCATTATTTGGGCTTACAAATGATGCATTATTTAATTATTACAAATACATTCCATCAATATCTATTCAGCACCATTTTTTAAGAAAATTGATTATCTTATGATGAAATATGAATGCAACCAATAGTTGTAGTATTACTGCATACTATCTTATGCTACATGCAAACATTACTATTCAAGGAATAACCCATTTAACTTATATTGAAATGAATTTTGGGTATCAATTCTTTAAAATGGTATTACTATTATTTAAGCTTCATATAATTTGGACATCTTGGGTGGAATATTGCACGTATGCTTAGTATTTTTACTTCTAAAAGATAGACAATAGTTCTTTGTCCATGTGAAGAATCACTTGAGAAACAAATGATTTAACATAGTGAATGGGAAAAACAATTTTAGTTTTTCAAACATAATTTAGATGTTAGTTACATATATCATTTCACCTTACCATATCATTCCTTTCATAAGGAGACTTTAATGGAACTTCGGAAAGGTGGTTTATGTTATTGAGGGTTGATGGAGTTTTCCTCAAATCTACCATCTCTAAATATATGATAATTAACAGATAGTGAATGTCCATTTCCTCTAAGAAATGTTATTTTGCTTTCTAAAGTTGCAATCAAAATTTGGCAAGCTTCCTAATGCCCTCTTATCTATATAGTCTAGGTGTGTGACAAACATTCATTATTTAAGATAATAAATAATATAAGGAACTTAGGAAATCATAAAAATAAAACTGTAAATTTTGTTTATCTTTCTCTAACTACCACTCAATGGCTTGATAAATTCGTGAGGAAAATGCATGACTAGTTAATGTGCTGCTAATATGGAAGAGTCAATTTTTGTTCCTAAGATGTAATTTTCTCACCCATTTATTTATTTCAATTTTATTTTTTAATGAGACTATATATATATTTGTAATATTATGAATTATGTACCTACCAATTATCATGTTATATTTGGCTTTCTTTATTGTTTGTAATCATTAGTATTGTTTTCAGTTTCATTTGGAATTGGAATTATCTTTATCCCACCCTCAATGCCAATTTGAGTCTTTTGATTTTGTCTCTTTATCTTTTTTATTTTAGCCAATGTGATTTTAGTATTTATCTAATACTATGCTATCACTCAAAGTTTTACTTTGTCTTTTTGTGCTTGGGCTCTAGTGCAATGTATAGATGTCAATGTGATGCACTAGAATCCACTAGTACAACAAGTGTTTTATTTGAAGTGGTCCACCTTTATTTGGTTGGGCATACAAGATAACTCCATTTGAATGAATCCCAATGGCCAGTTTGGGTTTCATATCTCTTCATCTTTCATTCTAATTTCAATATTGAATTCACCACAAGTAATCTCTCAAGAAACCAAGAATTATACTATCTTCTTGCAAGCATATGATTTGAATTGACAAACACTTTCAAACACTATAAATTTTCTTGATCATACTACATTCCAATATTAATTTTCTTGGATCCATTCTAGTATTGAGGACATTGAACTTATTATATTTGAAGGTTTCATATCCATTTTGGTGTTTGAGGTGATTTTGTTTTATGTTTCTCATTTACTTTATTTTTCTTCATTTCATTTATGATTTTTTTGTTTTGTTTTCACATATAGCATTCTCCATTTTTATTTACCTAATTGGTTTGTCAATCCTTGTAGGCCTACGATTTTTGGTATTCATAGATTTTTTATTCCCCTTAGTTATAGACACACAAAGGTTAAGTGCACAAACTATTACTTTTCTCCTTATTCATCATCAAATTCCCAAGAAAACAAAAGGGTTAAATAGTACATTTAATATTCATGGCATGTTCCAAATAAATCTAATAGTTTATCTTGTCCAAGTTGCATGTCTTTAAAGAATTCAAACACATGAAGGCTTTATTGTAGCTCTTCCATTAAATATTAATTTTGATATTTCCTTTAGTTTAGTTATCTTAGCTTCATTTTTATCATTTCTACATATTCTAGTATTCTCCTAGTTTGTTAATTTTTTTGTCCTTATTTTCTAGTGTGTAGAGAATACAAATCTATTTAGAACTATTTGAATTTTGTAGCGTTCTAGGATGATAGTATACAAACAAGACTATAATATATGAGAATGATGAAAATAATTTGTGTAGATTTATAGAAATCATAGTAGCATATAAGACAATGAAATTATTAATAAAAATCTCAATCAAACACTTTGAAGAGGTTGTTCTCTTTAATCAACCCAATCATGCCTCTAATATAAAATGTTGAAATATAGTGTAACTAAACAATGAGATATATTGATCTTAATACAACTAAATATAAGTAAAATGATATAAATCATAACTAAAATTAGAAATAAACCATAAACTCTATACAATCCATAACACAACTTTCTGTGGAGATACCCTTATAATAAAACAATTCAAACCCACAGAAACTCAATATTGTATAAACAAAATAGGTTACAATACATCAACTTATCCCTTTGAGTTTCAATAGCATAAACATGCTCAAGTAAATTTTGAAATAAATTAATTATACTACCATCTTAAGACACTAATTTATCAAATAAATGAATACATGATATCATTAAAGTTATTCCAAAAAGGTGCCCAAAAATAGGTTTCCCAATCCTCATAGGAAATCTCACACCTCACCAAAATGGTCAATTTACCCTGTCTAGTAATTAACACTCTTACACATCTTACACCCCCCTCATACATCATAACCATCATAAATTCTATCATAATGTTTAGATTGACCAAGATCCCTCATATGCATTGGGTGATCCCACAATACTGGTTTACAATTCCGTTGAGGAAGGAAATTTTCCAAAACACTCCCATGATTTTTTTTTGGTTTTTAGGGGTTTGCACGAACTAGGGTGTTTATATGGACCCAAAAAGGGGTTCGTATCGTCCCTAGTTCGAGCAAACCCTATTTAATGATGGGACCCACTTTTTGGAAATATTTTAAAATGAAGAAAAAGGAAAATTCAAAAAAAGGGGGTTCACTCGAACCAAGGTCCATACTAACCCCCCTTTTTCCCCCTTCCCCTCCTCTTCTACCAAATCTCTACAATTTTTTTTCTTTTGAAGCTTGGGTTGAGGATGAAAATGGAGGAGACTTCACAAACACAACTAGATGACGGTAGTCCTCGAAATGAGCTATCCATCAAATATAATTTTAATATGTTTTGGTTTAATTATGTTTTTTTTTTAGTTTGATTAAACATAGGTTTTTCACAGAAAATTGTGATCTTTATTCTACACATGTTGAAAAATAGCAAATTATCAAAAATGTTGATGTTATCATGCAGCGTCGATGTCTTCTTCCAGCTGATCTCCTTTATGATAAATTAAATTGTAGCCAACGACTATTTAATTTATAGTCAACAATTTAATAAAGAGGCACGAATTATATTAACAATATTAATTATTGAAGTGGTGTGAATTCATGAAGAGGCTCGATCCTAAGTGAAGCCGACTTCATTCGTGAAGAGACGATTTCTTATGTGGTTGACTTCTTGCTCATTGGACGCAATTTAATGAAGGGGTGCATTCTTCTATGAAGGGTGACTTGTCTTGAAGTGTCATGACCTTTCCATCTTATATATATGCTTGATGTCTTTCATTGTTTCATCATCCATTCATATTTTTCATTCTCAAGTTCGAATATTCAAGTGCGAGTTCTTCATCAAGTGCAAATTGATACTGTAGAAGAATAAGTTTTATCATCAGTGAATTGCATCATTGTGTTTATGTGCTCGCATCAGATTGTGGTGCTTTCTCTTGGCCTTCATATCGGCATCGATTGTAAAGGAGACATTCTTTGTGATTTAATATATAAGTGATATATTGTCGTTGGGTTTTTCTCCCTCAAGAGGAGGGTTTTCCTAGGGTATCTACTATGTTATTGTGTCTAGTTTGAATTAATTTTTTGTGCTTTACATGTAATCATAAAATTAACATGGTATTAGAGCAGGTTTGAAGAAGATATTGATCAAATTTAGTCTTATAGCGATACTTTTTATACTCTTTCTCATTGTTGTTCACTTCTATCTCTTCGTCAAGATGGTGAATGGTCTCAAGATCGAAGATAGACTTGAGGGAGCATCAAATTTCACATCTTGGAGATTCAGAATTATGCTCACCTTGGAGGAAAATGAATTGGTTGAGTTCGTGGAGAGCAAAGTCCCTAAGCCTATAGATGAGGAAGAGAAGGTTCAATGGAAGAAGAAAGATACTAAGGCGAAGAAGATGTTAGTTGATTCCGTGAAGGATCATATTGTTCCTATCATCTCCAAGTTGAAGACAGAAAGAGAGATGTTTAAAACTTTGGAGGAGATGTACAAAATCAACAACACAAGTCGTGCATTTGCATTAAAGTAGCAACTTCATCATGTGAAGATGGCGAAAGGAGAAACCATCATATCTTACTTCATGAAGATTTCTAAGTTGAGAGATCAGCTCTCTACTATTGGTCATTTTGTTGATGACAAGGATTTGGCCATGCTTTCCCTTAATGGTCTTCCTTCATCTTGGGAGTCTTACATTCAAGGAATCAGTGCGAGATCAAAACCTCCCAAGTTTGATCAATTAAGGGTAGACTGCATTCAAGAAGAGTCTAGGTTGGCTGTGAGAGGTATTGGTCAAAGCTCCACTAATGAATACATTCATGTTCTAGCCACTCAATCCTTGAAGAAGAAAGGGAAAGGTGGAAAGAAAGGTTATTTCAAGAGTAATAGAGATAAGGAATTTGATGGTGCCCCCACATTTAAGAACAAGAGAGATCTCTCTCATATTCAATGTTTTAGATGTGACAAGTGGTCACTATGCAAAGGATTGTCCCTCCAAGTCTAAGCAGCAGGCTACCATTGTTGATGTTGAAGAGATCTCTCGACAAAAGGATTCAAGTGAGTTCCTATTATATTCAGATCTTTCAAGCAATGTGCCTACCGACAACAATACTTGGTTGATTGATAGTGGTGCCTCCTGCCACATCACTGGATTTAAAGAGCATCTAACCGATTTGATGGAGAGAGATTCTATTGTTCAAGTAATCATTGGAGATGATTCTAGTTATTCTATGAAAGGAGTTGGGACCTCATCTCTCCACTTGGATTCTGACATTACCTTGCAGTTGAATGATGTCCTATTTGTTCTGGCATCAAGCAAAATCTTGTCTCTATCTCAACATTGGAAGACAAGGGGTACCAAGTTGAATTTTTAGAAGGCAAATTTCTTGCATGGCTAAAGAACTCAAGTATCAAGACTATTCACGTGATCGGAGTTCGACATGAGTGCCTCTATAGAGTTTTCACTCACCCACTTCAGGCTCTATTGCATGATTCTTCAAGCTTGTGTGAACTTTGGCATTGAAGATTGGCTCACCTTCACTTTTGAGCACTACCTACCATGGAGAGAATGGTCACGGGTCTTCTGAAATTCAACCAGGAGCATGAAGGTACTTGCAAAGGCTACACTTTGGGTAAGAATACAAAAGGTCCATTTCATAGTAGCGAAAGTAGATCCAAATGTATTCTAGATCTTATTCATTCTGATTTATGTGGTCCAAAGTCTATTGCTTCTTTGAGTGGTTTTTTGTATTATATTATTGATGACTACTCTAGAAAGACTTGGATTTATTTCTTGGAATCTAAAGAATTTGAGGTATTAGAGCGGTTCAAAGAATTCAAATTTCAAGTGGAGAACTTTTTCAAGAAGAGGATCAAGGTTTTGAGATCTGATAATGGAGGAGAGTACACTTCTGGCAACTTCCAAAACTTTTACATTGAAGCTAGGATTAATAGGGAGTTCAGTGTCCCTTATAATCCTCAATAGAATGGTGTTGTTAAAAGGAAGAACAAATCTATTGTGGAAGTAGCCAAAGCCATGATTCATGACCAAGATCAACAAACCTTCCTTTGGGTAGAAGCACCTAGGATAGAAGTCTATGTTTGGAATAGAAGTCCTCACTACATTTTGGAGAGCATGACTCCCAAAGAAGCATTCATAGGGGTGAAGCCAAAATTCAGTCACTTGAGGATCTTTGGTTGCCCTATATATGTTCATGTGCCTAAAGACAAAAAGGACAAAGTTGGAACCTTCTAGAAAGAAGGGGATATTTGTAGGTTACAATGAGACATCAAAAGCCTAAAGAATCTACATTCTAGGTTAGAAGTTGATTGAGATTAGTAGAGATGTCATATTTGAGGAGGATGTTGCATTCAGAAGATCTGAGGGCACAAACATGGAGATAGATAATGAAGAGTCTCCTCAGGATATGGAAGTTGACCATACTCCTGAGATTTAGAGGGAGGCTCCTGAACCGAAAGAAGATGATGATCCAGTCGAGCCCTTGGAACCTACTGATGGGCATACAGATATTGTGATTGGTAGAAAAAGACCTCTTTGGGCTAGGCAAACAATGCAGGAAGCAAAAAATTTTGCAGCACCGAGAGGGACTTTCAGAGAAAGCAAGAGACCTCACAAGTTTTCCAGCTATGTTGCATTGATGAGTCAAATCATCGAATCTGAGCTCTGCAGTGTTGAGGAAGCTTCTATTTAGCAGGTTTGGAGAGATGTTATGTTTGAGGAGTATCAATCCATTCTTAAGAATGATGTTTGGGACATTGTACCTAGATCTGAAGGAAAAATTTTGGTATCTTCTAAATGGCTCTTCAAGATCAAGCATGCGGCTAATGGGAGCATTGAGAAGTACAAGGCTAGGTTCATGGCTAGAGGATTCTCATAGAAAGAGGGAGTTGACTATGAGGAAACATTTTCTCCAATTCCTTGCCATATTTTTGTTAGGACCATCATTGCTATTGCTATAACTAAAGGATGGAAGATTCACCAGATGGATGTAAAGACAACATTTCTGAATGGTGTAATCAAGGAAGAAGTATATATTGAGCAACTTGATGAATTTGAGGTACATGGGAAGGAGTCTCATGTTTGCAGGCTGAAGAAGGCCTTATATGGTCTTAAGCAGGCTCCTCGTGCATGGTATGAAAGAATTGATCGTTACTTGTCAAGCCTAGGCTTCTCCAAGAACGATGTTGATTCTAACCTGTATTTCAAGGTAGTTGATGGTGAAGCATTGATTTTGGTTTTGTATGTTGATGACTTGATTCTTATTGGAGAATATCACCTCATTCTCAAATGCAAGGAGTTAGCTTCTGAATTTGAAATGAAGGATCTTGGTCTCATGCATTACTTCCTTGGCTTAGAAGTATGACAAAAGTCAGATGAGATGATTCTAAGTCAAGGGAAGTATAATATTGATATTCTAAAGAGATTTGGTATGATGAATTTCAAATCCATATCTATGCCTATGGAGACCAGCTTGCATAAGTTGAAAGAGGTTGTAGCTAGTTTAGATCTAGTGGATTCCACGATGTATAGGCAGTTGATTAGATTGTTGATGTATCTAGTCAATACTAGACCAAATATTTTCTATGCAGTAAGTGCACTAAGTTAGTTCATGTGTGAACCAAGGAAAATACATCTAGTTGCAGTGAAGCATATCTTAAGATACTTGTGTGGCAAAATTGGATATGGCTTGAGATATTCTTCATGTGTGTACTTGGAGCTTCTTGGTTATACTAATTATGATTGGGTAGGGTGTGCTACTGATCGGAAGAACACCTCTAGATGTTTTTTCAGTTTGGGGTTTGCGATGATATCCTGGTGTAGTAGGAAGTAGTCTCCTGTGGCACTGAGTATAGCAGAGGTCGAGTATATTGCAGCTAGTGTGGCAGCTCAAGAAGCAGTGTGGCTTTGAAAGCTCCTTGCAGGATTGTTTGGACAATCAATGGAGCCAACTATCATTCATTGTGATAACCAGAGCTGTGAGAAGCTTTATGTCAACCCTATGTTTCATGACAAAACTAAGCATGTTGAGATCAAATACCACTATATCAGAGATATGGTATTAAGGAAGGCGATCTAGTTGAGGTATATCAATGCTAATGAGCAGTCGGTAGAATTCTCACCAAGCCTCTTTCCAAGATAAATTTTGTGTACTTTCTAGACAAGCTTGGTATGGCGGAGAATCAAGCCCTAGCTGAGAAGGAGTCTCAGTATTAGTGATCCTCTTTAATGCATTTCTCTTTGAGAGATATTTGAGGTGCAAGCCCTTGTTAATGCATTTTTCTTTGATATTTGAGGTGAAATCCCTTGTTTCCACCCTCTAGGAGAGCCATGGTGGATGTCATGTGTGTGACTCCATGACAGCATCACGTGAGAGAGTTCATGATGATTTTTTGTGTACTTGTGTTTCCACCCTCTAGGAGAGCCATGGTGAACGTCACAATGAGGTGACAACATCACGTTGAGTGATGAGCACTTGTACATACCATACATGGTTGTACCCATGATGGTTGATATCATGATGAGGTGATATCTCTCTTTTCCATACATGGGTGTAGCCATGATGGTTGATATTACGATGAGGTGATATCTTTCTTTTCCACACATGGGAGTAGCCATTGTGGTTGACATCACAATGAGGTGATATGTCTTATGCAGCTATAAGTATCCTCCCTAGCTGAGAGGGAGTGTTGATGTTATCATTTAGCGTCAGTGTCTTCTTCTAGCTAATCTCCTTTATGATAAATTAAATTGTAGCCAATGGCTATTTAATTTATAGTCAGCAATTTAATAAAGATGCATGAATTATATTAACAATATTAATTATTGAAGTGGTGTACATGAATTCATGAAGCAGCTCGATCTTAATTGAATCTGACTTCATTCATGAAGAGACACGATTTCTTATGTGGCCGACTTCTTGCTCATTGGACGCGATTTAATGAAGGGGCACATTCTTCTATGAAGGGAAACTTGTCTTGAAGTGTCACATCCATTCCATCTTGTATATATGCTCAATTCCTTTCATTGTTTCATCATCCATTCATATTGTTCATTCTCAAGTTTGAATATTCAAGTGCGAGTTCTTCATCAAGTGCATATCGATATTGTAGAAGGTTCAGTTTTATCATCAGCGAATTGCATCATTGTGTTTTTGTGTTTGCATTAGATTGCGGTGCTTTCTCTTGACCTTCATATTGGCATCTATTGTAAAGGAGACATTCTTTGTGATTCAATATAAAAGTGATATATTGTTGTTGGGTTTTTCTCCATCAAGAGTAGGGTTTTCCCAAGGTATTTGTTGTGTTATTGTGTCTGATTTGAATTAATTTTTTGTGCTTTACATCTGATCATAAAAATAACAAAAAAAAATTGAAAAATATCAGCGCACTAGATATTGATGTCCCTGACCCAACAAAAAAAAATTGAATTTCGATACATACAAAAAGGTTATGTTTTAGCTAGTAAATCATGTCTAAATTGTAACTAGTTTGACTTTGAAACTTAATTAAGAAAAAAATATGCAATGAAATGCTATGAAACCAATTCCATGAACTAGATATCATAGTTACAAATATAAATTTAAAGAAAAAAAGAATTTTATCCTTCATATAAAAAAATTTGTGTTAGCCAGTAACGTCACTCTATAAAAATGGAGTTTACTGTTAAAAAATAGTTTTCGAAGGAGATGGAAAAAGAAGTGCAATCTGATTCCAAATTTTTTGACAAAAATATGTTTAGAATCTATAGAAAAAATTTCAAAAATCACTAGTTTGCATCATATCCAAGTTCCTCACAGTTTAGCCGCTATAGGTGCTCAAAAGTGAAGATTTAGTTAAAAAAATTCAGTTCAATGTCTAGTTTGGCCAAAAATTGTAAACCAATATTGTAGGATAACCCCACTCCATTTCAAGATTAAAAAAAATCTATCATAAGATCCACTAATAAAATATCCTCTTAAACATTCTTATGCATTTTTATCTTTATCATATTTTAAGTCTTCCCAAAAGTAACTCCTAACTTCAATACCACTACAATTACATATGAGAGAATTGTAATGTATAAAATAACATACCCTTGTAATTTTACATTACATTTTGGATTTTCTTTTGTGTTTGTGTCCCATAATATATTCTTACAATCATCTAGCCCTTTCCTTAGGATTTTCCACCCATGGTTCCACAGTCATGCTTTTGTTTATGCATTTTTTGTTGCCTCTTTTTTACAAACTATTTTTTGGTTGCATTAACCTTGTTTTGTCCCAGTCTCTCAAAATTTCAAAAGTTGTAGCTTCCTAGATTCCAATGTGATACATGGATGTCAATACTACACATTGAAATCCTACAATAGAGTATTGTATGGTGATCATTTTTTAGCGCTTTTCACCTTGTTGCAAGCCTATGTCATTATTTGTGATTTTGAATCAAACTTGAATGGCTCCTTGATACCTTAGACCCTTTTTATCTTCCCTCCTAATTCTATTTTTAAATATAACATTTAAAAAAAAAAATAGTATTATTGCACTCTTTGGGTCATGTACAATAATATATCTCTTTGGCATTAATTATTCATAAGATTTAGTACATTAACACTTTACCAATATTATTTAAATGTTATTGAAATGCTCTACATCTAGTTGGATCTTCCTTGTCTTATCTACATGTGTTGAGGTGATCTTGCTTTTAGGTTGTTTTAGATTTCATATCTAAATTCTTGCTTGAGGTTATAATGCCCCTACCTTCTATTTTACTTCTTTTAATTTTATAAAATCCATTGTAGTGCCATTGACATTGTTGGTTTTTCACATCCTATTGTTCACTCACTCTCTCATACACACTTTTTTATTTCTTTTTGTAGACTTGAGATTAATATTAATATCTTCTCATTACAACATATATTTTTTCATACACATAGGATAATTGCACATATTTATTTATCAATATTCTATCTTGGCTACTTGTGGGGATAAAAATACAAAAATAGGGGATTGACCAAATTTATGGAATGCTCCTAATTAGTCTCGACCTTCTCTTATCTTAGATATAGGTTTTTTTAAAGTTATTAATCACAAAAGGAATTCAATTTTGTATATTCTTCTTATTTTATTTTTTTTATTTAAAATACATAGATTGGATCATTTTCTTTCATTTATAGTTTCCTTTAGATGTCTATTCTTTTTTCCTTGTTTTCTATGTGCATCTAGACACAAAAATTGAGAGAAAAGAAATGCTTTATCAACTTGTACTACAATATTCTATATTTATGATAACATGTCATGCAAACATCTATATGTCATACAAAAGCCCTTAATAGTGACTTCCAAAATTTGGCTCTAGGTTCTCCTCTACCTATTATTCATAGTTCTAAAATTGGTTTTCTAAATTTTTGTTATGATTTTATGTAAATCAAGTTCTTACCATGTTTGGAATTATTCTTTGACTTCGTGAATTTTTTTTCTTTCTAAGTTTAAAAAATTCTATGATATTCTTTTAATATATTATTTTTTCTATATTTAGAAAAATAGAAAATTATTTATTTCATAAAACTAGTTTTATCCTAGAGTAGTGTATTGAAAGTATTCTAGATTAAACTAATTTTTCAACCTTATATTTGTTACAATTATGTTTTTGGTCTTGTTATTGATGTAAAAATTTGTTGGTGTTGGTCATTGATGTCAACTATATGGAGATTGTGTTGGAAGGATGTTGGTGTTCTCATAGCTATGGAGATTGTTGGAGCCTACTTGTGTTCATGAGATGGTTGGTATTATGGGTGTGTTGTGATAAGTGTTGAAAATGTTGTAGATGTGTTGAAGAGGTTTTAGTAGTGTTACAGTTGTAGTTGTATAACATGGTTTCCAAGTGCTTTTGAGAAAATTTGAAAAAAAGATATTACAGTGTGACAGAGTGATGTTCAGTGTTGTGCTCCACATCTCTTCATGGTTGAATTTATTCTTTTTTTTTTTGGATATGTTGATCAAAGATGTTTAGAGGTGTTATGTCTATATTTGTAGGTTTATGACCATACGGCGGTGAAAGTTGTGTTCACTAGTGTGTGTGACTATGAAGAAGATTGTATGGGAGTGTGAACCTAAGAATTTTATCTTGCTCTAATGTGCAAAATAACTTAAAAATGCAAGTGATAAAAGACTAAGGACACTTCAAGATTAGCCAAAAAAGTGATAAGACAAGAAGGAAAATGGATAAAACAAGATGCAAACGATTTCACCTTCCTTGTTGTTGATGACTCCTTGATTAGCCCTTGTTTGGGATGATTTTGTGTGCTCCTTAGATGATTTCTTGAGTGACTAAATGCAAGATTGAATGTGGAAAATGATAAGAATGGATAGCTAGATGATGGTAAATGATTGAGAATGCAAATTGGCAGCATGTAGTTATGAAAATCAAAAAGTGTTGAAAATGCCCTTGAGGAGGGGGTATTTATAGAGGAACTTGAATTCTCTAGAGAATTCAATGGTCAAGATGCATCCAACAAGGCCAAGATAAAGGGCTATGGTGGGTTGAGAACCCACAAGCCCTCACATCTTGACGTGTGGATAGTGAAGTGGCTAAGGGGAGATGGGGTGTAAGTGAGGTGTCAAGAAGGTACATGAGGTGGAGGAAGGACAAGCACCTTGGGGAGTGAGGAGATTTCCACAAAAAGGGATTTTTTGTCCCCAAGTGGGAGTGAAAGGGACATTTAAAGAATTTTGGAATTCCTCAAAAATCTACATGGGAAAAGGAAAGGTGGTTGGGGATATAAATGTGAATTAAAAATTCACATTCCTAGGAGGATCTAGAGGATAAAAGGTGGGCTCCAAAAAGGTGGGACTTGGTCACATGTGGAGATTGTGACAAGTCCAAGGTTCTAGAAGCCTTGGAAGGATGGAATGTGAATTAAAAATTCACATATAAAAAAGGGGAATCTAGGATAAATAAAAAGAATTAAAAATTCCTTGGGGGGGGAAGAGTTGACCAAGGTACTAATTAAGATTAATTAATCAGAATTAGAAGATAAATGAGGATTAGAAGCCAACTTGCAAAAGTTGGAGGATGTGACACATCCTAATCAAGGATTAGGCATGTGCACATCCTTAATGAAGAAATTAGAGATGGATTAGGATTAGATGAAAATGACATGTGAGGAATTAAATAAATGTAATATTTATTTAATTCATTTGATGAAAAGGGGATTAAAGAGGGTAAGGTATTTAATTATTAATTAAATATCTTAGGGATTTGGCAGAATTAAAGATATTAATTAAATAATAGTAATATTACTTAATTAACTTGGATAAGAGGATGTTTAGATGAAAAGTGATAAATTTGGATAAATTAAGTGTCCAAATTTGGATGTCTACATTTTTCCCCTCTTTGAGATGGTGCTATGAAGTAGCATCATTTCAAAGAATATTAAAATATAGAACCTAGAAGAAGATGGTTAGATTGGAAAAGATGCCCCAGTCATCAAAGGGATGACTAGGAAGAAAGACGATGGGGGTGAAGATGAAGAGTAGGGATTGAGGATGCCCCCTCAAGAGGACATGCGGGTTGAAGAGAACACGTGTGTGCTCTCGAAATAGATGATGTGATGCACGGGGAGATGAGGAAGATGATACCAAGTGATGGGTAAGAGAGTAAGTGATATGGGGATGGATGAAGCACAAATAGATTTCAAAAGGTGATATTGCCTCAGTCAAGGTATAAGCCAAAATGGGTTGAGGATGGATGGAGTGTTGTCAATGAGGGAACGAAGGATCCCGAAACAACACAAGGATAGGGAAGGATACATCCCCTGAGTGGTATTGACGAGGGAAGGATACATCCCAAAACACCACTAAAGGATAGGGAAGAATACCTCCCGATGATGATGAGGGAAAGATACATCCCAAAACAACACTGAAGGGATAGGGAAGGATACTAATGGATGAAGATGATGATGGGTTAAGGCTGGTAATGAGACTGGGGACAAGACCAAGGATTTGATTAGGTGATTTGTATGAGATTGAACAGATGAGGAGAAGATTGATATGTGAGATGGAGAGAAGGATCTTAAGATTTGGTTTGATATCCAAAGATTTGGACTGTAGCTGGACGAAAGCTCAGATTAGGGGTTTGGTTAAGCTCAGATTGGGATAAGATTAAAGCTCAGATGAGGATTGGATCGAAGACTATAATGATTGAAGGATATGATTGGATTGATTCGACACCGAGTTCCGGGGTTTAAAGGGGGCGTAAGGTGTTGACAATCAAATTTTTCCCGATTTGGCAATTTTTAAAAATTGTCAAATTTTGCCATTTTAGGAAACCTCACGGATATACTTTTGGGAGTCCCAATTTTTTCCAAGAAATACCCAATATTCAGATAGGATGAATTTCCAACTAACATCCCAAATTCGAGATATGCATTTCGAGTTATGAGTGAACAATTTTTCAAAATGCTGGAAAAAAACACTAAATTGGGATTTTGAGGGTCAAGATGAAAGTTTGAGGCCCCAAAAATGTGCCAAAACGGGTTCCAACGACTTTCAAACAAACCAATTGGAAATCCACTCATTATCTCGTCATGCAACTACCCATCAAATTTCAGCTCAAACGGACACCCGAGTCAAAAGTTATGGCCTCCGGAAGTTTTGGTGTAAAAATCAAAAATCAATTTTGAAAATTTCAAGATGGTTTTGTTCGTTAGGAAAAATAAGAAAATGGGTCAGAATTGGTTTTTTGAAAAAGACAATAAAAATGTGTATTTTGGGAGGGTCAAAGGTTGGCGGGTAGGGGCGTAGCCGCCCCGACTGGGGGCGGTTCCGCCCTGGACAGGGGCGGTTCCACCCCACTGCGGTGGGGCAGAGCCGCCCTGCCTGGGGGTGGTTCTGCCCCGACCGGGGGTGGTTCCGCCCCACTGCGGCGGGGTGGAGCCGCCCCGACTGGGGGCGGTTCCGCCCCACTGCGACGGGGCAAAGCCGCACCTGGGGGCGATTCTGCCCCGACCCGGGGCAGTTCCGCCCCACTGCGGCGGGGCAGAGCCGCCCCGACCGGGGGCTATTCCGCCCCGCTACGGCGGGGCGATGCCGCCTCGACTGGGTGCGATTCCGCCCTACTACGGCGGGGGGGAGCCAGAGGGCAAGACAGAGGAATACAAGGGGGGAGAGAAAGGGTGAAGAGATAGGAAAAAAGATGGAGGGATGGGGGGATTGTGAAAAAGGATGAAGGGATGGGGGAGACATGCAAGACGATATAATGGAAAATGAAATGCAATCCTAATGCAATTTGTCATCTTTGGAGCACTGAGTTTTGCTATAGCATAAGACACCAAGTGCCAGGGTATGAAGAACCAAGGCGAATTAGTGTCTAATGCATAAAACAAACACAATAGACAAGAAGGCTATCTCAACACCCCAAAGTCACAAAGACCTTGGTTGGACCAGGTATTGAGATAACCACAAGCATAAAAGGATGCCCCAGCATAACACAAGACCTCGAGGATCTTGGTGGGTACTACATGGGACAACCAAGAAGACACAATCAAACAAAAAAGCAATATATGCCCCTATGTTGACCAATCAAAACACACCATAATATGATGGATCATGGTTGCCTTGACAAGTGATGATAGGGAGCTCAAATGATAAACAAAATTCAAAAGTATCAAAATATCACAATCAATTTCCAACATCCATTGCCATAGGACAAGGGGATGGATGGGATTGATGAGGTCTATTAGGAAGGATGCATCCTGTTGAGACCAAAGATGATGGATATGAAACTAAAAGATCGTTATGACGTGGGATGTTCAAAATCGATTGGATCTCATGATACAAGTGGATCTCGTTTGTGAAGAACTGGCTAGATAAGGGCATAGCTTGATGGCATGACACAAGGAAGATGAAACATGGGACTGACACACCCTAAAGACCTAGGGGCTCGGGGGCCGATCAAAGATTAGCCTTGCCTACGTGAAAGTGCAGAGCCCTCGTAGTTCGGTGAAAGGTGGATGACTAGCCAAGATGGAGACTATGATGGATGGTAAAGATAGAATGGACAAAAGGAGAAAGACCAATGATAGATGATAGAAGACCAAAGTGGTCAATGAAGATCGATGATAGAACCCCGGGGGTGGATCAAATGATCGACCTTGCCTACGTGAAAGCGTAGGGGCAACGTAGTTCGACAAGACCAAAGGCAAACAATGGATAAAGGATGATAAGATGATAGGATAAGTGGATAAAAAGATGAGACCAATACGACAAGATAGGATAGACCTATTGGATTGGATTGGATGATGACGATCACATAAAGCTCAGGGATGGGATAGTTATCCAAAGCATTAAGATGACTTGGGAGGATGATATGATAGATAGATGAGTGATAAAAAGTGATAGGATATTGGAAAGATGTGCAAGAGAAGCAGGGGTGATGATGATGAGATAAATGGCATTGGGTTGCTTGGGGGGAGGCCTATAGCTAGATACTAATGACAAGGGATTATGAGATGGGATGAGATGGGATGAGGATAAAGATGGAAGATTGGATAAAGATATAGGATAGGGATGGGGGATGGGAGGGATTGTTTGGATGGATGGGAATATAAGGATTGGAAGATGAAAGGGATGCTAGGATGGATGGATGTCTCCAAGGACTATGTCACAAAGGAAGCAGGTGCCCCCACTCTAGATATGTCATATATGAGGAGGCATGAGGGATAAAAGACAAGTGGATGGGAAGATAAAGGAGATAACTAGATGAGGATAGGATGGGTGGCTAAGGAATATGATAGAGCATGGATGAAGGGAATGTATACCAATAGGTGTCCAAAGCATGCATAGATAGGTGCCCCTATTTTGATCAAGATCACAAGAAGGATGGAGGGAATGGGAGATAAATGGGATATGATGGTAGGATGCGGAAGATAGGTGAGATGGGGGGATTTATGAAGAGGACGGATAACAGGAAGACAGGTGCATAGTTGGAAGCATAGTGGATGGAGGGAATGCATATCAGGAAGTTGCCCCCAAGTGCAGATGGGGATTTATGCATGACGCCTGTTTGCCAGGTTTTCATCATGGTATTTATCCAAGGCGCTTGTTTGCCAAGTTTTCACCATTGGATGGATTATTTCTCTTTACTATTTTATTTTATTTTATTTTTTAGATTTTTGACTTTTTGGATATTTGACTTTTTGGATGTCATGCAAAAGGAGATGGGTAAGGATAAGGAAGTGGATAAACAGATTTAGAAGACATTTGATAAGGATCAAGGTGTTATGAGCCCATGTTTGAATTGACTGTTGGATGTTGGTACAACCTTATTAGGCTAAATGGATTACGCATGAGGGTGAATTAGAGGGATTTGATGGGGTTGATACATGGGATAATGGATGGGATGCTGGAAAGGGTATGGATAGAATGATGGGGTGGATATTTGATGGGGAGATGTGTTTAGGACCAACATTGGCACATGTATTGGTGGATGTGGAAAGATAATAGGATTAAGGGATGGAGAATGTGGGGATAATGGAGGAGATGGAATGGTGAATTTCGGGACATAAGGACCCAAAACAGACTTAGGAGATGAAAGGGGTGTATGATTATCTTTTGGATTAGCGACTTTGGATGTTCTTACAAATTTTTCATGTGATGGCATTGCAGCTTTTTCTTTGGGATCCACATGGTTTTGATCTTTGCTTTGGTGGGCCTTTGTGGCCTATGGATTTGATGTAGATTTAGATTTTTCTTTTCTTCACCATGTCTTTTGGAGGGGACATGGGAAGCCATAGATTCATGTGGACGCTTGGATTTATGCATTTTTTCTTTAACAACCAAAGTGCTTTTAGTAGCAATGGGATGGGTGTGAGGAGATGGATGATGTGGAGTGATGGAGGTAGGAGTATGGGGATTATGTGTAGATGGAGGATGTTTAGGTATGTGCCTTTGTTGATCCTAACTATGGGGTATGTGAGAGGGATGTTTATGATGGATGAGATGGATGGATGGATGAAAGGATAGGATGAGATGGAGGAGGTGATTTTGGGATATAGGGGCCCAAAATAGATGTAGGACCTGGGGGAAACAAGGGCATGGTAGATGGAGGATTGGAGATGGTAGATGGAGGGATGTAAGGACCCAAAATGGATGGAGCAGATGAAGGAGGAAGATGGACGGTTGTTTTGAGGTGATATGATAGAGGAGGAGGGATGGCCACATATGATCTGGTGGGGCGATGGGAAGAGCCAATATTTCTTTTGGAAAAAGCTCATTGAGGACGTCTAGAGGTTGTACCAACATTTTTGGATTGCGAGTCGTGAGTAGTACATCCAAGACCTTGCAAATACAAATGTTCTTTAGCTTGGATGGGCTCTATAATACCTTGCTCATGAAGGCCTAAACCTTTTCCTTGATAGTTCATTCTCTTGAGCATTCGATCTAGGACAGGATTTTTGTTATTCTGGAAGAATGATGCGAGTTCATTATTAGGTGGAAGAGGAGGGTTGGTGTATATGCTTTGTTTTTCTTCTGCAGGAGACCACCATGGAGGAATGTGAGAGGACCAAGGGGATATGCAAGCGGTGTGGGGATAGCATTTTTAGGCAATGATGGGGGATCATGAGAAGGAGATGATGGGATAGCAACATCAGAGAGGAGTAGGGGCCATGATAGGATCGGGATTTGTGGTAGTAGGCTCATGCAATGGAGATGGAGATGGAGCAATGGAAGCTTGAATGACAAGGGGATCATGGGATGGAATGGATGGGGGACTGTGATCTTGAGGTGGACTAGATGAGATGGTAGGATCTTGATCTGGAGAAGGGGATATGCTGGCATGCTTTGGATTAGACTCTTGGCGTGACTCATCATGTGTGGGAGGCATGGTAACAGAGTCTTGTTGGGACTCTTCAAGTGGGGAAGATGGAGGGATGGAAGATTCATGAGGTTCATTGGAATGGGTTTTGGTGCTACTAGGGGTGAGAGGAGTGGATTGGATTTGGGTGGATCTAGGAGTAGAGGGAGTGGATTGGAATTGGGTGTCTTCAATGGATTCGGTGGTTCTTGGAGTAGGGGGTGGGGGTTCAATGGTTTCAATGGTTTGAGCAGTACTAGGGGTGGTAACGTCAATAATAGGTGTGGTATGGAGAAGGGTCTCATCACTAGTGATCGTGGATGATGGATCTAGATGGCATGGTTCCATGACTTCAAGATGTGGAGTTGGGGATGGCTTCTTTGTAATGAGTCCTTGGAGAACTTCTGAAATGAGAGACTTGCATATGGTTGGCTTGGCTGGGGTAGTAGAAATGGATGAGGGATTATGGATTGGTGGACGTAGGACTAGATGAGATTAGGAGATGGAGGGGAGTAGATGGATGAATGGGATTGGATGGAGGACTAGGAGTAGATGGACTGGAGGACTAGGAGTAGATGGAGGACTAGGATTGGATGGAGGGTTAAGGTAAGGATATTGGAGTGGTGAATTAAGATAGGGGGACATGGATTGTGGATTAGGACAAAAGGATATAGGTGGTGTAGTGGGACAAGAGGATGTGGGGGATGGATTATAATAAGGGTATTGGGATGGTGGATTATGATTAGGATATGTGGATGTAGGATTAAGGTAAAAGGGTGCAGATGTAAGATTAGTATGGACAGACTGGGAAAGAGGATTAGGATAGGGGGTCATGTATGGGGAATAATAGGAATATTGTGATGGAAGATGTGGATAAGAGGATGTGGATGTTGAATAAGAGGATGATGTAGATGGGGAAGGGGAAGGTATTGGATACCCCTTCCCAAAGGTGGCATAAGGAGCATGATTAGGCATGGATGAAGACATAATGGGATAGCTCATAGGAGTAATTGGATTTTGGAAAGTGGGTGGAGAAAGCTTACTAGATATGATAGTGTCAAGGGGATCTATGTCGTATACCTCTTGATCGACAAGACTTTCGTTATCATTATCGACGTAATTAGGGTTTCCCTTGACCACTATTGATGGAGGATAAGGAATCATGATGGTGAAAGGATAAAGAGGATGGATAAAATATTTTGGATGGGAACGGATTAAAGTTCAAATCGGGATTTTGGTCAAGCTCATATCAGGATTAGACAAAATCTCGGATTAGGATGATTGGATGATGCGATGGGATTGATTTTGATTTTGAAGCAAATTCGGTAAATGGATGATTGGATCGGGTAGATGATTTGATGAATTTGATTAAAGTACTAGATTAATTTGATTGGATAGGATCAAATGATTAGATGATGTTGATTGGATAATTGTGATTGGATGAAATTGATAGGATTGGTGTGCTTGGATTGATTAGATGATTGAAGGAATGGATTGTTTTGATTAGATAGGAAGAAATAAAAGGTACCACTAGATAGAGCTCAAAAAATTGAGCAATTTTGGTTTTTGAATGAACTTGATCCAATGCACGGTTTGTAAATGACAGCCCCGGGAAGTTAGGGGCGTAGTCAGCTTTCTACGGTAAATCAGGGGCGTAGTCAGCTTTCTGTAGTAAAATAGGGGCGTTGACAACTTTTTGCAGTAAAATAGGGGTGCTTTTGCCTTTCTGTAGCAGAATCAGGGGCGCTTCCACCTTTTTGTAGCAAAACAGGGGCACTTCCACCTTTCTGCAGCAAAACAGAGGGTGTTTCCGCCTTTCTGCAGCAAAGCAGAGGGCGCTTCCGCCTTTCTGCGGTAAGACAGAGCTTGGTTTTGATGGAAATGGCTATGGAAAGGATGCAAAATGATAAATTAAGGCCAAAGTATCAAAGATTTCACAGATTTCTCACAAGAAACACTTCAAGCAAGCACACTCCTATGATTAATATTAAGGGTATGGCAAGGCAAGGTCTTAATCTAGGATGCACAAGGCTTCTAGGGAGTCCTCGATATACTCTCGGTACGTGAGGCACAACCGTGAACACCAGCCCGTCACAAGCATGAGTCGGGAACCCCAGCGAGATACTGAAAGGCTCAGACCAACTCTTCACGTCTATCTAGGTATCACCCTAGCTTCGACGCTCCGCCAATTACGACGTGACTGGATTGGGGTACAACTTTTATTCTCCCCCCTTTATATACCCCGCCGGTACGCGTGGTTGGAATCGTCCCTTGGGGTGATGAAATCCCCAAGCAGGTCCCACTAAAAAGAAGACACTAACCGCTTCCAACTACTCCCCAAGCTCAAATGAAGTGCAAGGGGAAAGTGAAAACAAATTAATGCCCCCTTGGGTAACACAAGAATAAACAATCACAACAAGCAATGAAGTTTATTCCCCCTAATTAGACTATATTCCAAAACATCAAAGATAATTTTTTTGAAAATCTGATCAAATAGATGGTCCTGCAAGCAAATGTTAGTTGTCTTCTCCTTCGTCCTTGGTCAATTACGTCATAATATGCTACAAAATATTAGCAAAAAACACCAATATCCTTGCCAAAATAATGTTAGAGGGTTACTACTTGAAGATAGCAAAAAACAAGAGCAAAAACAAAGCTAAAATGACTGTTTTACCTTCCAAACTGTGTTGTTTTGGGGCGCTTCCGCCTTTCTACAGCAAAATGGGGGCGCTTCTGCCTTTTTGCAGCAAAAATAGGGGCGCTTCCACCTTTCTGTAGCAAAATGGGTGCGCTTCCACCTTTTTGCAGCAAAAATGGGAGCGCTTCCGCCTTTCTACAGTAAAGCAAAGGGCACTTCCGCCTTTCTACAACAAGAGGTTAGAGGGCGCTTTTGCCTTTCTGCAACAAACTTTATCAGATTTTTAAGAAAAAGGAAAGTTGTGCCCCTCCCACTGTAAGAAAAGTGTTAGAAAAACCTTCTAAATATATCCCTAACTGCAGCAAACTTGTTAGAAGAAAATGAAACTTTCAGATGTAGGGCGCTTCCGCCTTTCTGTAGCAGACAAGAGGGTGCTTCCACCTTTCTGCAGTAAAACAGAGGGCGCTTCCGCCTTTCTGTAGTAGGACAGAGGGCGCTTCCACCTTTCTGCGATAAAACAGAGGGTGCTTCCGCCTTTCTGTGACCTTTTCCTGCAAAATACTTAGCAAAAATGGAGGTTAAATGCAAGAACCCATTTGTGGGTCCCACCGGGCGTACTAGAAATGTGAACCTAAGAATTTTATCTTACTCTAACGTGCAAAATAACTTAAAAATGCAAGTGATAAAAGACTAAGGACACTTCAAGATTAGCCAAAAGAGTGATAAGACAAGAAGGAAAATCTATAAAACAAGATGCAAATGATTTCACCTTCCTTGTTGTTGATGACTCCTTGATTGGCCCTTGCTTAGGATGATTTTATGTGCTCCTTAGATGATTTCTTGAGTGACTAAATGCAAGATTGAATGTGGAAAATGATTAGAATGGATAGCTAAATAATGGTAAATGATTGAGAATGCAAATTGGCAGCATGTAGTTATGAAAATCAAAAAGTGTTGAAAATGCCCTTGAGGAGGGGGTATTTATAGAGAAACTTGAATTCTCTAGAGAATTCAACGGTCAAGATGCATCCAACAAGGCCAAGATGAAGGGCTATGGTGGGTTGAGAACCCACAAGCCCTCACATCTTGACATGTGGATGGTGAAGTGGCTAAGGGGAGATGAGGTGTAAGTGAGGTGTCAAGAAGGTACATGAGGTGGAGGAAGGACAAGCACTTTGGGGAGTGAGGAGATTTCCACAAAAGAGATTTTTTGTCCCCAAGTGGGAGTGAAAGGGACATTTGAGGAATTTTGGAATTCCTCAAAAATCTACATGGGAAAAGGAAAGGTGGTTGGGGATATAAATGTGAATTAAAAATTCATATTCCTAGGAGGATCTAGAGGATAAAAGGTGGGCTCCAAAAAGGTGGGACTTGGTCACATGTGGAGATTGTGACAAGTCCAAGGTTCTAGAAGCCTTGGAAGGATGGAATGTGAATTAAAAATTCACATATAAAAGGGGGAATTAGGACAAATAAAAAGGAATTAAAAATTCCTTGGGGGGGAAGAGTTGACCAAGGTACTTATTAAGATTAATTAATCAGTAATTAGAAGATAAATGAGGATTAGAAGCCAACTTGCAAAAGTTGGAGGATGTGCACACATCTAATCAAGGATTAAGCATGTGCACATCTTTAATGAAGATTAGGAGATGGATTAGGATTAGATGAAAATGACATGTGAGGAATTAAATAAATGTATTATTTATTTAATTTATTTGATGAAAAGGGATTAAAGAGGGGTAGGTATTTAATTATTAATTAAATACCTTAGGGATTTGGCAGAATTAAAGATATTAATTAAATAATAGTAATATTACTTAATTAACTTGGATAAGAGGATGTTTAGATGAAAAGTGATAAATTTGGATAAATTAAGTGTCCAAATTTGGATGTCTACAGGGAGAAATGAGATTTATCTACATTTCTCCACATTGAAGTTTCTTGTGTTGCAGATTTGAGGACATGCTTATCATTTTTGTATCTACCTTCCCTTGAGGTTTCAAGTGTTGAGGTGTTCTATGAAGTTGGTTAGTGAATTGGATGTCTATGCTAGTGTGTCTAGTTGCACAGAACGATGGTGTTCTCAATTTCAGGTGATTGTGGCAAAGTTGTAGAATATTCTGATGATGCTAGAATATTTTTTATATTTTTTATGGATATTGTAGAGTGTTGTTATGTGGTCCACTAAGTTGTCTTCAAACCTAGTTAAGCACGAACTTAGTTGTTAAGGGCGTTAATACAGGTTTGGCTAACCTAGTGTGTTAGCACTAATTATGGAAGTGGTGTATTGTTTGTGGAAGCGTGGAAAAGAATGTTGATGTATATTTAGGTCCTAGTTAAGCCATGGTGTGGTCGTCCTTCACTTCTTTCCATTGTAGAAGTGTTTGGTGCCAACCTATTTTGTAATTGCATGTTTGAGGTATATAGCCAACCTTGGAGAATGTTTTCAAGGTTTTGGATGGTATATAAGCAAGGTAAATCATTATATATGTGTGGATCTATAGAAGGTGTGTGAAAGATGTGAATTTGATTAAGTGTAGTGATTTGATTGTGAGCTTAATGCCTATGAATTTGAAGCAATCAGCAAAAGGGTCTACATTTGTAGTGTACCTAATGTTACAAAAGGTAGTGAGTTGAAGGTGGTAAATGGTGCAAAGTAGTTGTAGTGGATCTTCCTATTTCTCTGAGATGGATTTCTCAAGTTGTAACATTTCCTTTATTTATTCCTTCTAATTTGACAGTGATCCCTTCTTTCTCTTGGGTAGTGAGCCTATTGTATTCGGTGTTGCTATTACTTTATATTGTGAACTAATCTTCACCATTATTTTTCCCTTCTTTGGTTTTCAAAGTAAAACTAGTGTTCTATTGTGCATGGCATTTTGATGCATGTTACTATTTCACTTGTTTACTATTTCATTTTGTTTTCAATGTTAATGAGGTTTTTGATGTTTTAATGTACAAATAATTTTCCCCCCTCTCATATTTCCTATACATCTAACAATATTTTGGTGCATTTGATGTTTTAAGACTTGTAATACATTTCAAAACAATTGAGTCTTTTTACATATTTTTTGTCATCTCGCATTTACTATTGTGAGGATTCTACACATCACCTCTTATGATCTTCATAACCCAATCTCTCTTTTCTAATCATATCATTCATAAAAGTGTTCAAATTTTAAAAGTGTCTCATTCTAGACCACTTACTACTCCTATTTGAGAAAATTTGGATTTCTATGATTTCTCCCATGATCCAAATATTAATTTTTTTCCTCAAATACCTACTTATTCTACCATAATATATCATGATTTTAAGGGATGTTTCAATAATGAAGCCACCTTCTATATTCTCTCTCAATTTGAGGTGCACCAGCTTGACAAGCACCTTTTAGATTATCAATCCACATTCAATATTGACTAAGAAGTGTATAACACATATGTTCACATTCTTGATTCCATGAAGACTATGTTATGTAATCATCTATAAGACCTAGATTTTGTACATAATATAACCCTAGTTCTAAACAACAATGCTTCCATAATAGTGGTTACTCTTGAGAAGACCTAGGAGTCTCACTTAAATATTACACATAATAAAAAAATTATATCCATGCTAAATTTGAGTGCCCACATAGAAATTTCTACTCATGTGGTCACTTTTATGATTCTTACATGAATGATATATTCTCATATTGGCACATTTCTCAAAATTAACCTTTTCCCTTAAAATTTTCCTCTTGTCACCTTATTACCTTATAGGCCATCCAATCATAACATTGTAACCATTTATTTCATAGTCACTTTCAATTATCATTAGTATTACTATGATATCATTACACACCACATACCTTGTTATAAACTAGGTTATGCAAAACATTAGAAACCAAAAACAATAGCTTGCTTCACTCTCTACCAACTCACAACCTACTATAACCTACTAGTATTATCCTCTTATAACATAATATTATATATACATCCCTTCCCTATACGATTTGAGGTGACCCATTTCAAGAAATAAAATAGAAAGGGACATGTTTGGCCACACTTTTTAGCATTCACAAGATTGTGAAGTGATTTTTGATTTCAAGTGCAAAGTTATTAGCAAAAAAAATTGTTCATTAAAAGGCACAAAACTAGATTTATTTTTCTTACTTCCTAATCACTCTATCTTATCAGTCAATCAAATTATTAACTAGTTATTACAATATTTTCAAGTGAAAATTGGATCGTAGATTATATTTACTAACCTAAGTCACCATAAATAGTGCATTAATGAGAAATTAATAAACTTTATCTTTCACTATTGGTCATTGTTTTCATAAATTTTATATGGCCTTTTTCAAATCAAACATGTGATATCCATCATTTCCATATTTATGCATGGTCTTATGATATTATTAATAGATGGTTAGATAATTTGAGGCATCCCCTTTTGCCTCACTAGCTCTTGCTACATCATCTTTTCTCTCTTCATCATTTACTAAAAAATATAAAAGGAACTCAAACACATTAAAAAATGAAACATCCATCATCATTAACAATGTAGGTATAGAATTGGAGCTCTTGGGTCCTCTTCTCAAAAGGTTTTGTTTGTCTCTTGGTGCCCCTTTTGGTTCTCTAAGCTCTTTCTTCTTCTGGGGCTATTCTGTTTTGGCTTGCAACTAAGTCGCATCTTGTTTGGAACTTTTTCTAGGTTGTTCCTAAAATGTGTTCTTTTGGTTGGGTGGTCTTCAATATTTTATCCCAAATCCCAGATGTTGGTTATTTTGGAAGTTCTTTATGCTCTTGGAGTGTTTTTCCTTCTCTCTTGGTGAAAGGTTTCTTGCTGGTGGTATTACTACTTTCCTCGTGTTGTTGTTTATTGTTGATGGTTGGGTTACATTTCATGCTTTTATTGAACACTCATATGAGTTTAAGACTGAAAGTTGTCAAGGTGGCTTGGTGGTTGTTATTCAAGATTTTTTTCTTGCTCCACATTATGTTCCTAGTGCAGTGTTTACCAAAGGATGGTATGGTTGCTTGTTTTTTATTTTGTGTTAGCTTTCTCCTCAGATCCTATGGAGGTGGATTCCTCTCCTATGGAGGTGGAGATGCGAGGTGAAGGTTTCCAATTTCTTAGTTGTTGATCCTTTTGAGGTTGATGCTTCTCCTATGGAGGTGGAGGTTGAGGGTGTTGGAGATTTCAGGATGTAGTGGAATAATTGGTCATGAAATCTTCTCCAATAGAGGGGATCTCTTTGCTTTTGAGGTGGAGATTGAGTTGGTATCCTAGTTTGAAAGGTGTTCTTTGTACTCTGTCTTGCCTTATTTCTCCCTTCTTGAGGTAGTGGAGATTGGGTTGGTTTACCAGGTGGGATGGTGTTGTAGGGAAGTTGATGTTTCACAGTTTTTTTTTGTGTTTCCCAAAACCCCTATTGAGGTGGGGTGTTTGTTTTTACTAGTTTTGCTGAGAAACAGGGTCTTGTTGGTGTTTTACACCATTATGTTCACTATTTTCCTAGGCTCATATTTGATTGTTCTGAGTGGTTGGTTTGTTGATGCCTGGCTGATTTAGGTTGTGCTCAAGTTCATTTAAGGGTTCAAGGTCCCTATCAAAACCTAATTGTAAAAGGGTTTAAGGCCTCTTCAAAACCTATTTCATGCAACTCGTTTGCTCTTGTCTTTCTCTTTCTAGTTGTTGTTTAGGCTGCTAATGGTTTACGTCTTTCATTTTATGCAACTCTCTCTTTTTCTAGGTTTCTGGTCCATGTAAAACCTTTCTATATTGGGTTTTGGGGCCCCATCAAAACTTCCTTTTCCCATAATAAAAAAAAATGTAGGTATAGGAATTGAACCAAAAAATGGATGGAGTGTAGAGGGCGAGCGAGCAAGAAAGAGAGCCGGGGGCAAGGGAATTTTCAATTTTAGAGATGAGGATAGTGATGATGAGGCAGATGTAGATGATTTGGAGGAGGCACCATCTATTTTTGGTGTTGCTACTTGGTTTCGCTAACTTTACATCATGGTTTCTACCTAATTTCTCCAACAAAGCCTTTTTTTTTGCCTATTATGAATTTTTTTCCTTAAAAGTGGATGGCTTTATTGTTCTCACTTGGTTTTGTTGTCTATTTGGTGAGTTGTCACTTTGGTTCATGGCCTTGATCAAAGTAGTGGTGGTGTGGCTACATTGTTTGATGCAACATTCATATTTTTTCTTTGTTTGGGGAGACCTCTCTACTGCCTACAATTAGTGTCATGCTTCTTTCCTCTAAGATTCATTGCTTAGATTTTACCTTTGAGGATTTTTTTTCTTTTCAATCATTTCTCTCCTTTTTATTCTTCATGAAAAGAGGGTTTAGTTGTGTGGGAGGTATGCCTTTGTGGCTCCTTGTGTTGTGGCTTCAAGGGTCTTGCCTTGATTTGTGGTTGCAGAGTTCTTGCTTTGGTTCCTTGAAGGCTCTATGGGTTTTTCCTTTGCAAAGGGAATCCCACATATACTACATTTTCTGTTGTAGAAGATATTTGGTGTGGGTGAGAGATTTTATTTCTTCCCCTAGTTTACATCTTATTATATTGATGTTCTAGAGTTTGTTTTTTTGTCTAAAGGCGTTGGTGCTGGAGGTGGAACTCTATGTTGGTATTTTGGTTTTATTGATGGGGCTCTATCTTGCCTTGGTGTTGATCCTTTTAGAGGAGCCCCTACTTTTCTCTCCTATGCTTTCCTTTCAGCTTCTCCTATTGAGGTGGAGTTCTCTCTTGTCAAGGTGGTGAAGGTTTGTGCTGGTGGAGTTGGAAGTTGTAGTGAGGTGTCCTTTCCTGCACGTATTTCAGATTTTCTTTGTTCTCTCTACCTGGATTTCCTTTTGGCTTCTCCTATAGAGGTGGATAACTCTCCTATTGAGGTGGTGAAGGCTTGTGCTAGTGGAATTGGAAGCTACAGTGTGGGGACCTTTGCTACCCATTTTTGGTTTTCCCCTGTTTTCTCTACTTGGCTTTCTTTTTGGATTCTCCTATAGAGGTGGAGAAGGTTTCAGCTAGTGGAGTTGGGAGCTATAGTGAGGGGTCTTTTTCTACCCATATTTTAGTTTTTCCTTGTTTTCCTATTGAGGTGGTTATCAAGGATAGTGATAGGTTCTAATATCCACATCAAGATTAATGCAGATGTTGTTAGGGACCTATTGTTTCCCTTATTTCAAAATGGTTCTCACTTCTCCTATTGAGGTGGAGAATAATAATATTGATGGGATGTGATCCAGTATTTGCATCTTTGGAAGCACAAATAAATTTCATATCTAGTTGTTTAGCTAGTGCTTGTTATTGTTCCTAGCTCATGAACAACCTTTTCTATGCAACTTTTGTATTGTGGGTTGGTTGTTGTTTTCCTATGGTCTATCTTTGGTAGCATTTTCTGTTTAGATAAGGTTCTAGGTCCCTTCAAACCCTATTTGTAAAGGGTTTGAGTCCCTTTAAAATGATTTTTTAGCCTTAATCAAAAGAAATGTAGGTATAGACTCGCCTTCATCTTTGATGATGGCCTTAATTGTAAAATCATAGAAAAATCATTGTTTCACACTCCTCACTACTTCTTTATAGTCTATTCTATGGAAATTCCTATCTAATAACATGGTGTAGTTGTTGGATATCTACCTCTTGATACTTAAAAGCAACTCCCAAACAAGTACAAATTTAAGTCTTTTGGTAAGTTCCATCATATACCTAGTCATAAAATTGACAATTTTATCTTATTAAAAAATTTAAATAAATATCTTATTGACTCCAACATCATCCAAGTCATAGGATTTAATGAAAGATGCAATATGTCTATCATACCACCAAGAAAAAACCTTGAAATCCATAATAAATCATTTCTACAAAAATCATCCACCAACTACATTTACCTCATTACTAATCATGATTCATCCACCCATCTTACTTTCACCTCTTTAGTGTTGGATAGTTGATATCCTCATTTTCTTATTGGAACACAACAATCTACTGAGAGGGGCAGGTGAATCATTAGATTAATTAAAACTAGTTCTTTAATACTTTTAAACCAAGATAAAAATATATGTAGACATTACATGCACACACATAAAAACTCATAACACCAGATATACATGGAAAACCTGATATGGGAAAAACCACAGTGAGAATAGCTTCTAGGATCTACTATCCTAATCCAGCCTCACAATAGAACCTCACTGGTTACAATTTTTAAGGCCACTAACCCTAATGAGAAACCAATCCCTTGATTTAGGAGCACCAACTCCAAGGAAGCACCCACTCCCTAACTAGGCACTAACTCAACTATTTGATGGCACCAACCAATTAGATTTACAATGTAAGAGTTATGGAGCTAAAACTCCATATTACAAATGATTCAAATGAATCTAGTTCAATGTTGTAAACCTATTTCGTAACTGCTCATTCTTTGCTTTGAAACTATGCAAGCATTCTCTCTACTACTGCTAACTCAACAACTCATTTCTCTACTCTTCTCTTCTCTTCTCTATAATCTACACTTTAGAACATCCTCTATTCTAACTCTCTCTTTCCCTACAACTACTATCTTAGCATCTACATCCTCACTTCACCCCTTTGTTGAGAAATCTTTCTACACTACTTCACACTTGATGCATACCTTAGATCATTTCTGAGTTACAATCTAGGTCTTCTTCTCATAGCATATGCATACTAAGCTCTCACTCATCCATCTCCCTCTTTCATTTAGCTTCACCTACTTGCCTTCACCAAGAATTTTCTTCAACTCCTCAATCCCAATGTTTCCAACAACATTTACTTCATTTTCTATATTTGGCATATCATAATCTTAGGATTTTCATGTATTTAATGCCCATACATATGAAATTAATTCATATCAAATTTCATAGCTATCATGCCTACTTGCTTTATCTATTCAAGATTTTTGGCCATCTGTATTAGTGGCATCTTCCATTTCTTCATCATTTAATTTCACACACATACCTCTGCCAAGGTTTTTACGTATTTTATTCACACACAAGACTCCTTACATTGAGCCAAACACCACTGACTTCATTTATTGCCTTTTCTATTTTTGGCGTGAACAAATCTAGGGTTTTTTTCATTTAATTCCATATTCTTGTATGCTCAATTTCTTCTAGATTCATAGTCACTTATGCATTAATGGTGCCACTCATTTCTTTCCAATCCTTTGCAAAAATGCAGCTAGACTGGTTATATCGTTTTCCATGCCATGTCTTAGTTTTCCTAACTTGGAGTTCCACTATTTGACATTGAGAGAATAAAATCTTCAAACTCTACCTGAGATCATAATATGTTGATGTCACCATGTCAGAATGATTCACAACAGTGATGTGAATCAGCTCAACCAATCACTTTTAGCCACATGTCACCTTCCTGCAAAACCGTATTGGTCAATCCAAGTCAATGCAAGCTACCTATGGAAATACTCCTTCAATTTCAATGACTTTTCATTCCCTTTCCTTTGGGGGTTTTTATTTGCTCATCCCCCTTACCTTATGCTTGGAGTGCATTGCAACACTTAACAAGCAAGCATGAACACTTAATTCTGAAGCTTCACCCACCTATCGGGTTTCGACCATCATCCTTACCCTTTACCTTCTACCTTCATTCCATCGCAAACCAACACTCTTAACTCTGAACTCCAAAGCAAGATTACTTTGTTGGGAGTTGGGATTCTCCCTTTCATCATACCGCTTACCTACCTTTATTAAGGTGTAATACTTACTTCAGTTCTATGATGTCCTTTTTATTTTGTCAGGTTTCGGCCATCAACCTTTCCCTTTACCAGTTACCTTCTTCTCATCTTCTTCCAACCAACACACAAACCTTTGAACCACTAAAGCTATCAGATGTCATGCTTTTCTTTTCCACTTTACCACTTTCCATTATTTTAATAAGTTGCAAGCCATCTTATTGACCCATGATGCCTGAACAAATCCTTTGTAAGACTTAACCCTTTTGGGTTTCAGCCTTCGAGCTTTCATCATTCTTCATACCTTTTACCTTCCTTACCATTACAATAAGGAGAAATCCTTATCTCTAATGTCTGATGGCTGACTTCTTTTCAAACTTAACAGATGAAAATTTCCTTTTTCTTTGTACAATCAATACGAGGTATGGCTAAAGTCTGATGTCGGACTCCTTTTGAACTTTACACAAACCTTCTTCATTTCCTTTAAGGCATTTAGTAAGAGGTATGACTAAAGCCTAAAGTTTGAAACCTTTCAGACTTAGCACATTCTTCCTCATCATTTCTTTGAGGCATGTGATATAGTGTATGACCAAAGCTTGATGTCCAATCATCTATAGCATAGAGTAAGCCACAAGCTAGAAGTCCGAAGCCCAATTGGACTTAGCTGAAAAATGATTAAATTCTTCCTTCTCAAGCAAGCAACATAAGGTAAGTTAGAGGCTAAATGCCTAAACTTCTACAACACTTCACTGGTTGCTTCACTAATTCCCACTAATTCCCTTTTGACATCAATCAAAAATTCATCATCTAATATTACTCAGGTCTCCTTTTGACATCAATGAGATGTCATTTTTCCCTTTTGACATCAATGACAATCATATTGCCAACAATCTCCCCCTTTGTCATTGATGGAAAAACCAAATTCTCTATACCAACTATACCAATTTAAATACACATACATCAGCATAGACGATTCTGTACAACAACCTTTCTCCCCCTTAGGCACATAACTATCTGCAATCATAACTCCCCCTTTGACATATCTCCACATCTTGCAGACATAGGAATTTTACTCAATTTCTCTCCCTTTGACATCAATGGAAATGAGACTCTTTAGGACACCATGCTTCTAATAAAACCAATTTTTTCTCTCCCCCTTTATCTAATACCAATTGTTGGGTACTTCAATTTTCTCTCCCTTTGTCAAAAATTATCTCCCCCTTTATTAGATAAAGGAGTGTGTCCATGATATTTGCAACATCAAGTCATTATAAATTTGTAAAAAAAAAATCATACCTTACTTGAATTCTCTCTTTCTTATCTAGGGCTAAATAAATCTTCTTATAAAGCTCCCCCTAGACTCATGCCCTTGATCACTAAGAATTAGTGATTTGAGGCGAGAGCAACCACTCTGGATGCACCCTTCTAATCTTTCTCTTTCCATACTTTCTTGGGTCTCTTTTCTACCTTATATGCCTTCTTTTCAATGGCATGTGAACCTTTATTCACTCTAGGGGACATATTATTCTTTTTACTTTGTATTGTTAGTCTTTCAAAGTTTTATCTACAACATTTGGCTATGTGACCAAAATTATTGCAATTATAGCACATTAAATTCATATCCAATGAAGGAGCAACTGAATTTCTATTCACCAAATTTTTACTCCTTTTAGGAACAACTCTACATTCACAAGCCCTATGACCAAACTGATTACATGCATAGCAGTAACCATAGAAACATGAGGAATACCTAGTCATAGAATTTCTTTTTGTAGGATGAGAGGGTCTCCTTAGTTTTGAAATTTTTAGATATCTCACCCTTGTGAATCCTTGTACATTAGCTCCCTTACTATTCTTCATCTTCACATCTCCAAGGACTGACTTGATGTTCTTCTTCTCTTTTGTGAGCTTCTTTTCTTCTTTTTCTTTATTCATCCCAATATCTTTCCTTTATCTTATTTTCATGTTCAGAGGCATTCTCCTTCCACGATTTCTCATTCTTTATTCCAGATTTTTCTTCTACTTTGAATTTATCATACAAACTCACAGTTCATTGGTAGTGGAACTCTTTCCTTTCTCAAAACCCACGCCAAAATTTTCTTTTGATGGATTTTATGATTTAATTAACTCATCAAGTACTTCTAAGCCACCTTTCAACTTCAAACCTCTGAGCATTTGTTCATTAGATTTTTCTAGTTCTTTCCTTAGAGCCATAATTTTTATCTCTAGCTTCATGCATTCATCATATTTAGACTGTAGTTCAAACTTAACTGCATCTTCTACTCTCTTGGATTCTTCCACTTGTGTCTTCAAGCTAATCACCATCTGATCAAACTCATCAAGATTCTTTGTTAGCTTCTTAATCTCTATTTGTGCAACCTTTTTTCTATTTTTTTCTCCTTCCTCAAGCTTTTAATCTCATATAGAGCACATATGAGTTCTCCTTCAAGATCTACTTCTCCTTCTTCTTCATCGTCCAATTCTTCTTCTTCTTCATTTTTTTGATCCTCAGAAGATGATCCTTGTGCCATGAATAGGATTTCATTTCCCTCAACCACACAGGTACAATCATGTTCATCATCTAAGCTATTACTAACATCAGATGAACCAATTTCTACTCTTGTGTTTGGACTCTTCTTATTCTTAAATAAATTCTCTTTCTTTGGGAAAAAGGATTTCTTCTTTTTACTATCCTCTACTTGTTCACAATTATCCTTTTTATTATAAGGGAATTTAACAGCAAAATGTCCTACCTTACCACAATTAAAGAATTTAAAGGATAACTTACCTTTGTATTTTCCAGACCCTCTTCTAAAACTTCTAACAAAGTTGGATTCTTCTTCATCAATCTCCTCAAATTTGGATGTAGATGCTTCTACCTTCTCAATTTTGGCTACTTTGAACACATCTTCTCTCTTAGATGCATCTACATCTCCCATTATTATCGAGCATAGGCGATAAATATGCCATGCAACTCATCAATAGTGGTTGTATTCAAATTTCTTGCTTCCTCTATTATAGAAATTTTAGAATCATACCTAGGTGGTAAGGATCTTAAGACCTTGACAATGATTGGCTCTTTCATCTCTTCTCCAAGGCCTCTAATTGTATTAACAATTTCATCTACCCTAAGGAGGTAGTCTGCAATTTCTTCTTCACTCATCTTAGGACTTTCAAACTTTCCTTTGAACATTTGTAGCTTTTCCTACTTTACCATATCATCACCTTCATAGATGTTCTTCAAATTATCCCAAATGTCATGTGTAGTTTGACAGTGCATAAACTTAACAAACTCAAAATTTGATAACCCCTAAACAATAGTATTCTTTGCGTTAGCATTTTTCTTATATTCTTTCTTTCCAACCTGATCAATAGGAGGTGTAGAAGGAATTGTATAGCCATTTACAACATATATCCATACATCAAGCCCCAAAGATGATAAATATTCTTGCATTATAATGCTCCAAAAAGCATAATTTGAGCCATTAAAGAGAGGTGCTTTGTTTGAGGATGATCCTTCATGACTTCCCATTTGTGTTCACTATCCAAGATCTATGCAAGCTGATTAAGCTTCTCCAAAGGAGGGTGATCCCACAATAGTGGTTTACAATTTTTGGCCAACCTGGACACTAAAATTTTTATTTTTAACTAAATTTTCACATTCGAGCACCTATAGCGGCTAAACCGTGAGGAATTTGAAGATGATGCAAACTAAAGTCTCGTCACATTTTTTTTGTAGATTCTAAAAATATTTTTTTCAACAATTTTGGAATCATATTGCACTTTTTTTTCCATCTCCCACAAAAACTGGTTTTTTTTAGATTTTTTTTTAAAAGTGACGCACACCGTATAACGCATAACTTTTTTTCCATGAAGGATAAAATTCTAATTCCTTCAAATTTAGATTTGTAACTCTGATATCTAGTGCTTCCACTTGGTTAGATAGTTTTTTATTGAATATTTTTTCTTTAATCAAGTTTTGAAGTCAAACCAATGACAATTCAGACATAGCGCGACCGTATAATGCATAACTTTTTTTGTTTATACCGATTTTTTTTTTTTTTGGATCAAAGACTTCAATATATGATGCACTCATATTTTTCAAAAAAAAATTGATAATCTACTATTTTT
This sequence comes from Sequoia sempervirens, assembly GCA_007258455.2. Lineage (NCBI taxonomy): Eukaryota > Viridiplantae > Streptophyta > Pinopsida > Cupressales > Cupressaceae > Sequoia > Sequoia sempervirens. The sequence continues at coordinate 241,102,768 of VDFB02075321.1, read as the reverse complement.
CGACATGTGGAGAACAAAGACCTTCATTTTCGATGAAAAACCTATGTTTAATAAAACTAAAAAAACAAATACATAATAAAACCAAAACATATTAAAATTATATTTGTTGGATAGCTCGTTCTAAGGACTACCTAATTCTAGTTGGGTTTGTGAAGATTCCCCCATTGTTATCCTCAATCCGAGCTTCAAAGCGTAAAAATTTAGGTTTTTTGTGTGAACAAGGTCAAAAATTAGGGAAAATGAACCCCTAGGGGTTTGAGCAAACCAGGGTTCATTTGAACCCCCTTCAATATACATTTTTCCTTTTGTTTTTTGGGCAGTAAATGTGGGCCCAGTAATTAATGGGTTCGCTCAAACCCATTTTTGGTTCGGTTGAACTTGTAGGTTCATTCGAACCCCTAAAAACAATTTTTTTCCATGGGGTCATTTTTTCTTAGTTTTCCTTCCTCCATCAAATTGTAAACCACTATTGTGGCTTCACCCAGGAACCATAGATCTGATACCAATTGTTGGAACACAACAATCTACTAAGAGGGGGGTGAATCAGTAGATTAATTAAAACTAGTTCTTTAATACTTTTAAACCAAGATAAAAGTATACGCAAAGATTACATACACACACATAAAAACTCATTACCCCATACATACGTGGAAAACCCGATATGGGAAAAACCATAGTGAGAATAATTGCTAGGATCTATTGTCCTAATCCAGCATCACAATATAACCCCACTAGTTACAATGTTTAAGTGTGTGAGCATAATCATAACCTAAGCTAAACATGCCAAATCCAATATATTTTAAGCAATATCTAACTAGTTAATTTATACTCCCAATGAAATTCTCGAAAACATATAATGAAGAAGCCATTTAAACATAAATTATTAAGAAATGCATAAAGGAAACTAGTTAAATGCCTCAAACCTCATCCCATTAAGGGATTGGTGTTGCATTGATGTGGTATGTCAGCCATTTCCCAATCCCTTTGATGAAACAAACTCAAAGATGGGTTCCATTGATGAAAACTAAGCTAAAAATGGATGAAAAGCTAAAATGGATGCAAGATGGATGAAAGTGAGTATTCAAATGTGTAGCATAACTTTTCTAAAATGGAAGTGTATCCCTTTCTCAAAGAAATGAGGAATATTTATAGGAGAAAATGTTGAACCAATGGTTGGGATTGATTTGTTCAATCAATGGATAAGAAGAAATGAGAGGTGAAGGCATGGATAAAGGATTCTCATCAATGGATGAGAATGCAAGTTGACAAGGATCAAGGATTCTAATCAATGGCTCTCATTGATTCAAAGAAGCACAGTTTATTAAAATTAGGAAGTTGTTAGGAAGTTTGTTGAAAGAATATTCCATTTTGGATGAGTTCAAATGGAGGAATATTCCACAAGAATATTCCCTTGCAAGTGGGAGGGTGAGATAAATTAGCTATTTAGGTAATTAAAACAAAGTTATAATTGTGCAAGATGAAGGAAATTAGGAGTTTCATTAAATAAGTAACTTTATTTAATAAAAGGGGTTTAATGTCATTTAATTAAATAATAAAGATTATTTACTTAAATGAGAAGAAATAAGCAATTTAATTAAATAATTTACAATACCTAATTAAATAAGATCAAAATTAGTGTGAAATGGGATGAACTAGCCAAATAACATTGATTATTTGATTAATAGGAGAAACTAATGAATTTAGTTAAAAAATGAAGACTATTTAATTAAACAGTCGAAAAGAGGTGATTCAGGATGAAATGGTGTTAGTAATCAAATTCATATGTGCAATATTAATCAGGACAATTTTAAGTGTTTACATTTTTCCCCTCTTTGAAGTGAGGTACCAGTTACATTGGTTCAAAGAATGACACTGTCTAAATTTTTGCTACTGTTTAGATCAAAAATTTAAAAATTCTTGATTTTTCGGATGCCTCACTATTGCCCGAGTGGAAGAAATTAAGCTGGTACCTTGCCCCCTTGAGAAATCGGGTGAAAATTTTAATTTTTGGATCAAGATTGAGACAAAGGTTCAACATAGGTTAGGGTGCAAAAAATAGGCTCTAGGATACAAAAAATAGGCTCAGAAACATGAAAAATGCCTCAAAATAGGCCCCATAGCTCAAAAATTGATAAGAAAGGAGTAAAATCCAATTTCCCCCCTCAAATTAGGGCCAAAAACCCTAATTTTTAGGCTTAAATAGAGGTGGAGGGGTCATTTTCAATTCATTTGCACACACAACTTAGAGAGATTCTACCACTTTTTTCTTTGACCTCCTAATGATATGGTTGATTGTGAGCTCCCCTAGCACCTTCCAGATAGGGTACGATAGTACCAGTGGGTAGAAGATGCAGGACCCTCAAAACGCAAATCAAAACTTTCCTTGTTTTTCATGTTTTAGTACATTAAATTACAAATCAAAACTTTCCTTATTTTTCATGTTTTAGTACATTAAATGCTAGGTCAATTAGGTCAATCAATAGTGTCACTATATAGCAATGCTTTTGTTTCAACCAAAAATGCTTTTTCCCAAGTAGTAGAACTATTGCAGATAGCATCACTATTGCTAGGTTAGGTTCAGCTTCACTATTGAAATACTGATGTGCTCTTATAGAGGGCATCATAGTAGGTTTTTACGTCTAGCAGCACTTTTGAAATGTCGACGCACTTTTTCAAGAAGCATTGCTATTGTTCTTTCAGTATAGTGGTGCTTTTGAAATGTTGCTACGCTTTTGAAAATAGTGGTGCTATTGATATTTTGGTTAGAGGTGTGTACACATTGTTGTCACACTTTTGCAAATAGCAATGCTTTTTGTAAATTAGGGTTAGAAACTTAAAATTTTATAAATGTTTTGGAAATTTTGATGTGGTACGCTTCATTTGTGCAGGAGATCGTGTGTCCAATCTAGTCAAGGGAGTGCATACCTAGCATTTTGTCTCACATTCACTAGTTAACTGACCAAGAAAACTTATTTCTTAGAGTGATCAGGCTAGGATTCATGGCACATATGTTAGAGATCATAACACACCTAGCCATGATGTCAATGTTGATTGAGAGGTCGCATAGTGAGACTTCATTTTTCCATCTACCTACTGGAGAGGTGACCATTACTCTAGAGGATTCCTGGCACATCCTCTAAGTGTCCATTCATGGTGGGCAAGTCATCTATGATGTGGATGCTGGGATGGCTACCTACTACGATGTTCTTGGCATAGATACCCTCTAGGTAGAGAGTGACTAGATTGACTTGCAGGACTACCGAGGACAGTCACCCATGTTTACTTTGATTATTGGAGCTTTGATTTCTAGAGTGCTTGTGCCAGACAGGTATGGTTGAGGTTTTAGCATTGGTTGGGGACTCGCCTAGGTGTGGATGGTATCATATATGACTTGATTTTCTTGGGGCCCATGATTCTTGTATCACTGTACCATGATATGCATTAGGTCGTATATATGTGAGGGTAGAGTATATAAGCTAGAGTTACACTTCATATCTAAGCTTGGGAGCACATTTTCATGCTTAGACAAACCATTACTTTGGCCGAAATTGATGTTGATGAGCCTATAATATACCGCTATGGATCCATGACTATGCTCCACCACATAGGACCAGCAAGCATCCTATACTGGATATGGGTTATTAATGATATGACAGTGTTTTGATGGATACCATGGTTGTAGGCACCACCATGGTATGATGATCATGAGTACCTATTTTATGCTTAGCAGACCAGATACATGTAGGGTCAGGAGCATCAAATGATAGAGAGGTACCTTCCAAATTGAATTGCCCAATAGTTTGGGGAGGTACACTATGTTGTCCCTCACGAGTACAAAGTTGTGTTCACACAAATGACCCAAGATACTGACCAGGAGCCACAGTTTCCAACTTAGGTGGCCATTGATGACTTTAAATATCTTGTACCCCAACCATGGGTATATTCCAGTGGGCCCTATGGTGTTGGTACTATAGTTATGTATGATACATGGTTTGCATAGCATGCCCCAATCAAACTAATAGATCCACCTGGGAGAGAGGTACCAAGCAAGGGGAGGAGACAAGGATTAGGTAGAGGACAAGGTAGAGGGGATCAAAAGCTTCCCCATGTTGAATGGTAGTTGGGCCATGATGGACAGGTGTCGAGACATGATGGTTAGCAACCTCTATTAGTACCTTTGTTGATACCACCATCACTGACATGCTAGTAGTAGAAATAGTAGGTATAGGGTCTTGATCTGTGGGACACTCGAATATAGGCACTCACTATAGAGAGGGACCAACTACAACAATAGGTCCAGCAATTAACCAGGGATTGGGATGTAGCCCACACAGAGGTTTAGAGGGTCATCGAAGAACATGACAAGGAGCCAAAATAAAGACAGTTGGTGGATCTATAGCTAACTCAAGAGATAGGGTGTCAGGTGCAATTAGAGGCCAATGCACAGTTTCAAGCCCAGGCAGGATAGGGTAGCGTAAATGCACCATTGTATAGAGACGTTGTTGTGAAGGCATCTTATTATAGTACTTTCTACTATTAGGATGTCCCTAGAGAACAGACAACCTGATTATTTTGAGAGGAGTAGAGTTGCACCGAGTGGCTTGGCAAGACGATTAGTTAGGAAGCCCTCAAGGAGTGACCATCAACAGTCATCAAGTGATCACCAAGACCAGTCTCATCATGAGGATAGATAGAATTGAGCCTAGCCTCACAAATTTGTAGACACTCTTTGATGTACAACCCTCATATGTCATGTATATACATTCATCGACTGATTTTGATATAGCCTCCTGTATATCCATTTTTTGATGAAATTTACACATTGATCCTAATTTTGTATCATGATAGTCATATTTTGAGATATATATGAGATGGCCCAATTTGATTATGATATGGTGTTCTATCCTTTTATGTGATGTTCCTTCATTTGAACATGCTTTATGATCATGTATGGATGCATATGTTATGGATATATGCAAATTTTTATGTTATGAATGTGTTTCCTTATTTATGCATATGGTGTGATGTGTTGTATGATCTATGATGTGATGATGTATGATATCCAATGTATGATTTATGTTATGGATGCAATGTGATGGATGATTTATTCTCTTTTTTAGTATATTTCTATATGACATGCTATGAGATGGATGCATTTCCTTTTCCGTATTTCCCATGTAATGATGTTATGCTTATTATATGTTGATGATTATGATATGATTATGCAGGATGTATGGATGTTGATGGTTTTTGGATGTTGGATGGATGCATTCTCCTTTTTGTTGAATTTCATGATACCAAATTAGTGTGAACAGAAGATAAAAGAAGAAGAAGATGGATTAACCATTGATTTCGAGATTGATTCAGAAGTCTAACAAGTCTATGAGTCTTTAAGACTTTATTAGATATGGTGACGAGATTGATGATTTTCTTGTTTTAGGGATTGGGACACTTCATCATTCCTTATTTTTGATATAACACATAGACATGATGCATCAAGGTATCAATAACAAAGATGGCATTGTATCTAATGTGATGGAATTTTACTCTGTAAATAGATAGGATAATCCTTTCTCACACCTTGACATACAAAAACCTTGTTGAAATGTAGTTTAGAAGTTTAAAATATTTTGAACCAAAGCATATGCAATAGTCAATAATTTATTCAAAACGACCTCCCTACACACAAAAAAGAAAGTATTTTCCAAGGTTATTTTACAAGAATATCCCACAACCACAACAAACAAAATATAATGATCGATGTCTGATTCCTTTCTCTCTAAATCATTGTGATAGACATCATTGAGAGGTCCTCATAATGAGTCAACAAGATAAACCATAAGAAAAGATCAAAACAAACAGTCAATGTTATTTAAATATCTCTTGCCCAAGTAACATAGCTAAGGGGATTTCTGACGATGATTTCCATTGTAGGAAGGATGCATCCTAGGATATTTTTATTAGATATTTTGACTAAAACTAATCATTTAATAGGCCATTGATACAAACATAATTATTTACTCATGATCTAGACTTTAGATTTTTACATTTAGCTTCACACTTCACAACTTTCCACACTTGTTTCCACTTGTTTTATCGAAGGTTTATGATGATGATTGATTTATTATGAATGGAATTTTATCACGGGTGAAAGCAAAATGGGATGGGTGGTTTTGGACTTTTTGGAATATTTCAATGTTTTTGACATTTTTTGATATTTTGATGTTGTTTTTGGTCTTTTTGGGTATATTTGAATTTTTAGGTTTTTAGGTTATATGAGGTTGTTTAGGGTTTTTGAATGTTCTCTAATGTTTTTGGTTTTTCTGAGTTTTCATATGGTTTTGTGTTTTCTGAGTTTTGACCAAGACCTAAGATGGACTGACCTACAGCCTCCGGGGCTTATCAAAGATTAGCCTTGCCTACATTATACATGTAGAGACCATGTAGTTTGAATGACTCTAACCAGTAACCGTTTATTGATGAGACATGAACAATTTGATGGATTGTTAGTTTATTATGACAGACTCCTAAAGACTAACCTAATGCCTCAGGGGCACATCAATGATGGCCTTGCCTATGTTCAAGCTCAAAGATAATGTAGTTCGACAACCATGTTTTTGATTTTTGACTTTTTGATCTATTTAGGGATATTGATGATGTTTTGGATGTTTTGGATGTTTTGGATTTTGACTTTACAACTTTTCAAATGTTTTTGGATTTTGATGTTTTGGATTTTTTGGATTTTGCATGTGTTTTTAGATTTTAGTGATTTTCAAATGTTTTGGGATTTTCTGAGATATTTCAAGAATAACCTTAAGATATACAAGAATCCAATCCAACACAAGTATAGAAAAATTTCCTCCAATGTGATATGATAGACTACCTCGATATAGGTAGGAAAAACTAACCTTAGGAATGTGCCAAGTAGTACTAAAGGGGAGTATGATACTTACATAATATCCAACTATGATACAGATGCAGATGGGTAGTGGATGTGATGGATGAATGTGATAGATGGTGAAGTAGGATAATTCAAAGAGTCAATGATGGATGGAGAGTGCTTATTTATGCAAGACACTTGTTTGTCAAGTTGTCACCAAGGTACTTACCCAAAGTGCCACCAAGGTGGTTTTCACTAGAGGACATTTTTTTATTTACTGTTTTCAATCCTTTTTTTTGGAATTTTTTATTTTTTGATTTTTTTGGTTTTTTTGGATTTATACCCTTCAATCCTAGGCATACAAATTTTTAAGATGCAAGTTATTCATTGGTTCCTACAAGTTTTCTCCTTCAAGTGTTGATATCTGATATGCTCTTGAACCATAGCTAGTTGTGACAACAAATGGTCCTAACCAATTAGGATCAATCTTCCCTTTGCTATCCTAATCTGGGACATTCTTTTAATTCTCCTTGAATACAAGATCTCCCACCTGGAAGGACTGACTCTTGATTTTCTTGTTATAGCTCCTTTTCAGTCAGTTCTAATATGCCTACAAATGATTCAAGGCATCAAGATGATGCCCATCCAACAATTCTAGGTCATTCAACTAAGACACCATGTATTCTTCATCAGTAATAATATTTTGCAATGATATTCTTAATGATCTGAGCTTGACCTTGATGGGTAGGATGGCTTTAATTCCATACACTTGGGAAAATGGTGTTGCACCGATAGGTGTGCAGATAATGGTTCTTAGGTGGATAATGGTTCTTAGGCCCATAAGGTGGGATTTAATTGTAGATTCCAGTCATGGCTAGCTTCATTGACCATCTTCTTGAAGATTTTAAGGATGGTCTTGTTTGAAGCTTTAGCTTGACCATTGCCCTAGGGATAGTAGGGAGTAGAGAACCGATGTTGGATATTGAATCATTGGCATAGCTCATGTACATCCTAATTTTTGAAAGGTGTTACATTATCTAAGATAAAGGCTTGTGGAACACCATAGTGACAAATGAGATAGTTCAAGATGAACTTGGAGATTTTTTTCCCTGTGATGTAGGTCATAGGGATTTCTTCACCCCCTTTGTAAAATACTCAATGGTCATTATGATGAACTTGTGACCATTAGACAAGGTAGGGTGATATTTCCTATGAGGTTGAGTCCCCACTATGAGAAATTCCAAGGCATAACAATCAATTGTAGTTCTTGAGTTGGAGCATGAATAAGGTCCCCATGCTATTGACACTACATGCACTTCTTCACAAATTGATGAGCCTCTTGTTCCAGGTTAACCAATAACACCATGTCCTCAATAGTTTATTAGATAATGTCATACCACTAGAATGTGAACCACAAATTCCTTCATGCACTGTTAATGTAGTCAAAGATTCCTCTTGGTTAAGACATCATAATAATGTCCCCTCGATACTTCAATGGTAAAGAGTGTCACTTATGATAATGAATCAGGATGCTTTCTTGAAAAAGGTTTTCTTGAGGTTAGGAGTAATGCCAATTGGAAGGATACCTCTGTTTAGGTAGGTGAAGATGTCATGATACCATGAGGAATCGGGACCAATGATTTCACACACAAATTCGGATTTTGGTACCTAAAAAGCTAGTATGAGAAGCTGATCTAAAAGGAATTCACATTAAAGAATATTGTGTGGTATGTCTTAGAACAAGGACCCAATGGTTTCCATAGAATCAACTACTTGACTATTAACATAGGGTATTTGCTCAAATGTTATACCAATGAAGAATTCCTTAAGAATTTCTACCATCTTCTTGTAAGGTGTGAACTTATCATCTTTGGTATGATAATCATCATTGACTTGATTTACGATCAATTATGAATCCTTGTAGACCTTTAATTCCTATATCTACCACTGTACTACTATTCTCAATCCCTTTATAAGGGCTTCATACTTGATAATGTTGTTGGTGCATGGAAAGGATAGATGGTATGATTTGGGAATACAATCACCTTGTGGGGTGATGAAGAGAATGTCTACCCCTAATATGTGTTGTGTATGTGATCCATCAAAATACATCTTCCATTGATCCACTATGTCAAGGACAAATATCGACTCATCAGGAAATTTGGACACCAATGGGTTTTCCTCATAGATGGGTGCCTTTGCTAGTTGGTTTGCAATTACCTACCCCTTAATAGCCTTCCACTCCACATACTCTATATCAAAATCTACTAAGATCATTACCTATTTATCCATTCTTCTAGTGATATTTTCCTTGGATGACAGATATTTCAATGGATCAATCTTAGCAATGAGCTTAATTTGGTGTGAAAACATATAGTGTCTAAATTTTTGGGAAGCGAAGACCACTGCTAGGCATGCTTTCTTGATGGGTGATTAATTCATCTCATATCCAACCAAATTCCTACTGATATAGTAGATGCCCTCTCCTTTCCTATTTTGTCATGTTGGGCAAGAAGAGCACCTAGAGCTGCTGATGTAGCCGAGATATATAAGATCAAAGGCTTGTTCAATACTAGTGGAATAAGAATAGGAGGTGTCAGTTATCCCACTTTTATGTTATCCCTTTGTGGAGAAGATGAGGAAAGGGGTGCATCTTGTATGTTAGCTATGTTATAAACCTCCTGATAGGTTGTAACCTCCCTTGTAGACCTCATATATGTCTTAGTGTTTGTGAGGGCTCCATATCCAGAATTGCATTTACCTTGGCTGGATCTATTTTGATTCCTCTTTGTGACAATATGTACCCTAGGAACTTGCCTAATGTGACCCCAAAGAGACACTTTTTTGGATTCAGTTGCACCTTGTGTTCTTTGATCCTATCAAAGATTGGTCCTAGTACTTCTATAGGCTCCTTCCTTGTCTTTGACTTAGCTAGAACGTCATCCATGTATAGTCTTTAACAATGCAGTTTAGGAAAAATTATCCCTTTTTCACACTTACTTTGGGAAATATTAATAAATAAAATGAGCTAAATGATGCCTTAATTTAGTGTCGTAATATGTATTTTACATATTCACATTAAGTTTAGGGTCCTATTAAATAAAATGGACTTAATTGTACCTTATTTTTGGTGTTGTAAGGTGTACCTTTACACTTTCACACTCATTTGGGGCTTTATTATTTAATTGAGGTTGATTTTCCTTAATTGGATTTTATAACTCAAATCCAATGCTAATTAATTGCAATTTATGAAGAGGAAAACCCGACATTCATCAATGCCATAACATAACACTTAACATTGGAGAATGTGTGTCCTAGGTAAATGACCTAGGACCCATTCACCCTAGGGAGAATGGGTCCTCACTTAGGCCTGGGACCTAAATTTCAAATATTTTTTTGGTGATATTTCAATGATTTCAAATGTGTATTCACATCTTGAATTTTGTTATTTGAATTTTGAGAATTAATGTTAACATATGTATAAATAAATGGTCATTTCACTATGTTTCACCTAGCAAATCTATGACTTTCAAGCATCCTAGAAAATTTATGGAGCAAGTTCAAGAGCATTTCAAGAGAATTTTCAAGGCATTCAAGAGCAAATTTGTAGAAGAATTATTGCAACAATCAAGATCCATTATCATGTTAAAGTCATGCATGCTATTTGAGCTAATATATTGATGTAGTGATCAAGATCCAGTCAAGCATCAAAAGGCACTATTTCAAGTCAAGTTTCAAGATCAAGATCCACATCCATTGAGGCCATTTCATGCAAGTTGCAGATCTATATTCCAAGGTTCAAACAAGGATTGGTGAGTTGCGACATAGGCTTGTTGATTCATCATTCCTTTATATTTAATTGTTTCATTACAAGGTTTAATTACCAAAATGGGGTTTGACCAAGGCAAACCCCCATTCACCAATAAAACAACATTTTTCCCTCTTTATGTGTGTTTTAATATTTTAGGTGGAAGGTATTTTGAAGAAAAAAATTGCAAGGTTGTCAAAGTTGTCATCGTTCTTGCAATTTCATGGAAAGTCACCTATAGGATTTATTTCTAGCTTTTCGACTACGAGATTCAAGAATTTGGGAGTGTAGGAATATTAGAAGATAACCTAGAAACTATTTTCTAGGAGCCCTATCTAGAATCCATTTTCCATAGGGAAAATGAGTCCTCAGTAAGCTTTGGAAAAACACATTTGGTGACTGGTACACATCACTTTCCCATTCTCAAATATGCAGTTTATTTTTTGGTTCCATCAGAATTGAGCTTAATCTTTTAGATGCATTTTATAGCTTGCATTTTGGAGTTTGTTTGCTATTTTTAATCTTTCTCTGCAAAGTTTTGTTTAATTAGGACCCTCATCCTTGCATAAAAGGGAAATTTGTAGATCCACTACTTGATTTGACTCACCTTTTGGTTGATAGTCATTTCATTGTTTGGATCTCATTTCCTAAATGAAATAGTGGAGAATAGGTCTCTTATCTTACCATATTTGGTTCACTCCCCTTTCTTAGACCTTATTTTCCCCATGTTTCATTGTGGTGAACCTGAGTTTGATTATTGCAATTTTCTAATTTTGGAGTCCATTTGCACCCTAGACTTAGATTTTGCATTCATTTGCATTTCATTGCATTGAATTGAGTCTCGTTTAGGGTGTCTAGTTTGCATTTAACTTTGCATTTAATTTAAGGGTTTTAGGATAGCATATTTGCAATCTTTAAATATGAAAAATACAAAAAAATCAGTCATTTTACATAGCATTCCATCATCATTAACTTCCATTTGAAAATTGAAACAAAATTGCACATCAAATTAGGTCTCTTAGTTTTTCATTTTATCATATTTTATACTTGCATTCAACATTAAATTCATAGAAAAATCAAACTATAACTTGCTGTTTCTTATTAGAATCTGCAAACCACTAAAATCATCTCAAAAATCTGTAAAAATATTTTAAAAACCCTAACCTAGGACCCATTTACCCTAGGGTAAATGAGTCCCTGATTAGGGTCATTTCTTGATTTTTGGGCACTAAAACATTTGTTTCTACATTTCATTTTGTTGTTTTTATTTTTCTTTTTCAGTTTATAGATTTTATGTTAAGTGGAATTCATCATATTTAGCTTAATTTGTGCATTATGCGATTTCAAAATTGCATTTACAAGACATTATTTTTATGTTTTTACATTGTGTAATTAGAAAATTATGTTGTTTAGAATCTAAAAATTGTATTTACATATTTGCATTGTACTTACATTCTAGGTTATTGCATTGCATTTCACCAAGTTCTTTCCATTTTGGGTGTGTACTGAGTTTGTGAATCTTGTATGAGCTTTACAACTTGGTTTCCAATTAGCAATACTATTGTGAGATGTAGTTCGAGACTCATGTTATCCCACAATACACCATTCACTGTGGATCTTGGGTTTTCCAACTCTTTCACTAATAGTGTTGATAATCAACCCTCTATAGATCATAGCCTTCATACCTCATTTCCAATGAATTCCCTACCTACAAATAGTGTGCATGATGTTGCTCATATCCCACAAGAAAACATAAGAAGGATGGATGAAGAAATAAAACAATTACAAAGTCTTGTGAGTCCTGGTGTGGTTCCTATGCTAGCTAACATAAGAAAACTACTTAAGAATGAACAAGGAATACAATTTTTTTGAAGCCTCGCTTACACTTAAAAAATAAAGAGAGATAATATACATACCTTGGTAAAAAAATTTGATGCTAAACCTTGTATGGGCCTAACTAAAATATCGCTTGATATTGCTTTCTCACAACAAGACATACTTAAACATGCACCCAATGGTCCTCTTTACATTTTTGGAAGAATCAATGAAAATCCTACTAATGTGATATTAATCGATCCCATTTGTGTAGAGAATGTGATCACTGAAGAGTTCCTATTTTTGCATGAACTCTATCAAGATACATATGAAAAATTGAAAGCATGGATCAAAACACATAATGGTTTTGCATTCCCTACAATTGGCTTGATAAATCTCCCTCTAAAGGTTGGACCGAAAATATTAAATGTCTCATTCACCATCATCCCATCATCAGACCAATTTTGTGTGAAGTTAGGCTATCCATGGTTTCACTCCATGAATGTCATCTTGTTGGTTGTGCATAAATGTTTAAATTTTCCATTTTGCAATGAGATATTTACAGTGCATCATAGTGGCTTTAATCTTGTTTCTTCCCATGGGAACTTTTCATTGGATTTCTTTTGGCCCAAGCCTATTGAACCTATTAGACCCTATGATGACTTCTTTTTAAAATCCTATCAAAATTTTAAGGCAAAGCATATAGCAGAATTATCCCTTAGCAACATGCCTCAACCTGTGATTGAGACACCCATCCTTGACGAAACCATGATTGAACTAAAAGTCCTTCCAAATATCCAAGAGAAGCCTATTATAAATCCTTCACCCATTTTATATAAGAGACCACGAGACAATCAAACAAATCCCATTACATCTCCTAAAGTCAAACAAGTTTACAAAACTAAAGAGAAAATGGTTGAACAACCTCCCGTGGTTCCTTTTGTTCCTCCCTTAAGGGAAGAAAAGAAACCTATGGTTGATAAACTTACTCCTACACAAACACAACTTGAAAACCACATGAAAAAAAATCAAAATGCTAGAGAGCATAGGCATAGGCATCATGCTATTGCTCGCTTGTTACAAGTAACAGAAGAAAAGAACAACATAGAAAATCAAAATCCAAAATTGCCTCTAGAAAAGCACGATGCCTCTCTGCCCTCACCACAACATAAACATAAACAAACTTCTATGGATATTTCCATTGGACCTCCCATTGTGATTAATCTAGATGAGGACATTGAAATTGCTAAGATTGATGAGGAAGTGCATAATGAGTTGAATCTAATGTTTTCCTCTTCTATGAGCTTAATTGATGATTCTACTAATAAGAGTGTTCAACTTGGTGCATGTCCTAGTTCCGAACTTGATGTTGTCCCTTTGGCTAGTTTTCTTCCTTTTGCATACACTAAACAAGATTGGGATGTAGATGACCTACTATAGGTTGACTCGTGTGTTCCTTACTAGTATTTTTCTTTGATTTCTTTTACATTTTCTTTGTGTGATTGCATGTGTGTAATGTTATCCCTTGTAATGTCTCATTTGATGTATCTCTCTCTTTATGTGCATTATTCTATTTGTATCTACATTCTTCTATATGTCATAAAAATTTATCTTTTTGCTTGTCTTGTGTTTTCCTTTTGGGGATGATGCAAGGTGTCAAGACATTTAGGTCTCTTCCATATTGACCCAAAATATTTTTCTTTGTTTTCACTCTCTATGTGTCATTCTTCCTATTATGCAAGTATTTGGGGAATGATGACATTTCTGAGATCTATAATCACATCAAGTAGCAAAGATATACTAACCTCAAATCTGTATATCCCTTATGTATTTTTGGGGACAACCCCTTCCCCTTACATGATGTAGTTTCATTTGAGAACATATGACTTGGAATAGGGCCTTCTGAATAAGCTCTCATGTCTTCCTTATGGTTAGCATTGAATATTTTCTACTTTAAAAATATTATTGTTCACAACAATGGTGTTAGCAATCACATTAAAGTGGGGTCATACATTGACACTCATGTTTCACTGTATGATTTTATTTCTTCTTGTGATGCGTCCTTTTCTTGGTGGTGTCATCGGGTATGATATCCTTTGAAAGTGTGATATTTCTTAATGTATGACTTTCCTCTTAGTGGTGATGCTACACATGGCATTCCCTAAGTTACGATTCTCTTATTCTAGACTTGTCCTCTCTTGGGGACATTAGGCACGATGATCCGTAAGAAGATACCTTACACCAACTAAGCAAGGTCCCTTTGAACAAACCTATATATATAAATATAATGTTCATAATTGTTTAGCATAATACAACTTGGTAACCTTGTGAAGCTCAAACCCCTAAATTCAAGACCACCAAGCATAACACACCTTGCTTGCTAGTAGAGCCTTGCCCATGTTCATGAGTGCTTAGCATAACACAGCTTGTTAGGCCTTATGAAGCTCAAAACCATAATGTTTGTGGCACCCTATTAGAGTTATTAGAGGGATAGTTTTGGTATGGCAAGTATAGTGAGAGCCTAGACAGAGGCATGAATTTCTCACTAAGCCACTTTCCTGGGGGCTCACCTAGTGGATGACATGAGGTTCCATTAGCCTATGTGAGTGTATGTGTTGTTTGCATAGTGGACATCAATTTCTTCTTGTGAATGTGAAGGAAAAACAACCGTGTTCCACATCACATTGGGACAGTCAAAGCTTGATCGTTCTCCCTTCTTCTCCTAGGTTTTGATAGTGTATGATTGAGTATCTTTGTCATTGTTGCATACATATCTCTCTTGAATGGCTACTTTAGTGTGATTTTATGCCCGTGCTCATACTCTCTTTAGAGTGGGAGCTAAATGTAGTGTAGGAAAAAGTATCCCTTTTTCACACTTAATTTAGGAAATATTAATAAACAAAATGAGCTAAATGATGCCTTAATTTAATTTTGTAATATGTATTTTACATATTCACATTAAGTTTAGGGCCATATTAAAAAAAATGGACTTAATTGTGCCTCATTTTTAGTTTTGTAAGGTGTACCTTTACACTTTCACACTCATTTAGGGCTTTATTAATTAATTGAAGTTAATTTTCCTTAAATTACCCCTTTAACTCAAATCCAAGCCTAATTAATTACAATTTCCAAAGAGGAAAACCTTACATTCATCAATGTCATAACATAACGCTTAACACTGGAGAATGTGTGTCTTAGGTAAGTGACCTAGGACCCATTTTCCCAAGGGAGAATGGGTCCTCACTTAGGCCTAGGACCTAAATTTTAAATATTTTTTTGGTGATATTTCAATGATTTCAAATGTGTATTCACATGTCGTCTTATGTTATTTGAATTTCAGGAATTAATGTTATCATATGTATAAATAAGAGGTCATTTCACTATGTTTCACCTAGCAAATCTAAGACTTTCAAGCATCCTAGAAAATTTATGAGAGCAAGTTCAAGAGCATTTTCAAGGCATTCAAGAGTAGATTTATAGAATAATTATTGCAGCAATCAAGATCCACTATCATGTCAAAGTCATGCATTTTATTTGAGCTAATATGTTGATGTAGTGTTCAAGATCCATTCAAGCATTCAAAGGAATTGTTTCAAGTCAAGTTTCAAGATCAAGATCAAGATCCACATCCATTGAGGCTATTTCATGCAATTTTCAGATGTATATTCCAAGGTTCAAACAAGGTTTGGTGAGTTGTGACATAGGCTTGTTCATTCACCATTCCTTTATGTTTCATTACAAGGTTTAATTACCAAAACGTGGTTTGACCAAGGCAAACCACCATTCACCAAAAAACCAACATTTTTCCCTCTTGATGTGTGTTTGGAGTTTTATATGGAAGGTCTTTTGAAGAGAAAAATTGAAAAGTTGTCAAAGTTGTCATCATTCTTGCAATTTCACAGAAACTGGCCTACAAGATTTATTTTTGGCTTTCCGACTATGAGATTCGAGAACCTGGGAGTGCAGAAAAAGTAGAAGAGAACCTAGAAACCATTTTCCAGGAGCCCTAGCCAAGAGCCATTTTCCATAGGGTGAATGAGTCCTTAATTAGCTTTGTAAAATTACTTTTGGTGACTAGTACATATCACTTTCCCATTCTTAGATTTGTAATTTTTTCTAGTTCCATCAGAATTCAGCTTAATCTTTTAGATGCATTTTATAGCTTGCATTTTGGAGTTTGTTTGTTATTTTCAATATTTCTCTCCGAAGTGTTATTTAATCAGGACCCCATCCTTGCATAAAAGGGAAATTTTCAGATCCACTCCAAGTGATTAGACTCACCTTTTGGTTGATAGTCATTTCATTGTTTGGATCTCATTTCCTAAATGAAATAGTGGAGAATAGGTCTCTTATCTTACCATATTTGGTTCACTCCCCTTTCTTAGACCCTATTTTCCACCATGTTTCACATAGTTTTGTAGATCATGTCATGAAATATTAGGTTCATTGCTCTCTAGTAAGTTCCTCTAGCATTCTTCAACCCAAACAACATCATATTCCAGCAATATGTTCCCCACAGACATGTGAATGTTGTTTTGTGTTGGTCTTCCTTGGCAATCATGATTTGGTTATAACTGAGAATTCATCCATAAGTGATAACATCTCATGTCCAGTAGTTAAGTCTATGATGATATCAATATTTGGAAGAGGAAAGTCATCTTTAGGAAATTCTTTGTTTAAGTCTAGTCTAAAGTCAGTGCATATTGATGCCCCTAGTGGGTTTAGAGACTAGCACCAAGTTTAAAACCCACTCAAGATAGTCTATTGGTTAGATAAATCTAACATCAAGGACTTTCTACAATTCTAGCTTAACCAATAATGCTATCTAGGGGTGCATCTTTCTTAGTTTATGCTTTACTGGTTTAGCTTTAGGATAAACTACTAGGTGATGTACAACCACTTCAGGATCAAGTGTAGGCATATCTATATAAGACCATGCAAAGTTTTCCCTTCGCTCTTTTAGGAAAGCTGCCAAGTTTTTCTAATCCTCATCCAATAGTGATTCTGCATAGAAGGTTATTTGAGGTACCTCCTCTATCCCCACATTCATTGGATTAGCTTTTTCTGCCAATACTATTGATTTCTCTAGATGCATTTCACAAAGAGGAAGATTGAATCCCTCATCCTTCAGAACCTCGCAGAGGTTTTCACCATCAAACGTGTCCTTTGTTTTTATTATTTTATGATAAAAAAGTGTCATGGTGTGGTTTTCATGTAAATATCTACTCGTGATTCTCATATCATTTATTTTGAGACTGAGGGATTCAATCATTTCCCCATAGTAAGCTTGTGTATCTAGTTCTATGTTGAACACTACTTTGTGATCACTACATGGCAAGTTGTCATGGAGTCCCATAAAATTGAAGATTGCTTCATCATTTTCAAACACATCCAGAATTGGCTATCCTCATTTTTCCCAATTGATTAGTTAGGGGTATACTAGCTTTAGTTCAAAGATTTAGCTATTTGGGTTAAAGGATGTTGTGATGTTATCATGAAGATGGAGGCATCCTCAAACAAGTTAGTGATGTCAAGGGGGGAGTCATCAAGGGTATTATCATGCAATGTAAGTAAACAAGAGGAAGACTCAACTCATTTATTAGAACTACCCTTGCCAAGAAGGGTCACCTTGCTAGTGGTACATCCTAGACCAAGATTCTTTGGTTGCTTCTTAGGAGCAAGGGGTTCTAACAAGCCATTTTCATTCTTCCCCAACTTCTCATTCTTGTTATACCCCCACCCCATCATTCGTTGCAATCCTTTGTTATCATCTTCCATGGGAAGAACATGCATGGTTCGATTATCTTAATATAATAATTTGAATATATCTTCTTCATTGATGACCTCTTTGTTCAAATCTCCCTACTTAGTAAAAGTGGTAGATTCTACCTTCATTGTCTTAGAGCTACTTTGTTGATAGGTTGGGGCTTCCCATGAGATTTAGGAGAAAGAGGTAACTCTCCAAGCACAAAAGTATCCTTCTTCAAATTATAATCCCCATATCCAATATCCTTGATCATTGTTTTGATGTTAGGTATGCTCTTTATGATGAGTGTTTTTGGATTTTGAAGTAGATGCCAAGGAAGATGGGTCAACAAATGAGGAGGATGTGAGCCCTTCAACATTTTTTGGTACTTGCGGGATCTTGTAGAATTTTTCTTCAAGGTTCTTGCAATAATAGAATGGCTCAGGATCACCATGGATGGTAACTTCTTTATCTTCTAAAGGAAATTAGACACATTAATGGTACATGGAAGCTACAGCTTGCATGGTGTGGATCCATGATTGACCTAGAAGAATGTTGTAAGGAAGGTGAATATCAAACACTTGGCATGTGGTTTCAGCAATGGTTTATCCTACTTGGATAGGGAGCTTTGATTGTGCCTTGGGATACCCACTCTTGATCATCGTATGCCCTTATATTTACGCCTTTTATCTTTTCAATGACATTTTTAGAGTAACCCAAGTTCCTAACAAATTGAAAAGTGAAAATATTTAGACCAGTGCCTCCATCCATCATGAATCTTTTGATTTTATTCTTGTGAATGACCTTAAGGTACAAAGCACAATTGTGTGATGGCTGCATTGGGAGGTCTTGTTCAGAAAAGGTGAGTAGATGGGGAGTGGTGATGTGTCCTATCATAGCTTGGAATTTCTTAGTATCAAGATCTTTGGGTACATAAGAGGCATACAAAGCCTTTTCTAATACATCCCTATGCACAGGTGATAGTTTCAATAATTCCAAGATGAATATTTGGGCAGGGGTCTTCTTTAATTGGTCTAAGAGACTATAACCACTAGGGTTCAACTTCAAAGGTGTGGGTTGTGCCCTAGGTTGTGATGATTCTCCTTGGATTGTGACCTTTCCTTGACATGTGGTGACTCCACACTTCGCACTAGGTCCTTTAATGGTAATGACCAATATGAAATTATCACAAGATGTGACTACGTTGATATACACATGACCTACATTGGTGTAATCCTTGCCTTTGTCGTTGTCATTTCCCTTGTTATGATCCGAAATTGGCTTCTTGTATATCTTTAGTTCTTGGTTACCTATTTCTTGATTGACAGTCATGTCCCCATTATCGATGAGATCTTGGATAATGTTTTTTTAGTTTCATGTAGCTCGTCATCTTGTGTCCTTTGATCTTATGGAAATCACAAAGATCCTTCTTGTTATACCATGGTGGTTTGACTTGAGGTTCTTAAGTAATTTTGATAGTTGGGGAGTGTGATAAGGTCGGATTGCACCAATTTTTGCATTACTGCTTCAATAGGTTCCATCAATGGTGTGTACTTACGTGTTTTATGGTAGTTGTTTCTAGGGGGTCATCCTCTTTTCTATGTGTTGGTGTTGTTGACTTGGTTGGTTGGTGGCCGCGTGTTTTTTTTTGTACATTTTGTTGTGTGTTTGTTGGTTGGTTGTTTGATTGTCTATGAGCACTTAGGACCACTTTAGCATCAACAACACCATCATTGGTTACATTCTTGTTCTTGGCCCATACGTGGGGCTTTGCATTAGAACTAGTATAAGGGTAGTTGCCCTTGTATGTTTGTGTGTTTCCTTGTGCAATAAGGGATCTTTTGATGTTTAGGGCCTTAGGTTTAAGATCTTTGTATTATGTGACACATTGCATTTTTTATTGAAAGGATAAATATGTGTCTACATTAGCAATGATGAATCCCATTTTTTGTTCTTAGGGAATAGGCCATTTTCTTTTGCTAGCTCTCTACCTCCACTGTTGTAAGAAATTCGCAAAGGATTCACCCTTTTTTTCTTTAGGTGTACAACTCTTCCAAGCTTACGTCCATGTCTACATTGTAGGAGAAATTATCCAAAAACCAATTGATTATGTCATGAAAGGTTTAAATTCCTAAAGGTAAATGTGAGAACCAATCTATCATTGGGCCTCCTAGACTATGTGGGAAAAGGAACATTAGATAGGAATCATTGTAAGCAACTTCCATACATGTTATGTAAAACTCTTTGATATGGTCCATCAGATTTCCCCATCCTCTACATTTATCAAGTTTTGGGACTTCAAATCTAGTCGAGAAAGGTATCATTGTGATGTTTCTATCAAAGCCCGATATGGAAAAAAGTCACATTGTGCATGTGGTTTCTTTGTTTTCCCTATTTAGATGTCTTGGAATTGTTGCGTGAGTGCCTTAATTTGCAATGAAAAATCATCTTGAGGGTTTGGTGGAGGAGAATATGTGTTATATTGTGGGATGGTAGATGAGTTGTAGGTGGGATTTTGATATGGGGTGTAGGGTGGATGTTGATACTATGTAGGTGATGGTGATAGTGGTGGAGGTGTGTATGTTCCTTGTACATTTGGGTTCAAGAAATTTTGTTGTGTGTTTGTGTATATTTGTTAGGCATTGTAGTACAAGCCTTGTGGTTGTTGTTGTTGTGCAAGCACTTGTTGTTGTTGAGCGTATTGTTGTGCTTGCAACACTTATTGTTACTGTTGTGCGAGCAATACCTATTGTTGGGATTGTTGTTGTTGTTGTTGTGCAAGAACTTGCTTTTGTTGAGCATATTGTTGTGCAAGAACTTGCTTTTGTTGAGCATATTGTTGTGCTTGCAATGCTTGTTGTTGTTGTTGTTGTGAGATAAATGCTTGTTGTTGAGCTTGTTTTTGTTGTGCAATCAATGCATGTTGTTGAGCTTGTTGTTGTTGTAAGGCTTGAGCTTGATCTTGTTTTTGTTGCAATGCTTGTTAATAGGCTTGTTGTGCTTGTAACACTTGTTTTTGGGCTTGTTGTTGGGATTGTTGTTTTTTCAAAGCTTGTTGTGCTTGATTTGGTACTAATGTGTTTGCTTGGTTGATGGGATTTGTGATCAAGGGGTTTCCTTGATTGATGGGATTTGTGATAAATGGGTTTGATTTGTTTTATGGGTTGGTTTTAGTGGCTTGTGGAACCAATTTTTTTGATGTGTCAATTGGGGGGTTTGATGTTTGACCTTATTGCGTTAAGGGTTGACCTTGGATGACGGTGTTCAATTACCCTTGTTTTTCCACTTTGGTTACTTGGTTCAAATGACTTTGTGTAACGTTAGGAACACTTTGGGTACTTGTGGTGGTGGAATAAGATGGTTGTGCATGAAAAGTTGAGGCTATTGTTGCATTATGGAATGTAAGTGGTATGTGTGGATGTTGAGGGTGTTCAGGAATGGTGGTGGAAGAATATGGCTAGGCACTAAATGTTGGTGTCCAATTTATGTTTTGGGGAAGGTTTGTGTCTTGTGTACCCAAAATAGTGTTGCCTTCTAAATTGGGATTGAGAACAAGGTTGGTTCCTAGTCGACTTGCAAGACTAGTAGTCAATGGTTATGTGGTACAAGTGATGAAGTTGGTTGAATTATAGATTGAGACAAACCTTGTACCAAGGGTTGTGTGATGGAAGCTTGAGGAATTGAAGCCACATTTCCTAAGGATTGTTCCCTAATTGTGTTCAAATTGAATGTTGAAGGGAGTTTAGCCCCTTCTTTTGCTAAGGCTAGCATATATTGTGTGGGATTCTTCTTCATCAAAGTGTTGATGATATGGTGCATTTTGGGATCTTGTTGTGCTTCAAGGAGTTCCTCTTCAGTGAGCTTATGTGGGTTATTCGTGACATCTTCTACTTCATACTTCATGTCTAGTGGATTTGGTGGTTGTTGTGATGGGGTTGAGTGGCTCCTAGGATCAAATTCTTGTTGATTGGGATCACTTGTGGTAGATGTATTTTTATTTTGATCCATGTTTTTCTTGTGTTGTGATCTTGTTGTTACCATAAATTGTGGATCAACTATGAGAGAGGTGTGTTTGGATTTATATTGTTGGAACTCTCTATTTGATTCAAATTTATAAAATGGACCCTCTAAGGTGTTTTGGACCAATGATGTGAGTGGATGATCAAAGGGGTGAGTGATATGGATGATGAACTTTTAAAATTTGGACAACACTTTAGACTAAAGGTTTGATGTTTGATGTTTTGGATAAAAAGCTAATGAACTTGTTAATCTAAAGGTAGACTTGTGACCTTTAGGATAGACTTGTTCAAAAGGGTGATGGCTAACTTAACTAAATGTATGAAAAAGGATTCATTTACACACATATAGCTAAGCTAGGGGATTGATTGATGATAACCTAAGTCTAGAATGCTGATGTGCCCAAAGGTTTAAAGTTGTTTGTGAGGTGAGATATCAAATGTTTTTGAGATGGATGGGATGATTGATCCTAATGTCTTAAGAGAGAATTTGTTTACAAGATCAAGGTAGTGAAAAACATGCTTTAACCTTGGAGTGGTGAACCTAAGAACTCAATGTTTGGATGGTAGAACTTTGATACAATGTTTTGGTATGCATTTCCACATTTTCTCTTTGTTGCTTTGGAAGTCTAGATGTTTGAAAATGAAACCAAGATGTACATGCTTTGTGGTTCCAATTGAGTTAAGCTTTCATTAATGATATTGCTTTATTACCACATCAAAATTTCTTGATTAAGTTCAAACGAAAATGCCTATGACAAGGAAAAATGTTTCCCACAAAAGCTTGACATTGTGGAAATCAAAGAGCTAAGCCATAGGTCCCTAAGTTAACTTTGGAATAATGTGAATTGAGATATAAGCCCAAATATTATGAAGCCTCAAAGATATTTTTTTGAATAAAGCAAGATATCCTTAAAGATGTGCAATAATATAGTGATTTTCAAAGGTATTAACACTAACCAAAGGGTTTGAAATTTGAAGAACATGTTGATGTTTGTTTAAGTTGTTTTGAAACCAAGAAATGTATTTACTGACTCAATGGGTATGGGAGATGTTTTGCAAGACTTCTTCCATAAGACTTACTAGTTTGGCTCAACAAAATTAGTCACTTTACAATCTAGAGGAATATAGGTATGTTACTTCTTAGTAAGCTTACCTCACCCCTGAAGGAATGATGTAATCCAAATCCATAGAGGGGTCAAATAGGACATGTCAAAGAAATGTACCATCTTGAAACACCTAGCTTTGTACAAGAGAATTAACTCTTAATATTTATGTCTCAAATATAAATGGGACATGGTAAGTAACTTATCAGAAGGGTGCTATTCTGATTAACTACCTCAAAGAACATTTCAAAAAACTTGGTTGGCCTCTAGACAAGGTTTTTAGTGACACTATGAACACAGGGGGTATAAACCATACGTAAACTACTTAAACCTTTAGTCGTTCCTTCCCAACTCATATGTTCAAACAAGGATTAGGCACAATCATGTTACCACACCCCCAATATAAGCTACTTTCTTTCAATTTCACAAACTTTATATAGCCAGCTATTAGTAAATGTTCTTTTAGAGTCACTTATATGAGTTCTCCATTGAAATATGTATCTCATTAGTGGGCCCTTATCTAATAAAGACAAGAAAATTCTATTTCTCTTCACCCAAGATCGCACAAAGTGAAAGGGGAGAGGATACATAACAAGTTCTTGGGGTGACTCAAAAAAATTATAAACTTAGAGTATTTCTCTTCACCCAAGATTGCACGAAGCACAAGGGGAGTGGATACACATTAAAATTTTACACAAGCATGAAAAGCACAAAATACACTCATTCTTTTTAAATCCTCAAAGGCGATGATGAATTCATTTTAATAACACCAAACTAAAGTATGAATTTGTGTTGCTCTATTTTAAACCAACATTACAATTGTGAGGATGTTTGGGTTTAATTTTAACCAACTTTGAAAGATCATGTAGCATTGTAAATTTTAAACCCAATTGAAAGCTAGTTGTCCTAAAGCATAAAATAAAGCAACGCATGATGGGTTATATCATTCCATAAGTGTTTTAAAAACACTCGTACTATGAAGATCAATTGATACTTTGCTCCTTTACTTCAATATTTTGCTCCTCCCCAAATTTGTAAAATCAATTAGCCTAAAAAAAAAACCAAAAGTCAATAAATGATCAAGGAGTGGATTAAATTGAAAAATCAAAGCATACATGAAAATTTTAACTCTCTATTTTACCTTGCAATAGCACCATTGTGCCACAAATGCGTTGCTCTATCAGATATCAATAACACCGCTAGAGCTCAATAGCGCGACCATTTTGCAAAAGCATCGCTCTGGTGAGTTTCAATAGTTCCTCTCTATTGAACTTGCAAAAAAACTAGAATGATCAATAGCACCGCAATATCAATAGTGCACCTCTGTCAAAAAAAAGAAAAAGTGCTACAATAAAGCAATAGCACTGTTGTAAATCAATAGCGTCATTGTATATCAAAAGTGTTGTTGTGCAACAAAATCATCGCTCTGGTAAATTGCAATAGCGTCACCCTACCTGCAACCTGCAAATCATGGGAAACTCAAGCAAAATTTGTCAAATTTGGTTAGTTATGCCCTCCTAATGCCAAAATGTGAGCATAATCATAACCTAAGCTAAACATGCTAGATCTAATAGATTTTAAGCAATATCTAACTAGTTAAGCTATACTCCCAGTTAAATTCTTGGAAACATAGAATGAAGAAGCCATTTAAACATAAATAATTAAGAAATGCATAAAGGAAAATAGTTAAATGCCTCAAACCTCATCCCATTAGGGGATTGGTTTTGCATTGATGTGGAATGTCAGGCCTTTCCCAATCCCTTTGATGAAACAAGCTCAAAGATGGGTGCCATTGATGAAAACTAAGCTAAAAATGGATGTAAGATGGATGAAAGTGAGTATTCAAATGTGCAACATAACTTTCCTAAAATGGAATCAGATCCCTTTCTCAAAGAAATGAGAAGTATTTATAGGAAAAAATGGTGAATCAATGGTCAAGATTGATTTGGTCAATCAATGGATGAGAAGCAATGAGAGGTGAAGGCATGGATCAAGGATTCTCATCAATGGATGAGAATGCAAGTTGACAAGGATCAAGGATTCTAATCAATGACTCTCATTGACTCAAAGAAGCACACTTCCTAAAAATTAGGAAGTTGTTAGGAAGTTTGTTGCAAGAATATTCCATTTTGGAGAGTTCAAATGGAGGAATATTCTATGAGAATATTCCCTTGCAAGTGGGAGGGTGAGAGAAATCAGCTATTTAGGTAATTAAAACAAAATTTTAATTGTGCAAGATGGAGGAAATTAGGAGTTTCATTAAAGAAGTAACTTTATTTAATAAAAAGGGGTTTAATGACATTTAACTAAATAATAAAGATTATTTAATTAAATGAGAAGACATAAGCAATTTAATTAAATAATTTGCATTACCTAATTAAATAAGATCAAAATTAGCATGAAAGGGGATGAACTAGCCAAATAACATTGATTATTTGATTAATAGGAGAAATTGATGAATTTAGTTAAATAATGAAGATTATTTAATTAAATGGTTGAAAAGAAGTGCTTTAGGATGAATGGTGTTAGTAATCAAATTCAGATGTGCAATATCAGTCAAGACAATTTTAAGTGTCTACATTTTTCCCCTCTTTGAAGTGAGGTACTGGTCGCATTGGTTCAAAGACTAACGCTTTCTAGATTTTCCCTGTTACTTAGATTAAAAATTTAAAAATTCCTAATTTTTTGGATGCCCCACTGTTGCCCCACCAGAAGGAATTAAGCTGGTACCCTACCCCTCAAGAGATTGGGCAAAATTTTTAATTTTCAGGTTGATATTGTGATAAAGGTTCAACATAGGTTCAAGTGCTGAAAATAGGCTTCAAGACATAAAAATAGGCTCAAAAAACATGAAAAACACCTCAAATTAGGCTCTAAAGCTCAAAAATTGATAAGAAAGGAGTAAAATCCCATTTTCCCCTCAAATTAGGACAAAAAACCCTAATTTTCAGGCTTAAATAGAGGTGGAAGGGTCATTTTCAATTCATTTGCACACACAACTTAGAGAGATTCTACCACTTTTTGCTCTGACCTCTTGACGATATGGCTAATCATGAGCTCCCCCAACATCTCGTGGATAGGTATAAGAGTACCTGTGGGAAGTAGATGTAGGACCCCCGGTACACAAATTGAAATTTTCCTTATTTTTCATGTTTTAGTACATTAAATACTAGGTCAATTAGGTTAATCAATAATGTCACTATATAGTGGCACTTTTGTTTTGGTCAACAATGCTTTCTTCGGAGTAGTGGTGCTATTGCATATAATGTCACTATTGCTAAGTTAGGTTCAACATCACTATTGAAATAACCACGCGCTTTTGGAGAGGGCATTATAGTAGGTTTTTTAGGTCTAGAGGAACTTTTGAAATGTTGGTGCGCTTTTGTGAGTAGTGTTGCTATTACTCTTTTGGTATAGCGGTGCTTTTGAAATGCCACCACACTTTTTGCAAATAATGGTGCTATTGATATTTTGGTATAGCGATGCACACACAATGTTACTGTGCTTTTGCAAATAGCGACACTTTTGAAATTTAGGGTTAGAAACTTGAAATTTTATAAGTATTTTTGGTAATTTTGACATGGTACACTTCATTTGTGCAGGAGATCATTTGCCTGATCTAGTCAAGTGAGCAAAGACCTAGCATTTTGTTGTCTCACATTCACAAGTTGACTAACCAGGTGAACTTCTTTCTCAAAGCGATTGGGCTAGGATTCATGGCACATATGTTAGATATCAAGACACACCTAGCCATGATGTCAGTGTTGATTGAGAGGTGGCATAGCGAGACATCATCTTTCCATTTTCCTACTAGAGAGGCAACTGTCACTTTAAAGGATGTTTGGTGCATCATGCGAGTTTCGATTCATGGTGAGCATGTCATCTATGATGTGGATGCTAGGATTGATTCCTGTTATGAGGTGCTTGGCGTAGATATCCACTGGGTAGAGAGTACCTAGATCAACTTGCAAGACTACCGAGGATAGTCACCCATGTTTAATTTGATTATCGAAGCTTTGATTTATAGAGTGCTTGTGCTAGAAAGGCATGGTTGAGGTTTCAGCATTGGTTGGGGACTCACCTAGGCATGGATGGTATCAAATATGACTTGCTTTTCTTGGGGCCCTATGATTCTTGCATCACTGTACCATGATATGCATCAAGTCATATATATGCAAGGGTGGATTATATGATTTGGGGTTACACTTATTCATATTTGGGCTTGGGAGCACATTGTCATGCTTAGACCAACCATTACTTTGGCTAAAATTGATGCTGACGAGCTTGAAGTATATTGCTATGGAGCCATGACTACACTTCACCATATAAGGTGAACAGGCATCCAGTACTAGAGACGAGTTATTGATGTCATGATCATGTTTTGATGGAGACCATGGTTCCAAGCATCGCCATGGTATGATGATCATGAGCACCTATTTTATGCTTGGTCTAGACTAGATACATGCAGGGTCGAGAGCATCAGATGATAGAGAGGTACCTTCCAAATCGAGTTTCCCAACAATTTGGGGAGATCTAAGATGTTGTCCATCGCAAGTATAGAGCTGTGTTTGCACATACGACTCAAGAGACTGATTGGAGACCACAGATTCCACCTCAGGTGGTCGTTGACAACTTCAGACAACTTGTGCCCTAGCCATGGGTATATGCCAGTGGGACCTATGGTGTTGGTACTATAGTTGCGTATGATACATGGTTTGTGCAACATGCCTCTAATTAGACTAATAGATCCAGTCAACAGATAGGTGCCAAGCAGGGGGAGGGGACAAGGATTAGGCATAGGATAGGATAAAGGGCATCAACAACCTCCCCATGATGGATGATAGCCAGACCCTAATGGATAGGTGTCGAGACATGATGGTCAGTAGCCTCCATTAGTACATCGGTTGAGACCACCATCACCTCCACATCAACAACAATAGTAGCAGGAACAAGGTCCTAATCTGTGGGATGTTCAAATATAGGCACTCACTACAGAGAGGGACCAACTATGGTAGCAAGTCCAACAATTGACCGGGGAGTGGGATGTAGCCCCCATAGAGGTTCAGAGGATCATCAAAGAGTGTGACTAGGAGGGACAAAAAATACATATGGTGGATTTGCAGTTGGCTTAGGAGATAGGGCGTTGAGTGCAATTAGAGGCCAATGCACAATTTCAGGCCTAGGTAGGATAGGGTAGCGTACTTGCACCATTGTACATAGATTTTGTTGCAGAGGCTTCTTATTATAGGACTTTGTACCATCAAGACGTTCCCAGAGAGTGGAGATAGCCTGATTATTTTGAGAGGAGCAAAGTTGCGTTGAGTGGCTCCATAGGACGATCAGTTAGGTAGCCCTCAGGGAGCAGCCATTGACAACCGATAGGTGGTCACCAAGACCAGTCTCATTGGGAGGATAGATAGAGCCGAGGATAGCCTCACATTTTTGTAGAAACTTTTTGATGTACAACCCTAATATGTCATATGTATATAAATTCATTGGTTGATTTTGATAGCCTCTTGTATATATCCATTTTTTGATGAAATTTACACATTGATCCTAATTTTGTATCATGATAGTCATATTTTGAGATATATATGAGATGGCCTAATTCGATTATGATATGGTGTTTTATCCTTTTATGTGATTTTCCTTTATTTCATGCTTTATGATCATGTATGGATGCATATGCTATGGATAGATGCTGATGTTTATGTTATGGATGTGTTTCTTTATTTATGCATATGGTGTGATGTGCTATATGATCTAGGATGTTCAATGCTATATGATATGTAATGTATGATTTATTTTATGAATGCAATGCAATGGATGATTTATTCTCTTTTTTCAGTATCTTTCTATATGACATGCTATGAGATGGATGCATTTCCTTTTGCGTATTTCCCATGCAATGATGTTATGCTTATGATATGTTGATGATCATGATATGATTATGTAGGTTGTATGGATGTTGACAGTTTGTGGATACAAGATGGATGCATTATTATTTTTGTTGACTGTCATGATACCAAGTTAGCTTGAAAAGAAGATAAAACAAGAAGAAGATGGGTTAACCATTGATTTCGAGAGTGATTCAGAAGTCCAACAAGTCTATGAGTCTTTGAGACTTTATTAGATATGGTGATGAGATTGATGATTTTCTTATTTCAGGGATTGGGACACTTCATCATTTCATTCCTTAGTTTTGATATAACACATAGAATTGATGCATTAAGGTATCAATAACTAGGATGGTGTTGTATCTAATGCGATGGAATTTGAATCTGCAAATAGATAAGATAATCCTTGCTCACACCTTGACATACAAAAACCTTGTTGGAATGTAGTTTATAAGTTTAGAATAGTTCAGACCAAAGCATACACAATAGTCAACAATTTATTCAAAATGACCTCCCTACACACACAACAAAGCAAGTATTCGCCAAGGTTATTTTACAAGAATATTCCACAAGCACAACAAAGAAAAGATAATGATCGATGCCCCATTCCTTTCTCTCTAAATCGTTGTGATAGACATCATCAAGAGGTCCTCAAAATGGGTCAACAAGATAAACCATAAGAAAAGATCAAAACAAATAGTCAATGTTATTTATATCTCTTGCCCAAGTAACATAGCTAAGGGGATTTTTGACAATGATGTCCATTGTAGGATGTATCCTAGGACATGTTTATCAGATGTTTTGACTAAGACTAATTGTTTAATAGGTTATTGATACAAACATTACCAACTTGTTTACTCATGATATAAACTTTATATTTTTACATTTAAGTTCACACTTCATGACTCAAGCCACACTTGTTTCCACTTGTTTTACCGAAGGTGGATGATGACTATCGATTTATTATGAATGGAAGTTTGTTGCGGGTGAAAGTGAAATGGGATGGGTGGTTTTGGACTTTTTTGAATATTTCAACATTTTTGACATTTTTTGATATTTTGAGGTTGTTTTTGGTTTTTTTGGGTATATTTGAATGTTTAGGTTTTTAGGTTAAGTGAGGTTGTTTAGGGTTTTTGAATGTTCTCCAATGTTTTGGGTTTTTTTGAGTTTTAAAATGTTTTTGTGTTTTTTGAGTTTTGACTAAGACCTAAGAGGGACTGACCTAAGATTTAACATTAGATCATATTAAAGCAAATAGAGAAAAATCACTGCCCAAAATTTTGAAAAATCAACTATACAAGGACTTATTTTCCCTAGGGAGAATAGGTCTTAGTAGAGGGGTTGCAAAAATTTAAATTCGAGTCTAAAGTTCAATGCTCGAGTTTCCTATTTTAGACTACAAACTATGGTTTTAGTGACTGAATTTTCCAGATTTTGATGTGTAAATACAAGTGAAATGAATGACAAATGATGAACAATATGACACTTTTTGAAATGCAATTTTTGATCCTATTTTTGAATGTGAATGATTGAACATACACTAATATGCAAGTACTATGCAAAATCAATGTAATATGCATGCAATTTTTTTTTTCAAATTTTAAAGGATGCAACATGCAAACCTAAAACCTTAAATGAGATGCAAACTAATACAATTTTAACAACCCTAAATGAGATGAAAACTAATGCAATACACCCAGGGTTTGAATGGACTCCAAATTCAAAATTTTTGATGTATAATGTCAGGTTCACCAAAATGAAATGTGGGAAAATGTGGGTGATGGATTTTGAATGGGGATATGCACCTACACTTTCCTTCCTTATTTCATTAGGAAAAATAGATCCCCTAGGGCAAGATTGACTTTCAACCCTTAGGTGAGTCAACCTTGATGGAGATCTTGTTGTTTTCCTTATGACTTAGGATGAGGTAAATCATCCTAAATTGCACTTTTGGGATCATAAAAGCCCACCAAAAACATATTAAAATTTTGAATTTAGCAACTATAGGGGACCCATGGTCCTAACCTAAATTGTTGGAACCTATTCATTTCGGGGTGTTAAAAATAATAATTGCATTAATTAAATCAGGATTCCCCTTTTGAAAATTGCAATTAGTTAGGCTTGTAGTTGCATAATTGGGCCAATTAGAGGCTTAATTAAGTCCAATTTATTAAGGGACCCAAATGTTGGTATGTGGCGACTGATCATGCTATACTGTATAGCCCATGGTATACTGTACACCCTAGCCCCCCATCCTCACTGGGGTTCGGGGGCGGCAGCCCCCGAGAAAAATTTTCTTCCTACTTTTTCGCGTGATCACCGAAAAAGGGAAAAATCAATGAAAAAAAGAAAAATCCAATTTTGTAGAACCCAAAAATCTGGAAGCTTCTAAGCTTGGTAAAAGGGGTTCGGATGGGTATTTCAGTATGATGAAAAACGCGATTATTCGCAAGATTGTAATAAGGTTTTACACTGGATAATAAAAGTGTTGGATGGCTGCAGTTTGGTGGATGTAGCCCGGATTGGGTGAACCACGTTAAATATTTGTGTTATGATTTATTCTGTGTATGTTTTAGTTTCTCTATTTTTGTTGATTAAATCTGCATTTAATGTTAGATTGAATGGTTGAAACCTACATCACAATGTTAGCTCCAAAAACATGCATGAATGAAAATAACTTTGACATGATGGTTGAGATCTTGAATGCTACAACAAATGACTGAGAAATCTGCTCTTGAACACCTTTGACAATAATCTTAGCTCTTGTTAATGCTTGCATATGAAATCTAGATATCTTAGGATTTGAATTTGATAAAAAGACCTTGAATTTATAGGTAATTTTCTAATTTCCCAAAAAATAAACATTAGAAGCTGACATTTGAAATTTGAATTTGGGATCACAAAAGGCCACCAAAAACATATTAAAATTTTGAATTTAGCAAATATAGGGGACCCATGGTCCTAACCTAAATTGTTGGAACCTATTCATTTCAGGGTGTTAAAAATAATAATTGCATTAATTAAATCAGGATTCCCCTTTTGAAAATTGCAATTAATTAGGCTTGTAGTTGCATAATCGAGCCAATTAGAGGCTTAATTAAGTCCAATTTATTAAGGGACCCAAACATAGTGTGAAAATGTAAAAGAGTACAGTTTTCGACACTGCAATAAATTAGCAAGAGGACATGACTTATGTGGGTCCATGATGAAATATCTATGCGTGGGTTGGTGAGAAAAATATATATACCACTATGCTCAAACCCTCACCAAAATGTGATAAATAGCCACAAACAAGAGTATATCTAAACCCTAATAATATATATTATGAATAAATATGTAATAAGGAAAATTAGATTTGAAAAACCCTAATGGAGGAAGGACAAAATCTATAATAAAATTGTAGGTTGTGTAAGAATGTTAGGTTCACCAAAAATGTAAGGAAAAATAAAATCACTTACACAAACATCTATTTAGGATAATTAAACAAATGCATCAAGTGGGCATCAATTAACCTTAGATAATAGAGTTTGGGCTGATTATTGCCATAAATGTAAATAAGTGAGGAAATTAAATAAAGAAAGATAAAAATAAATACATGGGTACTTAGGTTTTGTTTCAATGTAGAAGACTTTATCTAAGTGTCATAAGGCTTTGAATTTTACTCTTTGATGCCAATTGTGTACTATCAAATATCATATTTGCATTGAGTATGAAAATGATCTCCACGAGTGTGAACCAAATTTAATATGCTAAAGTGATCCTCTAAATTATAAGAATGATATGACACTTCATAGGCCATTGAAGCTTGTTTGCATTGGTTTTCTAATGTCTTTAAGTATCAACACATCGCCAATGCGGTGGCGCATGCAAATTTCGTGGAAGATAATGTGGTACTTTCCAATATCCAAAATTACGATTTCTGGAGTGGTGAAACATATGTTGGGTGTCTTTTTCCATGCCATTTCTTGCACCACATGAGGGCATATGTCTTCGCAAATGATGTGATCAAAATGTCTTTCGAAATGGGCTCAAACAGATTTTTGTATGGAGTGAAATCCTTGTTACCACTTATGTAAATCTTTTAATATTAATATATTACAGGGCTTGGCCTTTTACCCTTGAAAAAAAATTGGCGGTGTTTATAAACATCTTTAAGGAATTTGTTAAATCACAAGGTTCATGTTCTCCTAGATTAGAACCCTATCAAACTAACTTTATTTCTCTGTGTGAAGGTTCAAATATAATGTGCAAGCATGCAACAAATCTAGGATGATGTGCTCTAATAAATTCTCTAATTATGCACTAATTTCATTTTATTTCTACTTTACAAATTAACTTTAGGTGTCTTTTGTTTGATTCCTTCTAGATCTCAAATGAATGAACAAATTTTTTTAAATACAACAACCAAGCCTACAAGTCAACAAAAGGTGTGCTAGATTGACTCACAATGGTTCATGAAAAGGTTAGCAATACACAAATTTAGAATTAAAATTTTTAAAACGTTAGGATCAAATTAATTATTGTGAAACTAAATTGTATCAATTTTGCACCCACATATTTAATTCAAGGTGATGAAAAATAGATTTAAGGATGAAGAATGCATATCTAAAGATTAGTGATGTGAATCTAAGTATTAGTAATATAAATTTAGAAATTAATGATAAAAAGACTAGAATATATAATGTCATGAACTAAAATTTATATAAAATATATTATTTGTAAATTAATTATTATATTTAAAACGCTAAAATCAAAACAAACCCAAAACATAACACAACAATGCAATTTTTATCATAAGAATTAACATGCCTTATCTTTGAACATATGATGTCTTACTTGAAACTTAAGACTATTGTCTATCCAGCCCCATAATGCACATTTGAACGTATTTATTATTAATTAATAGAATAGGGGGTGGGGAGAGGAGGGGTTGTATTAGTGACCTAGTAACATTTTGACGACCTGGAGGGAAACAAAACGCAATCAATGCTATGATTACGAAGGAAATCAGCTGTTCGAAATATCTCGCCTCTCGGTTTATTTACTTTTCTGTGTTTTAGGTTAGTGATCGAACGGAGAAAATGAAAGAGGTGCCAGAGAACTGTATATCTGTGATCTTGTCATTTACTACTCCTCGCGATGCCTGCAGACTCGCAGCAGTCTCGAAGCTGTTTAGATCTGCAGCCTCCTCAGACTCTCTCTGGGACAAATGGCTTCCTCCCCACTATGCCCAAATCCTCGCTAATTCAGTTTCTCCCATCACCTTCTCTTCGAAGAAACAACTCTACTTTTGCCTGTGTCAGTCAATCTTTCTGAACGGAGGAACCCAGGTGGGTACACAGATTTTATTGTTTTCCTGTTTTGTTTTATTTTCCTTTAAGCTTTTCATATAATTCATTGACAACTTGCAGAGATTTTGGCTACAAAGGCCAACTGCAAAAGTGTGTTATATGTTATCTTCCAGAGAATTATCAATCGTTTGGGGTGATGACGAACGCTATTGGAGGTGGAGTCCTGGCGAAGTTGCGAATTCCAGGTTTATGAGATATATAGATTCTTTTCAATTGTTCAAGTATAGATAATTTCAGTGGCTCAGATATATCTCATTTTTCCATGAAATTTATTGTCAAGCTAAGAAGAAGAGAAGAACATTTTTAGACGAATCTTAATTTAAGAGTTCAATATGCCAATTTTTAGTTGAAGGGTTTTTAACTTCCAAAGTTTTTGTTCCTTAAATTGCTCTGTATGCACTGGAGGCACTTTAGGATATATACTTGGGGTTATAAAAGTCAAAATAAAATGAAACAAAAATATTCTTTTGGAGTTTAGCTGCTATCTATCTGGAACCTGTGTTTCTGTTCCAGGTTTATGAGATATATAGATTCTTTTCAATTGTTCAAGTATAGATAATTTCAGTGGCTCAGATATATCTCATTTTTCCATGAAATTTATTGTCAAGCTAAGAAGAAGAGAAGAACATTTTTAGACGAATCTTAATTTAAGAGTTCAATATGCCAATTTTTAGTTGAAGGGTTTTTAACTTCCAAAGTTTTTGTTCCTTAAATTGCTCTGTATGCACTGGAGGCACTTTAGGATATATACTTGGGGTTATAAAAGTCAAAATAAAATGAAACAAAAATAGTCTTTTGGAGTTTAGCTGCTATCTATCTGGAACCTGTGTTTCTGCTCCCAGTAGATTAGGGAAAGCTCTGTTGTTGGGTAAGACTTTTGGGGTTTTATAGTTTATAGGGCTTCTTGATTCCTCTTGCAATTGGGTGCAATCCTTTAGTTATTGGGATTGGTGGCAACTGGTGCTATCCCTTGTTGGAAAGCTTCTTCAGCAGCCTTGAACAGCTAACAATCTTAGACCTTTCTGTCAGCCTTATAAATCTAAAATCAAAATCAAGTGTGTCCCTGCAAGCCAATTATATTGTAGCAATTTGTTGTTTTAAAACACTCTTAAAATAGCTTCCTGCTGGTTTAGTCCTTAAAAAAAAATTAAAGCTTGGTTTTCATGTCATGACCAAGCCAGATGCCAATTGGGTTAGTGAGACCTCCCTTGTGGAAGCCCCACCGAAGGATTTATCTCCATTTACCTATACATACTGTTCAAGGTTGGTAGCCCTGGCTTTGACCGCAACCAAAGTTGAGAGAGTAAACTGAACCCAACCTTGTTTGATCTTTTCAAATATTCATGCTTTATTGAACGATTATCTTCCTTGCTTCTATATAAGGCAGTGTAGTGTGGCACGCCTGTCATTCTCTAATTTGTTCTTTCTTGCAAAGCAATAAACATTCTTCTCAGTTTATATTGCAAGGTGATGAGACTTTACCCTTAATTGACATAGACATTTTTTTCCCGAGGTCTGATGAAAGCCTTAAGGATTAATGTTGTTTATTCAGTTTCAAGGAAGTGGCCGAATTGAAAAGCGTTGCGTGGGTGGAGTTGAAGAGCAGATTTGACTGCAGGCTGTTGTCACCAAATACAGACTACTCTTTGTCATTTCTGATTAAATTTGGACAGCCCTCTTATGGGTGGAATGTGCTTCCCTTGAAATTTTATATTATAACCGCAGAAGGAGATGAAATGAAATCAGGTCGGCTATTAGTGGACAGGGAAGGAGCAAGCATAGATCCGAATATGAAGATTGCTCCTTTGAATTATCAAAGTGATGGGTGGATAGAAGTGGTTGCAGGGGAATTTACTGTCAAAACGTACACTGATTCTGAGGTGCCAAAATACATTGAATTCGGTTTGAAAGAGGTAGATTCTGGTCGTTGGAAATCTGGACTATTTTTTGATGGGGTTAGGATTCAACCCATATCAGTTTAGTGGTTTTGGCATGTATCAGTTTTTGGCGTCAAAGAGGTTTCCTGACATCGACAAAATTTGTATTATGAAGTTTCTAGAATAAGATTGTGGCAGAAAGCTGGTGCTTGAGATTTACCGCATTTATCATCATAATTGCAGACCTATACTTTTGAATATGATTCAGTAATATAACCCAAAATATATGAATATAATAGTTGCTTCCGCCTTTGAAGGTAGATAATGTTTGTTACACTTCTTTTCTCTCTGATATCTTTTAGGTTGTAGCCTACCCGGCAGCTCCCCTCTGCAAATAAGAACCTTCGCACAATGGGGGCATTTTCACTTTATTTCATATATTTTGCAAGTTTTATATTCTTGAGGTCTTGAGCTCATGACCAAGAGCGAATAGAGCCTTGCCAATCCATCTACACCACTGTGCAATCTCTCTTCCCTATTAACAGTACACATAGTTCGAATAAGAAGTTGAATGGATTTCTTCTAGATATGGTCGAATTTCCTTTGACTAAAATTGGTTGCAGATTCTATGTTTTGTTCAAGCCCCTGTAAGGATAGTGGCGAAGTGCATTGTATTGTGAATAAATTAACAAGTGCAGACTGCATACGAACACCCAGTTTTGTCAATAGTTGATTCTAGTATGTAAACAAGAAATATATTAGGCATGTATATGGACATTAGCATGACAACTTGCAAGTTCTGTGAAGAAAATTCAGTCTGCAACCTATGGGAAACTAGTGCTTTAGTCTAACATAGAATGATCATAAAATAAACATATGGTAGTTCCGCTGATAATATATAACTCAGGTATAACTGAAACAGCTTCAAAGTTAGCTGTTGTCCCGTGTACTATAATAATAATAATACCTTGATGAGTTTTTAATTGTTTAATAAGCAGTGAAACTTTATTGATGCGCTCCTAAAGAAAAAAAGCCATTGACCAAAACATAAAACAAGCAGATGCCATTCACCAATCAACATAAGAATTACATAAGAGAGGAGTGAAGTGTGCTCTTTTTGGACCAACATCTGAAGACACAAGGTTTGATTAAGGCAATTCTCAATAGTTACTCTATTGTATATAGGTGGATTATAGAAGACATCTTTTTATAAAAAAATTGAGAGTGAGATGGCTAATGTTGTCAAAGAAACCTCACTTTCTATGATAATCCACCTTATAGAGCAACTGTATGCTTTCACTTTATCCCAGGGGTACATGGGTATGTGTCCCCAGATGTTTTCTGGCTGTACTCCTACCTATCACATCTCGGGTATGCAGGGACGTATCATAACCATCCCCAGGACATCCCTGATATCCTTTGTATGACTGGAAACATCCCAGAAACAGCACTCAATTGTCCAGGGATGTCACCAGCTCTCTCGGGGACAGCAAGCCATCGCCGGACAGTATTTATAGTTTTGAAAAAAAAGTTGAGAAGTTATTATACATTTCCTTTTCCAGTTTATAATATATTGTACAACCGCAGCCTGTACCTTTTGATTCAATCTGCCAAAAAAAGCTTTGCTAGAAACACGGAATAAATTTTGTAATGCGTTAAAAAGGGTGTGGCTAGATAAGTAATTGTAATACTCTTTTTCAAAAGTAGATGACACGTCTCTATATGCATTTCACTTATAAGATTTCAATGCAAATTAATATAGATTCTCCTGCATAGAAAGCTGTGAATTTCCTTTTAAATCAAAACACATTTCACCTATAAGATTTCAATGCAAATTAATATAGATTCTCCTGCATAGGAAGCTGTGAATTTCCTTTTAAAGTCAAATGTTTTGAAATGGATTTGTTCAATTCGGGGATAACATGCAGTGTACATTCAACCCCTTTATTAAAAGATGGAACAATGAAATGTTGATTGCCTTTGTTAAAGCTTTGACCATACACCACCACTTGGCTTAAACTGTTATTCATGTCATTGTCCTCTGTGTCCTCTGTGTTGTATACCAGATTTTTGATTTTTCAGTTCATTATTATACAGTTGCAATTTGTCTCTGGTTAAAGTGGCTTAATATAGATCTGAAGCAACCTCTACAGCAGGGCTACTTTTCACGGCAATGGGGTACTGCAGGGATTTTAATGTCAATGATATTGCATCACCGAAATACAGTAATACCATAGCTGTCAGTTGTCAAAACAATATTTAAAACAAAATTTGAAAGTGATCTAGAGAGAAGGAGAAGGATTATTTCCAGCTTCATAAAATGTCCAATCAAGATTGATATTGGAAGTGATCAGGATTGTCATATATGGGATTTGAACAATGCTTTCGAAGATTTTGTGAATGCTGACTACAATGCCTTTTTGGTTTTTTGATTTCGGTAGGGGTGCTTTTTGTTGGAGTTCTAGTTCTTGGGGTGTCTTTCTTGCAATCATTGTTATTCCGTTTGTTAATTGGCTTTTCTTTTGGTTCACTTTTTTTAACATAAAGGCAAATACTATTTATGATATTCACAAGATTTATGGTCACAAAGGCTTACAACTTGGCTGCGGAGATTGAAAGTTTCATGGTCTTGTTCTGATTGTCTATCTTCAATCCATTTGGATTTTTAAGATGTTTTGGAATTGGTGTGGTAGGAGTCTTTTTAAGACCGGCAGACACTTTTTTTTTTTAATTGATAAAAGTTTAAAAAGAGAGTTACATTGCATATTTATCAACTGCCTGATAAGGCTAATATACCCTCTGTCTTATCTAACTCAACATATTATGTTGTACTTTTTCTACATATCAAATCCCATAAATATTACAGCTCATTTCCGTGTTTGATCACAAATTTGATATTTTTATCTGCTTCTTAGAGGTTCCTGCTTTCTCTGTCGTGGTCTGGATCATTCCATCCTCTTGGTAGCTCACTGTCTAGCATATCTTCCTTGAACACCATTTCTGCCCCAGATTTTTTTCAGTGTTGCTTTGTACTTTTTGTTATGTTTCCTTTGAAAGTCCAAATAGTTTTCCATAAATGGTATATTATCTTTTTTATTAAAAGGCCAATGCCTTGCATATTTGACCTCTTCCTTGTTTACCTCCACCTTTTCATTTTTTTATAAACTTAACAAATTTGCTTTTTCCAATCTCCAATGTAACTGTCACCTGCATTGAGACGTTGAAAAAAATGAGTCTTCTAACAGACTCATTAAGTATTCTTTTCTTACATTGGAATCACTCTTCATTTCTTGCTTTCCAAATTACCCATAAAAACATATGTTCGACCTCTTTTGCATAAAAACATTAAAAAAAAGTGCAATATAGATTCAGGTTTTTTACAAATTTCACAAATTTTTAAGCTGTGAGTACCATTCAAAACATTTAACTTTTAAAAATGCTTCCCTTAATACAGTAAAGTCCTCCAGTGCGACTGTGGCAGATTGAATTTTGCACATACAAGAGTCCCAGCTTTTTAACTACTGATTATTCATTATATGAATATCTTTAAAACATTTTATACCCCTTTTATTCCATTCTTTTGCTGAACACTCTTGCAATAATGCAACCGGTTTGTCTTTATGGTGTAAATTCCACCATATTGAACAAGTAGCACTTATTATTTTATTATTACCATCAGATCCCTCACTAGCATTCACCGTATGTCTAATCTGCTCCCAAGCCTTCCAGAGACTAAAACATTGGATCCCCCGCTGGTGTCACAGAGAAGTGACCAAACATTAGGTGACAGAGGGGAAGGTGAACCGTGATCCCACGATTCCCCAAATTTTGGGGATGCAAGCTATATATATTTTCTTACCAGGATCGTCCATGGTTCACTCCCCTTTATAGTTTTAATCATAGAAGCATAAATCTGCAAAAAAATGCCGATTAATCGCTATTTTTAAAAAATCTGGAGGCTGGATGATTTTTTCCCTGATTTTTTGAAAAAATCGTTGACTTTTTGGTCAATGATTTTTTTGTCTCAAACTACAAAATCGCCAAAAAACCGTGTATAAAATCTGCAAAAAAACGTGAATAAAATTGAGCTGATTTTCGTGCAAAAAAAACCATGAGACCATGGCTTGTCGCTTACTATTATGCTTTAATAGATTTTTTCCAAGCATCCATAGCTTGTTTGAAAGCACCTGTTTTAGGCTTTTAGTCTCATGGTGATGGAATGCCATGACAAGCAAATTGCTATGGATTGTCATGGCATTCCATCACCGTGAGACTGCATTTCTTTGAGGCATTTTTTCAAACAATTCACTGCCTTGTCTATGTTATTGCTTACTATTATGCTTTTGGTAGATTTTTTCCAAGCATCCATAGCTTGTTGAAAGCACTGTTTTTAGGCTTTTTAGCCATAGCATGAAGCTGTTGAACTGTTTGATAAAATGCTTTGGTATTGACGATATGAAAAATGTGGTAGCATAGAAAAGGTAGTGAACTATTTGAAAAAATGCTTCAA
Organism: Sequoia sempervirens; assembly: GCA_007258455.2. Taxonomy (NCBI): domain Eukaryota; kingdom Viridiplantae; phylum Streptophyta; class Pinopsida; order Cupressales; family Cupressaceae; genus Sequoia; species Sequoia sempervirens. Next base: position 241,061,762 of record VDFB02075321.1, on the reverse strand, counting down.
AGAAATGTGGTCTCATGGTGATGGAATGCCATGACAAGCAAATTGCTATGGATTGTCATGGCATTCTATCTCCATGAGACCACATTTCTTTGAATTTTTTGAAAATAGTTCACTCCTTATCTATGCTATTGCTTACTATTATCTTTTATAGATTTTTCCAAGCATCCATAACGTTCAAAAACACTGTTTAGACTTTTAGCCATAGCGATAAAGGTGAACTATTTGATAAAATGCTTTTGGTGAACATGTATATGAAAATGTGGTAGCATAGACAAGCTGTCACCATCGATATTTATCGGGTTGTAGTATGTTTTGTGCAATGTAATCAGTGATATGAATATAACCCACAAAAATCTATTTCTATAATTTATGGATTGAACTCTATATTTTATTTGCTCTCAATGTTTGTATGCTATGGAAATGCCATTAAATTTTAAAAAAATGTATTTTTCTTCAATTTTTTGTGTTTTTTTGTAAATCCAATTTTTTCCTGATCTTTTCCCAAATTTTTCAAAAAATCCTGAACTTTTGGTTTGCCGATTTTTTCCCCAAATGATTAATGCTGCTATGGACTTTTAATCACCCACTTCACAATAGGAGCTATATCCTACATTTTAAGATCCTTCAGACTTAGGCCCCCATTACATTTATCTAAGCAACACTAGTCCCACCTTGGCAGGCCTATTTTGTAATTTGTTTCTATTTTAATATATATTTTTTCTTTATGTTAAAATAAACTGTCTAATCAAGAAATGTCCCTTGAATTAAGGAATATATTGTTTTTCAGATTTTCATCATTTTGTTATTTGGTAGCTGTAGCCTTTTTATCTTTTGTTGTATATACATATTGACAATGATAACAATGTAGTTTTATAAATTTATATGTTGATATACTATTAGTGTGAAAATAGTTATTACTAAGCCTACTTACGAGATTCCTATTCACACTACTCTTAACCTCACTTGGGAGACATCGCCTTTTGTCTCACCTCATATGGATTCACCAAGTGTCTCAACACTTGTCCATGAAGTCCTACATGTATTTCATTTTTGGAAGGGTAGTCAAAGTTTCACTTTTACCTTCTTACCTCCACATCCTTGCTTTTATATGCAAGGTCTTTTTTGTACATTTCACATAATATTAATGTTTCTTATGATAGTTTATCTCTTCTTGCATATTATTCATTTGTGGAAGTTTTTTTGAATTTTGCAAGTAATCTTGGTTGCTTCAACATGGTATCAGAGCCAACTTGCAAATTTTTTCTCAAATTGACTTGAAGTTTGGAGGGTTGTAAGCATTAGCTTTCAACGGTGCATCTTGAAGCATAACAAACACAACCATTCCTATGACCATACAGTCACCGTAGTGTACTTGCATCATCATATCATCCTCTCTACATTAGATGCCTCAATACACATGCAGAAGAAACCCTGCGCAAGCATACATGGTTTCAAATTTTTTATTATTTTTCTATAGGGTAGATCCTATGCAACCATGACATCAACTTGCACATGTTTGATGCCCACACTGTACACCATTGGCTAGAATATAATGTTCTCTTAGAAACAAAATACACCACTAATTGCATAGTTTTTTGGTCATCAATTTTTGTTAGAGAATATTTGCTAGAATATTCCATTAGGTGGGAATATTTCTCTTGTTGGAAGGAATATTCTAGTCAACAAGTTTTCTTCGCAGTTAGTGAGGATACAAAATATTGTGTTTGTCAAGGGAATATTTCGATGCCTGACATCTACCAACATCATTGCTCTCCCCCAACTTTGGCTTATTTGACTTTTTGGCTCAACTTCAAGAGCTTCATTCTCAGTCATACATACACATTTTTGGTGATTTCTTTTTTTATTATGAGTATTTTTTTGTGCTTTATCAAGTGGTGTGATTTGTTTTTCATTTTGATGTATGCATTTTTCTAAAATAAGTGATTCTCAGAGGTCACATTACACAATTTCCAATTTTGGAACTTTAGAGGGCTTGTTTGGGTTCATATGAACTCATTTTTGGTGTCATTTTTTTTAATCTACTTAATTTTTCAGGCTTTATGTAGTGGTGCTGTTATTTTTTCTTGATTGTATTCCAAAATTGTAAATTTTGAATATGCCTCGTGTATCAAATCCACTTTGTGGAATCTATAAATGCACTAATACAAAGTGTCCTAATATTGCAAAATGTCTAGGGGGAATCATGTTTTGAATAATGAGAGTTCAATCTTTATGTATTTGTCATTTTTTGAGGTTTATAAGGCATGCTTAGTTTATATCTTCATTGTCCACCTCATGATATTGTCTTATATTTTCCCTTTCAAGGACATATGTAAGGCCTCCAACAAATATGTCTCTAAATGCACTTGTATAAAGTGCTAAAAACTGATTTTGTGTTCCTTATGAGGAAATTTTGCACATTTATTGTCTTTCTTTTGTACTTGCACTAAGTTATAAAGTTTCATGGGAGGTTGTGTAGTGCCTTAGTTTTTGCCATCACATAAATGAATCATAGTGATTCTCAACTCATGTGTGCGTGTCTTAAAATTTCATAGACCCTTTTTAGTTGCTTGTACATCATATTGGACTTGATGTTGCTTCTATATTCTTTTGTACACGTGCCACATTTCAATTGATCTGCCTATACCTCTTGTTAGAATTAAGGGGGGTATTATCACATGGTTATGCTAATGGTTTCTTGGTTTCAATGGAGCAACATTCTACTTTTTCAACTAATCATAATTTGTGAGGTTCTAATACTTATGTAGAGCACCATGCACATTTTAGTAGTGTACTATAGGTCACTCTTGCATCGTTTGTTTTGGCCTCCTTGATCATAGTACTATCTCCATCTTCAACTCCACAAATTGTGTTTGCCTTTGTGCCATCTACGTATTCATGGTTTAGTAGTTTACCCGATGTCACTCATGCAATGTATTGTATCTCTTATCTTGATCTACAATCTTCAGAGGTTCATTGATTCTAGTAGACACCATCGCTTCTTCTTTGGCAGAGTTTACAACTTTTACATGTTTCAAGAGTTCTTTATCATGTGCCTATTTTCATGGGATATCTTTTGAGGAGGTTTCTTTGTTTCTATTTCTCTTTTGAAAATGAGTTTTGTTACCACCAATTTTTCTCCTTTTCTCCATTTAAGAGAGATCTTTATTTATACACAAGTGTCTTATCAAGTCTTGTTGTCGAGACTCATATTTTCAGTGATTAGATTTTTCCTTAAGTATCACTTAAGAGGGGGTGTTAGTGTGAAAAGAGTTATTATTAAACTAGTTAGCTTTTATCCTACCTAGGAGAGTTTTCTTCACACTACTCTTAAGCTCACTTGGGAGATATCTCACCTTTTGTCTCACCTCATGTGGACTCACTTAGTGTCCCAACACTTGCTCATAGAGTCCTACATGTGTTTCATTCTTGGAGGCATAGTCAAAGTTTCACTTCTACCTTCCCACCTACTTATCCTTGCCTTTATATGCAAGGTCTCTTTTGTACACTTCCCATAATGTTGCTTATGATGGTTTTTCTTTTCTTGCATATTGTTCATTTGTGAAAGTATTTTGGATTTTGAAAGTGACCTTGGTTGCTCCAATAGATTCATGTGAATTCTTAATTCAACTCTAATGTTGTGTAATATGATTATGTAATGAACATGGTGAATACATGATCATATTAATAAATTATTTTTTAATTTCCTTTCTTTTTATTGGAATACTACATTTTACCCAAAATAAGGCCTCTTATCCCCTATCATTCCTAAAACATGTCCCCATGTTACTCGTCATCCCCATCCCTAAAACATTGTAGAACATAGCTTTATTCTTACATATTTGTTCAAATTTTGTCTTTCAAATTCCAGTCTCTTGATCAAGCCATAAATCCACCCTTGTCAATCCACCTACACTATGTATTATATCTGTATTACTAACAACAATCCATTTTCCAAGCAGGAGTCAAATGCCTTTGTTTTACACATTGTGGAATTTATTTTGACCAAAATTGGTTACAAAGTCATTGTTTTGTTTGAGTATGGTGAGGATAAGTGTGAATTACACTTATTAAGTGAGTTCTATTTAATTACTCTACATTGCATTTGAGTATCCAAATTCAAAATCATTTTATTTTGACTTGTAGATAGGAAAATTTGAAAGAAAAAATAAAATAGGTATTTATTGGCATTAGTGTTATTTTTAACATATTGATGACATGTTCTTTTCTTGAAGTTTTGTTGAGAAAATGGAGAGTTTGCAAACTCCAGGGAAGCATATATTCTAAATCTAATACAAGATGCTCATAAAAGGTAAAAAGTTTAGAGACAACTTTTTTAAAAAGTTCAAAGACAACACTTTAGGTTACCACCAATGGGACATCAATTTGGACATCTTTACTAGAATAATAAAAAAAGTGTAGACTAGATATGCTAAGTCGATGCCAATCTCCAATCAACAAAAGGATTGCAAAGTAGAGTGAAAAATGGGACTTGATAAAGTAAATTATATGTCGTTCCTACATTGCATGGAAGTGGATTAGAGAATTATATATTTTTTAGAAATCTTGGTGGCTCTTGAAGTATACATGAGGTGGAAATGAAGAGTATTTATTTGATAGTCTTTTGGATACTTAGACTCAAGAACATAGATTGTGTTTGCTTCTACATATCCATGTCCATCCATGTAGTTGTATCCACATTTCCTAGTGTCTATATTAGAATATAATGTACTGGTTCCCTTATTCATATACTTGGATTCCCTATTTCAAAATGACATACTATCCTTATATCCCTCATCCCAAGGTGACTATGATTCTATTGATATGTACACCTTATGGATGAACTCATGGAAACTAGGGATGTTTTGCATAATGGATATGTACTAACATTGATGATGAGGGTGAAATTCAATTGAACAATCACTATTCAATACACTAGCAATTCAAATTACACAAATATAGTTGTTGGTAAAATTGAACACATTAACAAGTTCAATTTATTGCTTTGGCAAGAACATCTATAAGATAATTTATGAGGAAGATAAACTCCACATTTCTACTCAATTTAAACTAGAGTTTCATCACAAATTGGTATTAGTATCTTTTTTTATTACATAAATAGTTCTAATTCTAGTCTCTTTATAACTTTATACACTATCCAACTTCCATTGTTTTCCCTTTGAATTAATACACCCCTTATCAGACTACAATTATTCCTTTTCTATTTGCAATTCAAAAAGCATTCCAAAAAGAAGCCCTTCATGATGTTAAAGGGAAAATAAAGCATCTTCTAAAAATTACAAGCAAGCTTATACACATTCTTAATTCACTTCATAAACCTCTCAAGAGTGCCAAATATCCCATTGAAATGTCATGTTTTTGTCATTCAACAATGGCATTGTTTATTAATGTATTGCTTTCATCCTCATTGTTGATCTCAGCACTGTTCTAACATATTTGAACTCCTTTTTGTTTTGAAAGATAATTTATTTGAAAATTCCTCAAACTACTTCAAAAATTATTATAAATTATTGATCAATCTTCCTATATGATGTTCAAGGGGTTGACAATATTTTTGATTTCTTAAAAGCCTTCAATCCAAACTAACCATTCATCATATTGCCAACTAATGGTTGACTATTTGGAATTTAATCCTTGTTATAGTCAATCAGTAGACTAGGATGTATGTTTAAAGCCATCCAAATATACCATTAAATGAAGCACATAAAACAATATATAGATCATAGAGACACATGTGAAACAAGATTTATTATAATAGGTCTCTTTCACATTGTCTCAATAGACATGCCAACATCATACAACCACCAACCAAGAGTTCAAACCTTTAAGGATACAAATAATTCAACAATCCAACCTTGGTGCATCTATACGAGTAGATAGATATAACCACATAATCATCCAACATGGTTCTAATTGTCTAACTACCATGTAGAATTCCATTAGTCACATAACCCAAACCTAACTATACCACACATTATATGAAACATGAATTCCCCACATGGATAGTCAATTCCATAAACAATAAACCATTATTAGTCACACTTGCTCAAAGGTTGTTGACCCACTTTACCTAAACTACATAGTTGCCTTCTTGCAATACAACCAAACTGTCCATGACTAGTAATAAGAGAGACAAACACTTGATTGATCTTAGCTACTTGTAGTACCTTTAAGAAACCATAGAACACTACCATGCTACTAGATGTCATCACATCTATTCCAATAGTGTTGTTAGTGAACCTATAGTTCCATACACACTATAGTAACTTACTTAGACAACTATGTGATTATGAGTTCTCCAAGTGACTCACAGTTGTGAGAACATAGTAACACTAGACTTGGACAAGTCTCCATGTTAAATCATAATATCATAAACTCACCACATTCCATTGCAACTTACCACTAATAAACTTATTTGTTTATGAGTCTACAATGAAAAATTGAACATGAACTTAAAACAAGTTCACCAACTTCCATCATTGAAAACCACACAATGAACTCTTTGCAAGTGAATGGCATACCCTAGTTCCAACATTTACAAGCCACATGATTACCTAGATATTGAATACTCCCTTTAATTTAATCCTCAAATGCGATCATAACTAGTGATCAAGATTGATCAATGGTTAAATAGATTTAACTTGTTAACCTTTATAGTTTTTTATTAGGGAGAAAACAACTTTTGAAGGGGCCTTGGAACCCTCTACAACAAGATACATTTAACACACAACTAGAGAACAAAAAAAGTAGCCAAAAAAGATAGGCCACTACAAAACAATAGCCAAACTATTGCAAAAAAGATAGGCTACTGCAAAACACAACCAACAATGCATACATTTGAACCCAAGCTATCAATAGAACTAACAAGGATGACCAACTATGCCACCCCTAGACCCAAGTCCTAATGCTTTGAGCACCCAAAACTTGGGTGTGGGAGACACAAGCATGTTTAGGACAATCGTGTTTCCTTCTTTGGACAATATTCCACATAATATCATCCTCCAAAGACTTAGATTGACGAGAGATGGGGGGGCTATCTTTCATTGTCCCCAAAAGTGATGAAATAGGAGAATTCAACTTAATTGAAGCATCCAAAGAGAAATGATCCCTAGATTTTGACCCTTGGCATTGAAGAGTCCAAAGGTGGAACACCCAAAGAACCCATGAAAGATGACAAAAGACATCATGACCCTTAGGGCCAAGTCCTCTAATGCCTCCTCAAAATAAAAATTTCCCTAACTATCAAATGCTCACAGTGGGCATTTTTCCACCAAGTCGCCTTGCATTTCTTGTGGTGAGAGCTAGGGAAAGCCAAAGCCAAGTGTCCTATAGCAAAGCATCACCTACAACAAAAGGGGAGACCCTCAATAGTTGAGTGTCTGAGTCCATGGTTTGTCCCTAACAAGTAGGACAATATCCCTAGGAAAATATTTAGAGGTGTGAATGTCCACAAGAATGCAATAATAAGTAGTATGGCCATAGTTTATCGTCACAACATCTTCATGTAAAAAGTGTCCAAGAGCATTGTCGATAGATTTAAAACAAGGAACTTCCCAAAATTGGAGAGGAAGATTGGGAAGTTTGACCCAAATTTGCATAATACTTAAAGATTCTAGAAGTGGGTTGAAGGCATGAAACCAAGGTTTAAGAGAGGGGGAATTCTTTCCCCACATCTAAACCCCACCATACAACGCTTGCATCCTATCATCACCCTATTGGAAGGATGTTACAAAAAAACCCTAGCATAGGGATAAAGTTCAATCCTACCCTTAGTGAGGGGCCTCTACGGCTCCAAGGCCCATTTTTCAGATCAAGAAGGGAAGGCCAATAACCATTAAATCTATAGATGAGAGCATGCATTGTTTAAATTGTTCTCCATTGTCTAACACGTCTTTCCCATAGATAATAATTGGGGAGGAAGGAGAGCAAGACAGGTTTATCTTGCTAGGAGGGGAGAGTAGAACCTAATGAAAGACAAGAACCACCATAAGGGATACCATACCACATAGCTTTTATATAAGAAACCTTTGCACCACCAAAACTAGGGCCAGAAGAATGTGCCACACAAGCCTCAAGAATAGGGTCGTTGCCAACACCAATCAACAAAACATCATTTATTGCAACACTAGAGGAAGTAGGAACCATGGCTAGAATAACACACAAGTGGGTGTCATGCAAAGAATCAAGTGTAGGTAGAGACACACCTCCTAAATCCCCTTGAACACCCACAAAAAGGGGCATTTGGACATGGCGGGAAATAGCCATTTGAATGAGACACAAGGGTTCGTGAAGGAGAAGGGAGTGACATTTTTCAAAGCTCACTTTTAAATTTTTTTTTTCAATGTGTTCCCCCCTTCATGCACACCTCATGATTGTTAACCATTATAGTTAATAATCTTGGTTTTTAGAGATTATTGTGAGAAGAAAACCTTTTCAGTACCTTTTGTTGAATTTGATCCACATTATGCTTTAATTAGGATCAATGCTCCTCAGGTAGTTTGAGGCCAAAGTTGGCCTATAAGTGGTTTGTTGCAAAAAAAACTCACAAAAGGATTCCTCTATCGTCCATGTGTTAAAGGATCTCCCCCAACATTGTGCCATGTATCACCTTTTCCTAATAGAAGGGTACCAAGATTCCTTGGAATTTTTTAATTTCATATAAAATCATTGAAGAAGATGAAGATCCAACAATGCTAACACCTTTCAAAAAGAAAAAGAACTTACAAGACCTTTATAGCATAAGCTTACTAGACCACAGTTCTCAACCTTGATCAATAATCTACAAGTCATCTTAGTGAAAAAGGATTCTTCAAACCTCATGAATCTTTTAATGGCCAAAAGACAATTGATCAAAACACATCTACTGGGGAAGATATGATTTCAAAGCCCTTTATAACTAGAAAGGCATGAAAGACTACTAATCATTAGTGATCAAATAGGTATCAAGGATCTTTGATAAAAAAAAGGACAACCATTTATTTTTTTCTTAGAAAGATAAAAAAAGCTTCCAATGCCATAGATCAAGATTCAATTTATTTCATAGTGCATGAAGATCAAAAGGATCCAAATGGTTTCTTTAGTCTTAAAAGCACAAATGATCTTTGATGCAAAGAATTTTAACTTCTCTTATGCCTATGCATTGACAATACGATATAAAATCCCTAAAATCTCTTGCTTAGATCACTTGAAAATATGCAAGATTACATAGGTTTCCAAGGGTGTTCCTATATTAAAATAATCCTCACTATTGTCATGGAATTATTTAAAGCCCATTTTATGAATTTATTCCTTCCACATGAGTCAAGTTCTCTCATGCATCTAGTTAGTCTTTAGGTCATCATGTCAAAGTTCATCACGAGTCTTAAGTGTTGGAAATTTGCAGAAAACATAATAATGTCAAGTGCTAAAGTGTTTATTTGGTCCTATGGAAGGATGGGTTTTAAAGAAAGTTGAAATTCTTAAGTCAAAAGATGAAAGTATTCCTTGTGTGGAATTTTGGGCTTTTGATGCAAATCAATAGTCCCTACTAGTTTGCAAGTAAACTCCAAATCCTTGGGCCTTTGGTTTAGACTATATTTTTAGAGTTTGCACACACATTAGTAGCGTACTCTTGAAACCTTGTATTGGCTAATAATTCCACTCTTTCAAATTTTGTGAACACTTTTGCAAGTGTTTCTTACCTACAACCAAACCTCACAACTCTACATCACAACTTTTGTTTATACTTTCAAACTTCTTAAATCATTTTGCAAGTGTTGCATAACTACCACAAAAATCCAAAACTGCACCAACTTATATTTCTCTAAAAACTAGATTTTAAGTGCAATCATACAATCCTACCAAGTTTTAGTGAAACTCTAAAAACTTTCCATTTGCTAAAACTAAACTTAATCCTTCGAAGAAACAAATGCAAAAAAAGATAAAATCCCACTTAAATTAGAGTTTCTTTTCCCCTAAAATATCAAACTAAAGTATTTTAGACCTATGTCCTCTTTGAAAAATATGAAATATGAGTTCAAAAAGTTGTTCCCCCTTCCAAGATCCTCTCAAGTCTTGCATAGATTTTAGGCACAAACTTGAGCCATGTTAACTTAGAATATTTCCACAAAGGAATGAGGGAAATGGAGATAATAAAACCTATGGCTAAGAATCTTGTGGAGAGTGGCCTTGTTGAATTAGTTGTTTTCCTCATTTTATTTCAATCTTTAGAACTTGTTATGACCTCTGTTAATTTTTGCAATCAAGAGACCAAACAAATTAGGAAATATTTAGATCAAATTGTGCTTCAAATTATGCTAGATTACATAGAGGAGACACTAAAAATTCCTAGAGGTCCAAAATATGTAGAAATACTAGTAGATTCTTCTACAAGGTTATTTGAAGAGAATCCATATCGATGCATCAAGATAATCAACAAAAAATGGTTATTAAAGAAAGGGTTGATATAACTAGATTACTTAAATTACTCTATAGAAGTGAATTCCATGAAGAAATCAATGGCACTAATTCCTTGCTTGATAAAATCCTCTGAAATCAAGATGCTAAGGAGTTTCAACCATGCATGTTATAGTTTCTTGCTAGGATCATAGTAGGAAAAGAGTACATTGAATGGGCGAATTTTGAAGGGCACACAATATACTGAGAGGGTGGGGGGGTGAATAAATATATGCAAAATCTCAACTTCAATTCCAAGTTTTCCTTAGTAGCATTTTTGGATCTTACTTTATCATGAAAAAAAACTATTCAAATGATAAACATAAACACACATCCACACATGAGAACACCATATATACGTGGAAACCCAAGATGGGAAAAACCACAGTGAGAATATCTTCTTGGATCTACTGCCCAAATCTAGCCTCACAAAATAATGAATCACTTAAAATGATGAAGTAGGCACCAACCTACCAGAAACACCAATCTCCAATTGTATTTGTAGGCACCAACCTACTGGAGACACCAATCCCCAATACAAAAATATAAGCA
>VDFB02075321.1:240921464-241050655 GCA_007258455.2 Sequoia sempervirens | reverse complement strand
CCCCGAGAAAAATTTTCTTCCTACTTTTTCGCATGATCACCGAAAAAGGGAAAAATCAATGAAAAAAAGAAAAATCCGATTTTGTAGAACCCAAAAATCTGGAAGCTTCTAAGCTTGGTAAAAGGGGTTCGGATGGGTATTTCAGTATGATGAAAAATGCGATTATTCGCAAGATTGTAATAAGGTTTTACACTGGATAATAAAAGTGTTGGATGGCTGCGGTTTGGTGGATGTAGCCCGGATTGGGTGAACCACGTTAAATCTTTGTGTTATGATTTATTCTGTGTATGTTTTAGTTTCTCTATTTTTGTTGATTAAATCTGCATTTAATTGTTAGATCTGCCATCTCTAACCCTAACACCAAACATAGTGTGAAAATGTAAAAGAGTACATTTTTTGACACTACAATAAATTAGCAAGAGGACATGACTTATGTGGGTCCATGATGAAATATCTATGGGTGGGTTGGTGAGAAAAATATATATACCACTATGCTCAAACCCTCACCAAAATGTGATAAATAGCCACAAACAAGAGTATATCTAAACCCTAATAATATATATTATGAATAAATATGTAATAAGGAAAATTAGATTTGAAAAACCCTAATAGAGGGAGGACAAAATCTATAATAAAATTGAAGGTTGTGTAAGAATGTTAGGTTCACCAAAAATGGAAGGAAAAATAAAATTACTTACACAAACATCTATTTAGGATAATTAAACAAATGCATCAAGTGGGCATCAATTAACCTAGATAATAGAGTTTGGACTGATTATTGCCATAAGTGTAAATAAGTGAAGAAATTAAATAAAGAAAGATAAAAATAAATACATGGGTACTTAGCTTTTGTTTCAATGTAGAAGACTTTATCTAAGTGTCATAAGGCTTTGAATTTTACTCTTTGATGCCAATTGTGTACTATCAAATATCATATTTGCATTGAGTATGAAAATGATCTCCACGAGTGTGAACCAAATTTAATATGCTAAAGTGATCCTCTAAATTATAAGAATGATATGACACTTCATAGGCCATTGAAGCTTGTTTGCATTAGTTTTCTAATGTCTTAAGTATCAACACATTGTCAATGCGGTGGCGCATGCAAATTTCGTGGAAGATAATGTGTTACTTTCTAATATCCAAAATTACGATTTCTGGAGTGGTGAAACATATGTTGGGTGTCTTTTTCCATGCCATTTCCTACACCACATGAGGGCATATGTCTCCGCAAATGATGTGATCAAAATGTCTTTCGAAATGGGCTCAAACAGATTTTTGTATGGAGCGAAATCCCTGTTACCACTTATGTAAATCTTTTAATATTAATATATTATAGGGCTTGGTCTTTTACCCTTGAAAAAAAATTGGCGGTGTTTATAAACATCTTTAAGGAATTTGTTAAATCACAAGGTTCATGTTCTCCTAGATTAGAACCCTATCAAACTAACTTTATTTCTCTGTGTGAAGGTTCAAATATAATGTGCAAGCATGCAACAAATCTAGGATGATGTGCTCTAATAAATTCTCTAATTATGCACTAATTTCATTTTATTTCTACTTTACAAATTAACTTTAGGTGTCTTTTGTTTGATTCCTTCTAGATCTCAAATGAATGAACAAATTTTTTTAAATACAACAACCAAGCCTACAAGTCAACAAAAGGTGTGCTAGATTGACTCACAATGGTTCATGAAAAGGTTAGCAATACAAGAATTTAGAATTAAATTTTTTAAAATGTTAGGGATCAAATTAATTATTGTGAAACTAAATTGTATCAATTTTGCACCCACATATTTAATTCAAGGTGATGAAAAATATATTTAAGGATGGAGAATGCAAATCTAAAGATTAGTGATGTGAATCTAAGTATTAGTAATATAAATTTAGAAATTAATGATAAAAAGACTAGAATATATAATGTCATGAACTAAAATTTACATAAAATATATTATTTGTAAATTAATTATTATATTTAAAACGCTAAAATCAAAACAAACCCAAAACATAACACAACAATACAATTTTTTATCATAAGAATTAACATGTCTTATCTTTGAACATATGATGTCTTACTTGAAACTTAAGACTATTGTCTATCCAGCCCCATAATGCACATTTGAACGTATTTATTATTAATTAATAGAATAGGGGGTGGGGAGAGGTGAGGTTGTATTAGTGACCTAGTAACATTTTCACGACCTGGAGGGAAACAAAACGCAGTCAATGCTATGATTACAAAGGAAATCAGTTGTTCGAAATACCTCGCCTCTCGGCTTATTTACTTTTCTGTGTTTTAGGTTTGTGATCAAACGGAGAAAATGAAAGAGGTGCCAGAGAACTGTATATCTGTGATCTTGTCATTTACTACTCCTCGCGATGCCTGCAGACTCGCAGCAGTCTCGAAGCTGTTTAGATCTGCAGCCTCCTCAGACTCTCTCTGGGACAAATGGCTTCCTCCCCACTATGCCCAAATCCTTGCTAATTCGGTTTCTCCCATCACCTTCTCTTCGAAGAAACAACTCTACTTTTGCCTGTGTCAGTCAATCTTTCTGAACGGAGGAACCCAGGTGGGTACACAGATTTTATTGTTTTCCTGTTTTGTTTTATTTTCCTTTAGGCTTTTCATATAACTCATCGACAACTTGCAGAGATTTTGGCTACAAAGGCCAACTGCAAAAGTGTGTTATATGTTATCTTCCAGAGAATTATCAATCGTTTGGGGTGATGACGAACGCTACTGGAGGTGGAGTCCTGTCGAAGTTGCGAATTCCAGGTTTATGAGATATATAGATTCTTTTCAATTGTTCAAGTATAGATAATTTCAGTGGCTCAGATATATCTCATTTTTCCATGAAATTTATTGTCAAGCTAAGAAGAAGAGAAGAACATTTTTAGACGAATCTTAATTTAAGAGTTCAATATGCCAATTTTTAGTTGAAGGGTTTTTAACTTCCAAAGTTTTTGTTCCTTAAATTGCTCTGTATGCACTGGAGGCACTTTAGGATATATACTTGGGGTTATAAAAGTCAAAATAAAATGAAACAAAAATAGTCTTTTGGAGTTTAGCTGCTATCTATCTGGAACCTGTGTTTCTGCTCCCAGTAGATTAGGGAAAGCTCTGTTGTTGGGTAAGACTTTTGGGGTTTTATAGTTTATAGGGCTTCTTGATTCCTCTTGCAATTGGGTGCAATCCTTTAGTTATTGGGATTGGTGGCAACCGGTGCTATCCCTTCGGCAGCCTTGAACAGCTAACAATCTTAGACCTTTCTGTCAGCCTTATAAATCTAAAATCAAAATCAAGTGTGTCCCTGCAAGCCAATTATATTGTAGCAATTTGTTGTATTAAAACACTCTTAAAATAGCTTCCTACTTGTTTAGTCCTTAAAAAAATAATTAAAGCTTGGTTTTCATGTCATGACCAAGCCAGATGCCAATTGGGTTAGTGAGACCTCCCCTGTGGAAGCCCCACCGAAGGATTTATCTCTATTTACCTATACATACTGTTCAAGGTTGGTAGCCCTGGCTTTGACCGCAACCAAAGTTGAGAGAGTAAACTGAACCGAACCTTGTTTGATCTTTTCAAATATTCATGCTTTATTGAACGATTATCTTCCTTGCTTCTATATAGGGCAGTGTAGTGTGGCACGCTTGTCATTCTCTAATTTGTTCTTTCTTGCAAAGCAATAAACATTCTTCTCATTTTATATTGCAAGGTGACGAGACTTTACCCTTAATTGACATAGACATTTTTTTCCCGAGGTCTGATGAAAGCCTTAAGGATTAATGTTGTTTATTCAGTTTCAAGGAAGTGGCCGAATTGAAAAGCGTTGCGTGGTTGGAGTTGAAGAGCAGATTTGACTGCAGGCTGTTGTCACCAAATACAGACTACTCTTTGTCATTTCTGATTAAATTTGGTCAGCCCTCTTATGGGTGGAATGTGCTTCCCTTGAAATTTTATATTATAACCGCAGAAGGAGATGAAATGAAATCAGGTCGGCTATTAGTGGACAGGGAAGGAGCAAGCATAGATCCGAATATGAAGATTGCTCCTTTAAATTATCAAAGTGATGGGTGGATAGAAGTGGTTGCAGGGGAATTTACTGTCAAAACGTACACTGATTCTGACTCTTCTGAGGTGCCAAAATACATTGAATTCGGTTTGAAAGAGGCAGATTCTGGTCGTTGGAAATCTGGACTATTTTTTGATGGGGTTAGGATTCAACCCATATCAGTTTAGTGGTTTTGGCATGTATCAGTTTTTGGCGTCAAAGAGGTTTCCTGACATCGACAAAATTTGTATTCTGAAGTTTCTAGAATAAGATTGTGGCAGAAAGCTGGTGCTTGAGATTTACCGCATTTATCATCATAATTGCAGACCTATACTTTTGAATATGATTCAGTAATATAACCCAAAATATATGAATATAATAGTTGCTTCCGCCTTTGAAGGTAGATAATGTTTGTTACACTTCTTTTCTCTCTGATATCTTTTAGGTTGTAGCGTACCCGGCAGCTCCCCTCTGCAAATAAGAACCTTCGCACAATGGGGGCATTTTCACTTTATTTCATATATTTTGCAAGTTTTATATTCTTGAGGTCTTGAGCTCATGACCAAGAGCGAATAGAGCCTTGCCAATCCATCTACACCACTGTGCAATCTCTCTTCCCTATTAACAGTACACATAGTTCGAATAAGAAGTTGAATGGATTTCTTCTAGATATGGTCGAATTTCCTTTGACTAAAATTGGTTGCAAATTCTATGTTTTGTTCAAGCCCCTGTAAGGATAGTGGCGAAGTGCACTGTATTGTGAATAAATTAACAAGTACAGACTGCATACGAACACCCAGTTTTGTCAATAGTTGATTCTAGTATGTAAACAAGAAATATATTAGGCATGTATATGGACATTAGCATGACAACTTGCAAGTTCTGTTAAGAAAATTCAGTCTGCAACCTATGGGAAACTAGTGCTTTAGTCTAACATAGAATGATCATAAAATAAACATATGGTAGTTCCGCTGATAATATATAACTCAGTTATAACTGAAACAGCTTCAAAGTTAGCTGTTGTCCCGTGTACTATAATATTAATAATACCTTGATGAGTTTTTAATTGTTTAATAAGCAGTGAAACTTTATTGATGCGCTCCTAAAGAAAAAAAGCCATAGACCAAAACATAAAACAAGCAGATGCCATTCACCAATCAACATAAGAATTACATAAGAGAGGAGTGAAGTGTGCTCTTTTTGGACCAACATCTGAAGACACAAGGTTTGATTAAGGCAATTCTCAATAGTTACTCTATTGTATATAGGTGGATTATAGAAGACATCTTTTTATAAAAAAATTGAGAGTGAGATGGCTAATGTTGTCAAAGAAACCTCACTATCTATGATAATCCACCTTATAGAGCAACTGTATGCTTTCACTTTATCCCAGGGGTACATGGGTATGTGTCCCCAGATGTTTTCTGGCTGTACTCCTACCTATCACATCTCGGGTATGCAGGGACGTATCATAACCATCCCCAGGACATCCCTGATATCCTTTGTATGACTGGAAACACCCCAGAAACAGCACTCAATTGTCCAGGGATGTCACCAGCTCTCTCGGGGACAGCAAGCCATCGCCGGACAGTAGTTATAGTTTTGAAAAAAAAGTTGAGAAGTTATTATACATTTCCTTTTCCAGTTTATAATATATTGTACAACCGCAGCCTGTACCTTTTGATTCAATCTGCCAAAAAAAGCTTTTGCTAGAAACACGGAATAAATTTTGTAATGCGTTAAAAAGGGTGTGGCTAGATAAGTAATTGTAATACTCTTTTTCAAAAGTAGATGACACGTCTCTATATGCATTTCATTTATAAGATTTCAATGCAAATTAATATAGATTCTCCTGCATAGAAAGCTGTGAATTTCCTTTTAAATCAAAACACATTTCACCTATAAGATTTCAATGCAAATTAATATAGATTCTCCTGCATAGGAAGCTGTGAATTTCCTTTTAAAGTCAAATGTTTTGAAATGGATTTGTTCAATTCGGGGATAACATGCAGTGTACATTCAACCCCTTTATTAAAAGATGGAACAATGAAATGTTGATTGCCTTTGTTAAAGCTTTGACCATACACCACCACTTGGCTTAAACTGTTATTCATGTCATTGTCCTCTGTGTCCTCTGTGTTGTATACCAGATTTTTCAGTTCATTATTATACAGCTGCAATTTGTCTCTGGTTAAAGTGGCTTAATATAGATCTGAAGCAACCTCTACAGCAGGGCTACTTTTCACGGCAATGGGGTACTGCAGGGATTTTAATGTCAATGATATTGCATCACCGAAATACAGTAATACCATAGCTGTCAGTTGTCAAAACAATATTTAAAACAAAATTTGAAAGTGATTTAGAGAGAAGGAGAAGGATTATTTCCAGCTTCATAAAATGTCCAATCAAGATTGATATTGGAAGTGATCAGGATTGTCGTATATGGGATTTGAACAATGCTTTCGAAGATTTTGTGAATGCTGACTACAATGCCTTTTTGGTTTTTTGATTTCGGTAGGGGTGCTTTTTGTTGGAGTTCTAGTTCTTGGGGTGTCTTTCTTGCAATCATTGTTATTCCGTTTGTTAATTGGCTTTTCTTTTGGTTCACTTTTTTTAACATAAAGGCAAATATTATTTATGATATTCACAAGATTTATGGTCACAAAGGCTTACAACTTGGCTGCGGAGATTGAAAGTTTCATAGTCTTGTTCTGATTGTCTATCTTCAGTCCATTTGGATTTTTAAGATTTTTTGGAATTGGTGTGGTAGGAGTCTTTTTAAGACTGGCAGACACTTTTTTTTTTTAATTGATTAAAGTTTAAAAAGAGAGTTACATTGCATATTTATCAACTGCCTAATAAGGCTAATATACCCTCTGTCTTATCTAACTCAACATATTATGTTGTACTTTTACTACATATCAAATCCCATAAATATTACAGCTCATTTCCGTGTTTTATCACAAATTTGATATTTTTATCTGCTTCTTAGAGGTTCCTGCTTTCTCTGTCCTGGTCTGGATCATTCCATCCTCTTGGTGGCTCACTGTCTAGCATATCTTCCTTGAACACCATTTCTGCCCCAGATTTTTTTCAGTGTTGCTTTGTACTTTTTGTTATGTTTCCTTTGAAAGTCCAAATAATTTTCCATAAATGGTATATTATCTTTTTTATTAAAAGGCCAATGCCGTGCATATTTGACCTCTTCCTTGTTTACCTCCACCTTTTCATTTTTTTATAAACTTAACAAATTTGCTTTTTCCAATCTCCAATGTAACTGTCACCTGCATTGAGACGTTGAAAAAAATGAGTCTTTTAACAGACTCTTTAAGTATTCTTTTCTTACATTGGAATCACTCTTCATTTCTTACTTTCCAAATTACCCATAAAAACATATGTTCGACCTCTTTTGCATAAAAACATTAAAAAAAAAGTGCAATATAGATTCAGGTTTTTTACAAATTTCACAAATTTTTAAGCTGTGAGTAACATAAATTCCTGGTAATTTTTACAATACAAGCATCCATTTGAAGCATGACTTCTTCGGTTCCACAATGTCATTCCGTAGCCATTTAAAATTGTTAATCCATTTTTTGTCATCTAATTCTATATTCCTATACTTGTTTATATATTTGAAAATTTCATTATTATTATTTAAAGCTTTATACGCAGTCTTCGCTTTTACCTTGTTTAGTTTAGTTACATTGTATCATTTATATCTATCTAGATCGTCTTTGTTAACTTCAGCCCATTCAAAACATTTAACTTTTAAAAATGCTTCCCTTAATACAGTAAAGTCCTCCAGTGCGACTGTGGCAGATTGAATTTTGCACATACAAGAGTCCCAGCTTTTTAACTACTGATTATTCATTATATCTTTAAAACATTTTATACCCCTTTTATTCCATTCTTTTGCTGAACACTCTTGCAATAATGCAATCGGTTTGTCTTTATGGTGTAAATTCCACCATATTGAACAAGTAGCACTTATTATTTTATTATTACCATCAGATCCCTCACTAGCATTCACCATATGTCTAATCTGCTCCCAAGCCTTCCAGAGACTAAAACATTGGATCCCCCGCTGGTGTCACAGAGAAGTGACCAAACATTAGGTGACAGAGGGGAAGGTGATCCCACGATTCCCCAAATTTTGGGGATGCAAGCTATATATATTTTCTTACCAGGATCTTCCATGGTTCACTCCTCTTTATAGTTTTAATCATAGAAGCATAAATCTGCAAAAAATTCCCGATTAATCGCTATTTTTAAAAAATCTGGAGGCTGGATGATTTTTTCCCTCATTTTTTGAAAAAATCGTTGACTTTTTAGTCAATGATTTTTTTTCTGTCTCAAACTACAAAATCGCCAAAAAAACCTTGTATAAAATCTGCAAAAAAACGTGAATAAAATCGAGCTGATTTTTGTGCAAAAAAAACCATGAGACCATGGCTTGTTGCTTACTATTATGCTTTAATAGATTTTTTCCAAGCATCCATAGCTTGTTTGAAAGCACCTGTTTTAGGCTTTTAGTCTCATGGTGATGGAATGCCATGACGAATGCCATGACAAGCAAATTGCTATGGATTGTCATGGCATTCCATCACTGTGAGACTGCATTTCTTTGAGGCATTTTTTCAAACAATTCACTTGTCTATGTTATTGCTTACTATTATGCTTTGGTAGATTTTTCCAAGCATCCATAGCTTGTTCGAAGCACTGTTTTAGGCTTTTAGCCATAGCATGAAGGCGTTGAACTGTTTGATAAAATGCTTTGATAGACATCTATGAAAAATGTGGTAGCATAGAAAGGTAGTGAACTATTTGAAAAAATGCTTCAAAGAAATGTGGTCTCATGGTGATGGAATGCCATGACCAAGCAAATTGCTATGGATTGTCATGGCATTCTATCACCATGAGACCACATTTCTTTGAGACATTTTTGAAATAGTTCACGCCTTGTCTATGCTATTGCTTACTATTATGCTTTTATAGATTTTTCCAAGCATCCATAACTTGTTCAAAAGCACCTGTTTTAGACTTTTAGCCATAGCAGCAAGGCAGTGAACTGTTTGATAAAATGCTTTGGTAGACATGTATGAAAAATGTGGTAGCATAGACAACTGTCACCATCTGATATTTATGCAGTTGTAGTATGTTTTGTGCAATGCAATTAGTGATATGAATATAACCAACAAAAATCTATTTTCTATAATTCATGGATTGAACTCTGTATTTTATTTGCTCTCAATGTCTGTATGCTATGGAAATGCCATTAAATTTTAAAAAAATGTATTTTTCTTCAATTTTTTGTGTTTTTTTGTAAATCCGATTTTTTCCTGATCGTTTCCCAATTTTTTCCTTCCCCAAACGATTAATGCTGCTATGGACTTTTAATCACCCACTTCACAATAGGAGCTATATCTTACATTTTAAGATCCTTCAGACGTAGGCCCCCATTACATTTATCTAAGCAACACCCGTCCCACCTTGGCAGGCCTATTTTGTAATTTGTTTCTATTTTAATATATTTTTTGTCTTTATGTTAAAATAAACTGTCTAATCAAGAAATGTCCCTTGAATTAAGGAATATATTGTTTTTCAGATTTTCTTCATTTTGTTATCTGGTCGCTGTAACTTTTTGATCTTTTGTTGTATATACATATTGACAATGATAACAATGTAGTTTTATAAATTTATATGTTGATATTCTATTAGTGTGAAAATAGTTATTACTAAGCCTACTTACGAGAGTCCTATTCACACTACTCTTAACCTCACTTGGGAGGCATCGCCTTTTGTCTCACCTCATATGGATTCACCAAGTGTCTCAACACTTGTCCATGAAGTCCTACATGTATTTCATTTTTGGAAGGGTAGTCAAAGTTTTACTTTTACCTTCTTACCTCCACATCCTTGCTTTTATATGCAAGGTCTTTTTTGTACATTTCACATAATATTAATGTTTCTTATGATGGTTAATCTCTTCTTGCATATTATTCATTTGTGGAAGTTTCTTTGAATTTTGCAAGTAATCTTGTTTGCTTCAACATGGTATCAGAGCCAACTTGCAATTTTTTTCTCAAATTGAATTGAAGTTTGGAGGGTTGTAAGCATTAGCTTTCAACGGTGCATCTTGAAGCATAATAGACACAACCATTCCTATAACCATACAATCACCGTAGTGTACTTGCATCATCATATCATCCTCTCTATGTTAGATGCCTCAATACACATGCAGAAGAAACCCTGCGCAAGCATACATGGTTTCAAATTTTTTATTATTTTTCTATAGGGTACATCCTATGCAACCATGAAATCAACTTGCACATGTTTGATGCCCACACTGTACACCATTGGCTAGAATATAATGTTCTCTTAGAAGCAAAATACACCACTAATTGCATAGTTTTTTGGTCATCGATTTTTGTTAGAGAATATTTGCTAGAATATTCCATTAGGTGGGAATATTTCTCTTGTTGGAAGGAATATTCTAGTCAACAAGTTTTCTTGGTAGTTAGTGAGGATACAAAATATTTTGTTTGTCAAGGGAATATTTCGATCCCTGACATCTACCAACATCATTGCTCTCCCCCAACTTTGGCTTATTTGACTTTTTGGCTCAACTTCAAGAGCTTCATTCTCAGTCATACATACACATTTTTGGTGATTTCTTTTTTTATTATGAGTATTTTTTCGTGCTTTATCAAGTGGTGTGATTTGTTTTTCATTTTGATGTATGCATTTTTCTAAAATAAGTGATTCTCAGAGGTCACATTGCACAATTTCCAATTTTGGAACTTTAGAGGGCTTGTTTGGGTTCATATGAACTCATTTTTGGTGTCATTTATTTTAATCTACTTAATTTTTCAGGCTTTATGCAGTGGTGCTGTTATTTTTTCTTGATTGTATTCCAAAATTGTAAATTTTGAATACGCTTCGTGTATCAAATCCACTTTGTGGAATCTATAAATGCACTAATACAAAGTGTCCTAATATTGCAAAATGTCTAGGGGGAATCATGTTTTGAATAATGAGAGTTCAATCTTTATGTATTTGTCATTTTTTGAGGTTTATAAGGCATGCTTAGTTTATATCTTCATTGTCCACCTCATGATAGTCTTATATTTTCCCTTTCAAGGACATATGTAAGAACTCCAACAAATATGTCTCTAAATGCACTTGTATAAAGTGCTAAAAACTGATTTTGTGTTATGAGGAAATTTTGCACATTTATTGTCTTTCTTTTGTACTTGCACTAAGTTATAAAGTTTCATGGGAGGTTGTGTAGTGCCTTAGTTTTTGCCATCACATAAACGAATCATAGTGATTCTCAACTCATGTGTGCGTGTCTTAAAATTTCACACCCTTTTTAGTTGCTTGTACATCATATTGGACTTGATGTTGCTTCTATATTCTTTTGTACACGTGCCACATTTCAATTGATCTGCCTATACCTCTTGTTAGAATTAAAGGGGGTATTATCACATGGTTATGCTAATGGTTTCTTGGTTTCAATGGAGCAACGTTCTACTTTTTCAGCTAATCATAATTTGTGAGGTTCTAATACTTATGTAGAGCACCATGCACATTTTAGTAGTGTACTATAGGTCACTCTTGCATCGTTTGTTTTGGCCTCCTTGATCATAGTACTATCTCCATCTTCAACTCCACAAAGTGTGTTTGCCTTTGTGCCATCTACGTATTCATGGTTTAGTAGTTTACCCGACGTCACTCATGCAATGTATTGTATCTCTTATCTTGATCTACAATCTTCAGAGGTTCATTGATTCTAGTAGACACCATCACTTCTTCTTTGGCAGAGTTTACAACTTTTACATGTTTCAAGAGTTCTTTATCATGTGCCTATTTTCATGGGATATCTTTTGAGGAGGTTTCTTTCTTTTTATTTCTCTTTTGAAAATGAGTTTTGTTACCACCAATTTTTCTCCTTTTCTCCATTTAAGAGAGATCTTTATTTATACACAAGTGTCTTATCAAGTCTTGTTGTCGAGACTCATATTTTCAGTGATTAGATTTTTCCTTAAGTATCACTTAAGAGGGGGTGTTAGTGTGAAAAGAGTTATTATTAAACTAGTTAGCTTTTATCCTACCTAGGAGAGTTTTCTTCACACTACTCTTAAGCTCACTTGGGAGATATCTCACCTTTTGTCTCACCTCATGTGGACTCACTTAGTGTCCCAACACTTGCTCATAGAGTCCTACATGTGTTTCATTCTTGGAGGCATAGTCAAAGTTTCACTTCTACCTTCCCACCTACTTATCCTTGCCTTTATATGCAAGGTCTCCTTTGTACACTTCCCATAATGTTGCTTATGATGGTTTTTCTTTTCTTGCATATTGTTCATTTGTGAAAGTATTTTGGATTTTGAAAGTGACCTTGGTTGCTCCAATAGATTCATGTGAATTCTTAATTCAACTCTAATGTTGTGTAATATGATTATGTAATGAACATGGTGAATACATGATCATATTAATAAATTATTTTTTAATTTCCTTTCTTTTTATTGCAATACTACATTTTACCCAAAATAAGGCCTCTTATCCCCTATCATTCCTAAAACATGTCCCCATGTTACTCGTCATCCCCATCCCTAAAACATTGTAGAACATAGCTTTATTCTTACATATTTGTTCAAATTTTGTCTTTCAAATTCCAATCTCTTGATCAAGCCATAAATCCACCCTTGTCAATCCACCTACACTATGTATTATATATGTATTACTAACAACAATCCATTTTCCAAGCATGAGTCAAATGCCTTTGTTTTACACATTGTGGAATTTATTTTGACCAAAATTGGTTACAAAGTCATTGTTTTGTTTGAGTATGGTGAGGATAAGTGTGAATTACACTTATTAAGTGTGTTCAATTTAATTACTCTACATTGCATTTGAGTATCCAAATTCAAAATCATTTTATTTTGACTTGTAGATAGGTAAATTTGAAAGAAAAAATAAAATAGGTATTTATTGGCATTAGTGTTATTTTTAACATATTGATGACATGTTCTTTTCTTGAAGTTTTGTTGAGAAAATGGAGAGTTTGCAAACTCCAGGGAAGCATATATTCTAAATCTAATACAAGATGCTCATAAAAGGTAAAAAGTTTAAAGACAACACTTTAGGTTACCACCAATGGGACATCAATTTGGACATCTTTACTAGAATAATAAAAAAAGTGTAGACTAGATATGCTAAGTCGATGCCAATCTCCAAATCAACAAAAGGATTGCAAAGTAGAGTGAAAAATGGGACTTGATAAAGTAAATTATATGTTATTCCTACATTGCATGGAAGTGGATTAGAGAATTATATATTTTTTAGAAATTTTGGTGGCTCTTGAAGTATACATGAGGTGGAAATGAAGAGTATTTATTTGATAGTCTTTTGGATACTTAGACTCAAGAACATAGACTGTGTTTGCTTCTACATATCCATGTCCATCCATGTAGTTGTATCCACATTTCCTAGTGTCTATATTAGAATATAATGTACTGGTTCCCTTATTCATATACTTGGATTCCCTATTTCAAAATGACATACTATCCTTATATCCCTCATCCCAAGGTGACTATGATTTTATTGATATGTACACCTTATGGATGAACTCATGGAAACTAGGGATGTTTTGCATAATGGATATGTACTAACATTGATGATGAGGGTGAAATTCAATTGAACAATCACTATTCAATACACTAGCAATTCAAATTACACAAATATAGTTGTTGGTAAAATTGAACACATTAACAAGTTCAATTTATTGCTTTGGCAAGAACATCTATAAGATAATTTATGAGGAAGATAAACTCCACATTTCTACTCAATTTAAACTAGAGTTTCATCACAAATTGGTATTAGTATCTTTTTTTATTACATAAATAGTTCTAATTCTAGTCTCTATTTATAACTTTATACACTATCCAACTTCCATTGTTTTCCCTTTGAATTAATACACCCCTTATCAGACTACAATTATTCCTTTTCTATTTGCAATTCAAAAAGCATTCCAAAAAGAAGCCCTTCATGATGTTAAAGGGAAAAGAAAGCATCTTCTAAAAATTACAAGCAAGCTTATACACATTCTTAATTCACTTCATAAACCTCTCAAGAGTGCCAAATATCCCATTGAAATGTCATGTTTTTGTCATTCAACAATGGCATGGTTTATTAATGTAATGCCTTCATCCTCATTGTTGATCTCAACACTGTTCTAACATATTTGAACTCCTTTTTGTTTTGAAAGATAATTTATTTGAAAATTCCTTAAACTACTTCAAAAATTATTATAAATTATTGATCAATCTTCCTATATGATGTTCAAGGGGTTGACAATATTTTTGATTTCTTAAAAGCCTTCAATCCAAACTAACCATTCATCATATTGCCAACTAATGGTTGACTATTTGGAATTTAATCCTTGTTATAGTCAACCAGTAGACTAGGACATATGTTTAAAGCCATCCAAATATACCATTAAATGAAGCACATAAAACAATATATAGATCATAGAGACACATGTGAAACAAGATTTATTATAATAGGTCTCTTTCACATTGTCTCAATAGACATGCCAACATCATACAACCACCAACCAAGAGTTCAAACCTTTTAAGGATACAAATAATTCAACAATCTAGCCTTGGTGCATCTATATGAGTAGATAGATATAACCACATAATCATCCAACATGGTTCTAATTGTCTAACTACCATGTAGAATTCCATTAGTCACATAAGCCAAACCTAACTATACCACACATTATATGAAACATGAATTCCCCACATGGATAGTCAATTCCATAAACAATAAACCATTATTAGTCACACTTGCTCAAAGGTTGTTGATCCACTTTACCTAAACTACATAGTTGCCTTCTTGTAGTACAACCAAACTGTCCATGACTAGTAATAAGAGAGACAAACACTTGATTGATCTTAGCTACTTGTAGTACCTTTAAGAATCCATAGAACACTACCATGCTACTAGATGCCGTCACATCTATTCCAATAGTGTTGTTAGTGAACCTATAGTTCCATACACACTATAGTAACTTACTTAGACAACTATGTGATTATGAGTTCTCCAAGTGACTCACAGTTGTGAGATCATAGTAACACTAGACTTGGACAAGTCTCCATGTTAAATCATAATATCATAAACTCATCACATTCCATTGCAACTTACCACTAATAAACTTATTTGTTTATGAGTCTACAATGAAAACTTGAACATGAACTTAAAACAAGTTCACCAACTTCCATCATTGAAAACCACACAATGAACTCTTTGCAAGTGAATGGCATACCCTAGTTCCAACATTTACAAGCCACATGATTACCTAGATATTGAATGCTCCCTTTAATTTAATCCTCAAATGTGATCATAACTAGTGATCAAGATTGATCAATGGTTAAATAGATTTAACTTGTTAACCTTTATAGTTTTTTATTAGGGAGAAAACAACTTTTGAAGGGGCCTTGGAACCCTCTACAACAAGATACATTTAACACACAACTAGAGAACAAAAAAAGTAGCTAAAAAAGATAGGCCACTACAAAACAATAGCCAAGCTATTGCAAAAAAGATAGGCTACTGCAAAACACAACCAACAATGCATACATTTGAACCCAAGCTACCAATAGAACTAACAAGGATGGCCAACTATGCCACCCCTAGACCCAAGTCCTAATGCTTTGAGCACCCAAAACTTGGGTGTGGGAGACACAAGCATGTTTAGGACAACTGTGTTTCCTTCTTTGGACAATATTCCACATAATATCATCCTCCAAAGACTTAGATTGAGGAGAGATGGGGGGGCTATCTTTCATTGTCCCCAAAAGTGATGAAATAGGAGAATTCAACTTAATTGAAGCATCCAAAGAGAAATGATCCCTAGATTTTGACCCTTGGCATCGAAGAGTCCAAAGGTGGAACACCCAAAGAACCCATGAAAGATGACAAAAGACATCATGACCCTTAGGGCCAAGTCCTCTAATGCCTCCTCAAAATAAAAAATTTCCCTAACTATCAAATGCTCACAGTGGGCATTTTTCCACCAAGCCGCCTTGCATTTCTTGTGGTGAGAGCTAGGGAAAGCCAAAGCCAAGTGTCCTATAGCAAAGCATCACCTACAACAAAAGGGGAGACCCTCAATAGTTGAGTGTCTGAGTCCATGGTTTGTCCCTAACAAGTAGGACAATATCCTTAGGAAAATATTTAGAGGTGTGAATGTCCACAAGAATGCAATAATAAGTAGTATGGCCATAGTTTATCGTCACAACATCTTTATGTAAAAAGTGTCCAAGAGCATTGTCGATAGATTCAAAACAAGGAAGTTCCCAAAATTGGAGAGGAAGATTGGGAAGTTTGACCCAAATTTGCATAATACTTAAAGATTCTAGAAGTGGGTTGAAGGCATGAAACCAAGGTTTAAGAGAGAAGGAATTCTTTCCCCACATCTAAACCCCACCATACAACGCTTGCATCCTATCATCACCCTATTGGAAGGATGTTACAAAAAAACCCTAGCATAGGGATAAAGTTCAATCCTACCCTTAGTGAGGGGCCTCTAAGGCTCCAAGGCCCATTTTTCAGATCAAGAAGGGAAGGCCAATAACCATTAAATCTATAGATGAGAGCATGCAATGTTTAAATTGTTCTCCATTGTCTAACACCTCTTGCCCATAGATAATAATTGGGGAGGAAGGAGATCAAGACAGGTTTATCTTGCTAGGAGGGGAGAGTAGAACCTAATGAAAGACAAGAACCACCATAAGGGATACCATACCACATAGCTTTTATATAAGAAACCTTTGCACCACCAACACTAGGGCCAGAAGAATGTGCCACACAAGCCTCAAGAATAGGGTCGTTGCCAACACCAATCAACAAAAAATCATTTATTGCAACACTAGAGGAAGTAGGAACCATGGCTAGAATAACACACAAGTGGGTGTCATGCAAAGAATCAAGTGTAGGTAGAGACACACCTCCTAAATCCCGTTGAACACCCACAAAAAGGGGCATTTGGACGTGGCGGGAAATAGCCATTTGAATGAGACACAAGGGTTCGCGAAGGAGAAGGGAGTGACATTTTTCAAAGCTCACTTTTTTAAAAAAAATTTCAATGTGTTCCTCCCTTCATGCACACCTCATGATTGTTAACCATTATAGTTAATAATCTTGGTTTTTAGAGATTATTGTGAGAAGAAAACCTTTTCAATACCTTTTGTTGAATTTGATCCACATTATGCTTTAACTAGGATCAATGCTCCTCAGGTAGTTTGAGGCCAAAGTTGGCCTATAAGTGGTTTGTTGCAAAAAAATCTCACAAAAGGATTCCTCTATCGTCCATGTGTTAAAGGATCCCCCCCAACATTGTGCCATGTATCACCTTTTCCTAATATAAGGGTACCAAGATTCCTTGGAATTTTTTAATTTCATATAAAATCATTGAAGAAGATGAAGATCCAACAATGTCAACACCTTTCAAAAAGAAAAAGAACTTACAAGACCTTTATAGCATAAGCTTACTAGACCATAGTTCTCAACCTTGATCAATAATCTACAAGTCATCTTAGTGAAAAATGATTCTTCAAACCTCATGAATCTTTTAATGGCCAAAAAACAATTGATCAAAACACATCTACTGGGGAAGATATGATTTCAAAGCCCTTTATAACTAGAAAGGCATGAAAGACTACTAATCATTAGTGATCAAATAGGTATCAATGATCTTTGATAAAAAAAGGACAACCATTTATTTTTTTCTTAGAAAGATAAAAAAAGCTTCCAATGCCATAGATCAAGATTCAATTAATTTCATAGTGCATGAAGATCAAAAGGATCGAAATGGTTTCTTTAGTCTTAAAAGCACAAATGATCTTTGATGCAAAGAATTTTAACTTCTCTTATGCCTATTCATTGACAATACGATATAAAATCCCTAAAATCTCCTGCTTAGATCACTTGAAAATATGCAAGATTACATAGGTTTCCAAGGGTGTTCCTATATTAAAATAATCCTCACTATTGTCATGGAATTATTTAAAGCCCATTTTATGAATTTATTCCTTCCACGTGAGTCAAGTTCTCTCATGCATCTAGTTAGTCTTTAGGTCATCATGTCAAAGTTCATCACAAGTCTCAAGTGTTGGAAATTTGCAGAAAACATAATAATGTCAAGTGCTAAAGTGTTTATTTGGTCCTATGGAAGGATGGGTTTTAAAGAAAGTTGAAATTCTTAAGTCAAAAGATGAAAGTATTCCTTGTGTGGCATTTTGGGCTTTTGATGCAAATCAATAGTCCCTACTAGTTTGCAAGTAAATTCCAAATTCTTGGGCCTTTGGTTTAGACTATATTTTTAGAGTTTGCGTGCACATTAGTAGCGTACTCTTGAAACCTTGTATTGGCTAATAATTCCACTCTTTCAAATTTTGTGAACACTTTTGCAAGTGTTTCTTACCTACAACCAAACCTCACAACTCTACATCACAACTTTTGTTTATACTTTCAAACTTCTTAAATCATTTTGCAAGTGTTGCATAACTACCACAAAAATCCAAAACTGCACCAACTTATATTTCTCTAAAAACTAGATTTTAAGTGCAATCATACAATCCTACCAAGTTTTAGTGAAACTCTAAAAACTTTCCATTTGCTAAAACTAAACTTAATCCTTTGAAGAAACAAATGTAAAAAAAGATAAAATCCCACTTAAATTAGAGTTTCTTTTCCCCTAAAATATCAAACTAAAGTATTTTAGACCTATGTCCTCTTTGAAAAATATGAAATATGAGTTCAAAAAGTTGCCCCCCCTTCCAAGATCCTCTCAAGTCTTGCATAGATTTTAGGCACAAACTTGAGCCATGTTAACTTAGAATATTTCCACAAAGGAATGAGGGAAATGGAGATAATAAAACCTATGGCTAAGAATCTTGTGGAGAGTGGCCTTGTTGAATTAGTTGTTTTCCTCATTTTATTTCAATCTTTAGAACTTGTTATGACCTCTGTTAATTTTTGCAATCAAGAGACCAAACAAATTAGGAAATATTTAGATCAAATTGTGCTTCAAATTATGCTAGATTACATAGAGGAGACACTAAAAATTCCTAGAGGTCCAAAATATGTAGAAATACTAGTAGATTCTTCTACAAGGTTATTTGAAGAGAATCCATATCGATGCATCAAGATAATCAACAAAAAATGGTTATTAAAGAAAGGGTTGATATAACTAGATTACTTAAATTACTCTATAGAAGTGAATTCCATGAAGAAATCGATGGCACTAATTCCTTGCTTGATAAAATCCTCTGAAATCAAGATGCTAAGGAGTTTCAACCATGCATGTTATAGTTTCTTGCTAGGATCATAGTAGGAAAAGAGTACATTGAATGGGCGAATTTTGAAGGGCACACAATATACTGAGAGGGTGGGGGGGTGAATAAATATATGCAGAATCTCAACTTCAATTCCAAGTTTTCCTTAGTAGCATTTTTGGATCTTACTTTATCATGAAAAAAACTATTCAAATGATAAACATAAACACACATCCACACATGAGAACACCAGATATACATGGAAACCCAAGATGGGAAAAACCATAGTGATAATATCTTCTTGGATCTATTGCCCAAATCTAGCCTCACAAAATAATGAATCACTTACAATGATGAAGTAGGCACCAACCTACCAGAAACACCAATCTCCAATTGTATTTGTAGGCACCAACCTATTGGAGACACCAATCCCCAATACAAAAATATAAGCATCAACTCAATAGGTAGGACACCAATCCTACCAGATTACATAGATATGATTTGCGGACCTTCAACACTGATAACACAACTTGTAATTGATCTAATCAACCTTCAGACACTCTCCCACACAACTCAATAGGTAGGATACCAATCCTAACGGATTACATAGATATGATTTGCGGACCTTCAACACCGATAACACAACTTGTAATTGATCTGATCAACCTTCAAACACTCTCCCACACAACATACGATCTTTTGATAATGGCACACAATGATTGGAATGCAAATTATATTACATCACTCTAATATTTGCATTGAAGCCCCAATTACATAGCATTCTAGCAACCAGAACTTCACCTTAGGATGGATCCTATACATCTATATATGAATTACATTTACAATTACATTCATATGTTGGCCCACAACATAAAAATAATATCCGTAAGTCGGCCATACAAAAATTCCTTAACCAAATGTGTCCAAATGTGTGATAGGCTAGGTACAACAGCCCACACACTACTCCAAAAGATAGAACGTGCTACATAGTTCCCAATGTAAGCTTATTTGGTCCTAAAGGTCATCCATAGGTTACCTCCAGAGAGCACACACTATAGGCCTTTGTCACATCAATTTGGAACATCAACCTGGTTAATTAACCAAAAAACATAGTGACCCTTTTGTCCAATTTTTTTCCCGATGAACATCAATTTTGAAAACTCTTAAATAAGATAAACCATGTGTAGACATACTCTCGTTTCAAAATGTAGGACATAACTCACATCCATGAATAAATGTAGATCAAAACATGTTACCAAAACAATCTCACTATCTAGATAACTTACCTCAAATATTTTGGATCAAAATTCCAGGTCACTTTTATTGACATGAATGGATGTAGTATGATTCTACAAGCATTTCTCAACTAATTCCATCACCATAGCTACCCACATATACATCCACAACTCAAAATACCACATATACATCCTCATATACCACAAGCCAAAATATATTGTATCCTTCAAATATCAAAATATCCTTTTTACTGCCTTAACATGGGTTTCCTTATGTGTTGCCTGTAATTTGTCTACCATCCCTACTACTTGCATTATGTCTGGTCTAGATGTAGTTACATACAACAAACTGCCAATCATTGATTTATACAAAGTTGGATTTTCCGAAGCAAATTCATCATTCCTACTCAATTTATATTGGTAACCATAGGTGTACTCACCAGTTTGAATTCTTCCATTTAAAACTTGATCAACATTTATTTTATGTACTTATTCTGAGAAACGAATATACCTTTGTCTAACTGAGAAATCTATAAACCAAGAAAGAAAGACAATTCACCAAGCATTGAAATTTCAAATTCATTCTACATTGCATTCTTGAACCTTTTGCACATAGCATCACTGCTGCTACCAAATATAATGTCATCAACACAAACAACAACAATCAATAATTGGTCACCTTCTATTTTTATGTATAGGTTGCTATTTGCACTACCCTCTTAAAACTCTGTTGTTGTAGATATCTATCCAATTTGGAATACCATGCTCAAGGATCTTGTTTGAGTCCATAAAGAGCCTTCTTTAGTCTACACACAAAATCCTGTTTATCTAAACATTGAAATCCTTCAGAATATTCAATGTAGACTTCCTCTTCTAATTGTCCATTTAGAAATACAAATTTGAAATCCCTTTGATATACCTTGAAATTCTTGAATGCTAATAAAGCCAAAAACATCTTGATTGCTTTTAACCTTGCTATCAGAGCAAATGTGTCCTCAAAATCAATTACCTCAACATGAGCATATCCTTTCCATACCAGTCTGGCCTTGTTCCAAATCACTATTCCATTTTCATTCAACTTATTTTTAAAGACCCATTTTATACCAATGATATCTGTCTCTAGGTCTCAGAACCAACTCCCAAGTTTCATTTTTCTTTATCTGAGTTAACACTTCTTCCATAGCATCTACCCAACCTTTCTCTTTGCTTGCTTCTATATATGACCTTGGTTCAATTTTTGATAATAAGGCAGTGCACATGTTCATTTGCTTTCTTAATTCTTCTCCACATCTAAACTCCATTGTCCTTATCTCCTATAATTTGATCTTCAAAATGGTTCTTTAGAACATACCTAGCCGAAGTCTTTGTAATTGTATTCTTTGAGTCAATTTATGAGTTTTCATCACTGTTGTGGATTAAATCTTCATTATCTTCTTCATCCAAAATAGATTGTATTGTTTCATCAATACCTACATCGACACTTTCCATAATCCTTTTCAACCTTTTGTTATAACATCTTTATGTCTTGCTTGCAATAGAATAACCAAGAAAAATACCTTCATCAAATCTAAAACCAAACTTACCTAAGTGTTCTTCATCCTTCTTGATGTAGCATTTGCTTCCAAATATTTTGAGATGTCTAATTGAAGCTAGTCTTCCTTTCCACAATTCATATGATGTTTTAGCAATCTTTGGTCTGATTTGAGCTCTGTTCAAAATGTAAACTACGGTTTGAAGTGCTTCTCTCCAATACATATCTGACAACTTTTCTTGACTTAGCATTGTTTTGACTATTTTTTGTACAGTTTGATTCTTCCCCTCAACTACTACATTTGTTGGGGAGTTCTAGGTGCAAAAAATTGTCTCTGGATCCCATGCGAATCACATAATTCATCATACTTATAAGAAGTGAACCCACCACCTTTGTCTGATCTCAAACACTTGATTGTTCTTCTAGTTTCATTCTCAACCATTGCCTTAAATTCCTTAAACTTCTCAAAAGCTTATGAGTTTTCTTTCAAAAGGTAATCCAAGTCATTATAGAATAATCATCAATAAGCATCATAAAATACCTATCAACTTGAATTATTTTTGTCCTCATTGGTTCGTGTAGATTTGTATGAATTAGATCCAATGGCTTTGTTGTAGAATATTCCTTATTAGGAAATCTGATCTTTGTCTATTTTCCATCATGACATGGTTTGCAACTAGTAGATGGAGGCTTCTTTGACATGCCTCTTATCATTCCTTTTGAATTAATCCTCACAAGATCATCAAAATTGATGTGTCCCAACCTTCTTTGCCAAAGCCAACTCTCTTCTCTCTATATGGAAAAACAATTTTGTCCATTCAGATCACTAGGATGATATACATTACAGTCATTCCTACTTCCTTTCACAACTAGTTCTCATTGGTAATGATTTTTCTGATTTCACAACTTTTATCATTGAATGAGAGCTTGTAGCCTTTATCACACATTTGACTTACACTCAGAAGATTGTGCTTCAATCCTTCTACATATAAAATATCATGAGTTTTTATCTTTGCACCATTAAGACACAAAATGACCTTACTGGTAATTTTAGCAACAAAATTGTTACCAAGGATTACATATCCTCCATCAAACTTCTTGAAATGCATGAACTTGATCTTTTATCCAATCATATGACTTGAGCATCCACTATCAATGATCCATAGATTTTTCTCGTTTTGGGAATGTAAAACAGTTTGAGCCACCATGGATTTTTATGATCTTTTCTCCTTTGGTTTCTTCTTCCATACCTTATCTATTTCATTATTCTGACATTTTGACCTATTTCCCTTTGTGTCCAGTATAGGAGGATTCCCAAAATTGCTTCTATAGTTTCTAGCAATATGACCAAAATTGTTGCACTTGTGACAAATAATATTGAAATCATAAAATGGTGCAAATGAATTTTTGCTAACAAAATTTCTTCTTACCACAACTTTTCTACAATTCATAGCCTTATGACCAAAATGATTGCAATTAAAATAGTAACCAAGAAAAGAATGATTGAACTTGGTATTATATCCTTGTCCTATTGAAGGTTATTTTCTGGATCTTCTGTTTTGTTTGTGCATTCATATGAAACCATCATTCAATACTTTTCCTTCATTGATTGCTACAAATTGTTTTTATTTTGAACTTCTAGAGCCATTCACTTCTAGTTAACAATTGAACTCATGGGATGCTTAGTCACCTTATTCTTCTGTAATTCAGTAAAACCAAGACCATTTTGATATGCGGTGATCTTTAAATTTCTATTATCTGATCCAAGATCTTAGTGCTCTTCCCAAGCTTCAACTTTAGTTGATGATTTACTTTTTCAAGATCTTTCCTTAGTGACACAAACTTTGCTTCAAGGCTTTTACAATCCTTGTCCCTTTTCAACAACCTCTCTATGAAAACTTATTCTATCCTTTTTGCTTCTTCCACTTGAATCTTCAGGTCAATGGCCATCTTCTCTACCTTCTCAAGATTCTAAGATAATTTTTCATTAGCCTTCACTTCTTCAACCTTTTAATTTCCTTGCCAGCGCAAATTAATTCTTCCACAAGTTCTACTTCATCATCATCTTCAATTCTGGACCTCATTTATGTATCTTCTTCAAAGGTTTCCATAGCCATGAAGAGAGCCTTTTCTCCATTCCTGAAAGTGGATTGGTCATCATCATCGTCAGATGCTCATAGCCTTCCTCATTGATAATGAAACTTTTTTTTTCTTTCTAAAAGAATTTCCCTTTTGAAATGACTTCTTCTCATCATTTCTAAATTCTTTGAATGAACAATTTTAGCCATAAAATGCCCTACTTCACCATAGTTAGAACATTTTAAAGACAACTTACCTTTATACTTTCTAGAACCTCTCTATAAAGTTCTGACAAAGTTTGCTTCCTTTGGATTTGATCCATCTTCTAAATTAGGATCATCTTGCTTCCTGGACACTTTGAATGCCACCTCTTTCCTTACAATGTCATTCTCAATTCTCATTTCATATGTAGTTAGAATTCCATGTAACTCATCCATTAGTTAGAATATTCAAATTTGTAGCTTCCCCAACAACAAATAATTTTGCATCAAACGTTTGGGGAAGGGATCTAAGCACCTTTTTCATAATCATACCTTCTTTCAATTCTTGACCAAGACCTCTAATAAAATTGACAACCTCATCAAATTAGAGTAAGAATGTGGAAATGGTTTTTTCTTCATTCATTTTCAGACTTTCAAATTGACCTCGATGAGTTTGAAGCTTTCCATGTTTGACCTTGTCATCACCTTCATAGATGTTGTGTAACTTACTCGATACTTCCTTCATTATCTTGCAATGCATGATCTTTACAAACTCGGAGTTAGATAAACCACATAAAATATCATTTATTGCTTTGGCATTATTCTCGCAAGCCTTCTTCACAGCTTGATCTTTTGGGGTTCTTTCAAGGATCTCATATCCATCCACAATTGATTGTCAAACCTCAAATCCTAGGGCCATCAAGTATGCTTCCATCCTTACTTTCCAAAAAGTATCCATCAAAGAGAGGTGCCTTATTTGAATATGATCCTTCTTGAGCCACTAATTTTTCCATCCCAAATCTACCTGAATATGTTAAGCTTCTTCAAAGGAACTTAGCTCTAATACTAATTGACGGGGCACATAATATATTGAGTGGGAACGGGGTGGGGGGGAGTGGTGAATCAGTATATGCAAAATCTCAACTTCAAGTCAAAATTATCCTTAATAGCATTTTTGGATCTTACTTTATCACAAAAAAACTATTCAATTGATAAACATAAACACACATCCACACATGAGAATGTCAGATATACATGGAAAAATAAGATGGAAAAAACCACAGTGAGAATAGCTTCTTGGATCTACTGCCCAAATCTAGCCTCACAAAATAATGGATCACCTACAATCATGAAGTAGGCACCGACCTACCAGAAAAACCAATCCCTAATTGTATTTTTTAGGTACCAACCTACTATAGACACCAATCCCCAATAAAAAGGTTTGAGAATCAACTCAATAGGTAAGACACCAGTCCTACCAAATTATAGAGATATGATTTGTGAACCTTCAAGACTGATAACGAAGATTGTACTTGATTTCAAGATCAACCTTCAAACACTCCCACACAACATATGATCTTCTGATAATGGTGCACAATGGTTGGAATACAACTTATATTACATCACTCTAATATTCACATTAAATCCCTAATTACATAGCATTCCAACAATCACAACTTCACCTTGGGATGGATCCTAGAAATCTATATATATGAATATTTATAATTACATTCATATGTCAACCCAAAACATAGAAATAATATCTATAAGTCAGCCACACAAAAATTCATTAACCAAATGTGTGATGGCCAGGTCCAATATCCTACACACTACTCTAGAAGATAGAACATGCTACATGATTCCCAATGTAAAATTATCTGGTTCTAAAGGTCATCCATACACTACCTTTGGAGAGCACACACTACATGCCTCTACCACACCGATCCGAAACATCAACTTGGGTAATTAACCAACATAGTGACCCTTCCATCACTTCAAAATTTCTACATAATGAACATCAATTTCAAAAAATATCTTTTCAAACAATAGGACATAACTCACATCCATGAAGAAATGTGAATCAAAACATGTTACGAAAACAATCTCACTATCTGGTTAACTTACCTCAAATATTCTGGATCACTTCCATTGACATGAATAGATGCAGTATGATACTATAGACATTCCTCAACTGATGCCATCACCATAGCTAGCCACATATACATCCACAACTCAAAATGCTCCGATATGGCTTGCTAGTATTATGCATTTTCAAATCTTTTGGATGCCATTGCATCAATGACAAAACTAAATAGCATAACTAACACTCTTCTGACATCAAGGAAAATACTCCTTTGACATCAATGACAACATATGTTCAACAACTTTGATTAGTAATAATTTGTAGAACTAGTTTGTGAAAGTTAAGGAGTCAAAATTGTTTCAATATAACCTCATATTTACTATATTCTCTTTCTAGAAGAGTAATTCTTCCTATTTTGAAGAGAGTGGGTAATATGGTTGTAGGAGAAAATAAAGTGTATGAAGACCACCTCCAACTTGAGCTTAAAAAAAATCAAAAATTAATTTAGGATATTTAATGATACAATTTTTTTCATAACAAGTTGCTAGAGACGATCGTAATTAATCTTTTTTAGTAGAAACAACCACTATAATTATTCTCTAGGATAACTGGTTCATATCATTTTTACATTTTAATACTATCATGTCCCCCACACTGAAATACAAATAAATAAATAAAAAATGACAAAATACATATTAACGATTTAATGTTATAATTATAATTATCGTAAGATAATATTATAATAATTATAATATCGACAAAAAAAATTAACGAAAAATGTTTTTGATTAGAGGTAAATAGGTTTTGAAGGGGCCCCAAAACCCTTTACAAAAAAGAACAGCTGAAGCGAAAGATAACTAAATAGAGCAAACAACAACCTAAATGCAACAAACCATCAACACGATAGCATCCAAAAAGGAAGGACAAGAACAACAGAACTACATATTTCTCAGAATATTTGCAGCTTCCATGTCACTTTCAATAGCCTTCTGATGATCATCGATGAATTCATACATATCTTTAGTAGGGACCTCAGCCTACATCTTGGTCTTATTACGAGTTTTAGCACTAAGCCCAACCACATTTACCTCATTAACCAAAATATTTTGTGAACCAACTGCTTTGTCAATCGAAGCTTCCTCCACCCCTTGCCTCTCACCAACACCTTCTTTCTCACTAGGAGAAACCTCCATTCGTTTATTGCCCTTCTCATTAAGAGTAGATATGCACTTAGCCTCATACCTCACAACAGATTTAGTCCCTTCCACAAGCTTATCTAATTTCACACTAATCCTTTCCATTTGTTCTTCCAAGGTCAGAATTCTTTGCTCAAACATCTGCTTCATCTTCAACATCTCCTCAACAACAATCTTCAAGGAATCAAACAACTCATCAACTTGAGTCTGAACAAAAAAATGTGAAGATTCTCCCACCTCACTCATAGCACCTCAAACTCTAACATTTGTCATGTTGAGCTCATGAAAAACCCATTTAAATAGTTTGAACAAGGAAATGGTGCCCTCCTTAGCCATGCCCAAAACATTGGGAAAATCTTCCTGATCAAAGTTAAACACATCCTTATCCTC
This sequence comes from Sequoia sempervirens, assembly GCA_007258455.2. Lineage (NCBI taxonomy): Eukaryota > Viridiplantae > Streptophyta > Pinopsida > Cupressales > Cupressaceae > Sequoia > Sequoia sempervirens. The sequence goes on along the minus strand of VDFB02075321.1, from coordinate 241,022,764 downwards.
CACATCACCCTCTTGGGACGAACTATTCTTGTCTAGGCTCACACAAACCTCCTTACCTTAACCCCAACCACCATCATTTGAATCTTGCGAAGAGAGCTAACAATGTCCTTAGCCACCGACCTCCTTCTATTTCACATCTCCAAGTCCACACCTGAAGATCCCAAAGCACCCTGCCCAACACCCATCTTCGGAGGAGAAGCAACATGTACCTCCTACACCAAGCTAGTAGACCTATTGGCCAATTTATTTTTGCTACCCTCCTTCAACTCCTTTCTCTTAGTCCATGAAATAGGGGTCAACGAAGACACATCTTCAACAATACCAATCATATCCTTCAAGATAGTAGAAGGGGCGACATGCCTAGTTTTACAAGGTTGTTCACCAACCTCTTCCTCACTACAGGTCCCATAATCCTTCGGGTTAGGAGCCGGGTCCCCTTTACCAGTCTTCCATGGAGCAGGAGGTTGCGATATCACTTCCATAGAGGCTTGAGAATCCAAAACATAATCCACATCCTCATTTGACTCAGACTCCTCTAGAACCTCTTTCTTCTTTTTCCCTTTCAAACTCATTGGCTCTTCTTCCGAAACAGTCTCATTTTCCAAGACCAGCTTATGTTGCTTACCCTTAGGAGCCTTTACAGGCGGCTTAGGAACCACAATAGCTTTAGCATTATCCGTAATTAGCAGAATAAGACCAACATGCAACACAGGGTTCTTAGGGTTCCTTTTAAGACCAACATGTAGCAAAATTGATGACTAATGTTATTAAGATAATATTATAATAATTATAATATTCATAATTTAAATGTCATTATAAAAATAATACAATCAGATCTATTATAATTGGATATTTAAACAAAACTAATATAAACCCGAAGGATGACAACTCCTATTGAGAAGACGATACTAATTGTTTCTAAATAAATAGAGCATCAATTCATAGCAATCATGAAGGGAAATTACACTGTGATTATTTGAAGGAGTTGTTTAGTCTCTGTCATTGGTGATACATGGACTAGGATAGTCAAAAGAACTTCAAGCAGTTGGGGGTATTAGGCTTTTCTATCCAAAATTATTATCGTGGCACCATTGGGAACCATCGTGGCTACTTCCATTGCACCCTTCATTCAACGATGAATTTTAGGAAAATTTTATATGATTTGTTGGGCAATCATCTTAGTTGGTGTCCATCTAGAATATGTTGTGGAATCCCAAGGGGTGATAGCATAGGTGGAGTGGAGTTTCATATTAGACCCGATGATTTGCGCAAGACATTCCTGAATGGGAAGACATAAATAAACTATGGCAGAGATACAAATCATGACGATTAGGCATTGAATTATTTAGTCAACAACTTCCATAATATATTGGTAAATATAGAAGACAATCATACCAAATACAACGATTCAAATAAGGAAGAATAAATTAAGCCAACACTAATAAAATTAAAATCTATCAATTAAAGGTAGCGATAGATTTTACAAGAAGACACATCCTCTACAAAAAGAGATATCCTTTGGAAAGATATAAATAAAGGTTAGAAATGAAAATGATTAGGATATAACAGTTGGATAGAAATACACATGTCAGAACAACAAGTCTAAATGCTCCAAGAAACCATGACCATCTTGATAAGGATGCACAAATATCAAGTAACATTTAGATATTTAGCCACCCTTGAGTTGCCTTGTTTAAAAAGGCCATATCGGAAACAACAAACTAAATATGCAACAAAAACCATGTGGGATACAACAACCAGGTGAGACGATATCACTTAGTCAATAATATTCTAGCATTTCCTAATATTTTGCCTGGATAACTACTCACCAATACTCTTGGGTAGATAGACGTTAAGAATGAATCCTGTAAATATGCTTGAAATAGATGATGGATTCCTCTTAGTGACTGATCCATTTCTAAATGACTGTATCTAACTTTAGAATGGAAAGGCCACTACATAGTAAGCATAGGTAGGGAATCCTTGTTAACTACTACTGTTGCAAATATGGTTGTTTTATGAAGTTCTATATATATTGCCTTCTTCCTATGTACCAATTAGTGGAAAACTTGAAAAGACTGAAATTATGCAAAAATTTATATAGATTTTTTTTATTAATTCATAATTGAATGCACTAGTCAATTATGCTCATATGATTATTTATGCAAGAATTCACTAGAGTTATCATGATTATAACTCTAGGGATTGATATTGATTTCTGTTAGTATTATATCGATTATAGGCAATGACTTGTTCATCAAATTAATACTAGATGAATGCAAATATATTTAAGACTGTCTTCTAAGTGTTTGTAAGCTCATTGGGAGGAAGGGTGTGAGGGAAGTGGTGCCTAAAAACCCCACTTAAGATTCTGCCCCTGGAACCTAAGGCAAGGATGGGCCATGGAGGGGTGGAAGTTCCAATTAAGGTTCCGCCGCCTAGTTTGAAAGCATGGGTGGGGCATGGAGGGGTTGGGGTCCCACTTAAGAATCAGCCAAAGTCATGGAGGGGTTGTAGGCCTAAACAACTTATACTCTCCCGCGACTATCCCCAATAGGTTAAGTGTCTTCCAAGGTGATGACATTGGGTGGAGAAAGCAGTTATAAGTCACCGAGAAGAGAAGATTGTGGTACACAATCTCTTGGGCTTGGCAAAGGACTTTAGGGTGGATCCACCCATGCCACTCCTCATATGTCTTCTTAATTACATTTATGGTTATGTTTATATTTTGGATATCTAGATATTATTTCTAATAGACATGTACATGTGGAAATGTTATTAAATTGGTGAATGCTGATTTCAAGCCAAGGTCACTTCACTTGCATAACTTTAATTAGGTAATATTTAATTCCTAGGTTTATTATTCTCATCCTTATCTTGTTGCTCAAGATAAGATTAGTGTTACGCATCTTTGCTTTTATAAAGCAAATTATCTCTTGTAATTATTGTACTTCGAATATATTATGTTGCAAATCTTTTTGCAATCTCTCTACTTTTTTGTTTTTCTCTTTGTGGAAGGTTATTTTCTGGTTTGCATTTCAGATCTTGGTTTCTAACATGGTATCAAAGCCTCGATTTGCAGCCCCTTCTCAGCTTTTTTGGAGGAATACATTGCAGAGCTCGTTCGGGGTCCCTCAAGGGTTTCATCCCTTGAGCACATTTATGCAGCGTCTTAGATCAGATCAGGGTTTTCCATTGGATTTAGAGCACTGGAAAAACTCAGAAATGGCTTTTATTTCATTCATTTTAGTCATCGTTTTCCAGATCTGCGAGGGTTTCAAGCTCGATAATTTTTCTGAGAGATTTGGGGGTCGCCTAATTTTCTGGGCACTTTGGGTCAAAATGGACTTCGCCGTTGGATTCACAGTGCCCAAAAACCCCTATTTTCATATAAAGTTTGTCCAGTTTGGACACAGTCGTCTAGAGAGGCAAAAATTCTTTACCCGAGGGTTGTACGGCCCTAGAGCATGCTCTACAAGGCACAAAAATTGATTTTTTTTAAAAAATAAAAATAAAAATTAGAGAAATCATGCATAAGTTTTACACAGCCAGTTCAAATGGAGATCGCCACTCGCCTGCCACCCTGCAGCCTCCCACCAACCACCTCCGAGCCATCACCACCAGCGGTTTACACTCATCTGCCGCTTCCCCTTCACTTAGCCCCTCGACACTTAGGTGCTGGTCACATCGGCGACTAGAGCCTATGTTCAGCCCTGCTGGCCGCCACTAGCACCAGCCCTGGTCACATGGGTGACCAGGGGCTTCGTCCCTGGAGCCAGCCACTAGCCCCTTGGTCCGCCCAGGCGACCAGGGGCTCTATTGTTTTAGCCCCTGAGGGCTTCTGGAAGCCATATGGCCGATTTGGAGCATTTTCGTGAAAACAGGCATAACTTGAGCATATGACGTCCTTTTTTTGCAAACGAGATATCATCAGAAAGCTGTTTCGACGCTCTCTGCAATGATGTATGTTCGATTTTTTGGTTTTACCTTTTTGATGCATTTTTTGGCCTCGGAAGTCGCATGTTGTTTTCACTCCGGGAGACATCTTTTGACTCACTTATCCATTTTTTGCCATTCTTGTGACATTGGAAAGCTGGTTCTGGCCTCTACACAGATCTAAGGTCTATTTTTATTTTTTTGGTTATGCACATTTAACATTCTCTCCTTTTACAATCATTGGGTTATTATAATAAATGAATTGAGATAAAGTTCCATCAGAGGGGGTTTTTTGCATAATAATCTAATTAGAGTGTGCATGCACTTTGATCTCCATCTCCATCTTGATTTGTTGGCAACTCGTATGGGTTATCTGGTTTCTTAGTTTCTTTTGGCCACATTCTTGCTCTAGTTTGACACATATTAGATTCACATCGGTTCACACTTTAGATTGAGAGTTTATGTTTCTTGATCGACATTGGTTCAAATCCTTCTTAGTTTGAGGGCCAGGTTTTAATGGTTAATGTTCCAGAGTCTTTATGGTACTTGTTCCTATGGAAGAGTTTGTCTCAATTTGGCATCGGCATCGAGATACACAGTTTCCAGATTTTGTCATCATTTCATCTACTGTTGCTTCATAGATTCTAGGGTTGTTCCAGTTTGTGAGTTTTCTAGTGTTCCATGGCATTGGGTTTGCTGTCGCATTATTATGATTTCGCTTTTGGTTTCTTGTAGACAAAAGTATCTTTCAGGTATGTGCAAGATCATGATGGGCCAAAAAGTGGCAATATGATGGGTATGTGGCTGACGACTTTTTTTATTATCCAAAATTGATGAAACGAAAAGGGTTTTTAAAGGAGATTCTCAACATTCCACCAATATAAATTATGCTTTATTTTGAATTTAATAAGTAATTATTATTCATTTTCTATTCAAATTATGACTAAAGTCCTAATTGATAGACTTAATTGAAAAACATCTATAGCTTTCAAACGATATCACATTTTTTGAATCCAAAACATATGTCACATTCTATGCTTTACATACTATAGGATTAAAAAAAAAATTGAATTTCATGAAGTTTTGACCAAGTTAAGGTGGTTAGACATACAAGTTTTTGTATTTTTAAAAGTTGTAATAAAAATTCATTTTTAATTATTTAATTGGAAAAAATTACAAAAAAAAATATGCATCACATCTGGACATGAGTCCTCTACTTATATATAAAATCTTATAAAAAATATTATCATTTTATTGTGGTTAGGGTGGTCGACAAACACCTACTTATTTTTTCCCTAAAATTTAAGTATTACTGCATTGAAATTTCAAATTTTCACCAAATAGATTTTTTTAAACAAACCTAGTAGTTTAGAAATTACATTCAATTTGCTACAGATTCTATTCTTACATATTTTTGAAATAATATAGATAATTTATTCAAATTTTTATGTCAAGTTGCCTAATTCTGATTTTTCTGAATTTTTCGCCACTTGAGGCCCTATTTTGTCCATAATAATCCTGCACATACCCTTTCCTTGCTTGTCGGATTGCGGTTCCAGTGTTATTCCATAGTGTTCTTTTAGTGCTTCTTTACAACAGTCATCTCATTGTAGGGTGGTTTTGTCCCACTGAGTTTTCCTTCTCCACCTCATTATTGCATTTGTACATGGGTACCTGATCAGGCCTTGTTGCCGGGACCCATTCATGCTTTCTTGCATTCATCTTAGTTTTAGGTGCATGTTTTTTTAGTTTCCCTAAGTTGCACTTATAGGGGGTGTTAGTGTAATTAATATTTAATTACACTTGCATAACTTTACTTAGGTAATATTTAATTCCTAAGTTTATTATTCTCATCCTTATCTTGTTGAACTATCTTGTTGCTCAAGATAAGATTAGGGTTATGCATTTTTGCTTTTATAAAACAAATTATCTCTTATAATTATTGTACTTCGAATATATCATGTTGCACATCTTTTTGCAATTTCTCTATTTTTTTGTTTTTCTCTTTGTGGAAGGTTATTTTCTGGTTTGCATTTCAGATCTTGGTTTCTAACAACAATTACTTGAAAAAGAGGAAACCCTAAACCTAATCAACAAGCGAATTCTAGGGAAAGATCGGGTAAGGGACAGTATAGTGGTATCAGAGCATAATATTGCCATCCTTTAAAAACTATAGTTAATACAACTTACCAAAAAGGGAACTTTAGGAAAAACATGACCCCAAACAACACCATGGACGCATTCATGAATAACGAGTTAAGAGCATGCATGGAACAAACAACCCAAAGGGACCAAAACATTAGATCATCCAAATCCCATGTTGCTTGAGGACAATAAAATTTGAGGGGGGAGGATTGTCATGTCCCCCACACTGAAATACAAATAAATAAATAAATAATGACAACATACATTATAATTATAATTATCGTAAGATAATAGTATAATAATTATAATATTGACAAAATAAATTAATGACTAATGCTATTAAGATAATATTATAATAATTATAATCTTCACAATTTAAATGTCATTATAAAAATAATACAATTAGATTTATTACAATTGGATATTTAAACATAACTAATATAAACTCGAAGGATGAAAAATCCTATTGAGAAGATGATACTAATTGTTTCTAAATAAATAGAGCATTAATTCATAGTGATCATGAAGGGAAAGTACATTGTGATTGTTTGAAGGAGCCATTTAGTCTATGTCGTTGGTGATACGTGGACTAGGATAGTCAAAATATCTTCAAGTGGTTGGGGATGTCAGGATGTTCTATCCATTATTATTATCATGGCACCATTGGGAACCATCACAACTACTTCCATTTCACGCTTCATTCAACGATGCATTCTAGGAAAATTTTGTATGATGTCGGGCGCTCATTTTTATCGATGTCCATCTGGAATATGTCGTGGAAGCCCAAGGGGCAATAACATAGGTGAAGTGGAGTTTCATATCAGACCCAATGGTTTTCTCAAGACATTCTTGAATGGGAAGACATAAATAAACTATCACAAAGATACAAATCATGACAATTAGGCATTGAAATTTTATTTAGTCAACTTCTGTAATATATTGGTAAATATAGAAGACAATCATACCAAATACAACGATTTAAATAAGGAAGAATAAATTAAGCCAACACTAATAAAAATAAAATCTATCAATTAAAGGCAACGATAACTTTTACAAGAAGACACATCCTCTACAAAAAGACGCATCCTTTGGCAAGATATAAATAAAGGTTGGAGAAATGAAACCGATTAGGATATAACAGTTGAACAACCATACACATGTTAGAGCAACTGGTCTAAATGCTCCAAGAAACCATGACCATCTAGATAAGGATGCATGGTGTACCGTAGAAAAATGGATCTTTGGACATTTTCATGGTGGTTTAGGTCTTTTTCCTGTGATGCTTGGTTTATTCTACTTAGATTTAATGTTTTAATGTGACTCATACATTCACATTAGGTCTTGAATATTCAAATTATTAAGTCTTTATGATGTCTTGTAAAGATGTTATGAAGTGATGTAACACATTTCTACACATTTCTAGATTCTTCTTATTATAATTCATCTAAATATTCCATTTTTATCACTAACCAAGTCTTATTTTAGAGTGTTGTAAAGTCTTGTAACAAACTTTCATGCTTTTCTAGGTTTGTCACCACTAATTACACTTTTTTTCATGCTTTATTTGGCCCCTTTATGCACTTATAGGCCTTAATTAAGTGTTTTTTTGAATATAAACCTAACAAACATCATTTAATGCAACTTAATTCCCGACACCCACTTGCTTTCCTTGAGTGGGACCCATTCGCCATGGGTGGTGAATGAGTCCCTCTTGGCACAAAATTCAAAGCAAATTGAATTTTTTTTCAAATTTTTATTCATTAAGACCTTAGGTCGGCCTGTGATGTATTTTTAGGAAATTAGGGCATAAGTGTGTATAAATAAGTGTTTTTCTATCCATTTTAACCCCCATTCATCTTATTCACATAATCATCTCATACACTCAAGCATTCAAGCACTTTCCATCATTCAATCAAGCAATTATCAAGCATCTTGGAGTAGCCATTGACATATCTTCAAACTTCAACAACAAGGGTTTGGTGAGTTCATGACATTTGCATGTTATTTTTTCATCATTCCTTTCTTATTTCATTTTATTTCTTTATCAAGGGTTTGATTACCAAAGTGAGATTTGACCAAGGAAAATTCCTATACTCTAACCCTTAACCATTTTCCCCCTCTTTGCATGTGTGTTTGCAGGTCTTGTAGGAAGACTTTCCAAAGAGATAGGTGTTGAAAAGTGGTCAACAAGTCATCAAAGCTATTCAAGTCAATAAAGACCTAATTCAAGCTTGGAGCCATCATTCAACCCATTTTCTGTAAATTTGGATCTGTTAACCTGACAAGAAGGCAAGTACAAATCTAGACCCACAAAGTTGACTTTAAAATTTGCAAATTTTTGTAGGTGGACTGATTCACCATCAGTGGCGAATGAGTCACACTGCTAGGATGGAAAAAGTGATTTATGAGGATTTCAGTTCCCGACATCCTTAAACCTGTTTTAGCAGAATTTACCAGAACCTAGATTGATTCACCATCTATGGTGAATGAGTCCTAGTGGTCATCAACAGTGATTTTTGAAACATTCCAGAACCTTCCAACATCAACATTCTACCTCTAGGTGCACTACATTCAGTTTCATTAAGTTTTGTTTTCATTTGTGCATGTTTCTAGTTCATTTCTGCATATCACACTGTGTTTTCAAACACTTCATATTTCTTAGGTTTTGCATAAATAATCAATCCATTACATTTAGATAATTGTATTTAGACATACTTTCATTGTACTTGCATTAGTTTGAGTGAACCACCTAGATTTTGTGTAGGATCTATTTCTCCTTTAGGTGAAAAACCCTAATTGAGCAAGAGAGTCATGGCATTTAACACCCCTAAAATCTACGATTCACATGGATAACAAGTAACATTCAAATATTCAGCCACCCTTACGTTGCCTTGTTTAAAAAGGCCATATCAAAAATAATGAACTGAAAAGGCAACACAAAACATGTGGGATACAACTAGGTGAGACGATATCACTTAGTCAATAATATTCTAGCATTTCCTAATATTTTTCCTAAATAATTGCTCACCAATAGTTTTCCTAATATTCTTGGGTAAATCTTCTTGAAATAGATGATCAATTCCTCTTAGTGACTGATCCGTCTCTAAATGACTGTGTCTAACTTTAAAATGGCAAGGCCACTACATAGTAAGCATAGGTAGTGAATCCTTGTTAACTACTACTGCTGCAAATATGGTTGTTTTCTGAAGTTCTATATATATTCCCTTCTTCCTATGTGCCAATTAGTGGAAAGCTTGAAAGTACTAACATTATGCAAAAAATTATAGATTTTTTTTATTAACTCAGAATTGAATGCACTAGTTAATTATGCTCATATGATTATTTATGCAAGAATTCACTAAAGTTATCATGATTATAACTCTAGGGATTGATATTGATTTCTGTTAGTATTATATCGATTATGGGAAATGACTTGTTCATGAAATTAATACTAGATGAATGCAAATATATTTAAGACTTTTTTCTGAGTGTTTGTAAGCTTATTGGGAGGAAGGGTGTGAGGGAAGTGGTGCCTAAAAAGCCCACTTAAGATTTTCCCCTGGAACCCAAGGCAAGGATGGGCCATGGAGGGGTGGAAGTTCCACTTAATGTTTCACCCAGTCTGAAGGCATAGGCGGGCGATGGAGGGGTGGAGGTCCCACTTCAGAACCTTCCAAGGCCATGGAGGGGTGGTAGGCCTAGACCACTTATACGCTGCCTCGACTATCCCCAATAGGTTAAGTGTCTTCCAAAGTGATGACATTGGGTGGAGAAAGCAGTTACTAAGTCTTTGAGAAGAGAAGATTGTGGTACACAATCTCTTGGGCTTGGAAAAGGACTTCAAGGCGGATCCACCCATACCACTCCTCATAGTATTCTTAATTACATTTATGGTTATGTTTATAGTTTGGATATCTAGATATTATTGCTAACAGACATATGTACATGTGGAAATGTTATTAAATTGGTGAATGCAAATTTCAAGCCAAGGTCACTTCATTAAAGGAAACAATTACTTGAAAAAGAGGAAACCCTAAACCTAAGCAAAGAGCGAAATCTAGGGCAAAGCAGGACAAGGGACATTACAAATACATCAAGGTGCAACATCATAAATTGTGATCCTTGACAATTTCACATTATGTTTGGCCCCCCCTAAGTGCTTGAGCCCAATTATGCTTCTTAATCATCCGTTTCATTCCTTTCTCGAGAAATTGAATTAATTTTGGGAAATTAAATTAATTATTTATTTGACGAGCACCTAAAATTAAAAATAGGTCTAGACTAAGGTGCCATCTCCCTTGTCTTACTTATTTTTGCCCAAAATTTAATATTTTATTGTTAGCCTTAATATGTTTACAAATTTGAAATCATTTGTTAGCCTATCAAAAGAATTAATGCGGAAAAAGTTTAAACTCATATAAATATAAGTATTTCCCTCCATTTGAACATCTAAGCAAGATAATGAAATTTTGATCTATCAAGAAATTCAAAAATGAAATCAAAGCAATTTCAAGAGCATAATGAATAACATTTCTAAAACACTTTATCATTCAAGATCATGTTTGCAATGCAGATCATCAAATCCATGTTCATGCATAGTAAGATATTTCATCTTTTTATGTTTGTCATTATTATGAGCACTAACCTCTTGCTGAATTTTCAAGAAACAATCAAATTCTCCTTGTGTAAGATGAGATATTTGACCCTAATCCAACAAGGAATGCAAATCTGAATGGTAATTTGCAAAATAGTGATTTATCATTCGCTGTTATTCATTTTTCATTTGTCTGACCTAGGGTAAGCATTCTTTATCAACAACATCATAGCCGTTTGTAGAGGTGGAAACACTAAAACAAGATTTTTCCAAGGAAAGCCCCTATATGACACAACCCTTCCTCTCTTGTCTTTCTTGCAAGATACATATATGAAGATTATTGGATAAGATTGGATACCTCAAGACATCAAACCCTAGATCAATAATTCAAATACCTTCTTTCATCAAATTAGGGCAAGATTGATTATCATTGACTGAAGAACTTTGGAAGCTAACTCCGATAGAGAAGAACCTACAGACTATGATGCTCCTATGTAGAATTTGTACTTCTAAAGAACACCATTTTTAGATAGGTGCACAATTTCCTTTGTCCAATCATTTCTGACCCAAATTTGAATGTCAAGGTCCATATTTCTCGCACTTTGTTCTCCTATTGTTTGTTTCTATATTTCAGCTATGTATTTATTTGAATCTTTTTATCCTTGAATTTTTCTTGTTCAATTCATGGGATACCCCCTACAAAAATTGTCAATTTTGTAGAACACGTCCTCTAAGCATGCATATCGAGGAAAATTTTGATTGCTCTCATGTGTAGTCTAACCCCTTGAAAATTTATTTTGATTGGGTAGGCCATTAATCTTTTGAAAAATTTGCAAAAGTCAAATTTTCAAGAGTTAGCCACTTTTCTTTCACATGCAGAGTCGCTAAATTTTAGTGTAACTATATGCTTTCAACAACTACATCCCAAGATGTAGTTGCAGAGAATTTCTTCGTAACTACACTCCTGCACCTGCACATATTGGCCATTAATGCAGTTTAGGGTCGGTTTATTAATTAGTTTTAAACTTGTTTTATTTTCATTTTACTTTATTCCTTCAACTAGTTCATACCTCTTGATTCCTTTGTACTCATTGCTATGCTCGTATCAAGTTTTTGCAAAATTTTAATCTGGTTTCTTGCCATTTTTAGGGTTTGCAGGTATGTAAAATGTTGACTAGGTTTTTGCATTATTTGTTAAATGCTTTCTTTCACTATTTTCTCTGTTGCTTTTGAAACATTGCTTAGATTTTCTTTTAGTATTGTGCTATTTGGCTTTTGAACATTGTTTAGATTTTGTATATGAAATCACGCTTTCACCATATGGTAAAGTTTTATTTTTTACCTACACACCCATGCTCAATGGTGTTGTTTAGAGTTTTATCTCCGAATGAAATAGATGATCTATGTTGTTTAGAGATAAAACTTTGAGCAACATCCCCCTATAAATTATCAACATCATCACTAGTTGAGCAGACCATCTTTAGGTTGTTCGGGGAATTTCCTTGAACAAAACCTTTATACACTCAATGGTCTCCATGTTTTCTAGGGAAAATTATTTGGACAACACTTAGCCCACATGGAATTCCCATGCGCTTCGGGGAAAATTCTCTGAAGTGCATCAAGTTGATCTACACCATGGACTTTGGAGAATTTTCCCCGAAGTGCATACCTTTTGCATACACAAATATAGGTCAGAGAATTTTCCCTGACTTGCATCAAGTTTACCCCTTTTGCATATGCTCGATTTGCACTTGATGTTGATTTACCCATATGTAGGTGAAAGAATTTTTTCTGACTTATATCCTTTGACGTACCCAAAATGTAGTTCAAATAGTTTTCTCTGAACTACATCTTTTTCCATACCTTCATGTAAAGGAAGAGAATTTTTCAACCCTTCCACCAAGAGAGAAATTCCCATGTAGTTCAATTATTTTTTCTCCAAACTCCACATCAACACACTTCAGAAATGTATAAGTGCAAAAATTTTCACAATTGCACAACACTAGAAATTTTTAGAACATTGGAAGATTTTGAAATTCATTTTTGCAGTTCGATCCCAAATGACTGATTCGTTTCTAAAGAAGAAGAACATGAAGTACACATGTTAGGGAGTGATTCCGATGACTTGTATGGAATCTAATGTGGTTCACATCAAGGACACAAATATTGGAGATGTGGATATGTTGAGATTCTTAGAAAGAGTGAACAAGCAACCTATTGCTTCAAGCATGTATGTAGTGTGTTAATAGTTGTATTCATTTGGTTTCTTCCTTTCCTGTATTAGCTCAAAATTTTGAATTTGTGTTAGGAACAACTGCCCATTTCAATAAGGAGAGTAAGAATATCATAGATGTCGATGGGAAAGTGGTCATAAGGTTAGATGAATTCTTTGACAAGATTTTCATGTGCCCTGACATTGATGACTATGTTGATATTACCATGGAGGCAACACATAATTAATTGTGAAAGCAATTCATATAAGTGCAAGAAAATTATCAACACTCAATGGCTCAAAGCTTATAGGCCTACGATTGCAAGATGACCAAAGAACATTTACCATAGTGAGTTCATCAAGGAAGTTGGTGATTTGATAACTCTTCTTGGTAGAGTTAAAGGACTTCTCACATCCAACACTTTTAAGGAATGGATGTACCAATATATATATGTCATAAGGAAAGGTAATCAAAAAATATTTTTGGGAAAGTAAATCAGTTTGGGAAAGTAAATCAGTGATGCAATTTGTGAACAACTTTCCAAAGTATCAACCTCTTTGAGGTTTTACACGACTTCAGATTTGGTATATGTTGCACTGCCTCTATGAGGCATTTTCTAGGCTTATCTTCAAAATGTGACAAAAGAAAGGTTCTCGTATATGAATATTATATGTAGCTAACTTTGAAACAAAGCATCAAACATTCCAAAAGAGTAAATGATGATTTCTTCTATTCTTTCATCTACATGTTTGACAAGGAACATGAGAAGAAAAGGGTTTCAAATGAAGCTTGGGAACTAGTAAGAAAGTTTGGGTGTATGTTCTTGCAATTTCCCACTTTCACATGCATCAAGGTTGGTTGTTTTGATGGATATCCATACATGCTACCAAGGTACCCAAGTGATTAAATTGTTCTAATGAAGTTATGTAGGAAAATTATGGTTGTGCATAGCAAGCAAGAAAAATCATATAAGGCTAGTTTCAAGTTTCTGCTAACCATTGGTAGGTATTCTATAACTACTTCTCTGAGAGATATAGCCATGGAAACTAAAATGCAATGGATGACCATGAACAAATATAAGAGAATAAATGATTTTGACTATGGAGGAATGAAAGATAAGCTTAAAAGAACATACACTCATGTTCATAAGATCAAGGACATATGGGTTGAATGTAGGTGTGATGGAGATGTAAGGAAGTTAGACTTCAATTAGCTTACCTTAGAAAAAATTAGAAACCTTGAATTTTCCAACATTCTTGAGGACATGTAGGATGAAGATGACATTGTAGATCCTACATATGAGGAAAACAAAATTGTTGATACTCCCCTTCCATCAATTGAGTGGTCGCAAAAGGATGTGATTTCCATAAGAGAACTTGGTTCCAACATACTCTTGCTAACACTAATGTTTGGTTGGAGGAGAGGGATAAATTTGAAGCTTTTCAAAACAAGATCAAAGGAAGAGGATACTGAAGGGCCTATGTGTAAAAAGGGAGAATCGAGAACAAAGAATAAATAAGATGCTCCTAGTACCAATAAGAATCCTAAACTTGTCTTCAAAATCAAAAGGACTAAAAACATGGATAAAGAGGAGGCATCAACTCAAGTGGAAGAATAGGAAGAAGAAATTGTAGTTCAAGAATCAAAGGAATCTCTTGTCACTTATATACCGTAGTAACCTCTAGAAAAATATCCATCCTCTTCCCCTATAGTTTCTACAATGCAAACTCCTACTCCTATTGTTTCAAATGCATAGTCTTTACATGTTGTTTCTACTATTCCTATTACTCCTGACGTGTCTGTACAACCTATTCATTCATCACCCACTAGTGAGTCAATATTTGAAAGTCCTCATGGCAATATCAAGAATGTGTTTGGTCCACTTTCTTCTTTGCCTAGTTTGTGTGATGTAACTTTTCCAATTCTTGACACATTCACCCAAACAAACTTTGATAATTTCATGCCTACTTTTGCACCTCAAGTGTTAGTGTGGAGATCCCTACTGCAATCCTCACTCAAAATCCACCAATTTTGACCACCGCTATTGTAGAATCAACCCTGCCATCATCAACAAGTTGGTAACATGAATAGAAAGGGGTTTTTCCGCTCTTCCTCCTTGGTTAATATTACAAACACCATAAAGGAAGAAACAAGCCATCTCTCTAGATGAATTTTATTTTGGCCAACTTGTTTCGATGAAGAAAAAAAATGAGGAAGGCCAAGACACTTTCCATGGTACTTATTGAAAAGTTAGGTAACAAGTATGTTGAAGTAGCACAACCACCATCGAATTTTTTTATTTATTAAACCCAAGGTTCAGATTATGTAATTACAAGAATTGGACTTGGTAAGAAAACACATGAAAGTTCCAAGTACTTGCAAGCAACATTGGCTTCGTTGATCGAGAGATATGACAAGGATAAAGTTATTAAGGATCAACTAAAGCTGAAGGTGGAACATTTATCACTTCTGTCATGTTGAAGATAGCCTAATCTTCTGAGCCCATTGAAATTTTTACTACATGTGTGGATGATGTTGCAATCTAGAAGGGTAAAAGGATCATAGCACAAGGAAGAGATGTTAGTGCATGTATAAACAAAATAATTACACAAGGCACTCAACTGTTGAAGTCTTCCCTTGAGTTGGTCAACAATATGGATAATGTTAAGTCAAAATTAAATCAAACTCTTGATGTGTTGTCTCAAAATTTGGAGGTTGTAGAGAAGGATCTTGATGCATTGATCAAGTGGAGAGATTTCAAGCTAGAAGTGTTTGTTGAAAATGGGGTGATACCCACAAGAAAGATGTTCATTGAATACCAGGAAGCAATGAAACATAGGAGAGATGCTATCAATGAACCGATCAAAGACCTGCAGGAAGTCCAAGAGACAAGCATTGACAGAGGATCAGATAACATCATTGAGATAGGGGATCTTCCGTGCTAGATATTGGATGACAATTAGAAAACTCTTCTTGTGGATGTAGTTGTCTAAGAATTCAATTCACTAATTCGTAGTGAGATTGAATCATATGTAACCTTTTTCATTAGCTTCCATTGATAAATTAGTGGATTTCCAAGTGATTATGGATGATTTGAAGACAATATTGGACAAGGATAGGAAAGCACATGTACATAGAGGACTCCATCAAATGAGTTCTCACTATCTCTAGTTATACATCAGAGCCAAATGACACTAAGGTTCAGGCTGCTTTGAAGAGATATGAAGATTTTGGGGAAAAAATGTAGAAGAAGAGATCGTGCTTGCTGATACTTAGTTTATTTTTCAATTATTCCTTTATGTATTATGTAGATTGTAAATGCCATTTTACATGTCTTTTTATAATATGGAATTACATGTAAAAACAACACCATCTCAAATCAAATTGGATTATGTTTTTGAATAAGTCAAAGTAGTTATAGATTTCCTAATTTTGTTCTTAGTTTCTCTCTATAAATAAGAGGGGGCTCTTTTGTAATATTTATCTTTTAGCTAATGAAGTGAAATGCAACGAAATTGAGGAGTGCATTGAAACTTTGTTTTGAAAGTGTAAATCATCAAATTCAATCAATAAAAAGAAGCAAGTTGGCATGCAACATTTGTCTTGGATCAAGCTTGTGGTGTGTTGGGATTGTTCTTAAGCCTTTCCTATTGTATTATTGTATATGATTGAATCATGGCATGTAATCGTGTGTTCTATTAGGTACTCTAAATCTGATTTTGTAGTCTTTGAGCTGTGTTATCATCTTTGGAAATTATGTTTATGTTCATGTTTGGAAATAAATTGAAGGCTTTGGGCTGTGAATTATTATCTGTTTGTTTGATCCTATTGTGGCATACGTTCAAGACTTTAGGCTGCATCATATACCACACTTTTTTCCTTTCAAATCAACATAAGAAGCAACAAGATACTTTGTGCTTTTGTGGGTTTTCTTGCCATTAACACTTGTATCATTTAGTTATTCTTTCATTTAATTGAATTGGATATTGGTTATTATTGCTCCAACTAGTATTTTGTGGTTCGTTACATACTATAAGCATCACAAGACTGGTATTGTAAAGTTTGTAAGAGAAAACATCTATTCTAAAAGAATAAAATTAGATGATATGAAAACACCCCATGAATAGTTTGTGTAAATAAACTTAGTTAATTATTGGTTGAATTTAGTTAGCAATAAGAAGGGAGCCTCCCCTTTCTGAGAGGGGAGATTTAATCTCATCATATACTATGGTTGATATAACTGAATTTTTTCATCAGTTAGTTAATAACAAAATATTCACCCAACATTTTTTTTGTCACTCTGTTGGGGAGTTGAACACACAACCCAGAGCCTCACACCTTTGGTTGAAGTATACCAACACCTTATTGTTTGTAATTTTTTCTTTTGTTGCTAATCTACATTTCATATCAAGTTTGCACTTTGGTAGAACAAAGTTATACACATGGTAGAAGGGCTCAAGGACTCATTGATCATATGTTTGAATTGTTGCAAAAGCATAACTTTGATCTTTTTTTTGTGCGTACAAGGTCACCTCTTCATTGTAAAAGAATTTTTCCTCCTACCAACACAAGATATCCTATACCAAGTGAAGCTTCTAGTGCTCATAGGGCTCTATCTATCACACAACTTCATAGGTTTTTTATTCCACCATTCAACCTAGGTAGAATGGTTGCTCAAGGTCCATGGAGAAATGCTTTTGGGCCATTGAATTTGGCACCACTATCACATTAACTTCCTCATGGCTCTCGAAATAAATTTTATAAGTTCTATGGGGATGGCCAACAACATCCAGATGAGCACATTGCCATATTTTACATTGCATTAAGAGTTATTTGAGTATAACATAAAGATGTGTCTATGAGGTTGTTTATTGAAACACTCCAAGGAGTGGTTGTTGATTGGTTTTATCATCTCTCAGCTGGAATTATTACTAGTTGGGCTACACTTCAAACCAAATTTGAAGAGAGGTTTAAACTTGTAGAAGATGCTCATACTTTGTTGGCTCATCTCACTCAAATGAAAAAGGAACCATGCAAGACCATGTGTGAGTTCATGGCTAAGTTCAATAAGTTGAAAAATAGAATTCCAATTGTTGCTCAGCCTATAGCTGAAAACTTGAAGAGTTTCTTTATCAACACTCAATTACCTGAGGCGAGTTTTCTTCTATGAAGAGTAGCCCCAACTAATCTTGCAGTTGCTCAAAGTTTGGCTATCAAAGTAGAGGATGATCTAATCCTTACCAAAAAAATAAGGAAATATCTAAATAGGTCTAAAGGATAGTCCTCTTCGGCCTCACCTTCTACCAACACCATAGATTATGGTGCAAAAGCTAGCTAATGAATTGCTATCCCTCGAGAACCAAATGTATCAAAGTTTGTCTATTCCCTCCCATAAGGACACTCCAAGGAGGACATACCCAAATGATTCTAACTATCCCAACAAGGCTGCAAGGAATCAAAACTAGAACAGACTTCCCCCACCACAAGGAAGGCTTGCGCTGGAGGAAACACTTGTAAATGCAACAATGGCTTTTTATGAATCTGAACAAGATGATCTTTCATAGTCATAATATGTCTCAAAATATGGTGCTAATCTCTTTGTAGAGGAGGAAACAAAGATAGCTAGAAACTCTAACATCAAGTTTCTACAATACAAAGAAGAGGTTGAATAAGAAGAAGAGAAATATGATGAGGCATTTGTTGTTTTTACCTGCTCACAAAATCAACTCAATCATCAATAGGAGGTTGATGGAACTAAGTCAAAGTATTAACAATGTCCAATGATCACAATTACTAAGAGGGGAACCTCTTTACTAGTTCAGCCAAAGGAAATAGCGGTAAAACGAAAAAGTACACCAAATCCTCTTGCTTCTTTTGTATCTAGAACTAGTGTACCAAATCCTAAACCCCAAATTGAAAATCCCTCATCTTCTTTGGTGAATCCTTACCAAGCTTTTGATATTATAGATCATGCTAAGAAGATAAATGTCCAAATGTCTAAATTTGAGTTGTTGGAGTTAAAATGACACTGAGAGGGGTGGGGGTGAATAAGTGTTATAACAGATTTGACCAATTTTCACAAACTCAAAAACTATAGCACAGATCTGATCTCAATATACTCTGATTAATGCATTCATGACTTGAATATAATCATTCATAAACAGAATTGAGAAAGATAATACCCAAACAGTCAACTAAAATAATCAACAATCATAGTAAAGCAAAGGGAACACAGAAGAACAAAAAGACTCTAGATTTTACCGAGTGGAAAACCCTCCTGGGGTATAAAAACCACTCCCTAAATGCCTTCCTGGCTTAATCTTTTAAAAAAAAGTTCACAATGCCTTATAGGCTGATTTTTGAGCACCCACTCAAGGAGCACCAACCCCTCGGTTTGAGACACCAATCTCAAGGAGCACCAACCCCTCAAATTATGTTTTGAACAATAATGATAACACAGAGGATTACTCTGTTTTCAGTAAAGCACAAACATATCTATTCTCTCGTCTACAGAATACCTTAAGAATCCACAAATTGAATCCCTAAAATATTATATAGAGAAGAGCTCCTTTTACAACATCTATGCCTTTTGTATACATAGCTTATGCAGAGTTTACAATTCATTTCATACTGCCCAGATACTCTCAGAATTACAATAGAAGTACCAGAACAGAAAATAGTTTTTCTGTAAGTATTTATACATCTTGTTTCAGGTACCAAGTCTTCAAGAATCTTCATGGTCAAGGAGAGCAGAGCCACGTAATTTCCTCTTAATTTTTTTAATCAAGAGTCTTCTGAGAAAAAATGGCTGAACCTTTGACAAAAAAAAGAATCAATGCTCTGTTGAGCAGAAATGCTTCAGCTAAAACAAAACAAATGCCTTTAATTTCATTTTCAGAATACCCAATCAAATAAACTTCTTTTCAAGAGAACCCATGATCAAAATTAATAAATTCTACAATGTAACTGCTGAAAAATCAATACCCATTTTTTCATTTTACCTCAGTCGAGCTTCCAGACAAAAATTACACTAAGAATAGTAACCATATTGACCCAATCAACCTGTTAGCCGTTATAACCAGCTATAAACGCATCAAAACAAATCTCCATACTCAACAGTTAAAGACAATGCACCCAACTACAGTAACTGATCTTCATGGCGGCGCTAAGCATAGGGTTCCAAAACAAAACATTATTGCAAACAATAGATGCCAGGTCACTTAACCCACGAAAAGCATTGTCCACAAATATTATAAATAATAAAAGATTATTCACTGCCTTTGACTGCCCAAGATTCGCCTTCGCTGAGACAATATAAGGTTAGGAAGACATTATATCAAATGTTCCATGTTTCACCGAACGATCACTTAATTCATTTGGTCGCCGTGACATAAGATTTTTCCTGCCGATGAGACCATCTGTCCCAAGCGGGTCGCTATAACCAACTGACATCGGAGAGACCTCATGTAGAATACATAAAATCATACCGAAACATTCTGACCACTTTAGATCACCAAGAGAATTCAATTATCATACCGATAGAGTCCCTTTTGATTTCCATTCACTTTTCGGTCGGCGAGACAATTTGAAATCGCCAAGACCTCACAATGATAACCACCTTGTCTGGTCGAAATGAGCATTAAATAACACATCGGTGAGACATAACAAACTCACTATGATATCATATCGAAGATAGAACTCCTACCGATGAATCTCCATTATCACCTATCAGCAAGACACAAGAGAGTCGGTGAGACCATATGCCGATGAACCTAACTCTTACCAATGAGATTCCTTTGCTGCGGGGTCGGTAAGGCTTTTGAATATCGCTGAGACCCCATGGCGATGACTCCAACTCCTGCCGAAGTGCACCCTCCCACCACAGGTCGGTGAGACACCAACAGAGTCGGCAAGACCCTGCCGCAAATCATAAGTGTTATGCCGATAAAAGCCTGCATGAAAATCCCGATCGTTGTGACAACATTATTGATGAGATGTTTTGTAGACTTTAATATGTTTCACCGAAAGACTTCATCCATTATGAGTCACTCTAACAAAAACAATCTCTCGCCGAAGGCAAAGGTATGGTTACCGATCAAAATATGCCCATGATATTAAACAAAAGAATTGCCCTGAACAAAGCCAGACTGAATTGAAATGCTGATCCAATGAAATACCTGAAAATAACCCTGAAACCATTAAAATAACCTGTCGCTGTCAAAGAACACAAGCAGATAAGTACCGTCAAGAGATAAAAATACAAACTGAGCACTGAAACTGAAATAGAAGCCAAGTATGCCAAGAGAGTAAACTGATCATAGAAAGCCTGAATGAATACTATCCACTACAAATTAGAGACCAACCGAATATAACCTGTCAAAGAAACAACTAGGAGAAACATCTGAATCTGTAGATAAGTTTGTCATCAAGGACAATCATAATTGAGTATCAACATGAGTATCTCCAAGCTAACCTCGACCAATTTGATATACTGGCCAAGTTTGAGAAAAGCAAACTAGCTCATTTTGGTCAAGAATCTTCCCAAAATGCACATTTTTCTCCTAAACCAAGGCCTGCACAAAGCAACCTTGTTGCAACTCCTTCATTTGTTCCTCGGAAAACAAAATTTTCTATGTTACCAAGTACTGGTCAATGGTCATAAACTTAGTAATTGTGTCATTGATTTAGGTGCTTCCGATAATGTGATGCTAGCCAAAGTAACCAATTCTTTGGGATTAATTTTGATAGACTTTTGGCCAATGCTTTTCTATGGAAACCAAGCTAGTGCTCCTCATAGGACAAATCAAAGATGCTCAGTTTGCATTTGCTGCTTTCCCCAATAAGAAGATAAAGATGATGGTTGTTGTAGCTGATGTCCCAGCTTCATATGGAATATTGTTGGGATGAAATTTTCCAAGAATGTTGGTGGTGAGATCAACATGGATTGGTCTGAAGCCAGAATACCTGTTAAAGGTTTTATGCAAAAACTTATAGGTAGAAAGGGAAGTTAAGTGTACATTGTGACCGAATCTGAGGATCCAAAAGCTCAAAATCTTTTTGAGTCCTTCGAAATGGGCACCTATTTCTTAACAACTGATGAAGTTCTCGAGTCATCAAATGATGATTCAAGTGAAGATCAAATGACATTTAGACTTTAGAGTTTGATGGCAGTTCTTCCACCAGATCTGGAGTAGGGATAGTTCTCATATCCCTAGAATGAAAGGTCTTACCCTTTTATTTCAAGTTGCAGTTTTACAATGCTAAAAATACTGTTGAATATGAGGCCTTATCGCTAGGAATAGATATTGCACAGAAAAAAGGAATCATGAATCTTCATGCGCAAGGTGATGTTGAATTGGTTGTTTGTCAGGCGAGAAATCTATACTAGACAAAGAATGAAAGGCTAAGGAATTACCACAATCATGTTTGGGATTGAATTGAAGATTTTGATGCTTTTGATATATTCGTGGTTCCAAGGGAATATAATAATAGGGAAAATTCTTTGGTTGTGTCAGCCACTCTCATGATTCTTCATAAATATTTCCAAGGAACTTTAAGTATACCATTGAGTTGGTATTTCGACCCAGTGTTCCTAACAATTCCAACCATTGAAAAATCTTCTATGATGATAATCAAATTATCACCTTTTTAGAAAAGGCTAAAAATTTCAATGATCTATATTTCGAAAGAAGACTCTACAAGCCTCGAGAATCAATCTCTAAAGTAGATCAGCAAACTAGTGAGGATATCTTACAATTGAAAGGGAATAAAATTCCCAAAGAATTGGTCTCCCTAGAGAAACTTTTGATAAGCATGATCACTATATCAAATGGAAACAAAAATTTAGATCAAACTCATCAACAGAGGGTGAACAAATCGATCTACTTGAACAAAAAGCGATCCCAAAATGGTGAATATTGGGAAATGTTGCACATTGAAGGAAATAAATCAATTTGTAACACTTTTGTGGCAATACATTGGCATGCTGGCCTATTCATTTGATGACTTGAAGTCTTTTCGTCCAAAAGTAGTTCAACATGAGATTCGGGTTCTATGCGGGTGATCCCACAAGGCTGGTTTACAATTTCTAAGAGATTCTACTTTTTGTTGAAATCACATGTTTTTAGAAAATATAATGATTTAAGCCTTAAAAAGTTCCATTTGAAGAATTCCAATTGAAGAGAGTTTGATCAAACTACCTTAGATCAAACCCCCTTGGATAGAACCCCGCCAATTTCAAACCATGCTTATAACAGAGTCTCCTTTACACCTATCAAAATGCTGATAAAAAACCACTTTTGATTTACCTTTTGGGGGATCAAATGAATTCATTTAAAATTTATTTTTTGTAAGTATGCAATCCTTATTATAAGCTTCCCAAAAAGTATAATTTTAAATAAATAAATAATTTTATTATTATAATATTTATTTTTTATTTCTTGTGAATGTAGGTTTTTCACCGAAAATCAAGCTCTCTGTTCTGCACATGTGGAAAAATAGAAGATTATATTTTTTTTTTGAAAAATATGAGTGCACTAGATATTGAAGTCCTTGATCCAACAAAAAAATAAAAGAATTTCGATACATACAAAAAAGTTGTGTTATATAGTCTGCCTATGTCTGAATTGTAATTGGTTTGACTTCGAAACTTGATTAAGGAAAAAAATATTCAATAAAACACTATGAAACCAATTTTAAGCACTAGATATCGTAGTTAAAAATCTAAATTAAAAAAAAATAGAATTTTATCTTTCATGGAAAAAAAATTATGTGTTATACAGTGAGCGTCACTCCTTAAAAATGGTGTTTACTAAAAAAAACAAGTTTTCAAAGGAGATGGAAATAGAAGTGCAATTTGATTCCAAATTTTTTGAAAAAAATATATTTAGAAACTATAGACAAAATGTCACAAATCACTAGTTTGCATCATCTTCAAATTCCTCACGGTTTAGCTGCTATAGGTGCCCGAAAGTGAATATTTAGTTAGAAAAAATCAGTTCAGTGTCCAGTTTGGCCAAAAATTGTAAACTAGTATTGTGGGATCACCCATGCCTCATAAGCATAAACAAAGATAGTACAACCTAAAAATCTCAAGTACCATTCTTGCTAAAATTCAAAAAATGTTGAATGCTAGAATTATTTTTCCTATTCATTATTCAACATGGATAGCTAATATTGTTCTTATTAATTTGTGTGGATTTTTGTAATCTGAATCAATCATTACTAAAAGATAATTACCCATTGTCAGTATTGCATCAAGTTTTACAAACAATGGTAGGTTCAAAAATGTTGTCTATGTTAGATGGTTTTTTAGGATACAACCAAGTGGAAGTAAGTGAAGAGGATCAACACAAAACCACCTTCACTACTCCATGGGGAACTTTTGCATATTACAAAATACCTTTTGGTTTGATTAGTTTTGGTGCCACTTATCAAAAGGAAATTGACTTGGCTTTTCGTGATGTAATGGGTAAGTTTATTGTAGTTTACCTTGATGATTTGAATATCTTTTCTAAAGATCATCATGATCATTACCATCATTTGCAACAAGTGCTTGAAAGGTTTCAAAAGAAAGGTATCTCACTTAATCCCAAGAAATCCATTTTTGGGGTTACTGAAGGCAAGCTTCTTGGGCACATTGTTTCTAAGGAAGGGATCAAGATTGATCTTGAGTGAGTCAAATCCATTTGGAATCTTACCTTTCCTTCACATAAGACAATAGTACATTCCTTCTTTGGGAAGGTAAACTTCTTGTGAAGATTTATTTTAGATTTTGTAGAGAAGACTTGTCATATCATGGATATGATGAAAGGAAAATCAATCTTTCATTGGAGTGCGGAAGGGAAAGCCACTTTCAATGACATAAAAGAGGTGATTGCTCATGCTCTGGTCTTAGTTTGTCCAGATTATACCAAATACTTCATCATGTATAGCTATGCCTCGAAGCATACTCTATTTGCCATCTTGGTGCAACAAAACAGAGAAGGGATTGAATCCCCAATAGCTTTCATGAGTTGTCCTCTAAAGACTCATGAACTCAAGTAAGTTCATCAATAGAGAAACAAGCTTACGCTATGGTAAAAGTAGTTAATCACTTCAGGTATTACATCCTCAACTCCCATATCATTGCACTAGTTCCTGATACAATGGTCAAGTTCATCTTGACTCAATAGGAATTTGGGAGTAAGAGAGGTGATTGGATTACTAAGATCCAAGAGTATGATATGGAGATTAAGTCCACCAAGCTAGTTCGTGGAAATGGTTTGCATTAGTTGATTGTTAATAACAAACCAAAAGACATATGTGATGATGAAGAAGCAAATACTGAAGAACTTCCCACAGTCTTGTTTGTAAGCATGACACATGAATGGTATTCTAGCACTGCACACTTCCTCACATATGGAGAGTGTCTTGAGAATTTGTCATATAGAGAGAAAAGGAAAATTAAGCTTAAAGCCACAAACTTTTTTCTTTGGGATAATGATTTGTTCAAGAGGAGCAATGAGAGAGAGATATAGATAGAGATGGAAGGAGAGGGAGGCAAATAAATAGAGAGAGAAGAGAGAAGTAGATACTCAATCTCTCTAAAGTCTTATCTCCACCCTATTTCTCTTCCCTTCTTTCTTTCTCTATCTCTCTATCACTTTTCTTGCTCCCCCCTTTCTCTCTCCATTTCTTTCTTCCTTTCTTTATATCATATTTATCCCCTCTCTCGGTAAATAAAGCTATTAGATATTTTATATGTTAATTTAGTTTGTACTATAAAAATATATTAAATATTATATCTAATACATTGTATTCTAGAATAAAATATATAATAATATTTAAATATACTATTAGTTTAAAAAGTAATTTGATAATTTATCTCTCCATCTCTCCCACTCCCTCTTTATCCCTCAATCTCTCTACCTCTATATCTCTTTATCTCTATATATCTATTTCTCTCCCTCTTTCCCTTTTTATCTCTTTCTACCTCCCTCTCTCTCTCACTATCTATCTATATACATATATCTTTCTCCCATTGTCTATCTTTTGATTTTCTCTCTATCTTTATATATAATTGTCTTCCCCTCTATCTCTATTTCTTTTTCCTTCTCTTTTTTCGCTCTCATGTTAAACTTTTAGATTTTTTATATGTTATTTTAATATGCACTATATTACAACATATTAATTATTAATTAGAGTAATTTATATGTATATTTAATAATTTTCATTAGGGAATATAATATATAATAATAATATAATGTATATCTATTATATAGTGTATTATATCATGCTATTTTAATTTATATATAATGTTATATACAATAAATAATAAGTATAAGTATATTATATATAATTTAAATTTGTATTAAATTTAAAATATATATTATATTTAAGTATAATAATAACTACTTAAGATGCATAACAACATTTTTAAACTACTAAATGACTAAATATTAATCTAGTTATAAATATATAACTTATAGTTTATAATATTGTTTAAATATAATATATATAATAATATGATATATACTATTGAATATAATAATAAATACAATTATTAAAAGAATTAAATTAATTATAGAATATAAATTATAATTTTAATATCATTATATATATTAGATTTTACAATATGTTAAGTTATAATTTAATATTAATATTAATATACAATATATATTTCCAAATCCAAAATCAAGACCACAAAGTCAAGAGCAAACATACCATTCGAGAATGTGAAAAATAATAGGTAAAAAAGCAAGTAGAAACTAGCAAGAGGAAAGGAATGGTCATGATCATTCAAATCGTCTTGCGTGTCTTATCTGAAACTCTATGTCATCCATGGACAAAAGGAGCGATAAGAAACTCTACTTCATCCATAGACAAGAAGAGCTCCATGAAGCTCACACAAGAAAAGCCTTTGACATAATTAAATAAAATGATGATAAACTTTGAAATTTTAATCATCATTAAATAAATAGTTTAATTATATATTTAAAATGATAATTTAAAATTTAATATAAATAAGAAAAAAAAACTATTATTATTATTATTTAAAATATAAGTATTAGGAAACAATCAAAACATTTAGATATACAAAAATGTTTTCACCTTATTGGCTGGTTGAGTTTGGTTTTGAATGCGAATCTTCTTGTACTACTCAGAATTTAAGATCAAGGACCCCGCGTGGGGCCCATGGAGTAGTGCAAAGCTAATTATTAAAATTTTGAAAGCATTATCAGTCAACACACCTCACTTAATAAAAGCTTTAACAACCTGATAAACTCCACTTACTCAGGGTCACAAGTGTTACAGAATCGTTTTTTATTGCATCCTGTGACGCCACCATTATTCTCATGGCTCAGAACAATGCGTCCCTCCTGGACAATGGATATTTGCCTTCAGAGATAATGGTATTTTATAGAAGCTCCATCGATTCCTATTCAATGTATACAAGCCTAAACAAATGATAAGAACAAAGGTTCGCTCATGGTTTTAGTTTACCAGTCCTGTTTACTGGTTTGCCTTTGATTTGTTAAAAATGATTTATTCTAATAAAGCTTTTCTTCCAATGAAAAAGAGTTCGCTCCAGGGAGTAAGTAGCTTAAAAATAAATATTCAATTTAAAAAAGTATTCCGATAAAATTAAATATAGTTTATACTCGAGCATACTCTCATGGCTTACAAAATGTCTCGGGACAATGGCGGATTTGCCAACATTAGAAAATTAAAAGATAGACTAGGTATTCTGTTGACTACCTAGAGATTATAAATGGCTCTCGAAAGAGTGGTAGGCAAACCAAGCTTTTCTCTTTTCTGTCCCGGCACATTTACTCAATTTGTTTTTAATCACGATACATCTATTTGGATTCTGGAAAACCAGGAATAAGTCTAGTGTGCATTGAAGTTTTTATCCTATTCAACAATGGCCGCTTTGTCTTCTGTTAGGGTTTTCACAAAATCAAAAGCAGCAGGATTTCAGTCTGGTATGTTGTTGAATTTTGGGCCATGTAAAGAACATTGGAACAAATTGAGGTTCTGTTCATGCGTTTACAACTCTGTATTCTTATATCCTCTTCACTAATGGTTGTTTTAAACTTTCTATGACACCAATAGCAGATGAAACTTTGAACTCAGCAAGCAGGCGGACTGGACTATTGGCATCACATAAAGTTATGCTTCTGCGTTCCCTGTATATCAACAATCAGAAGAGGCAAAATTTGGGCCTGTCATGGAAACAAACGGAGACATTTGGAGAAAGCAAATCGTTGAGGCCAAAATCTTACTGTCTTAGCAAATGTAAGTGATGCTCTCTTCAACCTTTTTTCTCCAAGTGAGATTTGATTTCATGTTTGCGGATTTGGGGGAAACAGAGTACATTTCTGGCAGAATGCCAGAAATGCACTATAATTTATTTATTATCTTTATTATGAAATTGTTATTAGGTTTCATTTGTGTAGTTTTTCGAGTTAAACTCATTAACCTATATTTCATGAGTAGTGGTTTACAAGAACCTATATCACCTAGATGTAATGAGCAGTAAATGGATCTTCATTATCATAAGAGATGGGTTCCTGTGAATCACTATTTATGAAACATGGGTCAATAAGCTTGATTCAAAAAATTTCACAGTTGAAAGTGAACAGAATAGATATCCTCAATCTTTAACTCTCAATGGAAGAGATTTCTGTCTAAGACTCCTTAAATATCTTACTATGTGTAAACACTAAAAAAAAATTATTCTAATTGATCCAACTTTTTTCTTCATTCAGCTATAAAATATGGCACTGCTGCCAATCTTCAATTACTGGCCTTCTCCGATGAACAGGGAGTTCTGGTGAAAAAGTCATGGAATGTCATGAAAAAGAATGCAGGCGAACTAGGATTTACCTTCTTTCTGAGGTGACGATATATAATAGGAAAATTCTTTCTGTCTCATATTTCACTTTTTAATTTGCTGCCGGCTGCAGAATTTTTGAGATAGCCCCATTAGCAAAACGCCTGTTCTCTTTTCTACAAAATTCTGAGGTTCCGCTGGAGAAAAACTCACAGCTCAAAGCTCATGCTCTCTCAGTCTTCACTTTGGTGTGAACTAAACAGCCTTTCCTCTCTTCTCTTTTACAATAAATGTGTGTGAATGAATGATTAGAGTCTTAACAAATACCAATCTTGCTTGCAGACATGCGAATCCGCTGTACAACTTGCAGAAAGTGGATCCATCACAGTGCCGGAATCAACTCTGAAAAATTTGGGTACAGTCCATTTCAAATCTGGAATGGTTGATGAGCATTATGATGTGAGTGAAAACCCAAAATGTAGCCATTTTTAAATCTTAGATGCCATTAATCTTGTTCAGAGGTAAAGTTTCAGATCCATGTCTGTGCAGGTGACTAAGTTTGCTCTACTGAAGACTATAGAGGAGGCTGTGCCGGATTTGTGGTCTCCACAGTTGAAATCTGCATGGGATGAAGCCTACTGCCAACTAGTTCAAGCCATAAAAAATGAGATGAAGCCTGAATAGTAATCTGAAAGCTGCTGTTAACAGATTGTTCTCTCTGAATAAGTTTGTAGAAGAAGATTTTTCAAAAATAAAAAATTAATCTATTTGAGCACATCTGAAATCTATTTGAGTTCATACTTTGCTTGTTCTCAACCTTAATTTAAAACTTTTGAAGTAGTAAGGAGAACACGGTCCTTACATTTTAGTAGATTTTTCAAAGGTTTTTTTAAATATAAATTGTTTGTTATCAAATTTAGAGATATAGACAAATAAGTTTTAGACATCAAAATTCAGCACAGATTTAGTTTCACATAAGTTTTAGATATGCACTAGTGGAGAACACCTTCACACTTGTGGAAGTGAGCTAGGTAATTTCACAGTTAAAGTTTTCAAATCAAGAACAATCATTTAACAAGTCTTATTTTTTGATATCATGGTGAAAGGACTTTTGATAGTTGTATAATGATACCTTCATTAGATCTAGGGTGAAGAACCCTTGTATTTAATTTATTTAATTATTCTATGTATTAAACATTACTTATATAGCATTTGACATAAATTCAAGCTCTTATAATCAAATTGATTATTTATTTAGATGTATTTATTACCCTTTTAAAAATCCTTCCAAGTTCAAATCCAAGATTTGATACATAAGAAGGTCCATACCCAAAAATCCCAACATAACAACCTTGCACATATATCAATTTTTAAGCAAACAACAATACATTTTTTTATTCAAACACATTTCCACAAATGAAGACCTTAATCCCCTCATGGCTAAGGTCTAAGTGTCACTAGGGAATCACAACATAGCTTTCTAGAGGACCTTCACATTTTCCATTGGTCATGGAAATCACCTACACACTTGCAAAAATTATTAATACGTTACACAAAATAGCCGAGATAGTATTTTAATAATATTTACAATACCATATGTTATAGAATATTCACAACCAACATAATTATGACGATTCATCTAATAATTAGAATAAAATAATCAAATCAACTACCACAATTATCACCACACATAACTTACATTGAACACATAATGTTATTTCATAATTTTCTTTAAAAATTACATTATAATTGAATTAAATTAAATTAATATTAATCATCACATAATATAAATATATACTTAACCAAATCAAAATAACAAGATGAAATACGTAAACTTTAAGTCCATCATATAAATCTTATGGCCAAATCATAGTTATTATCTATCTAAATCATCACAACAATCTAATAAAAAACATCCATTCAAATATAAGATCGTAACAAAATCTTAAGAAAATAAATGTGTAAGTCAATAAATGTAAAAGATAATGTGTGTTTTAATATGAACAAGTTTAGTTATGGGAATCATAGATTTAGTTTCACATAAGTTTTAGATATGCACTACTGGAGAACACCTTCACACTTGTGGAAGTGAGCCAGTAATTTCACAGTTAAAGTTTTCAAATCAAGAACAATCATTTAACAAGTCTTATTTTTTGATATCATGGTGAAAGGACTTTTGATAGTTGTATAATGATACCTTCATTGGATCTAGAGTGAAGAACCCTTGTACTTAATTTACTTAATTATTCTATGTATTAAACATTACTTATATAACATTTGACATAAATTCAAGCTCTTATAATCAAATTGATTATTTATTTAGATGTATTTATTACCCTTTTAAAAATCTTTCCAAGTTAAAATCCAAGATTTGATACATAAGAAGGCCCACACCCAAAAATCCCAACATAACAACCTTGCACATTTTCAATTTTTAAGCAAACAACAACACATTTTTTTATTCAAACACATTTCCACAAATGAAGACCTTAATCCTCTCATGGCTAAGGTCTAAGTGTAACTAGGGAATCACAACATAGCTTTCTCGAGGACCTTCACATTTTCCATTGGTCATGGAAATCACCTACACACTTGCAAAAATTCTTAATATGTTACACAAAATAGCTGAGATGGTATTTTAATAATATTTATAATACCATATGCTATAGAATATTCACAACCAACATAATTATGACAATTCATCCATTAATTAAAATAAAATAATCAAATCAACTACCACAATTATCACCACACATAACTTACATTGAACACATAATGTTATTTCATAATTTTCTTTAAAAATTACATTATAATTGAATTAAATTAAATTAATATTAATCATCACATAATATAAATATATACTTTAACCAAATCAAAATAAAAAGATGAAATACGTAAAATTTAAGTCCATCATATAAATAGTATGCCCAAATCATAGTTATTATCTATCTAAATCATCACAACAATCTAATAAAAAACATCCATTCAAATATAAGATCGTAACAAAATCTTTAAAAAAAATGTGTAAGTCAATAAATGTAAAAGATAATGTGTGTTTTAATATGAACAAGTTTAGTTTATGATTTATATTTTATCTTTAAATTTCTTTTAACTTGTTACTTAATTCATTCATATTTTGTTGTGTTTCAAATACTAGGTTTCATAAATTGTCAAAATGAATATTATTTTTGCTGATTATTGGTAAAAAAAAAAAGAGTAAGTTAAGACACACAAGTTATGTAGTTCAATGTCCATATGTTTAGCTTTCTATTTGTAAGTTGTGTTTCAAACTACTTACCTATTTACTTTAATCTATCATAAATTATAAGAAAGATATCTCTTGTTCGTTATCACCTATTTACTTACCTCTTGTTGGTTCTTTTCTTTGTTCGTGTTTAAAATCGAGGTTTCATAAAATTTATAAATGAGAATAGTTTAGTTATTGTTTATTAAAATATGTAGGTTGAACAATACTCAATTTGTAGAAGTTTTATTTGGGATTTTCAAACTATAAAAACCTCAATATCTTATCTTTCAAAATGTTTCCTAAATTTACCATGGTTTGTTTATGAAGCTAATATAAAGATGCGTGAATAAATTTATATGTTGGAAAATATAGTGTGTATTTCAACATACACATAAATTTATTTTAAATTCCTAAATTTGTTACTTAATTCATTCATTATTTACTATGTTTGAAATGTTAGGTTTTGTAAATAGCTAAAATAAAGATTATTCTTGTTAATTGTTAGTCAAGGAAAATGTAGGTTGAAATGTATACACAATGTAGTTCAATCTACACACATTTAGTTTTCTATGCATATTGTGTTTCAAACTTCTTACCTATTTACTTTAATCAATCATAAATTGTAAAAAGGATAATCTCTCCTCTTTGCATTCTTTTATCTATAGGTCATCCTAATCTTTTTTTGTGAACTTAGAGATTTAGGATTCACAAAATTTATAAATGATGATAGATTAGATTTTGTTTGTTAAAAAACAATCAAGTTGAAAAACACTTAGCTATAGAAGTTTTGTTTGGAATTTCAAAACTATTAAAATTATAATTCTTTCCTTTGAAAATATTTTCTAAATTTTCCATGATTTTCTTATGAAGCTAATGCAAATATCACAACTTCAAGAAAATCCTATCTACCATTCATAGAATCAAACATATGTTTCAATTCAGGATTTAAAAAAGGAAATACCTAAGTTAAATATTATGAAGCTATATTATCTCAATTAATATAAGCTTCAATGATTCAATGTTACAAAACTTATTTTCTAAGCCACCAAACCATGTTAACATGTACTAATTCTCACTATACCTATTGAATATGGGTTTCTATTTGCATATTCTATAGCTATCCTACTCCTTAATTTCTTCTTATGCTTTTGTATTGCCTTCTTCTATATAATTATCTAGTTTTTCTCCTTCTATGTTCATTAGATTTTATTTTTTCTTCCATGAATTCATGGTAAGTGTCATCATGAAGAAAATAAATTATAAATTGGTTGCAATAATTTTCATCTAAAGCATATCATTTCATCGCATAAAGCCTATAATGCCAAAAATATAACAATAATGTTAGAGTTATCATGCATTAGCTAATAACTAGCACTTGCACTAGAAGGGTTGCAAGGGTTATGCTGATAGAAAATTATTTTTTATTATGAATTGATGAAAATATCTATATAAAGTTGATTTTTGAAGATTTTGTAGTCAATGATTTCTTATTCATTTGTGCACAGAGTTTGAAAATTGTCCAGACAAGATTGATAACAAATAGTTGTCGATTATTACAATTTTTACTTATGACCAATAATTTGATAATCCAAATGATAATATCTAATTGTAAGATAAGGCATTTATAATACATTTGATAAACATTTTCAGAACTCAATAGGATTGCTCTCAACATTAGTGGTGTTAGTATTACAATTAATGCATGAATGATCGATCCCATGACAGACAAATCTACTGAGCAAAAAAATAAAAAAATTGGCTGCATAAAACTCCCAACTATATATGAAATGCATCAATTTGCTGAAAACATCTAACACTTGTAAAAGTCAATCTGTCCCCAAGAATTTTTAGCTTAATAAAATGCACTACCCTAGATCCGAACAAAGCTTTAAAACCACACATGGCCAATAAATTCACGTGAACTATGTTCAAGTGAAATTCATCTATATCCACTCGTTTAGATGATTAGTTCAATCAACACCCAATTTCAAAAGATTGCATCTACTCTCTAATTATAATTAATTCAGAACATTTTTGAAAATAAATAACCCTAATCTAAAAAAATGAAAAAAAGCAAATTAGATGTGAACCTATTTTCAAAGATTGTCCCGGGTGGCTAGCATACAAAAAAAATGAATAATGAATTGAATTACACATCACTAATCTGAATAATGAATAAGAGTTGAAAAAAACTTTGAATTATTCTGAAGAGACATAAAACCTGCCACATATCTCAAAATACACTTGGCACCTAATTACAAAGTGCTTCTCTGGTTAAGGTTCATTGTTGCAAAGTGTACAAATTCACCATTGTCTAGTAATATAATGCTCTGATTTCTTGAGAAGCTGAGTAATAACTTTTTCAATTATTTAATGACAGTTGAGTATATTCATTTAAGACAAATAATCTTGACATCCTCATTGCATGTTAGAAAGATAAAATTAATAATTCTGACCTCAGTGATACCTCCTAAAAATTGAGATTCAATCACATATTTTATGCTATACTTAGAACAATTTTTTGGTTAGTGGAATGCTCGAGTTGTTTCCTAGGTCGCAAATTAGAGTGAGATTCACACAATTTTGAACTGTATTTATTGTAAATGTGGTGTTAGACCCTAGAAAATGTCATGGAAAATGGTGGCATAAAAACTAAAATATTATGGATTAAACAACCAAAAGAGAAAAAAGTGCTAGCATGCTCTTCCAAAATGGATATAAAAAAGAGAACTTTTTATCATTTAATCGACATTATCTAAAAAAGGCAGAGTAAAGATGGTACTAAGGAGTCAAGGGCGTGTGAATCTTTTTATTAATAGGTAGACATATGAGATATTCTGGACACTCTACATACGTGGTAGTTTCCTAATAGAGCCTCGTTGTCCACAAAAGCTCATCATGTGTCAAACAAGTTCATTCCCTATTTTCACATTGACAGAGCATTTATATACACAAATGCTTCCCAATTTACAACCCAACAATAGTAAACAACTCATAAATCTTCTATTTATTCAATCCAATTAAGCCCAAAAATCTGTTGATCACCAAATCAAAACCCTCCCTACCCTTTCTCAAATCTAACCATCTTAGAGATTTTGGTTTTTTCTTTTTCTTTTTTCTTTAAAGTAAGGAAAGAAGGAATTTCTACAACAAATGGCTCATTCAAACAGATCCTCTTCCAGTAAGGAGAGTAATAGGAGACATTATAGACTTGTTTGTGCCCTATGTAGATTTGGATGTTTACTATGGAACAAAGCAAAGCACCAATGGCTATGAGATCAAACCCTTTGTTACTGTTAACCACAATTGCGAGAAGATACTATGATGACAGTGTCTACACTCTGGTAAAGCATTATAATGTCTTGTTTATGCTCTAGCTAAATGGTTCAAACTCATTTTTTTAACCTCAAATTCAGACACACAAATTGGCTCATTACTTCTCCCAGTAGTCATGGTTTTCTAGGCACATGATCTCAATAACAACATAGCATGTTGACTTGATTTATTTTTTTGATGTTATTTTATCATTTTATCATTTTATTCTTTCTTCATTTATTTTCAAGATGTCAATATGAAATGGTCTTCTATTTCAAATATAACAAAATATGATTTGGTGCTGTACAAATTCTAAAGAAAAAACTCAGTAAAAAAATGGCAAGTGACATACCTCAATATTCTGATCAAACTATGGCATTCTGTAAACGATGTTGATTACCATGGTGGAGAGGTGCCTCTCTACAACATTATACGGTAGAGAAGAAAACAAATCAACATAGGATTTTTTCTGAAGTGGTTGCGTCGGAACCACAGGGTCTTGGGGCATCCCCTTCGAATGTCTCAAATGGTGGGGCTGCTAATGTTGTACAAAATTATCTTGTTGAAACCCCTAAAGAGCGAGAGATTGGGTCTCAGGTTGCCATTTCTGGTGATAGTGCTCTGACTATCATCTTTGGTGGCTTTTCTGATATGTATGTGCCTATACAGAAGAATAACATTGTTGAAATCACTGAGACAGTGGTTGCAGGTAGTCATCTTCAGGAAAATTGTGTGTTGGCTTGACATGATAAGGCAATGCAAGTGGAAGAAGGCTGGATTACTATTATGGGAAAGAAAGCAAAATTCTCTAGGCCTTCTTTCGACATGACTCTTCGCTCCCACAAGAGAAGTTCTAAATGTAAATCTTGATGGGTCTTGCTTGGGGTATGGTTTTTTTTTGGCTGGCTGTAGGCTGTCCTTTTTGCAGCTTTGTTTTGGATTGTAAAGGGTTTCGAGCCCCTTCAAAACTTGTTTTTTCCTTAATAAAAAATGATGCTAATTAAAAAAAAGTGAAGAGTTTTGCAAGAATGATATTATAGAACCTTACCAAAGAAAATATTTGTTTTAAGACTAACCAATAATGATCTCCCTGCAACTGTTGCTTCAATATAGTTTATAACGAGTGAAAGTAAATAAAAAAAGTCAATTTCTTTTAGTCGGAGATGGATCTTTACAATGTTTTAAACAAAAAATATTGATTTGATTGCCATTGAAGATCTAACCTGATTGGGAGATCTGATTTGATTTGATTGAGAGATCTTATTTGAGTGTGAAATCAATCCAATCTTGAATGCATTTACTACGATTTATTTTTTCAACTTGTTTCAGCCTGTTTTGAAGTGAGGCTTACTGGACAGAAAAAGAGGTTTTGGGATGTGAGACAAATTTAGGATGAAACCTTGCTTTATATATAGCCTATAGAAATATGGATATTCCAGCTACTTTTATGAAATATGATACATTTTGTTTATTAAAAATGACAATAAACTAGTTATATAACACCACTAGAAAATATCCAAAGGAGTAGCATTGTCATTCCATTCACATGGCGTCCAGGGCCCAAGAAAACAAAGGACTTGAATATGTGACAAAACAACTACTCTTCTGAACAATCCAAAGGAAACTAATAGGGCTAGGGAAGCCATAAATAATCACATATGCTGAAAGGTAAAAATAATTAGAATAAACTTAGCCTGTTGGATTGTAATCTAGTGTTCAAAAGTATTGAGATGTATGGGACTCTGATTTAGACTATTGGTCTCTACTTTAAAGTGCTCGCAGAGTAGTTGGCTATTTATGAATCCATGATTTGGTCTAATGGATACCAATGGAAGGTGGCCGCTCCTCCATGCTTAAAATAAAAGCTTGTCAAAAAAATTAATACAATACATTTAAAATTAAAACATTCCTCATCCACCCCTGTTACTAATGCTTGTAGCTTGGCCACTGCGCAAGGCTTAGCCTTCTCATCCCCCACGACATGGTTACCATCAATTTTTTGTTGTGTTCAATCAAAAGGATGGCCAAAGCTTTAGAAACTCTCAAGCAAATGCAATTGGAAGTTGTAAATCCAGACTTCACAACCTTTGCTACCATTCTCCCTGCCTATGCAAAAATAGAGGTATGGACATCCATCAAAGCATAAAGGATAGAGGAATTTTTTTAGATGGTGTAGTTGCCAACTGTCCAATTAGACATGTATGCAAAATGTGGAAGCATAGACAAGGCACATGAAGTGTTTGACAAGGTGCCTCAAAGAGATGTGGTTTTGGATTTGCTGAAAAGGCTTTGGAAATTTCCAAGCAAATGCAATTGTCAAGTTTAAAGCCAAATTCCACAACCTTTGCTAGCATCCTCCCTGCCCAATGCCAAAATGGGACCTTTCGAACAGTATGGACATCCATTGAAGCATAAAGGATAGAGGAAGCAACTGCCTTGGTAGACATGCATGCAAAAAATGGAAGCATTAACAAGGCACACAGACTGTTTGACAAAATAGCTGAAAGAGATATCATCTCATGGACTACAATGATTGTAGGATATGAGCAAAATGGATTTGTTGAAAAGGCTTTAGAAACTTTCAAGCATATGCAATTGGCAGGTGTAAAGCCAAATTCCACAACCTTCGCTAGTTTCCTCCCTGTCTGTGCCAAAATGGGAGCTTTGGAACAAGGCATGGAAATCCACCATGAAAAAATGTTGAAAGGGGTAAAAATATTGCATCAAACACATTGTGCGCAGCCTACCTAACTTATGAGGTCCAGTATAAGTTCTTGGTTGGTTATCAGCCCCCACCCCTCCACACAAGTTAATATACCTGCAATATGTAACAAAAGCAACAGGGAAAATTTACTTCCCTACAACAAAAATGAAAGAATTATGAAATCTAAAAATAGTGATTTGAATTAAAACTAAATATTTTTTGAAACAAAATATAGAAAGTGAATCAAAACAAAAGCTTTTTTGAAAGAGCGTAATTTTAAAGCATGAAATGCTGATTGAACTCAAATACTGCGAGTACCATGTTAACAGTGCTCAAAAGATGGGGCGAAAGGAGAAAGTAAATGAAAGAAAAACCTGAAAAAACCCAAAGCTCACTAAATGGACTGATGATTAGGGCATTTTGAAGTGGACCCTTCACCTACCCCAAATACAGTAATTTTTGAACATCAACCATTCTGAGGGGAAATAACGAGAAATTTTTTTACCCTCGGGCATAATATTTTACGTGAGAACGGAGGGGGCACAACATCATACCCTATGGGAAATAATCCTAGGATTGTTAGTAATATGAAGGCAGGGCTTAGTGTACCAATTGAGAGTAACCACGGATCCTCTTTCTTTAGATGGGTTTCGCCACATCAACGACTCATGGTGCGGTATGTCAGTTTTACTTTTCGCCATTGGCTTTAGTGGCATTACTTGTCATTGAGAGAAGCAGGAGCAGGGCCCTTGGAGGCATCCGATGTAGGAGCAGAGGCAGGGTGCTCTTGGGGAGTTTTCTCTTGTCTCGTAGCAGACAGGGGTAATTCAATAGGGCCTATAGAATCCTCCATAGCCAAGTTCTATGCGGGGTTTGCATAGCCAACACTGAAATCACCAACCCAAATTGGTTACTATTCACCGCTTTCATCTCTTAACATTAGTCGGTGAAATGCTGCCTATTTCAACCTGTTTTTAAGGGAGGTTTACCAAACAGAAAAAGAGGTTTGGGGCGTGAGACAAGTTTTGGCTGAAACCTCACTGTATATATAGCCTATTAGCTAATTAATTAATCTTTAATTGATTATTAGTTTAATTTATTCTCATGCACTTAAGTTAAACTTAGGAGTGTTTTTATGGTTTTATTAGTTGATCTAATATTAGATCATTATGTCTCATCTCATGTGATGTTGACACTTGTCATGATTTGATCTCTTTCTCATTTAGGGTTTTTCTCTTATAAGCACTCAACCCTCATTGTAATTATATCTTGAGCTTTCATATCTTTTGAGAGTCTCTTGTTTCTATAACTTTTTCTTGTTGAAGAATATTGCATATATTGTTTGCAGATCTCTTGTGTGGAGTGTGTATTTGTTTGTTGTTATGGCTTATGGTTTTGTGCTTGTTTCACAATTTTAACATAGTATTAGAGCCTTAATTAAGTGAACCTCTTTTTGATTTATGAGGTTTTTTTTTTCTTCAACAAGGGTTATAGGCTTCAAATCTGAATCCCATTTTCTTTTTTTCTTTTGCAAATTTTGGATATGGGCATTTTTTGGTGCTTTTTTATGTGAAATAGATCTTGTCGTTGGATTCAGAGTTGTTGAAAAATTCTTATTTGGATTTTGTTTCACTTGATTTGGATTCTTGACACTAGATCTATGAGGGTTTGAAGCGTTTTTTTTTCCAATTTGGAGGGTAGCTACGCTTTCAAATCTTTTTGGCACAAAATCGACCTCATCATTGCGTTTGGCAAGCTGTTTTCATGAATTATGTCTATAAATTTTTCCTATTTTGATGTCGGGAGAATCTAAGGCAATTTTTTTTTGCATAGGGCCCATACAACATGTATGACCCTGTGCACAAATTTTGAAAAAAAATTAAAAAAGCCAAATTTTTGTTTTGGTCATCATTTTGTTCTTTTTTAAAAACTGGGTCAAAGGTTTTTTGGGCGGATTTAATGTTTTATGGGGCGACGGTTTTTAAGCATGTGGTAGGGTACATTGTACCCTGTCCGCCGCTGCCACCATGTACCAGCTAGCCAGCGGTGCTCTTCCCACTGATTGACAAGATTTTTCCCCTTTCCCAATGACTCTTATCCAAGTTGGCGTCCTTTTTATGTTGGTAGCTCCAAACTACTCAATGACAATTCCTTTTCAACAATTGAAATGTTGAACACACAAAATACTGAGAGGGGGGTGAATCAGTATTCTACTAAACCATTTGATTGCTAACCATCCAATTATTAACACATATCTAGCTGCAATATAAGTAAAAACATGAAAGGGATCATAACATCACACAACTCATATACACTAAGATATTTATGTGGAAAACCCAGAATGGGAAAAACCAAAGTGAGGATTAACTCACAATATATTATTAGCGGTCATAAAATATTATAGGGCACAATGTCAGGACTCACTATCCTTGAAAGGCTCACAACTTGAATACAAGAAGATATGGCTTACGACCAAAATACAAAAAGATATGGCACACTGCCAAGAATATGAATTGAATGGAATGCACCTTCTAAGTGTTGAGTACAGCTCCAATTAAGCTCTAGAAGATAGAAAATCCTACATTGGATTGTAGGTATACAACAACTGTCAACAACTACCAAAGACTTCACACTATATCACTTTGTCACACATCTCGCATCATCACTTCTTATTATCTCTATCTCTATGCATCTATGCGTGTATATGTATATATGTATGTGTATATTTTTTCAATACAAGGATGTTCCATATATATACATGGTTACATCTTCATACATCAATTAGGTCAGCCTAATTGGATGTAAGCATGCTTAACTCAAAATATCTTGTCGGCTTCAAAACAAAAACTTCATTGGTGCTCTAAAAAAAATATGCAAGATATGATTTAGGTCGGCCCGAACCTAAAAGGGAACTCTTTGAGCCTTCATGAAGTGTGCACCACATGTTCAAGTCAGCCAGAAGAATATCATACCAAAAACTGTAAGTTGAACTTCTGTCATTTATAACTTTCAACTCTTTTGACCTAGATTGTTGAATTCCTGACAGAAGATGCATCTAAGACCCTTGAAAAATATATCAAAATCATATAAGTCGATATTCTACTCAAAGTGATTTCAGACCAAATTACCAGATCAATGTAGGATAGACACAATTTATCGGATGAGCAAAGAATTAGACACCAAACAATGTTGGCATCAATGACAACAAACCGAAGGTCTCCTTCACACTTCCAACACGCAAAACCTCTGTGAATTGGTTTATTTTTTGACATCCGCAACAATTTTCCAATGGTGACCACAAATTTACTGGTGATTTTTTTTTTCCAGGCAGACTCAAAGAATCTTTTCGAAATTTTTCAGCAGATGGCGTCCGGAATATTCCAATGAATCTTCTTCCAAGGGGCCGAGTTTTTTACTGGTGACTTGGGAATATTTTTGAGAATATTCCATTGATGTCAGCAGTATGGTCACTAACAGGGCCCCAAGTCTCCTTAATTGGCCTCTAAGGAGCTATTTTTTTCTTTTGGTCATAACTTTTGCATACGATGTTAGATTTTTGCAAACAAGATATTGTTAGAAAGTTAGTTCCACCAACTCTCTAGTGGTGTTGGTTTCATTTATTTATTTTACTATTGGTACATTCTACAATCTATTGAAGTTAGAGAAGCTGTTTTCAGTCCCGAGCTTGTATCTTTTGACCAGTTTCTCTATTTTTTGCGATTCTAGCAACGTTGGAATCATCTTTCAGAGCTCTTCAGTTCCATCCATGTGATTTTTTCAGATTTCTCTTTAGGTACATTTTATTCAGGTGTTTATGTTTTCACACTCTGATGAATTACTTGGACGTTTTAGCTCCTGGGAACTTGTTCTTTGTGTGGAATGACTTGTTTTGGTTGTTCTTTATGTATATCTAGTATTATATCCTATTTGGGCATTGTACACATTTTTTTCATGCACATTCTCTTTTGTAGACGCACTGACATAAAGTGC
Source organism: Sequoia sempervirens (assembly GCA_007258455.2). NCBI lineage: Eukaryota > Viridiplantae > Streptophyta > Pinopsida > Cupressales > Cupressaceae > Sequoia > Sequoia sempervirens. The sequence continues at coordinate 240,980,803 of VDFB02075321.1, read as the reverse complement.
CATTTTGGTGTATATCTTTTTGGGGATATTGCACATCCTATTGTTCCTTTTGTATTTGCACTATGATATAAAGTGCCATGGGGGGGTTGATTTTTTCCTTTAGTTTGCCATCATACCTTTGTCAAGTGAGTGTCCCTTCCATGACAACAGTAAATCCCAATGATTCTTGCCTCATGCGTGTGTGCCTTAGTTTCCACACCCTTTTATTTGCAGGTTGTTTCTCTTACAAGCACTTCTTGGTTTCACACAGTTTCAGTATTCCTATCATGGCTCTCCCTTTTTAACATTATGGGGGGTTTCTACTATTGACCTGCTAATACTTCCTTGGTTTCGCATTGGAGCGATCTACGTATCTAGTCCTTGTTCATATGTACTTTTGGATGTAGCATGTACCTTCCATTTCAGTGAGATGGATCATTTACCATATGGATATTCTTGCATTCCTATTTCTGGAGGTTCTTCATTTTAGCACTCTACCAGTCATCTTTTGACAATAGTCTACAACTTCGTGCTTCAATGATGTTCTACATGTTCCTCTTTTTTGGGACATTGTCTTGTTTGGAGGCTTCTTCAGACCTTCACTTGACTTTCATCTCTTCTTGAAGTGGAGTTTTTCTCATGAGGTTTTCTCTGTTTCTTCGCATTATAGAGATCTTTTGTTTGTACATGGGTACCTCACCGGGCCTTGTTTGTCGAGACCCATCATGCATTCTCTTTTTAGGGTTTTTAGCTACTCCCTAAGTTCATCTTAAGGGGGGGTGTTAGAGTTATCATGTATTAGCTAATAATTAATTAATATTTAATTTATTATTAGTCTAATTTATTCTCATGCACTTAAGATAAACTTAGGAGTGTTTTTATTCTTTTATTAGTTGAGCTAATACTAGATCATTATGTCTCATCTCATGTGATGTTGACACTTGTCATGATTTGATCCCCTTCTCATTTAGGTTTTTCTCTTATAAGCATTCAACCCTCATTGTAATTATATCTTTTGAGATTCTCTTGTTTTTGTAACTTTTCTTGTTGAGGAATATTACATATATTGTTTGCAAATATCTTACATGGAAGGTGTATTTGTTTGTTGTTTAATCACGTGGTTTGTGGTTTTGTGCCTGTTTCACAATTTTAACAAATAAGAGGTGATGATTTATCTAATGTGAAATTCCAACCTTCAGTTATTATTGACTCTAATTTCTGATGGACCATCAACATTTTTGTCAACCTAGTAAAAATTTAAATTTATGAAAAAGTTGAATCTTTCAAACAATATTGATGACTCTTGTATATGCTAGGAAATGTTAAAAACATGAATCTAATGTAATTTTGTATGAAGAATAACTACTAATAGTAATCACATGTTGGTGTGCAATGGGTATGTCGAAGATGTCTAGAAGATTAATGAGGAAAAAAATTAATCTATTAGTTGCATGCATTTGTGTAGCAGATGAGGTCAATTGGTAGGCCATTTAGAAAATGATGTTTTTTTTTCAAAAAAGGTATCAATGGAGAAGTGATAGCTTCAAATCAACTATTCATCCACATAGAAGGATCCAAACACAACTGAAACAAAAGGATCCATTACCAATAGGTTCATGTTTTGTTTACAATAGGGAGAAAGGGAGATAGAGGGAGAAATAGGGAGAGATAAAGGGGGGAAGAGTGAAAGGGAGAGAGGGGTAAGGAGATAGAGAGGAAGATAGAGATCTATAGAGAAGGATAGAGATGGATATGAAGATGGAGATGGAGATGGAGATGGAGAGGAGATAGATAATGATAGACAAGAGAGAGAGATAGATAGAGAAGAAAGAGAAATATATATATAGAGAGAGATAGATAGAAAGATAAAGATAAAGATAGGAAGTAATAGAGATAGATAAAGACATCGTCAAGTATTATAGGGAGATGTATAGAAAGGGGGGCAGAGAGATGGAGAGGGAAAAGATATATAGACAAATATAGATAGAGATAAGGAGGGAGAAATAAGGAATGTGCATGTATGAGTGAAAGAGAGAGATATGGAGAGAGTTAGAGAGGTAGATGTATATATACAAATAGATAGAGAAGAAGGGATAAATGGATAGAGAGGGAGGGAGAGGGAGGCAAAGAAGTAGAGAGAGGAGAGAGAAATAGAGACTCGATCTCTCTCTCTTCCTCTCTCCACCATGTTTCTCTTCCCTTATGTCTTTCTCTATCTCTCTATCACTTTTCTCTTTCCATTTGTTTGTTCCTTCATTTAGATTATATTTATCCCCTCTTTCTCAATCAATAAAGCTGATAGATTTTTAAATGTTAATTTAGTTTGTACTATAAAAATATATTATATATTTATCTAATACTTTGTATTGTAGAATAAAATATATAATAATATTTAAATATGATATTAGTTTAAAAATGAATTTGATAATTTATCTCTCCCTCTCTCCCACTCTCTATCCCTTAATCTCTTTACCTCTAATCTCTTTGTCTCTATTTGACTATTTCTCTTTCTCTCCTTTTTATCTCTTTCTACCCCTTCTCTCTCTCCCACTATCTATCTAAATATTTCTCTCTCATTCTCCATTTTTTAAGTTTCTCTCTCTTTCTATATATACCTATCTCTATATATAATTTCCTCCCCCTCTATCTCTTTCTTTTTCCTTCTCTTGTTCTCTCTCCTATCAAAGTTTTAGATTTTTATATGTTATTTTAATGTGCACTACATTAAAATATATTAATTATCAATCATAGTAATTAATGTACATGTATATTTAATATTTTTCATTAGAGCATATAATATTTAATAATAATATAATGTATATGTTACACCTCAATTGTGTAGTTACTATTTACTATTACTAGATAGGGTAAATATGAATGTAATGTGAATTTAGGAGATGAATAAATTATGCTCGTACCTTGTTATCAATGTAAATTTTATCTCATTTGATGTTATCTCAATTGATGTTATTTCATGGAAAAATACTACATATATGTGAATGGATGGTTATTGAATTATTATTCCAACTTTGGAAACGTTTTACATATACTGCATATGTTGTGAACAATTGAATGTCTTGCGCATGTCTTAGTGGATGTAGGTGTATGTTCCATTCCTCCAGGTGGAGGGTCCAAGTATCACTCAGGAGAAGATCTTGGTCAGGTAACCGGTAAAAGTAAACTATATGAGCATACACACACCACATTAGAATGATTGAGTTGAATCAGTTTGTGGGAAGTTGGTAAGCCATCCCTAGTTGATATGTCTGCATTGGAAGAGTCTTGTTTACTACTGCATGCATTATTGGGTGATGTTTATCTGTAGAGATTTTGAGGCCTTTCTTGTACTACTACGATTATATTGACGAGTGGGATGTATGTGGAGTATGTGTATATAGATGCACATACATGTGAATGGGATCTAACGACATGTATGTATGCACATGTATAGATGTACCACACATAAATACATATCAATATGATGGTAATTGTGAATGACTATATGTAAATCGAATGTGAACATATATATACATGTATAGTATATACACGTATACATATATATATATATATATGTGTGTGTGTGTGTGTGTGTGTATCGATACACGCGTATGTTGGCAGATGGACACACTCATACAGATGCATCAATATAGATATACCTACATATATGTGTACATAGAGGCATATACTTATATGTGTGTGTGTGTGTGTGTGTGTGTGTGTGTGTGTGTGCATACATTAGATATATTGTGTTTATTATATGTAAATACTATCTTTCCTATACACTTATATATACCGAATGTATACTTACATTGTTGCTTATGATATATATATGTAAATATATATTAACATTTATATATATATATACATATACATATATATATATATATATAAACATGATGGTATTTAAATATATATATATATATATATATATGTATATTATATATTATATATATAATAATATATATTTAACATATTATATATATATTAATAGAAATTGACTATCACTTATCATGATAGAGGCTAATATATAAAGCTAGACTATAGTCATTTATGACTATGTTATTGGAGGTTGATAGAAGTAGCTTATGAATGTTTTGTGAAGCCGATTATTACTCATACTGTCACATGATATGAAACACTTGTATTGCATTTTGAGTTGTTGTCTCATGTCAATAGAAGCATGGACTTAGTTGATGCCTATGTTTAAGATCAAACTTTGACTTAGTAAACATACCTGCCATGTTATATACATATGTTGATGACTTTGTCAAATGTGTTTAACATCTTTGTTGAGTCATTCCCTAAAGCAAGTCGATAACGCTTGGTGTTACGAATTGGTAGTTGACTGTTTCCGAAGGCAAGGAAACCGTTCCAACAATGAGGAGTGTGGATGAATTTGGTGCCACCTCTGGAAACCCGATTGTTGTAGATGTCTATTGCATGAGACAATTTGAATTGAGCATATACAGATTTGGATAAGTCTTTTGATTATTGAATAATGTTGCAAGTCGACCTGTAGGTTATTTTGTTGAGTATGAGCTTAGGAAATCACCACCTTTCTATTGTGTTTCATGTGTTGCTTTGCATGGTGCTTGTTGTCCATTATCATGCCTAAACTATAGGCTATGAAGCTACCAAGCTGCTCTATAAATAACTGAGCCATTTCATTTGAAGGGACACATTATTTCACAAGATTATGCATCTTTTGCATTCTTCTTGCAAATCCTTATACTACATTATTTCCAACTATACTCTATTTTATTTTCTAAGAGAGAAAGGAAGAGAGTTCTATTCTTTTTGTGAGGAATTTTGTTGCTGAGAGAAGTGAGAGGTAAAGTTTCTTTGTGAAGTTCTAGAGAAGTTGATTATCAAGCTTGATGTTGTTGAAAAGGGATGCATTGCTGTCATTTATTTGAATAAGATATAATGGGCATAAGGATCTCTTCTTCTTTGTTACTTTACTTATGAATGATATGTCTTCCATGAATGCTTGAGTTGTCTTTTCCAATGTGTGCATTAGAGAAATTGGAGTGTCTTTGAAAAGGAAATTGAAGCTTTTGTGTCATTTTCATGATGTGATTTTAGGTACTCCATAATAGGAGATGGGTGTTTATCATAGGTATTATATACTAGGTATGATTGAACATGAGAGGCACTTGTGATACACTTAGCTAAGTTATTGATTTAACTAGGAAAGCTTGTGTTTACTCCTAAGATAGTTAATCCAGTATGGGAGGGAGCTTGTGTACTTACTTGTTAAGTAGGTTTATTCCAAGTATGTAAAATGGTGATAAGTTATCTCTAGGAATGATAGATTATCCATTGAAGGAAATACCTAGCTTGTGTACTTACTTGTTAAGTAGGTTTATTCCAATTATATAAAATGGTGATAGGTTATCTCTGGGATAATAGATTATCCATTGTAGGAAATACCTAGCTTTTGTACTTACTTGATAAGTAGGTTTATTCCAAGTAGATTAAAATGGTGATAGGTTATCTATGGGATGATAGATTATCCATTGAAGGAAATACCTATGCGTAGTTTAAGATATCCTTAAGTCAAATCATCCCTGAGTAATGTATGTGATAGATTCAACCCTCAGTAGAAAATACTTAATGAAAGACTTTGGCCAAAGTAGTGTGATGACCTTTGGCTCCATTGTTAGTTCATCGTGATCTAGTATTACATGCTAGTCCGAGATTGTGAGATTATAAGTTCTATTTATGTAGGACACAACACTATGCTCAGTTGGTTGTTGTTATTGATTACTATACCAATATCTTCATTGAAGGGAAGTTCCATCTATCAAATGATAGATGTGTGGGGCACCACATTATGGTTTTTGGTTGGCAGAAAATTACTTGAGCAACACTTCTCCTCCACAACAAGTGACAGAAGAACCAAGATTTGAAAGGAAGGATCCTGGATTGTCTTACAGGTATTTGTTCCAAAGCTCATTGAGCTACGTATGTAAATTTATGCTTTCTTGCATTTTTATAACTTATGAAGTTATTGAAAATAAATGGAATCCATGTTGTATTATGTTATGCATCTTGTTTGAAAATTATCAATAATTTTATTTATTTATTATTGCAATGGCTTGTTACTTAGTTAATTTACTTGAAAGGTGAAAACTTAGAAATTTTTACTTCATTCAAGGGTTGGTATGTTACATGTGGTATCAGAGCTACCAGGTTTAGCTCTAGAACCTATGAGATCATCATTCTTTTCATCCAAAATTATCTAATGTTGTGAATTCTTGTGCCAGGATGGTGCATCTCAAATTAATGGGTCGAAAGTCAGTAATCGGAAATGAGCACTACCTCAAGGCCAAGAAGGAAAGAGAATCCATCATTAGAACCATAGAGGGAACCAACTATGATAATATCATCTGGTTGAGTGACATTGAAACCTTTAGTCATGCACTCTCTCAGATCAGTGATGTGAAGAGAAATATGGAGATGGAGGCTATGTACAACTACCTACCAACCATCTCACCAGAAAAGTATGAGTCATTACTGCTTTCCAGGGATATGCCCTCAGAAGGAAGTGCTAGTCTGACATTCATTTTTAGGGACCCTAGAGTTCTTCCATTGGTAGAAGTAATTGTAATTTCTTTGAGTAACGGGTCTGAGGAATATGTACCATAGACACCACTAGATGAGAGATGGTCTCATGAACAAATTTATGAAAAAAGAGTAGACTACATTGTTGATGAACACCAAATTGGCATTGCCTCTCATAACTATGTATTGGATGATAAATCTGAAGGTGATTATCCTTTTTGGGATAGGTACAAACAAATGAGAGATGAACAAAAAGATAGGGAACAACAACTGTCTCAGTCTGTAGGTTATACTCCTTTAAGTTATGTGTTAGAGTGTGAATCCGAAGGATACTCTCCACTTGACTATCTGAATAGTCACTCCATGTAATCAAAGGATATTGAAATCCTCATGAAATGAATAAAATTATGTTTTTATAAAAAAAGAAGCATGTGCTTAGTTTTATGTGGAATTCTTTGTGTGCATATGAATGCCATTTTTAATGTTTTCCATAAGATAGTTGATAACATAATTTAGTCTAAAATGGATAAACATTTAGTTAAATAACAAGCACGTAAGCATGGTGAGAACACAAACTAATCTTAGTGGAAGCCAAGAGGTTGGACAAGGAACCACTAGAGTAGAGGCTAGGCTTGACCAAATCTTAGCAAGGTTGGATAACCTTTAACAGGAAAGAGTTAAGGATAGGGTAGAAAAGGATGTTCCCAATAATGAATGTATGAGGGAGAAAACTCTTTCCATGGACATGAAGAAACCCATGAACATGAGAAGGAAAAATCACCTACACCATCTGTAAAAAGCAATAAGAAGCTTGTGGCTTTCGAACTTTCCAAGGACATGAAGAAGATAATCCCACCCAAGTTTGATGGAAGTGCTGGAGGAGATGAGGCTAAGGTGTGGCTTGTACAAATGGAAAAGTATTTTGAAATAAAAAACTATGATGAGGTTACTAAAGCCACATGGGGTGCATATCAGTTAGCAAGAGAAGCCTCTAACTAATGGATGAACAAGAAGTTGAAACTCATATCAACTCACAAAAGATGATATGGGGAGAATTCAAGGATATTTTTTGTAAGAGATTGTTGCCACAACTCTATTATTACCAAAAACTCTTGGATTTCCAGGGTTTGAAATAAGGTAACATGACAATCAATGAATATTGGGAGAAGTTCACTTGAATTTTGCATTATGTTCCCATATATCACAAGGATGAGCATTTCCATAGTAGGAAATTTATAATAGGACTTAACAATCAGATTGGAGGGGGAGTGGATATACATGGTCCAACAACAATGGATCTTGTATGTGAGAAATAATTTGAGCAGGAGCAAAAGCCTAGGGCTAACTCCACTCATCAAGAAAGAAGAGAGAAAAAGAAGGATCTGGAAGTTCCTGACAAGATAGTTCCAAAGAAGGTGGAATCTGTGCAAAATGTTCCAAGGAAAAAGGGAAAGAGATTCTACAATAATGGAAAGGATTCTAGAAGAGAGCGTAAAAGGAATGATTCTAGTATGGGTAATCCCAACAAGGCTAATGAAAATATCAAGAAGTTTGGGGAAACCATAGGGAAAAGAGGGTCGACTACATGATGTTTTATATGTAAAGGGGACCACTATGCTAGTGAGTGTCACAATAAAACTTCTAGATCACGACCATATGATAATCCATTACCCACTTAGCAAGCAATATTTCAACATAAGATACATGCAGCGGTTGATGATCGCCAGACAAAGTGCCAAGTAACTCTAGTTGAAACACCAAGCATTTTTTTTGGTTTACCTATTTCTGTTCTTATTGATTCTAGTGCAACTAAGAATTTCATTTCACCTAGAATATCTAAACAATTATCTAGGAAAGTGGGGCACATGGCAATGTATTGGGATGTAGATTATGCAAACCATGCAAGAGTAAAGGTGGATCACTGTCTATTCAAGGCTAGGATAGAACTACCTAGTTTTTCTACAGAAGTAAACCTTTATGTCACACCTCTAGGATCATATGATGTTATCCTATGTATGAATTGGTTGTGGAAACATAGGGCTAAGATAGATTTCCATGCAAAGACTATAGAATGCCTAGATGATTTTGGAAATCAAGTAAAATTCCAAGGGATACCTAGAGAGATTAGGATTCGACAAATAATGACAATGCAACTTATAAGAGCTAAGAAGAAAGGGTGTAAACTCTTTGCCATAAATATTGAAGAACTTGGGAAGGATAGTGATGATTCAGAGTTTTAGAGTTTTCAGGAATTAGAAGATGGAGAAATAGATGAAACTGGGAAATCAGATATGGAGAAGTATCCAATATTGAGAAATTTTTGGATGTGTTTCCAAATGAGTTACTAGGATTTCCTCTAAAAAGAATATTTGACTTCTCTATAGATATAATTCTAGGGTCATAACCTATTTCCAAGGCACCCTATAGGATGACAACCACTAAACTTATGGAACTTAAGAGACAATTGGATGAATTGTTGTCTAATGGATTGATAAGAACAAGTGTATCGCCTTGGGGAGCGCCAGTCATCTTTGTTAAAAAGAAGGATGGTACCTTGTGCTTGTGCATCGACTATTGTATGCTTAACAAAGCTACAATTAAGAACAAGTATATGTTATCGCGCATTGATGACCTTTTTAATCAAATAAGGGGAGCCACCATATTCTCTCAAATAGATCTAAGATCTAGATATCACCAATTAAGGATTAAGGATGAAGATATCTTTAAAGTTGCATTTAGAACCAAATATGGACACTATGGGTTCAGTGTTTTACCTTTTGGTTTAATAAATGCACCTACAACATTTATGAACCTGATGAATAGTGTATTTAGGGATTACCTTGACAAATTTTTATTAGTTTTCTAGATGATATTTTGATTTATTCTAGAAATGAGGAAGAACATTGCAAGCATTTAGAAATGGTCCTACAACGTCTAAGAGAACATAGGTTGTATGGTAAACTTTCTAAGTGTACTTTCTTCCAAAAGAGGGTACATTGTTTAGGTCATGTGATCTTGGTAGACGAAATTGCTATAAAGCCAACTAAGATCAAGGTAGTACTTGAGTGGCTTGTACCTAAGAATGTGTCAGAGGTAAGAAGTTTCATGGGTTTAGTAGGGTTTTATAGGAAGTTTGTTGCAAACTTCTCTAAGATCACTTTCCCGATTACTTCTTTACAAAAGAAAGGAAAGAGATTTTAATGGACTGAGAAGTGTCGAGAGGCTTTTGACCTAGTCAAAGAGAAATTAACCACTACACTAATCTTAAAAGTACCAGATCTTGAGGGTATCTTTATAGTTATCATAGATGCATACAGAGAAGGGTTAGGAGGTGTATTAACACAAGATGGGAAAGTAATTGCTTATGAATCTAGGAAGATGAAACCTTATGAGATGAGTTATGCACCACATGATTTAGAATTGGTAGTTGTGGTTCACACATTGCAAATGTGGAGGAACTATTTGTTAGGAAATCCTTTGAGATGAAAACTGGCCATAATAGGTTAAAGTACCTTTTTACTAAACCTAATCTGAATGTTAGATAGAGAACATGGTTAGAGTTAATATTTGACTATGATTTTAATATCAATTATATTAAAGGGAAAGAAAATTGGGTTGCTGACGCTTTAAGTTGAAGACGTCACATTGCTTCTATAGTAATAATTCAAACCAATTTTAAGGGGGCAAGTACTCCAAAAGTGCAAAGAGGATGAGTATTTCTTGAAATTCAAGCAAGCACTCACTAATAATCCACAAGATTCTAGGTATGAAGGTTTTCATTTTGAACCTGATATAATACTTAGATATAAGGGTAGAATGTATGTACCTGACATAGAAGAATTAAAAGAAATATGGGATGGATGGAAGTACAAGAAGTACTGTACTCTGGACATACTGGAGTGACAAAAATGATGGCTGATGTAAAACCATTATACTTCTAGAAGGGAATGAAAGAAGATGCTGCTAGTTTTTTGGCTAGGTGTTTTGAGTGTCAAAGGGTTCAAAAGCTAAGCATCATCATCCTGCAGGCTTGTTATACCCACATGATATACCAGAGAGGAAGTGACAAGTCATAAGTATGGACTTTGTGCAAGGATTTCCTGTGTCAAGGAATAAGCACAATGCCATTCTTGTGGTTGTAGATAAGCTTACCAAAGTAGCACATTTTATACACAAGAATCTAACTGATGGAGCACCTATCGTAGTAAGAAAATTTGTGTAAGAAGTGTTTAGGTTGCATGGGATTCCTGGGAAGATTATCTCAAATAGGGATGCATGAATCACTTCTAGGTTTTGGCAAACCTTGTTTTTTGCACTAGGGACTTAGTTGAATATTAGCTCAGTTATCATCCAAAAATGGATGGGAAAACTGAAAAGGTGAATCAAGTAAATTGGAAGACCTACTTTGGATGTATTTCATGGATCAACAGTACAAGTGGGAAGACTACTTTCCCTTAGTTGAATTTTCTTACAATAATTCTTATCATTCTACGATAAAGATGGCTCCTTTCAAAGCTTTGTATGGCTGAAAGTGTCAAACTCCTTTAAGTCGGGATAAAATTGAGGACTGAGTGAGTCTTGGTCCAGAGATGTTGGCTTAAATGGATGAACAAGTTAAGATTGTTAAGAAAAGGTTAGCTGAAGCTAATGACAGACAAAAAAGCTACATTGATGCTAAGAGAGTGCCTCGTAATTTTTCCTTAGGTGACAAAGTATTGTTGAGAGTGAAACCTCACAAGAGCTCCATTAAATTTGGAAAGTCTTCTAAGTTAGCCCTGCGTTACATTGGAACTTTTGAGATTCTAGAGGAAGTGAATCTAGTAGCTTATTGAATCATGTTGCCACCAACTCTTGCCTAAATGCATAATGTCTTCCATGTGTCCTACCTTAAAATGTATATACCAAGGGATAATCATGTAATTGACCAAACCGCTTTACAGGTACGAGACCTTAGAGTAGTAACTCTAGAGCCCGTCAAAGTGCACAGAACACGTAAGCTTCACTTACGAAACATAGAAGTCTTGCAATGCAAATTCCAATGGGACTAGTATGCAGAAGACTCAGCTACTTGAGAGGACTATGCAGAAATTCAACATAAGTTTCCTCATATTCTTAATGCTTTTGAGAATGATTGAAATAATGTGTAATTAGTTGTTATGTTTTAATGCTACCTAAAGTAATTGGGGATGATGATTCACAAGGGGGGGAGTATGTTACACCCCAATTTTGTAGTTACTATTTACTATTACAACATAGGGTAAATATGAATGTAATGTGAATTCTAGACATAAATAAATTGTGCTCGTACCTTGTTATCATTGTGAATGTTATCTACTTTGATGTTATCTCATTTGATGTTATCTCAATTGATGTTATTTCATGGAAAAATACTACATATATGTGAAAGGATGGTTATTGAATTATTATTTTGACTTTGGAAATGTTTTACGTATATTGCATATGTTGTGAAAAATTGAATGCCATGCACATGTGTTAGTGGATGCAGGTATATGTTCCATTCCTCCAGGCGGAGGGGAACTACCACTCAGGAGAAGATATTGGTTGGGTAACCGGTAAAAGTAAACTATCTGAGCATACACACACCACATTAGAATGATTGAGTTGAGTCAGTTTGTGGGAAGTTGGTAAGTCATCCTTAGTTGATATATCTGCAATGGAAGAGTCTAGTTTACTACTGCATACATTATTGGGTGATGTTTATCTATAGAGCTTTTGAGATCTTTCTTGTACTATTACGATTATATTGACAAGTGGGATGTACATGGATTATACATGTATATAAATACACATACATGCCAATGGGATCTAACAAAACGTATATATGCACATGTATAGATGTACCACATGTAAATACTTATCAATATGATGGTAATTGTGAGTGACTATATGTGAATCGAATGTGAACATATATGTATACATGTACATGTACTATATATATGTATCCATACACATATATGTGTATCAATACACATGTACGTTGGCGGATGGACACACTCATACAGATGCATCGATATATAGATATACCTACATATATGTGTACATAGAGGCATATACTTTTATACATATAATATATAGATGTATATATATATATATGCATATGTATATATATATATGTATATGTGTATATATATATATATATGTATATTTATATATATATATATATGTATATTTATATATATATATATGTATATGTATATATATATGTATATGTATATGTATATGTATATATACATGAAAGATAGTATATATATATATATATACTATCTTTCATGTACCCTTATATATATATATATCAAATGTATACTTACATTATTGGCTTATGAGATATATATATATATATATATATATATGTAAATATATATTAACGTTTATATATATATGTATACATATACATATTTATATATGTTAATAGAAATTGACTATCACTTATCATGATAGAGGCCAATAAATAAAGGTCGACTATAACTTCATTTATGAGTATGTTATTGGAGGCCGATAAAAGTAGCTTATGACTATTTTGTGAAGTTGATTATCACTCATACTGTCATGCGATACATGAAACACTTATATTGCATTTTGAGTTGATGTCTCATGTTGATACAAGCATGAAATTAGTCAACGCCTATGTTAAAGATCAAACTTTGACTTAGTAAACATACCTACCATGTTATACACATCTGTCAATGACTTTGTCAAACACATTTAACATCTTAGTTGACACATTCCCTAGAGAAAGTTGATAATGCTTGGTGTTACGAATTGGTAGTTGACTATTTCTGAAGGCAAGGAAATCACACCAATAGTGAGGAGTGTGGATGAATTTGGTGCCACCTCTGGAAACCCAATTGCTATAGATGTCTATTGCATGAATTTTTTTTAATTGAGCATATGCATATTTGAATAAGTCTTTTGATTGCTATCAATATTGAAAGTTGACCTATAGGGTGATTTTGCTGAGTATGAACTTTGCTTTGTATGTAGCTTGTTGTCCATTATCATGCCTAAACTATAGTCTATGAAGTTACCAAGATGCTCTATAAATAATTGAGCCATTTCATTTGAAGCGACACATTCTTTCACAAGATCGCACATATTTTACATTCTTCTTACAAATCCTTATATTGCATTATTTCCAAGTATACTCTGTTTCATTTTGTGAGAGAGAAAGGAAGAGAGTTCTATTCTATTTGTGAGGAATTTTGATGTTGAGAGAAGTAAGCTATCAACTTGAGAGGTAGAGTTTCTTTGTGATGTTCTAAAGAAGTTGATTATCAAGCTTGTTGTTGTTAGAAAGGGATGCATTGATGTCATTTATTTGGATAAGCGATAACATGCATGAGGATCTCTTCTTCTTTTTTACTTTACTTATGAATGATATGTCTTCCATGAATGCTTGAGTTGTCTTTTCCATTGTGTGCATTAAAGAAATTAGAGTGTCTTTGAAAAGGAAACTGAAGCTTTTATGTTGTTTTCATGATGTGCTTTTAAGTACTCCATAATAGGAGATGGATGTTTATCATAGGTATTATATACTAGGTATGATTGAACATGAGAGGCACTTGTGATACACTTAGCTAAGTTATTATCAATTTAACTAGGAAAGCTTGTGCTTACTCTTAGGATAGTTAATACAGTATGGGAGGGAGTTTATTTACTTACTTGTTAAGTAGGTTTATTCCAAGTATGTAAAATGGTGATAGGTTATCATTGGGATGATAGATTATCCATTGAAGGAAATACCTAGCTTGTGTAATTTCTTGTTAAGTAGGTTTATTCCAAGTATGTAAAATGGTGATAGGTTATCTCTAGGATGATAGATTATCCATTGAAGGAAATACCTAGCTTGTGTACTTACTTGTTAAGTAGGTTTATTCCAAGTAGATTAAAATGGTGATAGGTTTTCTCCAGGATGATAGATTATCCATTGAAGGGAATACCTATGCATAGTTTAAGATGGCCTTAAGTCAAATCATCCCTGAGTAGTGTATGTGATAGATGACCCCCAGTAGAAAATACTAAATGAAAGGCTTTGGCCAAAGTAGTGTGATGACCTTTCGCTCCACTGTCAGTTCACCATGATCTAGTATTACATGCTAGGCCGAGAATGTGGGATTATGAGTTCTAGTTATGTAGGACACAACACTATGCTTAGTTGGTTTTTGTTATTGGTTACTCTACCAATCTCTTCATTGAAGGGAAAGGCCATCTATCGAATGATAGATATGTGGGGGACCACATGATGAGTCCATGGTTGGTGGAAAAGTGCTTGAGTGATGCTTCTCCTCCACAACAGGTGACAAAAGAACTAAGATTTGAAAGGAAGGATCTAGGACCGTCTTACAGCGATTTGTTCCAAAGCTCATTGAGCTATGTATGTAAATGTATGCTTTCTTGCATTGTTGTAACTTATGAAATTATTGAAAAGAAATGGAATCCATGTTGTATTATGTTGTGCATCTTGTTTGAAAATTATCAATAAAGAAAATAATTTTTTTTATTGCAAAGGCTTGTTACTTAGTTAATTTAATCAAAAGGTGAAAACTTAGAAATTTTTACTTCATTCAAGGGTTGGTATGTTATAGTATATCTATTATATAGTATATTATATTTATGCTATTTTAATTATATATAATAATAATTATTATCTTATATGTAATTTAATTTATATTATTTAAAATTTATAGTATATTTTAAATATAATAAAAATAACTACTTATGATATTTAACAACATTTTTAAGCTACTAAATAACTAAATATATTTTTGCTTGGCTAAATAGATAAATATTTTAATCTAATTATAAATATATAATTTAAATATAATATATAATAATATGATATACAATATGTAATTTATAATAATAAATATAATTATTAAAAGAATTAAATTAATTATATAATATAAATTATAATTAGACGATAGGCTACATATATTGTGAGGTTTGAGCCTGAAATAAGTCTCTTGTAAACCATTGTTGAGTCATTGAAAAACATGTTTTAGCTATCGTTTAATGGTAAAATAGTTGTCATTTAATGGTAAAAGCCTCAAAAATATCACTTATCATGTAAAAGTCAGAAAAATATTAATTTTCAAACTAGATAGGAAGATTCTATTTCTATTTGCAATATTTTTTGTCAGTTTCATGGCAACTTTTTTTTTTCAAATGTTGAATTACTTTATGTTTTAAATTTGTATGCAAATATTTTAAAATTAGGTAATACTTAAGGAAAAAATAAAAAGTTGTCTAAGTTTATTTTATTCCATTATTTAGCATTTGTTATTAATTGTTTAAACCACCCACATAGACCATGCACAAACACATACTCTCTAACATATTAACATACATATAGTTTTCTATCATCGTAATCCTTGAACCTCCTTTAGGTGAAAGTACTAGTTGTAATATAATTAGCCGATATTCTACATATAGTGTGAGATTTGATTCTGAAACAAGTCTCACACCTACAAACCACTATTGAGTAGTCTAAAAACAAGTTTCAGCTACCATTTAATGGTAAAAGCCTCCAAAATCTCACTTATCACATGAAAGATAGGTAAATATTGATTTTACAACTTGAAACGATGAAAATAGGGGGCTCTCTTTTGCTTCTAGGGTTTAGGACCTAAAAGGAGAGAGGCTATTTTCAACCTTTCACTCAAGAACAAACCCTTGAGATTTCAATGTAAAGGAGATTGAAATCTGGAAAAGGGGTTGTCCTAGGGATTGAATGAGATAAAATGAGGGGTTCACCAACAAGTGTAAACTTGGAAAAGATAATGCAATGGAAAACATAGTGTGATATGCAAACAATGCCAAATGACCTAGAAAGATGGAAAAATTGTAATGAAAAGTTATAAGACTAAAAGTGTGCACCTGCAAGACTGAAGAAGGAAAAATGGAGGTATGGATCACTAAAGATTCTAATGTTAATGTTGACTGGGACTCATTCACCAATCTAGGTGAATCAGTCCAGTTTCAGGGAAAATGTTCCAAAATAGGTTTCGGCCAAAAGGGTATCCAAATTTGCAAAAACCTCTTTTAGGCCTATATAGTGGGACTCATTCACCAATAGTGGCGAATCAATCCACTTCTAATTTTCTAGAAATTTTGGACTAGATTTTGTGGCTCTCGGTCTGCTCTGCTTTTCTTGACTGGTTTCTGGATCTGAAACTGCAAAATGCCACCTATACGTCTTCTCCAAGATTCTCCTAGGTTTGATGACAACTTTGACAACTTTAGAGACTTGGAAAATTTTCTCCAACTTGGATTCTTGATAAATCTATAACCTAGCCCTGCAAATCACACATAAGAAGAGGGAAAAATGTTGTGGGGGTTAGTGAATAGGGGTTTTCCTTGATCAAACCCTTTATTGGTAATTAAACTTTGAAATGAAAGAAAATATGAAAGGAGAATGATGAATGAACAAATAGTGATGTTGCAACTCACCAAACTCTTACAATTAAGTGTTGCAATTATGCTTGAAATGAATGCAATGGATGTGGTTCTTGAATCTTGCTTGAAGGAGATGGATCTTGCTTGTAATGCTTGCTCGAATCATGAACTCTACATCACAAATGTTAGCACAATAGCAAACATGATATATGCAATCTTTGACATGATGAATGACACTTGAAGAAATGCTCTCAAAAGCTTGATAATCTGCCCTTGAAATGCCTTAAATGCTCTTGTGAATACACAAATTCTCTTGTGAACTCTTGAATGATTGTAAAGTTTGCTAGGTGAAAATATGAGTGAAAGAACCTTGTATTTATACTTAATTATTCAAGAATTCTCAAAATTACAACACTACAAGCCAACATCATATCTAGGAGAATAAAATCCCACCAGAAATTTGAATTAAATTTGAATTTTGGTCACACGAGACTCATTCACCCAAGGTGGCAAATGAGTCCCATCACACATAATGTATGGGACCAAAAATCAAAAGTGTCTAGAAATGTGTGAAACTTGCATTGGGGCCAAAAAGACCTAGGTGGGAGTCATTTTCCCAAGGTGATGAATGAGTCCCAGACACTAAATTTGTGCCACACAAACTAGGAACACCTGAATTTTGATTGGTTATTGATTTGTGTCAGGATTATCCCCAAAAAGATGCAATAAATGAGGCTTGTGGATACGAAATAGGGCCAATTAAAGCATAAGAAAGCCCAATTATTAATGACAAGTCTAGAGGAATGTGAAAGTGTGTTACAACACTTTACAACACTCCAAATAAGGTAAGATTAAGATTAATTATGATTAAAATTATGTGTATTATGGTTAGTTAATTTCAAGATAAAACCCTAAAAAAGTGTGAAAGTGTGTTACAACGCTTCACAACACTTTTGCAAGGAACCAATAAATTCCATTAGTTCACAAGGGCCTAATACCTAATGTGAATGTGTTATCCAAATTACAACACTAAATCAAGACAACATTAAGGAAAAATCCACAAGGAGGACCCAAACGAGTGCGAAAAAGTTGAAGGACCCTTTTTTCGACACTACATTTAGCCCCTACTTTAGTGAGAGGATGAACCTTCTTCAAACTCACACTAAAGTAGACAAACACACACCAAGAGGGGTTCCAATGAACCAATGTTAGCAAGATGGGACAAAAAGGATCAAGAGGGGTGATCAAGCCCCCAGGATCATGATCCCATGGCAAACTAACATAAGCACAAAGGAACACATATGAAAATGATATAAAGAACAATGACAAGGCCAATCATACACTAATAAAGAAAGAAAAAGGAGAAAAGAAAATAAATGAATTAGATCAAGCTTCGA
Source organism: Sequoia sempervirens (assembly GCA_007258455.2). Taxonomy (NCBI): domain Eukaryota; kingdom Viridiplantae; phylum Streptophyta; class Pinopsida; order Cupressales; family Cupressaceae; genus Sequoia; species Sequoia sempervirens. Next base: position 240,962,447 of record VDFB02075321.1, on the reverse strand, counting down.
CCATTTGTTTATCCCGATGTGGATCAGATCTAGGTTGTTTGCCCAAAAAACACATACTCACTCTGAGGCGGCGAAAATCTTGGTTGTTTATTAGGTGAGAAACAAACACTCGAGTAAACCCACAAAAGTGGTTTACAATTCGAGTGAGGAAGGAAAACTGAAAAAAAATGACCCCATGGCAAAAAATTGGTTTTAGGGGTTCGAACGAACTTATTGGTTTGAGTGAACCCATTTAAATGCTTGCCCCCCATTTCCCGCCCAAAAAACCAATGAACATGAAAATGAAAAGGTGGTTCACTCAAACCCTTAGGGGTTCATTCGAACCCCCCTTATCCCCTATTATCCCCCTCCAACACCCAAAAAGTCTAGATTTTTGCGCTTTGAAGCTCAGGTTGAGGATGAAAATGGAGGAGACATCACAAAACCAAATGGAATCAGGTAGTCCTTGAAATGAGCTATCCAACAACTATAATTTTAATATGTTTTGGTTTTATTATGTATTTTTTTTTAGTTTTATTAAACATAGTTTTTCACCTAAAATCAAGCTCTTTATTCTCTACATGTAGAAAAATAGTAGATTATCAAAACAAATTTGAAAAATATGAGTGCACCAGATATTGAAGTCTTTGATCCAACAAAAAAAACTTGAATTTCGATACATACAAAAAAGGTTACGCATTATACGGTCGTGCTATGTATGAATTGTAATTGGTTTGACTTTGAAACTTGTTTAAAGAAAAAATATTCAATAAAAAATTATCTAAGCAAGTGGAAGCACTAGATATTGGAGTTACAAATATAAATTCGAAAGAATTAGAATTTTATCCTTCATCGAAAAAAAGTTATACGTTATACAGTGAGTCTCACTTTTTAAAAATGTTGTTTTCTAAAAAAAATTGTTTTCAAGGGAGATGGAAAAAGAAGTGCAATCTGATTCCAAAATTTTTGAAAAAAATATATTTAGAATCTACAGACAAAATTTCATGAAACTCTAGTTTGCATCATCTTCAAATTCCTCACGGTTTGGTAGCTATAGGTGCCCGAAAGTGAAGATTTAGTTAAAAAAAAATTTTAGTGTCCAGTTTGGCCAAAAATTGTAAACCACTATTATGGGACCACCCACTCATGGATGGTATGCACTCACACACACACACACGAGTGACTATGGGGAAATTCATTCCTCGTATTGGGCTTCCCGCTTAACCATACCAAAGTTATATCTCCTGATAACTTTAATAAGGTGCCACACAAAAATGACTTTTGAGCTTCATGAGACAAGCAAAAATTTGTATGCTTGGAGCTCATGAAAAAATATGATGGCACTACAAGCATGCAAGTTGTGTTATGCAAGGTGGCCATATAACAACAAATGCAAAATGCAACATGCAAAGAATGTTCAAAGGAGTCTTGCTTAGTTCATGCGAGGTCTTTAACTTAGGGAACATTGTGCCTAATGTCTCCAAGAGAGGACCAATCAAAGAATAAAAAAATTGCAACTTAGGGGATGCAGTGTGTCACATCAAGCCACTAAGAGTAATGCAATATGATAAGAGAGATGATGCTCTTGAAGGACATTACGCCCAATGTCATTGAAAAAGCAAAAAACACATCGTATGAAATAAGAAGGTTGCACTAAGAATGAGGAAAATGCAAAAGAATAATGCCAATGTATGCCCCCACTTTAAAGGAATTGCTAAACACCATACTATGAGCAATTACTTTAAAGTAGAAAATGAAAAATGTAAACAAGAAAGAGGACATGAGAGTCAACTTGGAAAGCCCTATGCCAAGTCATATGTTTCCAAGTAAAGCCGCGTCATAGAAGAGAAAAAGAAAAGAGAGGGGTTTCCCCAAAAATGAAAACACCACACATAAGGGACCTATGGATGTGGGGTCAATATGTTCTTTGCTAGAGTTTTTTTAGAGAGCTTGGAATTGTCATCATCCCCCAAATACACATACAACTGGAAGAATGACACAAAGAGAGTGAAAACAAAGAAAAACCTTTTGGATCAACATGGAAGAGACATAAGGTGTCTCGACACCTTGTGTCATCCCCAAAAGGAAAACACAAGACAAAATGAAAAAGATAAACGAGAACGTAAAAAAAAAGAAAAGGATTTTGGGTCAACATGAAGGAGACATGAATGTCTCGATGCCTTGCATCATCCACAAAAGAAAAACACAAGACAAATGAAAAAGAGATATATGAAAAGGAAAAAGAAAAGAAAATCCTTTTGGGTCAACATGGAAGAGACATAGGGTGTCTCGATGCCTTGTGTCATCCCCAAAAGGAAAAAACGAGACAAAAGAAAAAGAGATAAAGATAAAAGGAGAGAGAGATATATGACATAGAGAAGAATGAAGGTACAAATAGAGGAATGTCACAAAGAGAGAACACCAAACATAACATCATGGGGGATCACATTATGCACATATGCAATCACAAAAAAGAAAATGAAAAAGAAATACTGCAAAAGACTAGTAAGGAAAATGTGAGTAGGTCATCCATATCCCAGTCATGTTTTGTGTATACCGAAGGCAGGAAACTAGCCAAAGGGACAAGAGAAAGTTTCAAACTAGGAGAAGCACCAGGCTCAACACTCTTTATAGAAGATTTTCCATTTAAGCTCATGGAAGAGGAAAATAGTGTGTTCAATTCATTGTAGTTTCACTTGCTTTGAAAAATGAAATATTATTTTTTGAATTGGGTTGGTAAAAAATTGTAAGATTTGGTTCAAATAGGCTACAGACTTATTTCCTTGATCACTAACACCTCCAATGGATAGACGGCTAGAATCAATGAGGTCTTGCACAAGATGTTTAAGATGCTTACAATGTTCCATGTCATGTCTATTTTGTTGATAATAGTGGCAATAAGCATTTGATTTAAAGATCGGGGGTAAAGGATTATTAGGTTTAGGTGTTTTGACGGGTAGCAAGGCAATCATTTGTTGTTCTAAAAGTTGGGACATAGTGTTATGAAGGGTATCAAACAAGGGAGTGAATTGTCTTTTCAGATCTCCATAACTATTTAGGGCACCGTGGCTTTAACAACAACTACTTGGTTGTTGAAAGTTTGAGTTGTTTGTTGAGGAGGGTTGAATTGGAGGAACCCTTTATTTTTTTTCTAAAAGGTTGGGAATTGTTCTGGTTTTCGGGTTCAGATCTATCAATTCAGCTAGAAGTAGACTTTGTATCTCGACTACTAACCAAATTTTGATAATCACAGAGGGTAGTGAATAAGTGCATGAAGGATGATAATTTCATCATGGCCAAGTTATCTTGAATCTTGGTTTGCAAGTTTTCTATAAACATCTTTCAAAGGTGTGGGTCAGGGACCTTGACATTGATTTGGGAATAGAGCAATCGATAACATGAGATAAAATCAGTTATCTTTTCTTCTTCTTTTTGCTTGCATCTCATCAAATCAGCCAAGGTCATCTTTGGAATCATATGCACTTGGAAGTGGTTTACAAATGCCTCAACAAGTTCAGTGAATGAACAAATTGAGTTGTTCGGTAAAGATGAGAACCATTCCAAGGTTGTATCTTTCAAGGACCTAGGAATTTTTTTTCCAATAGTTTATCATCAAGGACAAAGTCACTACATAAGGCAATGTAGGCATTAACATGGTTAGAAGGATCTCCCTTCCTTCCATGTATTTCTCAAATCTAGGCACCTCTACACCTTGTGGCATCGGTGTTCACAATATCTCCTAGGATAATGGGCTACTTTTGACATAATATGTAGGTGGACCATTTTGATTTTGGTTGATGGTGGAAATTTTCTTTTGAAGGGATGAAACAGTTTGGAAAACTTGTGTCATGAGAGGGTCATTTCTTGTGTTATGAGATGGAAGTGAAAGTGGTGATGGAGTGTATGTGGTTGTAGGACAAGTGAATGGAATGCTTATGGGTGGTAAGGTAAGAGATATAACTTGTGATGCCACATGGCACATAGGAACTAGGGATGCTAGCAAGAATACCCAAGGAAGGAATCACATTATTAACTTGTTGCAATGTTGTGGTGACTTCGAGAGTGGTATAGGTAGGTATTGATGCAATTGTTGTGGGAGGAGGAATTTGAGTTCCTCCTTGACTTGTAACATTGTTTGTTCATAAAGGACAAATAGTGGTTGAGGTAAGATGTTTTCCAAAGACTTGCACTATGTTTTTCATAAGTTCAAGGCCATCGTCTCTTTCAAGCATGCGGTGAATGTTTTCTATGATAGGAATTGCAGTGGTTGAAATGTTTTCAAGGCTTATTTGATGTTGCAAGTTGACTAGCTCCTCATGAGTTTGAATTATGTTTGCTTGCAGGATGCTATCATTTCTTGGTTCATCTTGCATGTTATTTGAAGGCAAAGAGTTGCTAAGGGTGTTATCCATGCCTAGTGTACTAGTGTCAATACTAGGAGTGGAAGCTCTAGGTAACCCAAGATCCACAATAATTGTGCTATCGTGGGATGACATGAGTCTCAAACTTCTTCTCACTATGGTATTAGCAATAAGACACCAAACACTCATGCAAATTCTACTAAATGCGGGGTGAGTGCAAATGCAATGTAAGCTAATAAGAATGAAATGCTTATAACTGAAATTCTGGAAAGTAAAATAGAAATGCAGAAACAACAAACATAAACTTAGAAACTAAAGACAAAATTCTAGAAAATGTAGTGCAAATTGTGCAGAGGGACTAATTCACCCTAAGTGGCAAATGAGTCCATGCACTAATTTTGTAGAATTTTTTTAGAATTTTAGAATTGGATTTAATGCTTTTTATGTTTTAAGATGCAAATTTGAGATGCAAATGCAAAATTTTACTAATTTTCAATGAATTTAAGTGCAATAATGCAAGCTAAATGAGCTTTTCACTAATGCAAAAATTGAAACCCTAGAATGCAAATTAATCAATGCAAAACCTAATGTAATATTAATGCAAGTGAAATCTAGGATGTAAATGCAATCCAAATAAGAAATATGATGCTCTAAATGTAGGTTCACCAAATGAAATGAAGAAACTAGGAGGCTCTCTTTTGCTTCTAGGGTTTAGGACCTAAAAGGAGAAAGGCTATTTTCAACCTTTCACTCAAAAACAAACCCTTGAGATTTCAATGCAAAGGAGATCGAAATATGGCAAAGGGGTTGCCCTAGGGATTGAATGAGATAAAATGAGGGTTTCACCACCAAGTGTAAACTTAGAAAAGAAGATGCAATGGAAAAAAAAGTGTGATATATGCAAAAAAATGTTAAATTACCTAGAAAGATGAAAAAATTGTAATGCAAAGTTATGAGACTAAAAGTGCGCACCTAGAAGACTGAAGAAGGTAGAATGGAGGTTTGGATCACTGAAGATTTTGATGTTAATGCTTACTGGGACACATTCACCAATAACAAGTAAAAATAATTCAAACTAGACTTGAATCAAACTTGGTAGTAAAGATTTATAAACAAGAACTTTGGTATACACAACATTCAAAGAAGAAGGCACAATAACAAGCCAAAATTTATTCAATAAAAGGAGTATTAACTTAGTGTGGGCCCACCATATGATTTAATCTATTAATACCTTAAGATTGGTGTGAGAAACCTCTCTTTCAAGAGTTGATAGGTAGGGGTCTAGTGGAACAAGGGCTCACCTTTCCCCTTTATTTGACGGTTTTTTACACCTTTCCCAAAGAACTTCTACCTCTACTTAGGAAGGTACAAAGTGAGTAGTGTAATCAGGATTAGATTTCAAGACTAAGATGTTAAATCAATAAACACAAAATACCAATAAACTATGAAGAACAAATGAAGCATGAACAAAAACTAAATGAAATAGTATTACCAAGGCCTTCATGCATCCATTGATTGACCTCCATATCCTTTTCAATTTTGCTATAATATCAGTGTTGTCCTCATATTATAACTTGCAATAAAATCCTATGTCTATGCCAACAAAATTTTGAAGATAATTGTCTTCGCCTAATTATCTGGATTTCTAAGATTGTTAAAATGATAGTGACAGGCGTCATTTATAGACAAGGAAAATTTGAATGAACGACTAGGATTGAATGATTTTAATTTCAATGAATGGTTGAAATTAAATGAGATAGGACATGATAGGAATGAGATTGAGAGAGGAACTGAATAATTCCAAAGAATCATTTAGTTTGGAGAGGAAAGAAAGTAATTAAATAATGGAAACATTATTTAATTAGACGAAAACGTTAAGTCATCTTTTTGATTAAAAAGAAATTCAATTCAAAAAGTGGGAGAAAAAGGAAAGTTAGTGAGTCATAAATTAAATAAAATTATTTAAAGTTAGACTTTTCCAAAGAAAAATCAAATTAGAGATGAGGATGAAGATGAAGACTTGAGATAACTAAAAAAAGTATAGAAAAGAGGAAACTAAATAATTCTAAAAAATTATTTAGTTTTAGAAGGAAAGTGAATAATTAGATAATGGAAACATTATTTATTTATAAAGGAAAAAGGAAAGTTGATTTTTTTATATTAAATAATAATTTAATTCAAAAATTGGGAGGGAAAGTCAAATTAATAATATATTAAATAAATGAAATTTATTTAATTGTGGAGGAAAAGGATAAATGAATAATTAAATAATTAAATAATTATTTTATTATAGTAGACAATATGGTAATAATTAAATAAATAAAATTTATTTAATTAATGAAAAGAGGGAATAGAAAGATAAAATGAATTAATTAAATAATTCAAGTTATTTAATTAATAGAAAATTTTATGACATTGGACAATAATTAAATAATTAAAATTATTTAATTATGAAGGATGAAAGGGGATTTAATAAAGTCACGGGCCTAGGACAATTTTTAGTGTCTACAAGTAGATTCAAGCATGATATTGTACCTCGCACCACAAATAAGCAATTGCCGAAAGGTCTTAAACTAGCTATACAAGGCTTATATAGGGAATCCTTTAAATACCACAAGGCTACGTGAGGCCTAATCTATGAATTTGAAAGTGCAATAAATTCAAACAATCGAGAGATGGTAACCACCCTTTTCCTTCACTTCCCTAAGGTATAAAGTTCTTGGGGGCTTAGCCCAAATGAAAAAAAACAACTTCCAAGAGAAATGTCTTTCAATTCACCCCCCGTTATTTATACTCTATTGAAACACTAAAGTTGAAGTCATCCCTTGGGGTGTTGAAATCCCCATGCAGGCCCCCTAAAAAGAAAATCAAAACAACAATTATTTCTTCTCCTCAAGATCACCCTAAGGTGCGAGAGGAGAGCATATATAAGTGTTATTGGGGTTTAAAACACACTTGTAAATTGTTGTGCCAAATTGAAATTTGAATTTTATCCCAAATTCAATGTGAAAACAAACAAAATAGACACCACATACAAAAAGATAAAATATGTATTATCAAAGTCTTTAATAAAACATCTTGCAAAAGCACTTAAGTTAGTAGTTTGCATGATTGAAGGCTTGGAAAGATGAAAATACTTGCACACAAAAGTTAGTGAAAAATAAAAAACAATAAGTTCTACAAAAAAATAAATTGCAAAAACATTTTTTGTGGATTTTTTTATATATATTTTTTAAAACACTAAAAAATGATAAAAAGAACATTAAAGTTATGACCAAATGAAGTTTGAAAATTAAGCCTAACTCTAAATGATTTTACTTGAACTTTAGAGCGAGAATTTGACAAAATACCTTATTGTTTTTTATTAGATAAGCAAGGTTTTTGAAAGGGCCTTAAACCCTTTTACAAATCAAAAGATAGATCGTTCAACATAGCAAAACAACGAAAGCTAGTAGAGAACAACAAGAAAGCACAAAAAAACAACCAAACAAAACCACTACAGCTCCATCAAAATGGAGCAAAACACTACACACCATACTCAAGGTGGTTTAAAAAATTATTCCAAAGACAATAAGGTATTTTGTTGTTGTGCGCATGGTAGAATTAGCTTTCCAACACTTGTAAAATTTTGAAAATCTAATAAAAACTGAAAAGGTTATTGCATTTTGAGTGACTTGTAGTTTTTATGAAGTGTGAAGGCCTTGTGATAGGGCTAAGCCCCCCTCAACTAGCTCTTGGTCGACCAAGTGATCGACCACTCCAGCGCTAAAAGAAAATGAGGGTTAAGGTTCAACCCCCAAATGGCTAGGGCTTTCCACTTCTATACAACCAAGGGTCTAAAACATAGCCTAACCCTTGGTCATGCATATGATTGTAGGGCTAAAAGTGACAAAAAAATAAGACCTATGAGCAATTGATGTTGTGGATTCCAAAAAAATAAAATACAAAACAAATTTATTGCAAATTTTAAAATATTTAAAATATGTTTGAGTTTTGAAATGCAACTTATGAATTTTAAACTATATTGAAATATGATTCTAGGGTGGATTTGTAAGAAATATCAAAGGTACTTCATGGATTTGAAAAAATAAAAAGTTTTCAACTAGAATTAAAATTCAAATTCCAACAAAATATGTAATCAAATTTTATATTCATGAATTTGGCGCAAAATTAATCGAATTCATGTGGATCTCCTACGACCTGTGCGTGTATATACTCGCATGGTTGTGTATATCTTAGTTAGATGTATGACTTTCTGTTGTTTCACTCTACTATGTATGTAAGTTCTTTTTAAGTGTGACCAATCGAGGAATATATACAAGAAATTGTGCATATACTCCTTCAAAGTGTATATATGCCCAATATACCTATGAGAATATGATAAATGATTGTGTATGTCTAAAACAAACACTGTGTACCTCTATAGAGGTGTTTTTTAATTCTTTGTAATATGACATCCATATAGTTTAGACTATACGAAATCCATACAACCATACAAAAGGTCATACCATTGTACTTTTCAATGACCTTGCAAACACTTCATATTTTTTGTCAGTCAAATACAAAGTGTTATATATCAAACTTCATCTCTCAGTCATCCTAAATGCAATGATGCATTCCATTTTTCTCTTGGAGATACCTACAAAAAATTGATACTTGAAGCCCACTCAAAAGTTTGTACAACTAGTTAGTTAGAAACATCACAAGACACCAACACACCAAATGAAGTGAGATAAAGGATATATCCCCAACGAAGTGATCAAAATGTGAGTGATAATTCAAAAAGTGCAAATGGAAACAAATGCAATGCAAAAGATCCATATTCTAAACTATCAAAAACCTCTAAATAAGCACATAAAAGAGAAATTCAACAAAGCATAACATCAAAATCAACATAACATGTTATGGTAGTCTCCATTGTGGTTTGATTTGCTCCTTGATGAATTGGAATGTGAATGTTCTCTTTGCTTGAAATCACCAATTTAATGATATATACTTAGCATAAAGTGATAATGGATTAATTTGGATGAGAAGATGCCTAAATTTATAGATTTTGGAATAGGAAATAGATGGCTAAGATTTGATTGTGAGATCAAGGGTAGAGAATGGTTGAGAGGAATTCCCTAGGATCTAAGAGAAGATGGAGGGAGGAGATTGAGGCAGTTAGAATGTGAATGGATCAGATGAGATTACTAAGTTTAGTAAATAGTTGTGAGCATGGGGAAAATTAAGGACATGTGCACCTAAGAAGGCTATAACTTTGGATTGTTTCAGAGAATAAGGGAACCATAAGGACAAGTGTTCTTAGGTGCCTAATATTCTTAGAAACTGGTGAGAGAATATAGGCTTAATTAAATAATAATAATATTATTTAATTATTTTAGCCACATGTGTGAGGTGGATAATAGGTGGAAATATGCATTTATTTATTTATTTATTTATTGTGAGGAGATGAAAAATGTGATAAATTAGATAATAAGATTATTTAATTTAAGTAATGGACTTAAGGTGAAGGGGATATGTCCTAGGTTAATTAGGAAAAGGTGAAGGTGAATATGCCTAGGGGAAGAAGTTTGGTCGATTGAGATTAGGTGATAGATTAGGTTGGTTTGAACTAGGTGATAGTGAATAGACCTAAGGAATATTTTAGGTGTTTATAATAAGAAAAGGGTTGAAACTAGACATGCAAAGAAAATTTTAGCAAGTATATATTTGAGTCTAGGTAGAATACAAGTCATCTATTAATCTACAAAACTTCATTGTCTTGAATTGGTTAATATGAACCATAGATAAATCTCAAAACAAAATTTACAATTAAACCTCATCTTATCACATCTAAAATGAAATTCCCTAATCTTTCTTTATCAATTTGATAATATAATTGTATAACATTTAAAAACCTAACTTCATTATCTCCTCTAATCTAATCGATAGTATTTTTTCCCTCTTCCTAACAAATAACCGCTAATTGTAATCTAAAATATCAATACAAAAATACACAACTTCTGTCAACTATTACTAGGACTTGTTTACATTCATATAGGGTTAAAGAAATTGTCATATTTTCAAACTTATAATATGAAGTTCACTCCATTAGGTACTCGAGATGTGTTCATTGTTAAAATTCCTCCAAACCAATTTTTAAAGGTACCTTGTTAAAACTGAGCTATCACTATCAAAGAAGCAAAAGTTGCCCAAAAATCCTGTGTGTGAATTGCATTTAGTGCCGTATGTCTGGAAGAATTCCTGAAAGTATTGAGGTATTTATGCACAAAATAACCCAACTCTCGATATGGCTTTAAAGGAGTTGCTGGATTTTCCAACACTGTTAAAAGAAGAAAAGATTTAACAGCAACACAAATGCCAACCGATAAGTAGAATTTTTTTGCTGCAGGCAGAGTATACTTCAATCCAACACGCAGGTGGTGGTAGAATTCAAGGGATTATAGCGAAATGTTAAATGTTTTATGCATAACGCTCAACACTGATAAAGAACGTAAATATATGTGGAGCAAATGGAGGATTCAAATGGAAAAACCATCGCCTCTATATATACGCGACTGTTGCAAGACTGCATCAACTCAAAATCTTTATCAAAAGGCAAGATAATTCATTCCCACATTATCAGAACTGGATTCAGAGCCGGCATTTTTTTAAATAACCGGTTAATTGACATGTATTCGAAATGCATGAGCGTTGTCGATGCACAACAAGTTTTTGACAAAATGAATTTTCGAGACGTTTCTTCATGGAACAATCTGATTGCAGGATATGTGAAGAATGGGAGTATCCAAGATGCACGCCAACTGTTTGACAAAATGCCAGAAAGAGACGGGGTTTCATGGAATGCTATTATTGCAGGGTATACTCAACATGGGTATGAAAAGGAGGCGCTTACGCTCTTTGGGAAAATGCGAGGTGAAAGCGTTAAGCCGAGCGAGTTCACCTTTGGCAGTATTCTTCAAGCCTGTGCTAGCTTGCAAGTTGTTGAACACGGCAGGCAGATTCATGCTCATGCCATCAAATTTGGATTTCAGGACGAAGTCTTTACGGCTAGTGCTGTTGTTGACATGTACTCTAAATGCAAGAGAACAGTGGATGCACGACAAATGTTTGACAAAATACCCCAACGAAATTTGGTTTCGTGGAATGCAATGATTTCAGGGTATTCCCAGAATGGTAGCACTGGAGAAACTTTCAGGTTGTTTAGGCAAATGATTTATGCAGAGATGAGGCCTGATCGTTCTACCTTTGCCTGTGTACTTAGTGCCTGTGCCTGTCTAAGTGCACTAGAACTTGGGAAGCAGGTACACAGTTACATTTGCAAATGTGGGCTTGAGAATAATGTGTTTGTAAGTAGTGCCCTTGTTGACATCTATGCAAAATGTGGAACTGTAGAAGATGCACGCCAAGTGTTTGACAAAATGACTATACGAAGTACGGTATCGTGGAGTTCAATGATCTTAGGCTATGCCCAAAATGGGCGTGCAAAAGATTCGATCCAAGTTTTTGAAGAAATGCTTAGGACAGGCACAAAACCAGACCAGGTAACATTTATTGGTGTATTAACTGCATGTAGTCATGCAGGCCTTATTGAGGAAGGCCGTTATTACTTTAGTTCTATGTCTAAAGATCACAATATTGCACTAGATTTGGAGCACTATGCTTGCATGGTTGATCTCTTTGGCCGAGCTGGCTATCTGGATGAAGCAGAAGTCTTTATCAATAACATGCCATTTGAACCTGATGCGGCTATATGGGGGGCATTGCTGGGTGCCTGCAGGATTCATGGGAATGTGAAAATAGGTGAAAGGGCAGCAAATCACCTTTTTGAATTGGAACCATTGAATGCAGGACCTTATATGCTACTCTCTCATATGTATGCAGAAACTGAATGTTGGGACAATGTTGCAAAAGTGAGAAAATTGATGAAGGAAAGAGGAGTGAAAAAGGAGCCAGGATGCAGTTGGACTGAGGTCCAAAACAGAGTCCATTCATTTATGGCAGATGATCTATCACATCCACAGGCAAATGAGATATATCAGACATTGGAGAGATTGATTAGTCAGATGGAGGTTCTAGGATATGTGTCTCCCAAAAACACTGTGCTGAAAGGTGATGACAATCAGCATGAATGGAAACATATCTACCACAGTGAGAAGCTAGCCATTGCTTTTGCGCTTAAAAACACACCTCCCGGGACACCTATTCGAATTGTGAAGAATCTTAGAGTGTGTGATGACTGCCATATTGTTACGAAGTTCATTTCTCAAACTGTGGGACGCGAAATTGTGTTAAGGGATGTAAGTCGATTTCATCATTTTAAAAATGGAATATGTTCTTGTGGGGATTACTGGTGACAGAATAATACGAAGTGATTCTGATAAGACTAAAAAGTAGTAAAACACGATTCACAGTAGATGCTTGGTGAAGAGTTCTCATTCTATTAACATTTTTCTTCAATTGTCAAACATGGACATCAACTGTGTATATTTTCTGAGCTAATTTTTCCTATACATAACTGGAAAATTTTAATGAAAATGGTACAGATTGAAACACTATGGACTTTTCCTTGTTTATGCTGTACTAGGCATGCGGAGTGCTGCTTTCTTTTTACTTCTTGACCCCGAGGACAAGTCGCCCTGTTTTTGAGGCATTTTCCTAAAAGGGGACACCCCAGGGATGCGAGAATCAGGACAGAACGGCCCCCATCCACCTTTTCCAGATTTTTTTTTAAAATGAGTCCATGGACGCCCCCTCTGCAAGGGGAACGTCCCTGAGCACATCCACCATTTGAGTACACGGGGAGCGCCAAGCCGTCCCCCACATGGTCGCCGATTAAAACAATTTTTTTGGTGAAGTGCCCCTGTTTAATTGCTGTTCTCTCACTAAAGTATATTCCGTTGATGAAACCCACTAATTATAATGATGTTTTTATGTTAGAATTAATGCTCCAACATAAATGAATAAGTCAATAACAGAATTGTGTGTGGCTGTCAAGAGTCTCAGTTTGCTGTCAATAGTCACAGTTCGATGTCAACAGTTTCAGCCAGCTGTCATCTTAGCAGAATTATAGGATGCTGTTGAAGATAACTGAAACTATAAATATATAATATTGTTTGATAAATAAATATGCAGAGTGCTTTAACTCTCTGCTGCTATATTTTCTAATTTTGTATCATAGTACAACAAATTTATTAATGCTCTCAACGTGAGTGTTTTTACAGTTCCCATCCTTGTTGAAGAGCTGCTCATTAGAGAACCTACAAATTGTGCTCTGTACATGATTGAAGAAAGCTGCCACCATTATTGTTTTGTTTGTGCCCAGTCTAAAGGTGAAGAGAGCTCTGCATAAAGGGTGTAAATTCTTCGTTGTGTGGACAAAGAAGACTGTTTTATCCATTTTCAGTTGTGAAGGAGACAATACCATGCTGCTGTCAAAGAAGCTACTGTAGATCTCAAAAGACCATGCAGATTTTTCCAAACCCTGTTGAAAAGAAGCCTGTTGCAACCATAAGAGTGAAAGAATGCCAATCGTTGTTGAAGAACCACCAAATGATAGTGATGATGACTTAACCACCAAATGATAGTGATGATGACTTAATTGAAGATGAGGCAGTTCTATTTTGAAGAGGCCAACACTTTGAAGACAGGGAAGAATGCAAAAGAGGATAGATAGATGCTCAATATTCTGAGATGCTTGTGGATCAAAGAAACTATACCTAATTGGGGTTATGAGAGATACATGTGAAGATTGGTGTCTAATAGTTCAGAAGGGGATCTGAAATCTAGAAGTTCAATATCATACCTTTACGAAAGTGATGAGACACTTCATGTGGAAATAGTGTCCAATGATGTTCGGAACTTGGATGATAGCTAGATGACTATACCTGTACTTTGGGAGCAGCTTGATGGTCCAATAACCATTTTCAAAATGTTTTTCCTATTATTTTTTAGTTAGGCAGTTCGGTGTTCTAGCATTAAGAGGGGATGTTGGAATTAATGCTCTAACATAAATGAATGTCAATAACAGAATCGTGTGTAGCTGTCAAGAGTCCCAATTTGATGTCAACAATCACAGTTATGTGTCAATAGTTTCAGCTAGCCATCATCTTACTTAGCAAAATTATAGGATGTTGTTGAAGATATCTGAAACTATAAATATGTAATATTGTTTGATGAATAACTATGGAGAGTGCCTTAACTGTTACAAATATTTCTCTGCTGCTATATTTTCTAATTTTTATAAGCATGCTGCTCACAATCTATTCAATGTAGTTGACGACAGAGTGAGGAGGATAGGACGAATTGGTGTTTCCTCATTTAACATTTTTCCTTTAGACAACTGAAAGGCCATTTTGTAAAGGAAGTTGGATTTATGAAGGAATTCAGAATGATATATGCTAAAAACCTATGCACGATGACGAAGAACTAGTCAAGCAAACTCAAGAGCTAACTGTTTTAATCGCTTATGTTGTCTTCATTAAAATACTTCTTATCCTAGCCTCCATGGACGATAATATGCATATGTGCTTCTGGTTCTGCTATAGACTGCCATTCGACCTCCTTATTTAGAGCAAAAACAGAGTTGGCTTCAAAAATGAGGAAACAATGTACTTGATGGTTTATATTGTTCTCATAAAATAAATAAAAAGAAACAGGGTAAGATTCCCATCTCTGATTTAATAATTATGCAATATAATATTTATACAAATAACGATTGTATATATATAACTGTCCTCTCGCTGGCTTCAATTGTTTTGAAAAATTTAGCTGTTTCTGCATCCCTCCGTCCTGGAAACTCAGAGAAATACTGGTCATGATAGAATGGTATGTCAGTTATCTATCCTTAGCACCACAACTTTATTGCCTTTTTGCTTTTCACTGTCATAGGTTCTCTCCAATTCATTGCCACGATTTCAATTCTTACTTTACTGCATGGAGGACAATTCGTTTCATTGCCACTTTGGAGATCTATGTTGTCTTGAAAATTTGAAATCTCAGACTCTCAGAACTTATTTTAGATTTTTGTTCAAAGATGTTTTTCTCCTGCAGTGTTTTGTTTAGATTGTGGTGGAGTTGTATTACTATTGCAATTCAAGTGTACTTAATAATGACTAGTAATGTTCTAAAATGGATAAATGACATTAAAATATCAAAATTGAGAATTTGTCAGTGTAAGGGAGCATTTAAAAATATAAGTAATGGCGAATTTATGTACTAAGGTTATTAGAAACATGCTTAAGATCAAAGCTTGAGATGATGAAAAATAAGCTTGATCGTATAGTATAAATGTGTCGGAGAAAGTTGTTCTTTGGAAAGCAATGCAATTTTCCTATTTGCTTCAAGGCCGGTTATAGACAACTTGATTCCCCATTTCATCCAAGAAACAAATGGAGGATTTTTATTTTTTTTAAATAGAAATAGATATTTATCATGTCCTTTAGACTTTTGTTAATTGGTAATGGAGTAGTTCATACTTGCCATTGTGGATTCTCATTACTCAATGGCTTTTGAGTTATACATTTATAAATATTGAGTTTTTCTCTTTTGTTGAAAAGTGAATCACATAAATTAGCTTACGTCGTAAAAATATTTTGTTTCGGTATTCTTAAAAAAACCTTTGAATACTCTATAGAACATTTGGGTCTTTCTTGACTATACTAAAGCAAATAGTTATAGTTTCAAATTCTTTTTTATTTGATTTTTTGGAATTTTGTTGTGATTATTTTGGTTAGTTTTCAATTGTTGGTAAATTGAGATGATGCTAACACATTAAATTTGATGTTGGTATTTTATCTCTTAACTTTCTAAATTATTTGAAGGTTGAGAAGTACTTTTGTATAATCTTTCAAGTTTCTAATCATGAGATACGTGTTTCTAGAGAGAAATATATGAAAATGTCTTAAAAATTTGTTAGTAGATGTTTTGGTTGAAAGGTGTTTTGACTAGGTGTTGTGTCTATTTATGTTGCTTCAAGGACACATGTTGATTTAACTTCGTTGTCTAAAGATCTTGCAAAAGTGAGATTTTGTCAAATGTTATGGTAGTCTATTCCCAAATGTTATTTGTATTCGTTTTGTTTTTAGCATTTTGTGCACAATGGAAGTGTTTATATTCACATTTTCCTTTTTATATGTTCATTAAGCTTTTCCTTGTAGCATTTAAATTTTCTATGGTTAAATCATTTGTGGTAAATTTATTGTGTAATATTTTTAACCATGCTTTATGATTGTTTCTTATTTTGTTCTAAGTGAATTGCTCTTTTGACATTTTTGCATGGTGTACATATTGGGATTAGGTGTATCATACACCTTGCAAGTTCTAATATTTGAAATATTAATTTATTTGTATTTATTTAATGTATTATACACCCACATATTTTGGGGCATCTTGCTTGACGTGGCACTATGTGTCACTTGTAGTTTGTATTTTGCAATTTGGCATTATCACTTAGTGTCATGGAAGTTGTGAAATGTGACTATCACAAGTTGTAAAATGTTTAAGAGTTGTCAAAAATGGAAAGAGAATGAAGAGGGGGACTTAAGTGTGGACTAGGAGAAAATCAAGATAGATGTTTAGTTCTCATGAGTAACTTATCACAAAGGTCGATACAACCAAAGTGGAGCACTCAAGTTGGATGAAGATATCTACATATGGTTTTGATCTTAATTATATATTAGATGCTTTGGATGGAGAATAAAGAGAGGAAAGGAGTTTTCTTTTGCAAGGTCAATTTTCTACTAGAGGAATAGGATGATCTCCACAAAGACAACTTGATATTATTTTGTAAATATTATTCATTAAATAATACATTGGTTTAATGTTTTGGAGGTTGGGTTTTTTCTCGAAAGGGTTTTGTTAGAGTATATTTATGTCAAATTCTCTTTTATGTGATTGATTTTTATTCTCTCATGTTGGAATATTGCTAATTTTTTTGTAGATTTGATTAATGTGTTAATCTCCTTGAAGGGTTAATATGGAAATACATACATGCTCAATAATTATGTGTAGTTCTAATTTAATTACCAAGGGGTTTGTAGGTACTTTTAACATTTGGTATTAGAGCAAAGGCAATTCCATGGTTTGCATGTACTTTTATGGAATTGCATGTTGGTTGCATGTGTTTCTGTGTCATTGCATGTGATTGATCCATGATTTGGTTGTAAGTATTCTTCCTCTTTAAGTTCAAAATTCTAGGTATTCCTCTATTTCATTTTCTAAAGTTTTGGGTATTTCTCTTGTTTGATTTATTGATCTTGGAAACTATGTGGGAATCTATTGGAAAGAATTGGCTAATTATTAATCCTTATTTGAGTGAGATTTTGTAATGGATCCAGTTTGTTATTATATGAAACAATACAGAGAGCACTAATGAAATGGTGAAGAAGTTCAATGGTGCTAGAGCAACCAAGATTTGCTTGCAAACTCAAAACAATCCACAAATGAGCAATGTGCAAAATGAGAAAATATCAAATGCATATTATGTAGAATGTACAAAGGAGCCCAAACAAGCCCTTTGAAGTTCCAAAAATAGGAATTTCGCAAGGTGTCCTATAAGAATATAAGATTTGAAAAAATACGTACATCATACTACAAAAACAATCACACCGCTGGAGAGAGGATGAAAAAATAGTCATAATAAAAACAATCACTCAAAAATACCTTTGTTTGGGCTCATACAAACTCCTTTTTGGGTCCCTTTTTTAACTTTCATTATTTTTTCAACTCTACGCAGTGGTGATGTTATTTTTTCATGACTCTATTCTAGAATTTTAAATTATGAGTATGTCTCTTTTTGAGGATTTGTACATCAAATCCACTTTGTGGAATTTGTACATCAAATCCACTTTGTCGAATTTGTAATGCACGAAAATAAAATGCCATATCATTGTATTATTTTAGAGGAGGATCATGTTTTGAATAATGAGGGTTTCATTTTTTTTTTGTCATTTCTTTGAGGTTTTTAAGGCATGCTTTGTTTATGTCTTCATTGTCCACCTCATTACATAAAATTGTAAGAACTCTACAAATAACAAATAAGTTTGTAGATGCATTCATATAAATTGCCACAAAACTAAATGCGTGTTCCTTAAGGATGGAATTTTTACTTACACTAAATTATAAAGTGTAATGGGAGGTTGTGTAGTGTCTTAGATTTTCCATCACAACAATGGATCCATGTGATTCTTTCCTAACATGTGTGTGCCTTGATGCACACCCTATTTTAGTTACTTATACATCTTATTGGACTTGATGGCGGATCTACATTCTTGTGCACATTTTTGTGCCCAAATTCAGCTGGTCTACCAATACCACTTCCTCATCAACATTAAAGGGGGAATTATCACAATTTTATGCTAAAGCTTCTTTGGTTTCAATGGAGCAACCTTAGTGGACCTTTCATTCCATCAAATGACAACTAGTCACATAGACCTACCTACTTTTTGTGTCTCTCCTATGGGAGATTACTTCAGTGGGTCATATTTTGTGAGATTCTAGTACTTATGTAGAGCGTTGTGCATATTTTAGTAGTGTACTACACTTCACTCATGCATTATTGATTGTGCTTTGGAATCATAATATTATATACACCTCCAACTTCATAAAGTGTAATTGACATTGTGCCATCTGTGTATTCAGGTTGAGTAGTGTATTATATGTTCACTCATGAAGTGTTTTATATCTCTTATCTTGATCTACATTCTTTGGAGGTTCATTGATTCTAAAAGACACCACCATCTTCGATAGAATATACAACTTCAACATGCTTCAAAATTTCTTCACTATCATGTTCGCATCTTCATGGGAAATATTTTCAGGAGGTCTTATCCTTCTCATTTCTCTCTTTTGGAGAGGAGTTATCTTCCCATTGGGTTTTACCCTTATCTTTGTTTGTGAGATATCTTCATTTGTACATGAGTACCTTATCAAGCCATGTTGTCAAGACTCATCTTTTCAGTGTTTAACTTTCTCTCTAAATATCGCTTAAGGGGGTGCTAGTGTGAAAAGAGGTATTATCAAACTAGTTAGCTTTTAGCCTACTTTGTAGAGCTCTATTCACATTACACTTACGCTCACTTAGAGATTATTTAGACTATTGTATCGCTTCATATAGACCCGCCAAGTATCCCAACACTTGCCAATATATATCTACATTTATTTCATACTTGGAGGGCTTGCCAGTGTTTGACTCCCATCTTCTCGCCTCTTCATCTTTACCTTTATAAGCAAGGATCATTTGTACATTTTACAAAACACGCATATGATATTTTTTCATTTTTCACATTGCCAATTTGTGGATTGTTTGATTTGCAAGTAGATCTTGGATACTCCAACAAATGAAAGCTATGTTGAGATGTGGAATCACAAGATGGTGTATCTCAGAGTTGGTCATGTGCTTGCATGTTACATGAATGTGAATTGAAGCTCTTGTTTCATGGTATGCAACTACCCTCAAACATGGTGGATATATTTATTTATCTTGTGGTCATGTGCAATGAAAGAGTGTTTTTGTTGGGTGCTTTTTATGACCCCCTAATAATGTGGGAAATCACTAGTTATATTAACTACCAAAAGGAACACTTAAGTTGGTTTCATAGTTTTAGCCCTTGGTTTCATGAAAGCACTAGATAATTTTCCCCTCGTTGCATGTGACTTGTGGAGTTGGTCTTTTAGTTCAACCAAGAAGCTCTTGGAAAACTTGGTTCCTCCATTTGCATATATTGCCGATGGTTGTGAAATTGATATTTGGCAGCCTAAATTTTTGGATATGGTAAGGATGATTGGGATTTTTTAATATCTATTTTCTATATGATATGAAGAACTTGGGAGAGAAAATGTGATCAAAGGGGAGAGTTTTGTAGCAGTTGTATTTGTAGGTTTATACATCAGTATGTGTTTTCTTTAAAATTATGTTATAAATAATTTAGTGATGTCCTTGATGTGAGTTGTGTTGGTGGATATTTTGGATACATTAGATATTTTCAAGATAAAAATATCCCATGCAATTGGATTCCTGGGGTGTTATATGTGTTATTAGATTGTCATACATAGGTCTTCATAAATATTTTGCATATCTAGGTGTTTGTTACCAATAATACATACTTTATGTATGAGAGTGAAAATATAGGGACTTGTGATTATGGATTAGATTTAATATTCTTATAGTAGAAGGTCTACCTATGATGTGTGTACCCTATTTTGAGGTGTGGCTAGTTGGATGTGTTAGTATATGTTGTGGTCACTATTTTAGTTGTTGAGTATTTGGTTGATACTTATTATTGTTAAAGAGAAGATAAAATTTGGTGCATGTGTTTGGGTTGAAGCATAAAATTTAGAGTGTGATCTTAGCTTTGGTTTCTTATCTTTCATGCTTGGTGATGATGGAGGATGAAAGTGTTGTGATTAAGGTGGTGGTCACTTGATGGATGTTCCAAATAGTTGGTTGATCTTATGAGAAAATAGGAGTTAGATTGTGCAACGTGTTTATACCATTAGTAGACAATTCATAGTTTTATAGAGCTCCCTTTTTCTATTTCAAGGTATATTACAAGTGGGAGAATTTTGAGATTAGGTGTTTCATGCACCTTGCAATTCCTAATTTGTTTTCAAAATTATTATATTTTTATTCACATATTTTGGGGTATCCCATTGGAGTGACACTATTTTTCACTTGTAGTTTATATTTTGGTAATTTGTAATTATCATTTAGTGTCATGAAAGTTACTAAAAATAACTATGACAAATTTTAAGGTGTGTAAGAGTTATTAGGATTCAAAGAGTGTGAAGAAGGTAAGTTAAGTGTGGACTAGGAGAAAATAAAGGAAGATATTTAGTTCTAATGAGCATATTACTCAAATGGTGGATAAGATAAAAGCGAAGCACTCGAGTTGGATGAAGAAATTTCTATTTGTGATTTTGATCTTAGCTATATATTGGATGCTTCATATGGAGATTAAAGAGTTCGGTTACAATTTTTATTTGTGGGGGTTATGTTGTAGATTTTCTACCAAATGAATAGGGTGTTAGTCTCCATGGAGGCAAGAGCCTAATATTGTATTGTAAATATTATTTGCCAAATCATAATTGCTTTGGTACTTTGGAAGAGATTTTTCTTGAAAAAGGTTTTCCATGGTATATCATGTCATTCTCTTTCTTGTGGTTATTTTCTCTTTTATCTCTCATTCTCTCTTTTCTAAAAGTGTTGTTTACATGTTGAAATGTCACTAAATTTTTTTGTAGATTTGATTAATGTTTTAATCTCCTTGAAGGGTAAATGTGGTAATATTTACATGCTTAACAATTATGTGTAGATCTATTTTAATTTTTAAGGGGTTTGTTGAACCTTTCCTATTTGTTATTAGAGAAAATGTGGTTGCATGTACTTACATGTTAATGCATGTTCTTGCATGTCATTACATGTAATGTATCCATAATGCTTTAGTTTTGGGTATTCCTTTGTTTTAATTTTAGAGTTTTGAGTACTCCATTTTTTATCTCAAAGTTTTAAGTATTCCTTTTATTTTTTCCAAGTTTTGGGTATTCATCTATTTTGATTTATTAAGCATGAAAATCATGTGGAAATTGTTGGAATTGGCTAGTTATTAATCCTCATATAAGTTGGATTTTATAGTGGATCTGATTGGTTATTTTAAGAAATAATATGGTGAGCACTAGTGGAATGAAAGAGAGGTTCAATGGAACTTATGTTGGGATAGAATTAAAAGGTGGTGGATCTCATTGTTGTTCATGCATTTTCATGTTACATGGTTGGTAGTGAATGATAATTCTTGTTTTGTAGAATGTGACTACCCTTTAACATGTTTGATATGCTCTTTTATCCTATAGTCATGTGTAATGACATATTATTCATGTTGGGTGCTTTCTTTTGACCACTTGGTAACATGGGAAGCATTAGCGATTGATCCCACAATAGTGTATCCCACCTTTTTGGTAAAAGTGGGATGTTGAAACCAATATTTTAAACCAAATTTAGGTGTTTTATTATGTGCTTGGCTGTGGAAATTTCTTTAGTCCTTTCCATCCTTGACATCATTCATGTTGATGATGTGATTTTAGCATTCTATCATTACTTGTGAGGATACTCTATCTCCTCTAGCCATCATCATGTGCTTTTGTCCCATGATGATCATGCAAGTATTTGAAGTGTGGTGTTTTGTGTTGTGCATTAAAATTGTGTCATCATGCACTTCATTGTGCCATTATTTTCTTTTGTCATGATGTTTTTTAGTTTCAACAATGTTGTGTGTGCAAGCATGATATTTTGATGTGTTTATCACAATAGTAACACAAAAAATGTTTATCCATGTTCCTTATTAATGTCTTGATGTAAGAGTTAAAGCATTACACAAGTACTATAAAAATAAAATAGAGATATAGAAAAAATATTTAAATCATCTATATCCAAATCATTATATTCCTAGAGATCACATTCTCCTAATAAGGAAAAGTTGTACCACTAGATGTCAAATCCTTTTAGGATTGAAATTATCAAGGTGTACTTTCATGAACATGAATAACTAGATCTACTACCATTATGCTACAAACACACTCCAATACAATGACCCCAAAGTGAAACATATTGGCTTTTGAATTAAGTGAAATAGGGAGATTCGAATAAAAATTAGAAATTTCCACAATTTAGAAACTTGTAGATGTTCACATCAATTGTATAGTTTTTAAAACATGATAGTAATTGTGTGGTGAGAGAAAGTCTTGAGACTACAATTTGTGAGAAATGATAACATTTGATTGAAGAGGTTGATGATGTTTTGAAGAGTGAAAGAAGGCCTCCCATGTCACACCAATGAGTAAAAGCTTAGAGTGTACCATTGTTAGAGAATAATATTTATTGAGGGTCTATATATTGATAAATAAACCTCAAATAAATATTTATAAATCTCTAATATAAGGTATACAACCTTTAATATAACTATGCTTTAAGCATATTTCAAAAAATAATTTATAAATTATTTATAATTAACATAAAAAAGTATATCTCAATATCAGTTAATGTCAATGTTGTTTGTAAAAGGTATGAAAACTTCCCGAAAAGGCACTACCTACCTTATGTCCCTATATTTAAGGGATTCCTGTTGAAGATAAGTTATTAGAGGAGAATTTAAAATTGTGAAAATTTGAAATATTCACTTTGCACAAGAGCTTTAAGCAAAGCCATTTGGAAGAATGGGGATTTTCCTAGGTTCTTGTGTTGTATATATGCAAATAAATATGTAAGTCTTCTTAATAACAAGACTTCAAGTTCTTGTAATGTAAGTATACATACAAATATGTAAGCTTTATTAACTTTTATAATTTGTGGGGCTTTTCACCATATGATTTTTCAGACCATAAATTTGTGTTTGTGTGTTGATTAATATATTTAGTTTTTTCCTTGTACATTTATGTTTTATTATTCAATCTACTATAAGCATAATTTAATTCTTCTAAAAAAAATTAATTATTTGTAAAATCCAAAATAAATTCTCATACCCTAATTTTTTAATAAATTTTTATTATAATTTTATCTTCTTCCTTCCACCTATAACTATAATTTTTCTAGAAGAATATCTTTATTTAAAACTCTATTCTTAAAATTAAAGTTTAGAATATAGATTAAAAAGTTAAACCATAAAATATATTTTTATGAAAATAATTTGTATTATTCTATTACACAAAATAAAATAAAATAATCTATTATATAAAATTTATATATTAATTTAATTTATAGAATTATGTTGTTAAAAAGTTATATGACACTCCTCTATTAAATTATAAAATTCTATTCTATAAATTTTTATAAAATTCTATTACATTAAATTTCACATAAATTCTATTATAATATATTTGTATATAATAAGTCTTATTTTAATTAATAGAATGAATATATAATCCTTAAATTAAAATTTTATTTTATTTTTTGTATTCTATCTTATAAAGTGAAATTTTAGTATGAAATGAAGTGAAATTTTAGTTTTCACTTATAAGATTTTTTACTTTGATGTCTTATAAATAAATCAATATTTATGAGGCATGTCAAATCAATATTTAGTTTAATAAGAAAATTAAACTGTATAATTATATATTAATATATTATCAGTTTTTAATATTAATTTTGGAATTGGGATTTAGGAATCATGAAAATAAAAGAGCTCAAGCCTTAGATGTTGGTGACTATCAACCACCAAATTCACTATTAAGAATTTATATAGAAGATCAATGAGATATCGACCCACAATAACAATTAACTACTATATACCATTAATATTGTATATGCATTCAATACCATCCATATAAACCTAACCAAACTAGCCATAAATATCATACTATACCTATCAATACCCCAAACACTATAAATTTTTAAACTACAATCCACCTTCATGATATCATCCAAGGTCGATGAAAATTATATAGGCCTTTGAAAACCATCCTTCACCTTTTTCAAGATACATTTATCATAAAAAACAACATTACCAATAGGGAAGACTTTGGCAACATCATCTAAATCATCTTCATCACAATATTTTAAAAGGATGAAATGACATCAACTAGAAGTCTAACCTTCACATCTTTAGTAATTTCCTCAACTACCTATTGCAAACACATTTGTTACCTCTTCATTGCATGAAGGTGAACCAACAAACAATTGAAGTAGATTTTAACTAATGCACTACATCTTCAATGTCATCATGAAGAAGAAATGACCCCAAAACATTTAAAAGAATAGATAGTATAGCTTAGTATCTAGAATACATAAAAAATGTTTTTTTCTTGCATATGACTAGGATCCAACAAAAAGGTTAGCCATGATAGACCCACCAAAATTAAGAGCACTATCTATGTCCTTTTCCAACTCACAAATGTGAACCACCCAATGCCATAACTTAGGGTTCTTAATCTCCTTTTCCAC
The DNA here is from genome assembly GCA_007258455.2 of Sequoia sempervirens. Lineage (NCBI taxonomy): Eukaryota > Viridiplantae > Streptophyta > Pinopsida > Cupressales > Cupressaceae > Sequoia > Sequoia sempervirens. The sequence continues at coordinate 240,937,175 of VDFB02075321.1, read as the reverse complement.
ACAAGAAATAAAATTCATTATAGTCTCCTCACCAAACACCCTAATTAGCTTGGATTCTTTCCCTTTTTCATGAGCATGTGTTCTTTCCCCTTCAACACTCAATCTTTCTATCCTTCCCTAATCTACCCTTGGTTGAATATGTGATAAATATTTCAAAATAATGACACCATAACTTAGCCTTGAAAACCCCATCCCAACCAATGCAATGAATCCTCCACCACCATCCTTTGCTTGGAATTAATGTGGCTACTCTAAAATGATGATCCTTGTCCTATTATTCAAATTATCGCCATCCCTTAATCAATACAAACTCATCCAAGCCAAACCATTATTGAGCTAATATATTATCAATTTTAATAAATATGATGTAATTTATATTTATTTTTTTGCTATATATGATTTAAATTAGACACTCAAGAGCCACATAAAAATATAATTAAGCATTGATTTTGGTTACATATGGTACACCAAATCCTTCATGAAAAATATTAATTCTCACATTTAACATAAAATATTCTTATATTTATCATTTTACAAATTATATCAAAGAACCAACATATATGCAAAAAGAGCCTATTGAAAAATAGATGACTTACATGGGAGAAAAATACATAGTCCAATAGACATCAAATTGATATCATTACCCAACTCTTCCTCTAAATTTGAAGAGACAAATAATTTTTTATTGCCCCACACTATACTATTTAATTACACATTTAATACATCTACAATTTCTTTCAATCCATTGGGTAGTTACTCTAGCATGGCCATGAGATGATGGAAGTGGTCTAGATAGTACTCATGGAAAGATTCATTTCAATTACTAACCCCTAAAACATCTTCATGAAGCATAGAAGATCCAACCATCGTAAAGAAAATTCTAGCACAATTGAGTGCTTGTGTATTAAATCAAACACATTCTTTCTTCATATAGGGGAGAGAGGCCCATAGTGGAGCACCCTAACTTCGTGTTTCTCAAAATCTTACATGTGGAAATTTTAAATCATTCCCAATTTTGTACACCAATTTATTTGGCAGCTCATGTACTTCTATATTTCATTTCTAACATTTCATTATACCTAATAACTTGTATTTCTTTCCTCTAAGGGTTAATGTGGGAGATGAATGCGACATAGGTATATTTTTCTTTTCACTTATATCAATCTTGTATTTAGTAAATCTTATGATAATAGATATGCATATATGGTATTTTTCTAATGTTTGGTATTAGATCCAAGGTGGTTTTTGTGGATTTCATGTACTTGTATACATTTTCCTATCATTGCATGCAATTAACTCATTGTTGTTTGGTTTTGGGTATTTCTCCTTTTTTAATTTCATAGTTTGATTAGCTTGTGAGAATTTTTAGTCAAAGAATTGACTAATTGGGCACTGGCACAATAATGGGTTACACTTTTTTGGGACATCCTGATTTTTGCCTGAAATCACATATTTTTAGAAAATACAATGATTTATGACTTTAAAGGTTTCATTTAAATTATTTTCATTAAAGAGGGATTGATCAAACCCCCTTAGATCAAACCCCCTTGGATAGAACCTTGTTAGATTTAAACCATACCTATAATCGAGTCTCCTCTACACCTATCAAAATGTTGATAAAAAACCACTTTTGATTTACCTTTTGGGTGATCAAATGAATTCATTTAAAATTTATGTTTTGTAAGCCTACAACCCTTATTATAAGCTTCCCAAAAAGTATAATTTTAAATATGTTTAATTTGATTATTATATTTATTTTTTATTTCTTGTGAATGTAGGATTTTCAATGAACATCAAGTTCTTTATTTCACACATACGAAAAAATAGAAAAATAGAGAAAAAAAAATCTAAAAAATACATGTGCACTAGGTATTGATGTTCTTATTCCAACAAAAAAAGAATAAGTTAATTCAAATGAATACAAAAAAAGTTATGGGGGCCGAAGTACACCTCTGTCCAAATTATAATTATGCTAACTTGGAAAATTAATTAAAAAAAAAATATGTAACAAAAAATTATGAAAAAATATCCAGTCCCTAGATATTAGTGTGAAAATTTTTTATTTTAAAAATTAGAATTTTATCCTATCTATAAAAAAAGTTACGTGGGCCGAAGTAAACATCACTTTTTAAAAATGCTGATTAGTAGAAACAATAAGTTATTAAAAATTACATAAAATGGTTCACAATTTATTTTTTAATTTTCTTTAAAAAATATAATTAGAATCTACACAAAATATCTAACAAATAACTAGTTTGATTCGTCTTCAAAACCTTAATGGTTTAGCTGCTATAGGTGTAAGAAAGTGAATGTCTGGTGAAAAATCTTGATTTTAATGTCAAGTTTGGCCAAAAATTGTAACCCATTATTGTGGGATCACCCAATTATTAATCCATGTTCAAGTGAAATTCTTGTAATGATATATTTTTTAAGATACAATATGGTAGGAAATTGTAAGATGGAGAAGGATGTTTATTATAGATTTTATCATGTGATTACATGTTGCATGATGTTGATCTAGAGCTCCTATTTGATAATGTGGAACAACTCTCTAATATGGTATCTAAGTTTTTTATCTAGTGTATTTATCCACAAGTAGGGGAGTAATCAATAAAAAATACTAAAATATATCCATGCACTAGATATAGGAAACTTTAATCATCTATGTCCAAGAAATATTTCATGTGAAAAGGTTTTATTTTTATTTCACTTGTCATGTGTTGTAGTAAAATTTTACTCAACAAAACATAGTATAAATATGATTCAAAAATTATTGACAACTAACCAAATATGATATAAATATATATATTTTTAATTTAAAAAAAAATATAAATTGAATCTACATACAAAATTCAATCAATTTTTGTTTAGATCATCTTGAAATTCTTGATCATTTGTTTAGTATAATTGATAAAATGTGCTAGATGCTAAAAATGTTGGTTTTTGTGGCCCAAAAATATTGAAAAGTGTGACATATTATTATGTTGTAAGCATATTTGGACACCTACCAAATTGAGGGAAAAATATAAATATAAAAGTGCATACCTTGGACTCTGCCCCCTTATTTTGTACCACTTTTTTTAGATATTATAGATGCATGGTATTGACACTTCATATTGTAAATGCATGGTATTGACACTTAATTTAACACATTTTCCACACTAAGTGATAATAACCCTAAACCCATTAGTCACATATTAATCTAAGTGATCACTATGCATTTACCACACACACCACAATCCTTGTTTTGAGTATTCTCCCATATTGTACTATGTCATGTGGCATGACCTAGCTTTTGGGCTTAATAGCATGACATGACATAGAATGCCCACTTCAAATTTGACTTTTCCCACTTTCAAGATGATTTTCTCAAATTATGATCATTATCTCATCATCTCACACCCTAGAATTTTTGAGTTGAGCATCTAAGAACATGCATTTAATACCATCTCCTAGATTATTAGGATCAATGGAAGGATCAACATCAACATTCATATCAACAAATATAAGTCTTAAAGTTCTTAGTTTCATATTAGTATTAGTAACATTAGTCTTATTTACATCAACGTTTGCATTTTTTTGTTGTGTTTTTTATCTTTATACAATGACTAAGATGCTTGACTATTATCAAGAATGTCAATGGTCTTCCCATATCATAGAGCAAGCGCCACTCTGATTGTCAACCCAATCACTTCCTTTGCAAACATGAATAGAGGTCAAGAATATTGTAGGAGGTCATATTAGTCTTAAACAAGGTCACCCTAGTTAGCTTAGGTTGCATGGTGCACTATAGTCTAGAACTAGGTCGCCTCTAAGTGCAATTATGTTCCCCACATCGAAAAATGTTGAATATCTTTGCTCCAATTTCCTAATTTTTTTTCTCAATAGGATTTCCATTTCAAATCCTCTTTCATAACACATTGTGAATTAGTCAATAAGGTCAAAACCAACATCAAATATTTAAGCTCATTATTCCCTTTTAATTATATTTCATTTATCAACCTCCATTACTCATATTTTAACATTTATTTTAGTCTCAATTCCTTATGTTCTAAGGTTAGTTGGATTAGCATTAAACTTTATACAACATTTTATTTCCTTTCATAAGGCTCAGATGTAAAACTAAACATTAAAAAAAAATGTATGAAAATCCTTAGAAGGATAAAAATATTAAATAAAAAAATGTTATCATTATAGAATATCATCAATCCCATACTTAAAATTGTTATGTAATCCACATAAGAATGTTAATGTTATTAAAAAAGTGTTTGAAAAACTAAGAAGTAATTTACATGGGCATAATAAGATTAGTAGGTGAGGCTCTATAAAATATATTGATTAAAAAGATATTTTTTAAGATATGTAACTCAAATGAAATAGAAGATGAAAGTCATTTCTCTTTTTATACTTGTTATATAATGGTTTAAAATATATTTATTTTGATATCGACAATCATAACTTAGTTTATTAACTTTTAAATTGAGACAACCAAACAAAATTTGTTGATATTATTTATAATGTAAACATCTATGAAATTACTTATCTATCTAAATAAACAAAAGTTTTTGTGATCCATTTAAAAAAAAATATATATAATTTGATGGAAAATATTTAGATTCCTCAATTTATCTCATTTTATATTTTATATTTAATTGTTTATTATCTTTCAAATGTTTATTTATTTATTAAGTCTTTTCCTAATTGTTTTAATTGGGAAGAGTCCAAGAATATAAATACATACTTATGAAAATTGCAACAATATTTCAATTGAAAGGAATCAAGATTGCTATCAATGTAATTACAAAATCAAAATTAATAAAAAATTAAAATAATTTCAGTATTATTTATACATTTGTAAGGATTTTCTCATTGACTTTAGATGGGGTTAGAGTATTGTATTTTGAAAGATCAATATATTGTAGTTTTTACAAAAATAAACATGAATTAAAAGAGTATTTTATATTTAGGTGTGTAATATATGATGGGATCCTTGACAACTTGTTTACTCCCTCTTTAGAGAAGATTATGACTCTCTACAAGATTGCATTGGAAGGATCAAATATGTGTAGTTATATTCATCCACATATAACCTCATGTATAGTCTACATTCTTAAGAATCGTCAACTCAATTCTTTGTCTCAATACCTTTAACTTTCTTTCTTCAATCTCAATTTTAAAAATACAAAAAAAACACTAGTAAATACAATTTACCTTTCATTTTTTTACTAATTTTTGTTAAAATATATTTTTCTTAAATACTTACAAACAATAAAATGAAAGTTACAAATAATCAAAGCCGATTTAATCTTAAAAAATAAAAACATGCCATCCATTTCTCAAATAAAAAATAAATAAATTGAAATCAGTTTTAGAAGTGGGTCACCGACCTCCGCTTAAAAATAAAAACATGTCACCCTTTCGTCAAATAAGTAAATAAAAATCAATTTTAGAAGTGGGTCACCCACGTCCTCTTCCCTATAATTGTGTTATTTTATGCTTAAAACTGAAACTCAATTTCGAGGTTGACTTTTCCATTTTCTCTTATAACATTATTCATATTTAAGAAAGAGTAAAATCCAAGGAAAGTACAAGTTATATATTTTCTGTGCTGGCCATTACGTTCTCTTTGCTGGCCTTTAAGGGCACCTAGGCTGTAAGATTTGACCACTTGTTGCGTGATGATTCAACAAATTATTTTAAAAAACCCGTGTTCAATGCCATTTGTCTTTTACAGAGAAGAAACTTAACAGAGGTTAAGACGCGTACATCGCCGACTTTTAAAAAACAAAAGATTAAAGACGCCGTCCGAGAAGGAAGAACAGAGGAGTTTGGGAATGCGCTCAACGAAAGCAATGCAAAAAACGCGTAAATTGGTTGATTTGTTTAGGTTTCTCCGTCATACCACACGCCGACCTGTAACAACTCTGGAATCGTGCAACTACCTATAAATCCAAATACATTCCGCCACACGAGGAATTAACTAAGCCGTCTTTTACCTGGAAACTTCCCCTGCTTCTCCATAAACATCCTTATTTAATAAGGAACGCTAGCTAGCATTTCCATAGCAATCGTTCAGTTCATTTCATCGGAGAAGACGCTTATTATTTTCAGGCTTTGATTCCCGTTTCTTGTTTCTTTAGTTTACTGAGAATGAGTTATTACAATCAGCAACAGGCCCCTGTTGGAGCTCCTCCTGCACAAGGTATTCCTCATTCTCCTTTTTTAGGGTTTCTTCTGTTCGATCTTTTTCATTGTCGTTTTGTTTCGACATAGAAATATTCGATTTATTAGATCAGATTGTTTCGTTTGATTGAAAAACATATATAGATGAATTCAGAATAAATCTAATCATATGATCTGTTAAAAATTCATGTCAATTAAAGATTTATTGATAAGATTTTCTTCAATTTTTATTATTTTTTTTGAAGCTTTCAATTCACGAATTCATTTTGCAACCTGTGCCGTAACATGAACCTATGCTAATTTTGTCCCAAACTTAATAATTTATGATTTTTAATGTTTTTAATGTAAACAGGGTATCCTCCAGTTGGGTATCCACAGGCTTATCCTCCACCACCGCAGGGGTATCCTCCCGCTGGATATCCCCAAGAGGGTTACGCCCCCCAGGGAGGAGGACCTCCACCTCAAACACAATCTAGAGGCGATGGCTTTTGGAAGGGATGGTGAGTTCTCTGGTTTCTTTTGTTTTGCTCAATTCTCATCTTTTGGAGCATTTAAGGATGATCATCTTTATAACTAATTTCAATTCTAAATAAGAATGAATTGAATCTCTTTTTTAACTGTGTAGTTTCAATCCATCTGTCACGTGAACATCCAAAATTAAATGTTTTGTGCGAATTAAAAATTAATTGTTTGTGAGGAATAGATCTTTGAAAGAATGATTGGATTAGGAAATATCTTGTTGTAAGTTTTGATGTGATTTCAATTGGAATATACTGTTTAAATTCAAATATTGTACCATATTTCCTTACAGATCTGAATAATTATTCTCTCTGTTGTTTTTATGCAGTTGTGCTGCCCTCTGCTGCTGTTGTGTGTTGGAAGAATGCTGCTTTTGAGTTGGAAGAGGAATTTGCAAGGCTCGTGAGTCTGCTAAGATGGGATGATTGAATTTGGATTTAGGATTGCCTGGCTCAAAATTCATTCTTTGTACTGCCTTGCTTGGGGTCTGTATTGTAGCCATATTCATTCTATTGTATCGAATTTTCCTGTGTTATAGGATTGTTGGGCTTTGATTATTGAGTGGAGTATATGTGTACTATATATTTTAATAAATAAAAATAAATTTGAAGGCATTGTCTTTCTGTTAAAATTAGATATAGATGCCATGTACTATGCCTGGTTTGTACAGGGCATTTTTTCTTGTCATTTAAACATAACGATTGCTTGATTGATATATAACCACTATTTACATTTTAAATTCTAAATGAATCTGGAATACATGTTGATAGTAGATCTGAATTCAATATGAGGTAACAAACTTTAAAGTAAAGAAAAGAAGATAAAAATGATTGTAAATCTGAACTATAAAAAGTGAAGCTTTAATGTTTTATTTATTTTTTGCTTAGAGGGCATTGTACAGTATTTTAAGGATTTAAATTAGATGGTTGACTCCATTTAAACATTTGTCATAAAATATAATTAAATTTAGAAAGATTATATTGTTTGAAAAAGATCTTAGATTAAGACAAGCATTACAACCACCTATTATATAAGCATGATCTAATCCCAACCAACTTGATAAATATAAGATTTTTCAATAGATTAACACAAGCATCACAACCACCTATCACACAAACATGATCTAACCCCAACTAACTTAAAAAACATAAATTTTTTCCATAGATTAACACAAACATCATAACCACCCATCATACAAACACGATCTTATGGCAACCAACCATATTATCATAATGACCACATAAAATATACTCATTGTGCTCACACGTAGAAAATCCAAAGAGAGAAAATATTTCTCAAAAACTGTCCTTTTTTCTTGATCTGCACTAAATTGCCCTCATCGCCCCCATTGATGGAAGGCACTGTTAAACACAATTTTTTTGAAAACCCACAATTGTGTTTTACCATCGTATTGTCAACCATCAGCAAAAGTGTTGCATTCCCGTCAAAAGGACTATTTCACGTGGGCAACGGTGGTCAATGAAGCAAAAATAAAAGTAAATTAAACTGTTGGCTAAAATAAGAGAAGAGCAGTAGGAGACACGGCACATTGATGAGGAGGGGTGTAGGTAAACGGGAGAGGGTCGTGCAGTTAATAAAAGCATGACACCCCTGCCTTACTTCCTTCCAGTGTCAAACAACCTTATTAGATCTTTTCCCTCTACAAACTCCATATCGAAATCATACGGTGTAGGCTATGTTGGGCTTATGGTGGAACAGTATTATTTCGAAAAATCGGAAAAAAAATAAGAAGAAAAAAATTCTTTTTGATTTGTAAGTTCCTTCTCTGCACCTCAGTATTGTAAGCATATAGTTATATATCAATTTTTCCCAGTGAAGAACATCATTTTCTAGTTTGGGATGTTAAGATTTTTGAAAGTCAATTGTTTGATTTTCATATTTATAATATCTAAATTCAATTATGAATGTATTTTCTATTTTATTTTAAGTGTGTTTAAAAAGTTATATATATAATCATCAAATATAATTGATTATCTGATAGGATTTAGGTTATGTTTGGTGTTTGTCTATTAATATTCTTATAGGAACGAAACCTTTAGACCTACAAATCTATTACTATTTTTATTGAATTTAGAATAAGCATATAGATATTCTCTTGGCAGCCTCAAATGTTGGTGTTATGTTCCAATAATATTGATTTAAACATATGTTGTTGCAACAAATGTTTGGATTAATTTGAGAGACTGAAACAAATTTATTATAACAAAAATATTGACGTGTGAAAAATTTGCATAATAAATTATAACACATGGAAAATTTGATGACTAGGGCAGAGCATAATGAATTTCTATGGATTTTTTTTATTCTCTTGAAGATTGCTCATCAATGTTTTATGTAAAATCAATACTAATATACCTTATGATAGGGATACATATATGTAATCATGCAAAATAGTGTGAATAGCGAGATTTTGGTCAAAAGCATGATAAACAATATGACAATTCTAAAATCGAGAGACTCTTAACCTTATTAAGAAATACCACAAACATAAATGTTGTGGTAATTCATAATATACCAATTAAAAAACTACTGTAGTTATGTCTAGTTGAGACCTATTTTAGATGTTATAGAAATGCATTGAGTGCCAATATATTGTGCTTATTCCTTGTTGGTTTGCATGTTAATTTGTACAAAAACTAATAGTTTGAGTGAGTTTTGTGTCAAAAAGATCCTTGTAAACTAGTGATGGTCAAATTTTGAAAAGTGTAATGATGGTTGTTAATGATGTACAATTCTTTATTAATTATAAGGGTGTGGGTTAGGATGGAGTTAGGTAAACCATTTCATTATGGAATTGAGTTTGTAGAAAAACTGGTTGTTAATAGTGAGGCTAGATGTGAGCTATGGAAATCATCCGTAACCTCATAAATTTATAATAATACTTCTCATACTTTGAAAATCATAATTATGTTTGGGTCACTACTGAATTTGACACCATTTTTCGATGGACATTCATCGGTTGTTCGACAAATCTTTGTCGGAAAAGCAACGAAATGACAAAAATATTTTCGTCGCTGTTTTTTCGTCGCAAGGCCGACGACGAATTAAATGTCGAAATAATGGCGCAGATTCGTCGGTCGTTGGCATCATAAAATGGCCCAGATGTTCATCGGAATATCGACGAAAACTTCATGTATCCATCGACGAATTGCACCAGAAGTTCGTCGCCATTTCGACGATATGGGCAAGGAGTAGCGTCGAAACAACACCAAAAGTTCATCACCATTTCGACGAAATGGGCAAGGGGTAGCATCAAAACAACACCAGAAGTTCATCTCCATTTTGACGAAATGGGCAAGGAGTAGCGTCAAAACAACACTAGAAGTTCGTCTCTATTTCGACGAAATGGGCAAGGAGGAGCATCGAAATTACGATGAAATCGGCAAGGAGGTATGATGAAGCCTTCATCGCAGCTATAGCAACTTTGTCGAACCTTTTTCAGTGATTTGTAGGTGATTTTCTTTGAAATTGCGACGAAACAATGCAATTTTTTTTTTTTAAAAATATTCATTGAAATGTACCATCGCAGAGACTGATGACTGATTAAGGGTATAAAGAATCATTTTTCTGCCACCATAGTGAAAAGTTAGCACTTTCTTTCATCTTTGCATATTGGTTTGATGCTTCAAACGATGCATTACCTTATTGACCTTCTCTTTGTTTCGAGAATAGTTTAGTATTCTCTACTTAACAGGGCCAACCACGTGATTGTGGAAGCTGATTGGCCCCTCCCCCCTCTCACATCACTCTCAATTCCCCATACCCCATCATATAACATTAATCATTCATTCATCCATTAATAACATATAACATTCATTCATTCATCCATTAATAACATATAACATTCATTCATTCATCCATTAATAACATATAACATTCATTCATCCATTAATAACATATAACATTCATTCATTAACATATAACATTCATTAATTAACATATTCACATTCATTCATTAACATATAATATTCATTCTTTCAGTTTTTACATATTATCAAACATATGGTTGTCATGATATGATTACAATCACTTTTTTTTTGTTTCTTTTTAAAGCTACATAAAGTTGAAGTGGAGTATCATTTTCTAAATCAATATCTGTCCCCCTTTTAGTTGTTCTACCCTCTGCTCATGATCTTAATGTACACCTAGTCGGTTGCTCATGACGTGGACACGCTGCAAGGGGGGTCTGTTGCAATAAGAAAGAAATGTTAAACTGATATGTTTTATTATTATTGTTACAAGTATTTCATTAATTAAAAGAACATTAGAGTGGTTCTCTTTACCTGATGGGTCCACATCATGTTCCTGAACTTTTGTTATAGACTCATGCTCAACATGTTGAACACCCTCTAAATCCTGATCTGCAGTTGAAACACGAAAGGTTACATTAATTAATACAACAATTGAAATTAAATATGTTTAAGAGAACATGAGAGTGGTCCTCTTTACTTGATGGTGCCACATCATGTTCCTGATCTTCTCTATCCTGATCATGCTCAACACGTTGATCACGCTCTACATGCTCTAGAGTTGAAACATGAAAGGTTACATTAATTAATACACCAATTGTAATTAAATATGTTTAAAAGAAATTTAGAGTGGTTCTCTTTACCTGATGGGGCCACATCATGTTCCTGATCTTCTCTAGCTTAATCATGCTCAACATGTTGATCATGCTCTACATGCTCTAAAGTATTAGGATGCACACCATGACCTTCATCTGCACATTGTGCTCCACCCTCACTAGGCTGCATTCCAATGTCATGTGCAGTATTATCATTGCTTGAATGTTTAAAACAAATAAGCATGTAATTACTTTATGGTGGAAATTAATATTGAATAGATTGCACAAGTATTCAATTTTAAATAAACTTTATTGAGTTTATTTACCTGTGTTTCAGATGTAGTGGAAGGTTGTGTTTTCCCAGTCAAGACTCTTAGGCGTTCACCCACAACTCCATAGCCTTGCTAGAAGGCAATCTTCAGGTCATCTTCTGTGGGAATTTTGTTGAATTCAGAGCCCTACATTTTTGCATAAGATCATGAATTTTTCTTCTATGGTGTGATAAAACCAAAATTGTTTTCAATTCAATATTTAGATACTATATTTCATTTATTGATACTTACAATTCGTGCAGCTAATTTCATATAACCACCAGAGCCAAGTTTGTACTGCCCATGTTTTTCTAGTCTTGCCTTTGTTTCCTTCGATGTGTCGGGCAACCTATGAAATGTTTGAAATACATTAGATTATGTAAAAAGAAAGAGTAATTAGTATATAATTACATTGTTGATAGTATCACATACCTTTCTTGGCCCGATGGTGTCTTTCCTTTTTTCTTTCAGCCTTCTCCTTTCCATTAGACACTAGGTCCTTCCACTCCCTCTCTAGAATCATGGGGGGACGCTCGTATTTTTTGTTCTTCTCTAAATGTGACTTATATTGGTCCCTCACATACTTTAGATAGGTACCAGCTTTATGAAGGACCTTGGTTCGGTTGAATGTTTTATCACCAAACAAGACAACTAAATGGTTAATGAGCTCATCTTTTAAATCTTGATTTTGGGCATTCCACTGTGTACGTATGGTGGGCCCGAAGAGCTCCAATGTAATATCACTTAGATGTTTATAAAAAATATCATTTCCTTCAAAATGATCATGTGATCAATAGTCTAAAAAGAGTGATTAATAAGTAAATTTCAATTGGATTATATATAATAATAATTAAAACATTTTAAAGTACCTGGGACCTTCTCTATCTTTATGGGAACAAAATCCTCGATCACCACAAGTGTGACCAGCAATGTTCCCGTACTAGTAATACGGGAAGATCCAGGAAATGCTGCTAAAACATCACTAGTACTAGTGGCCTTTGTATCCCCAGGTACATGTCCTGACACATGTTCTTGTATGTGTTCGCTACCAGAGGGTGCATTAACGGATGCCTGCATGGTATGTGTTGCCGACATTTTAGATGACAATATAGGCATAGATAATGGGGTCAGATGATGTGATGTATGCATAGGAAGATCAGGATGGAAACTTGTACCAACCCTTACTCCTCAAGCAGCACTTGTAGTACCCTGATCATGCCCAGGAGCCTCAAATGTATTCTCCAATTGTAATCAAAGGACTTTTTCTCTTCATTCAAGTAAATAAACTTGAAGGGAAACACCACCAAGTGGTTTATTAGACACCTAGATGACTAAAAATAGCAGCAAATTTACATTTAATTTCCATGTGTCTAAGTGGTTAATGGGGAGGGAGTGTGTACTAGGCCTGGTTAAGTCATCATAAGTTTACGCTTTGGCAATAATTTTTTTTTAAGTCATATTAAATCTTCCTATGTCTAATTGCTAGGAGAATTTTGGTATGTTTTAAGGTAGGATGATTGATGAAAGAGCCCAAAGACTAGCCTTTCTCCATGGTATCCGGTACACATAGCAGTGGTCTTCTCTTATACGGTTGGACATGATTTAAAGAACTTAGCTAGGAATTATTCATTTAACCTAAGGTTTTCTCATAATGCCATCATTGGAAAAGTATGATCAAATTCTTCTATTATGAAGAATTGGTCTATGTGCCTCTAGTAATCACTATAAATGTTTGTAAGGATAAAATGACTAATTGCATCAGGTAGGAGAGAATCAACTTTGAGTTCTTCAAAGATTATATTCCTCTATTCATAATTTTTAAGGGTTGTGTGTGGAGGAGGTTATCACTACCAAGAAGGGAGGAGACCTTTCCTTGTATTCTTTTATAATTTTCATTATTCTTATTTATTTTACACTTACATTTACAAATACACATACATATGCATTTATTGTTTTCATTTATTTCTCATGTAGTTTAATAGTTTGATCGATTTCATAGTATATGTGTTGAAGACTTTAGAATTTCAATTACATTAATTTATGGATATGTTCTATCTATAACACTACAAAACCATATGCTCTTTGCATTTACATTTTCATTTAGAAATACACATTTATATACATAGATATAGATTTCTTTAATGATATGTTGCATTTATTGTTCTAGGAGAGCATCTAGTAATTACATTTACATTTACATTTAAAAATACATATATATACATACATACATACATATATATATATATATGTGTGTGTGTGTGTTAATGTATCATTATATTGGTGTTGAAACAACCCATTAGATGCACATGGATAAAAATTCATAAAATCAGATCTCCCATACATGTTTTGTTGAAACCTAGGCTTGAACCTCTCATTTCACATGCTTTTCTTCACAAAATTATTGAGGACAACAGCTATACCTTCTTTATTTCTCATCCTATGTCCTATTCATGCATCCTACAATTACAACAGTATCCATGGGGCATCTTACACAAGCTACAGTAATCACAAAAAGTGTAAGAGCCCCTTTATATCATGTTTCGACTACAAAACCCTCAAAAACAAGGTAACTCAGATTATGATTTGTTGATGAACTGTATGGACAAAATCATTAGCACCAACTCATTCTTGGAGTCTTTTGAAAGAGAAGCGAATCAGGTGGCAGTTAAGTATAAACCTTATAGTGTCAAGGTGAATGAGGTGATCAATTTTGATTATTGGCCCGATGAAGAATGAAATGGAGTAAATGTATGTTAGCGAGGGAAGAGTTAAAAAGGAGTAGGCTGTTAACGGTTGACAGATCAGTTGTTACAGTTACAACAGATTCCAGTTTTGTTTTTGGCGACAGTCTTGGCATGGAATTCTTGAAGTTTTTGTTGTTGCATCAACCATTCTAAGTGGGCATGATGAACAAGAATTCTCTGGGGAGATTGTTGTTGTAACAATTTTTTAAAGGAATATCACAAAGGCGATCAATTGGTTGGTGTGCGTGTGCTTTCACGGCCCAATGCTTGTTTGCTCCTTTTTTTCTATAGAAAGAAAAGGCCATAAAACCACCGGTTTATATGAAGTTAATTATTTTTGAGTGGAGTCTAGATGAAGTTGTAGAAAGGTATGAAGTCCGATGGTTTGGAAAAATGCAATTTAGGTTTGAGTCGATGCAGTAGTAGGTTTTGAATTCTTGGGGATTTCTTTGTTTTATGATGAAATGCTGGCATTTGAATTGATATGATTAATTCAAACTCATGTCTCTCCATTGTACAAGCATATTTGAATTTTGAATAAAATGATCAAGGGTTGTTTCGTTCATCTCACTGTTGTGGTGTGTATGATTCTTGTTTTAGGTTTAATTTAAGGAATTAATTAAAATGCTTGAATGGGATTGTAGGTGGATATGTTCTATAGAAGGATTTGATAAGTAGTATTGGGTTAGAATACATATTGATGAGATTGTAAAGCAATGTTATCAAGGATCTTATATGTTATGTGTTAAATCTGTCATAAACCCTTAGATGCTTACAAATGACTCCTCTAATGGATATATGGCACTGATCTAAGTTGTACTTATTCATATGGTTCAATATTTGTTTTCCTTTACCTAGAACTTGCTACAAATTGCTAATCAATGACTATCTTATACTATGAAATGTTGTTATAGTTATCTCATGCTCCAAATAGTTGATATTATTGATAAACAACCAATTCTATTCGGTATTATCCTATTATGTTGAGCTATTAAATGAGATTATCTATTGTTGTTAATGTTGTTTATGATGATGGTGCAGAGGTTGTAAACACATTAAGGGATCACCCTCCTGGGTCTTGCAGAGCCCAAAGTGTAGGAGGTCTTTCAAATCCTCATCAGTTGGTCTAGGTCCTAAGAGCTTCCCTTTATTGGAATTGGCAATTCCATAGGTAGATTAGAAGATCAACCTGCTTACCATAAAAACAACCAACACCTTGCATATGTTTGTGGTGGAGGTATTAAAGAAGAATTGTATGCCTCTATTTCCATTCATTAGATCTACCTTAGCCCCTGCTTGTATATGCGACAGTACCACAGTGCTTGACTCATCTTTGATGAGGGGCTATGTGATGAAATCCTAGACCTCG